>BPTQ01000004.1:70255002-70863268 GCA_019973895.1 Chrysanthemum seticuspe | reverse complement strand
AGAATCAGTGGTTAGTAGTGGTAATAAGCTTAGATAAGTATTGGATATCATTTGAGGTCATTTGTTTCAATAGTTTTAGCTCAAAGTCAAAGCTCTTAGTTATCTGCTATAATATCTGAATCTGTCAAATAACAGTTGGTGAAATTGATTGCAATTTGGTCAAATCTGGTAGATCTAGCTTGTGGTAGTCATAATCAGTGATAAAACATCATTATCAGTTAAATAATTTGGATCAAAAGTCAGTTTGGTCAAAATTGGTGAGTATTTCTTAAAAGTCAAAAGTTGTAAAAGCAGTTTTCATCAAAACTTTGTGGTTCATTTTCTGAGTCATTTTTGAGTTTAAGAGTTTGAAAATTTGGATATCAAAACTTCAACTGGTCATTAATTGATAATCACTTTTGGTGAAAACTGATTTGGTCATCTTGAGCTTTTAATAAGCTAGTACTTTAGCTTGTAATTGCCCTGCTCACACTTGAGTGTGAACAGGCAGTTTTGAAAATTGTTGCACAAGCTTGATTTCAAAGAGTTAAGGTCTGTAAATTGGTACAAGTGTAGTTAGCTAGGTGGTTTACAAGGCCTACTATCTGTTTTTGGTACAAGCTCCTCTGATAAGCTGGTTCATAAGCTCAAACAGTGGGTCAGAACCACTGTTTGGCTATTATAAGCAGTTGGCTTATTAAGTGAATCTGAGCTTCAAGCTTGTTAGGAGTAGTGATAATCAGTAGTGATTAGCTTAATCTAGTGTAGTGTAGCTGTGGTAACTGTTTGGTGGCTTATCTAGCTTTTTAGCTTATTTTTGTAGCTTATTTACAATAGCAGTTTCATAGCAGCTTCCATTTCTGTCACATAAGCTAGTTGTTTTCCATTTTTTCATAGATTCTATATATAATTTTAGATTTTTCCTGAAAGTTTCATAATTTTTGGTCATCATTTGCTATTTTTCTTATTTTAATTAGATTTTAATCAATTTTTAATAGCCTTTTATTACAAATAATTGAGAAAAAGCTCCAAAAAATAATTTTTCAATTTTGTTAAGTTTAGATAAATATAAGAAGTGAAAAAAGTAATTTTCCAGATTTTTCTTAGCTTATTTGGTAATTTTTAGTAATTTAATTAGTTTTAAATAGTTTAAAATTCATAAAAAATAGAAAAATAACCAGAAAAATACAAAAATAGTTTTGAAAATTCTAGTTTGATATTTTAGACTTTTCCATTTCATAATTTTATTTTTCTAGCTTTGTTTCCTAATTTCTTGCATTTTGGTTAATTATTAAATAGTTAAAAATAGTTTTTAATTAATAATAATTAGATAATTAGTGATAAAAATAGTTTTCTTTTTCTAAAAAGTTTCTTTTATCATTAGGGTTGTAAAAACATCATTTTCATATGTTTAGGGTTAATATTGATTTAGTTTCGCTTTTTATTTTGTACGTCGCATAGATTTTAATTTCAGTTTCGTAAAAATATAAAAACAAAAACATCATTTTAATTTTAGTGATAGCGTTTATTTAATAGATTTTATCTTTTTAAATTTCCTCTCATTTGCATTTTAGCCTTTGTATTTGTTTGATATTTCTGTAGTTATAATCAATTCATAATCTCTTTCTCGTTCAAACTTCTCGATCACTAGACGTTGATTGATCCATTGCATAGCTCGCTGGGACATAACGACCCGGGGAGACTCTATACTCCTCAGATCCTCATTGATTTCGTGCTTGAGCTGTTTTAGGTTTTCTTACGCCTGCGTGAGAGAGCTTGACGGTTTTGCGCGCATCAGTAAGCTTGATCACGAAGTTCATTTAGTTCATTCATTTGAACTTTTCTGTGATCACCGGCTGTCTGTATATCGAAGTTCGCATGTTTTAAGGCCCAGTATGCCTTGTGCTCTAACTCAATCGGAAGATGACATGCCTTTCCGTACACTAGCTTGTATGGAGTACACCCGATGGGTGTTTTGAAAGCTGTACGGAAGGCCCAGAGTGCGTCATCAAGCTTATCCGACCAGGATGCACAATTTTCGCCTACTGTCCTTTCAAGAATCCTTTTAATACCACGGTTTGAAACTTCCACCTGCCCACTTGTTTGGGGGTGGTATGCAGTAGAGAGACGATGGGTAACACCATACTTTTGCATGACTCTTTCAAATTGGTCATTACAAAAATGTGTACCACGATCACTGATTATCGCTCTCGGAGTTCCAAACCTGGCAAACAGAGATTTCAAAAATTTCACAACTACTCGGGCATCATTGGTGGGTAAAGCTTTTGCTTCAACCCATTTTGACAGATAGTCAACAGCCACGAGTATGTACTTGTTACCATGAGAAGATGGAAACGGCCCCATAAAATCAATACCCCATATGTCAAATATCTCACAAACTTGAATGGCATTTTGCGGCATTTCATTCCTTTGAGATATATTACCATGACGCTGACAAGCGTCACAGGTTTTGACATAATCGTGGGCATCCTTATAGATTGTGGGCCAATAGAACCCGGAATCAAATACCTTTTTGGCGGTGTAGTTTGGACTATGATGGCCCCAGGTGGGTCCAGCATGGCAAGCTGTGAGAATGTCAACAGCTTCCTGTCCATAATCACACCGTCGGATGACTTGATCCGCACAGATTTTGAACAAGAAAGGGTCGTCCCAGAAATAATGTTTAACATCTTTGAAGAATTTGTTCTTCTGCTGGGTCGACATCCTTTTCACAATGAAGTTACCCGCATGGTAATTTGCAAAGTCAGCAAACCATGGGGTGGTAGAATTTCCACGAAAAGAAACCACATTGAGTGTCTCGAGAGGAAATGTTTCATTTATTTCCTTTTTCTCGAAAACATCTTGGTGAGGGTTTTCTAATCTGGACAGATGATCAGCAGCTAGATTCTCGGCTCCTTTTTTATCACGTATGATGATATCAAATTCCTGGAGGAGGAGAATCCAACGAAGCAATCTCGGCTTTGCATCTTGTTTTGCAAAGAGATATTTAAGAGCCGAGTGATCCGTATACACTACGCATTTGGTCAAGATAAGATACGGCCGAAACTTCTCAAAAGCATACACCACGGCTAATAGCTCTTTTTCTGTGGTGGTGTAATGAGTTTGAGCCTCAGTCATAGTTTTGCTTGCGTAGTGAATAGGCTGAAAGTGCTTATTTCTTCGTTGCCCTAGGACTGCACCGATAGCAAAATCACTTGCATCGCACATGAGCTCAAAAGGCAAGTCCCAGTCGGGAGCAACGAGAATGGGTGCTTCAGTAAGCTTTTTCTTCAATGTTTCAAAAGCTATGATGCACTCGGGTGAGAAGATAAAAGGAGCATCCTTTTCAAGAAGATGGGTCATAGGCCGGGCGATTTTGGAAAAATCTTGAATGAATCTACGATAGAAACCGGCATGACCCAAAAAACTCCTAATACCCTTGACGGTAGTAGGATGAGGTAGCTTAGCAATAACATCAACTTTTGCTCTATCTACCTCAATCCCGTTCTTCGAAATCTTATGGCCAAGGACAATGCCTTCTTTGACCATAAAGTGACTTTTCTCCCAGTTTAGACAAAGATTGGTGTCTTCACACCTTTGAAGCATTTTATCTAAATGGGAGAGACATGATTGAAAAGAATCCCCAATGACCGAGAAGTCATCCATAAACACTTCCATTGTTTCCCCGATCATGTCGTGGAATATGGCCATCATACATCGTTGGAACGTGCCAGGAGCATTACATAAGCCAAAAGGCATACGTTTGTAGGCAAAAGTTCCGTATGGGCAAGTGAATGTGGTCTTCTCTTGATCCTGTGGATCAATAGGGATCTGAAAGTAACCCGAGAAACCATCAAGGAAACAATAGTATTCATTCCCTGCTAATCTCTCAAGCATCTGGTCCATGAAGGGTAGAGGAAAATGGTCTTTACGGGTGGCGTCATTCAACTTACGATAGTCGATGCAAACACACCATCCCGTTACCAATCGAGTTGGTATTAACTCGTTATCTTCATTTGTGATAACAGTAATGCCACCCTTTTTCGGAACACAATGAATTAGGCTGACCCAAGGATGTCTGAGATCGGGTAAATCAATCCAGCATCAAGAAGTTTGATAACCTCTTGTTTGATAACATCATGGATTTTTGGATTCACTCGCCTCTGATGTTGAACTGCGGGTTTGAAGTCATCCTCCATCAAGATTTTATGAGTACAGAACTCAGGGTTTATACCTTTGATGTCGGAGAGTTTCCAAGCAATTGCTTGCTTGTGTGACTTCAAGATTGTAATGAGAGCAGCTTTTTCATCTTTACTCAAATCTCGAGCAATAATGACGGGTAATTTATCGTCACCCTCAAGGAATGCATACTCGAGATGAGGAGGTAAGTCCTTAAGCTCAACCTCAGGAAATTCATCAGTTTTCTCAACTGATTTGACTTCCTCGTTATGAAGTTTGATGGGAGGGAGAGGAAGAGAAGTGTCCAGATTTAACAACTTCTCAAGAAGAAAATCTCCCTCCAGATTAATCTCATTTTGATTAATCTCAACTGGGATTGAATCACTAGGATGAGGGGTTGATGATGGATCATCATTGAGCAACTTCTCAATAAGAAGTATATCCCCCTCAATATCAATTGGAGCGTGATCAATTTCCCAAGGTACAGAATCACTAGCCAAGTATGCTTCAATCTCATCTAAGATGAAGTCGCTTCCCTCAAACGGAGTGAGAGAAGGAGTAGAATTGGCTATGATAGGCTGAGAAGATGTGGTGGAATCCCCACTCACAGAATTATGAGAATAACCAAGAACTTCTTGAGAGTACTCGTCAGAAGCAACATCAATGATATCTATTCGGTTGACCGATTCAGAATCATAGTTTGCGGAGTACCTCGAAGTTGGTCAAGGTTGAAGGTGACAGCTTCATTACCAACACGCAATGTGATTTCTTGCTCAAATACATCTATGAGAGCACGGCCCGTTCTCAGGAATCCTCGACCAACAATGAGAGGAACCCGATGATCGGCATCAAAATCAACAACCACGAAGTCAGCTGGGAAATGGAACTTTCCTACTTTCACAAATACGTCCTCGGCAATGCCAAGAGGACGGGATATGGAACGATCTGCAAGCTCGAGAGTCATACATGTAGGAGTGAGTTCCGGAAGAGAAAGTTTCTTCCACACTGAATATGGCATAAGGTTTATGCTTGCACCAAGATCTGCTAGGGCAAAGCATTCAACCATTCCTGGGAATACACAAGGTAAGAGAAATTTCCCAGGATCTCCAAGCTTTTCTGGAAGCTTCTTCAGAATAACTGCTGAGCAGTTCTCGTTAAGAGGAGTCTTAGCCATTTCAAACAGCTTTTCCTTATTGCTTAACATGTGTTTGAGAGTCGATGCGAACTTGGGCATCAGCATGATAGCATCCGCAAAGCTTATGTCAAAATGTAACTCTTGGAAAATTTGGAAAAATTTATCCATTTGATGACTAGCTTTCTCGCGGAGCTTTTGCTCATTCAAACGTGATGGGTAAGGAATAGAAGATTTGGATTTTTGTTTCTCAATAGGAGCTACAGGAGGTTCAAAAACAACTCCTTGATTTGACTTGGGTTTCTGGACCACTTGAGGTTGGACTACCGAAGGTAGGACGTGTGCGGTACTTCGTGGGCTTGAATAATGCACTTTGTCCGTAGTATCCTTGGTAACTTGACTCATTGGCACTGGTGGAGGTGGCATTGGAGTCGTAGGTCCATTATGTTTTGGAGGTTCACTGTCCACTACCTTTGGAAGAGAAGAAGAAGAAGAAGAGGTAGTAGGAACAGCAGGTCCAGTGTATGAAACACCACTTCGGGTTGTGATCGCCTTAGCATCGCCCCTCGGGTTAGCGATCGTGTTGCTCGGTAAAGTACCTGAGCCCGAGGGTCGATCATTTAAAGACGTCTTCAGATCAGCAATCTGACTGACCAACAACCTGTTCATTTCATCTTGGGATTTCATAAACTACTTCAGTAACTCATCAGATGATGGTCCTGGAGGAGTAATGACGGGAGGAGCTGGAGGGACAATTTGAGGTCGTATGTTTTGATTATAGCCAAAATTCCCTTGATTAGGATTCATATTCCCATGAAATTGATTCCCTCGATTGAAATTGTTTTGATGAGGGTTTCCTTGATGTTGGAAACCTTGATTGGGTCCAGGATAGAAATTACCTTGGTTTTGATAACCTTGGTTCATTCTTGGTTGGTTCTGATTCCGGTTTGGCATGTTGTGATTTTGATTGAAACCGGGTGGTGCCTGATTAGTGTTAGCACGGTAGTGTGGTTCATTTTGAGGACGGTATTGATTACCTCCTTGCTGTGAACTACCGGCTAGAGCATTTGCTTCAAAAGGGCTACCATCGGTGGCAGTACAATTGTAGTAAGCGTGAGGACCACCACAAGTGACACAACTCTCAACTTTCTTCACTTCAGCATGTGTTGGTGGCTGAGTGAAGGAGACTTTCTTCTGGTTAGCAAGAACCAAAGCCTGAACAATGTCTGTGAGTTTATCAATCTTAGCATCGGTGCTAGATGTACTCATTGGGGATGAAGAAGAAGAAGGTCCAGCATTAGACTGATATGTCTTAGCTCTGAAAGGACGGACCTGAGATTTGTTCTCAATGATCTGCAAGGCCTCTTTGGTGGTCTTGCTCAGGAAATTACCTCCCGCGGAGGCATTCAAAGAATCTTGATTGGCCTGATTGAGACCATTGTAGAAAGTATCCATTTGCATTAACTCGGTAAAACCGTGATGCGGACACTTGCGAAGCAACTCTTTGTAACGATCCCATGCCTCCCCGAATGATTCATCAAATCTCTGAGAAAATTTCATTATCTCATTCTTAAGACTTGTGGTTCGGGATGGAGGATAGAACTCGTTAACGAACTTGGTGACAAGATCTTCCCATGTCTCTATAGAACGAGGGGGTTGTTTCTCAAGCCAATTCCGGGCTTGTCCCTCTAGAGAAAATGGGAACAGAAGAAGCTTTATAGCTTCGTGTGGGACATTCTTATACTTGATGGTAGATGAAATCTTGTTAAACCATCGAATGTGTGCATGAGGATCATCCCGCTCAAAACCATAGAATTGGCTTTGGGTTACTAGATTGAGCAACCCGGTTTTGAGCTCGAAAGTGTCAGCCACGATGGCTGGAACAACAATGGCATCTCCGTAACCCTCAATGGGTGCTTGGAGAAGCTCATTCATAGGTTTGTCTTCTGCCATTTCGACAGGAGGTGGTGGTGGTAGACGTTCCTCAGTCACGGCTGAAGGAGCTGAACGTCCTCTACGTCTACGAGGAATGTTTCCAAGTTCAGAAAGTGGACTTGTAGAACTGGAAGAACGAGTGCGCATGCACTATGTATAAAAACCAATTTTCAAAACAAATGAGGCAAAACACAAGTGAACTTAACCAATAATCACAAATGAAATGGCTTCTTTGAAAAAGGTACACCAAATCACAAGTGACACAAAGGCAAGTTTTAAATCTGATGTTCGGGACCTTATTAATGGTCGCACCCCCAGTTAGGTAGTGCACTGCCTTGATTTGCGGTGGTTGATTTTTATGTAGATATTAAGTACCACTGAAAAGACGTAGGTAAGATTTGTGCTGATGGGTTCAAAAACTTTTGGACAATATTTTTGTTATCGTCCCGTTTTAACCAAATCGTATCTCTTTAAGAATCACCTTAAAAGAGAATACAAAATAGAAAACGTTCCGATTGTTTTGTTGTTTTATATTTTTTTGGTGTTTTAACACTTTAGGAAAAGTGTTAATGACTTTTTGGTTTTCTTATAACTTTACAAAAAACTTTTTACAAATGGCGGGTATGTGCAACAATGGATCTGAAAATGGCTAAACACACGCTAAAGCCTCCCCGGCAGCGGCGCCAAAATTTGATTCGTGCTGAACCGTCAAGTCAAAACAGACTTAAAACTGCTCAGACACAAATGCAATGAAGATCAGAGAATACAGGGGATTCCCGGGTCGTTAAGTCCCACGGAGACTCAATGGTGTGTAAACAAACTCAGAGGATAGAATGATCACTAAGGATAGTGATCTGTAAAGGTTTTGATTAGAAATTACACTACTGATTGATTTGGAATAGAATTGGACACAGAATTGGAAAGCACAACAATCAGAAGAAAGAAGCGTAAACGTAAGTTTTAAAAACTACGTATACGCACAAAATAAAAAGTGAAAACTAAGAAATAAAAGGCCTAAAAATATAAAATTGACATTTTTGGAATCCTAAAAATAAAAGAAAATTATTAGAAAAAGAAAATTATTTTTAACACTATTTAATTAATTACTATTAATTAAAAACTATTTTAACTATTTAATAAATACTCTAAATTAGAAGAAAATACAAAATAAGGCTAGAAAAATAAACTTATGATTCTGAAAAATCTAAAATACTATAAAACTAATTTTAAAACTAAAAATATATTTTTCACACTTTTTATCTAATTATTATTAATTAATAACTATTTAAAATACACTTAAATACTAGAAAATAGAAAATAAACTTGGAAAAATAAAATTTTAACTTGGAAAAATCTAAAATATGATAAAACTAATTTTAAAACAGAAAATATATTTTTTAGACTTTTTAATTATTTATTACTAATTAATTACTATTTTTAACTAATTAAAATTATAATAAATACTAAAAAGATAGAGAAAAATCTGAAACTTTTTCTAAAAATCCTATATGATGATAGAAACCTAAGAAAAATAGAAAAACAAGATTTGCTTATTAAAAAGTTGAAAAGAAAAATCAAAAAGCTAAAAAATCTTAAATAAACGCTATCACTATTTTTATATTGATGTTTTTGTGATTTTTATTTTTGAAAACTACTTATAAACTAATAATATGAAACTTTAATAAAGACAAAAAATTTACAAAACTCAAATAAGCTGATTTGATTACTTAAAAATCCAACAGTGGTTATATGAGCTTATTTGGTGGAAATAAGCTCAAATAAGCTTACACACTGAAACAGAAGCTAGGATAAGATGGAACAAGTTACAAGCTACTGAAATGAAACTAAAGAATGAAAAGAAGCACACTGATAAGCTAAGAATAGGCAAATAAGCACTTGACTTATGTAGTGAAAAACAGAAAATGGGACAAGATACAAGCTAGTAGCAGCCCTAGCTAACAAGCTCAAAAGTAAAAAAAAACAAACTTGACAATCCAAGAGGACCAGGTTGGCTTTCCAAAGAACCAGAGAACAATAGATTTGGACAACTAATAAGCTCAGTGTGAGCTTATCAAATTGGTACCACTTTCTGTGCACAAGACAGATATGCAGACAGGTACCTCACAAAAAGCAGAAAAATAAGCACTCAAAAAGCTGAGAAACTAAGAACTATCATTTTTGTATTTTTCTTTAGCAACTAGACTTTAATTCCCCAAGAGCTTATAAACTGAAACTCACTAATGAATTCACAATGAAATTCCAAAGTTTATTCAAAAACGACCCATTGAAAATTTTGACTTTTTATTTACTCTACTCAGTTGACCAAAATGAACTTTGAGTTGATCTAAATCACTAAATATGTTGTTATAAAGTAAGATAAGACTAACTTAAGCAAGGTTAACAACTTTTGAACACAAAATGATGATCATGGATCATGAAATCTCAACAGTGACTGCACCAATTAAGATCAAATGAAATTTTGACTTTCTTTGAACTAGGACTTGTTTTCTTGACTGAACTAAGTGGTTTAAACCAAGTTATGAAGATTTCCAACAAAGCTAAAGACTAGAGCACCTTTAAACACAACAAACCAAACACCCCTTTAGGCTAACTGTTATGAAGATTTTTAGAGCAAAACACAAATTAAAACCATAAACTTAATTGCAGACTCTATATTATCACTAATTAAGACCAATTAAGCTTAAAATAACAACCCTTACAACCTAAAACTCAAAAATGGCTAAAATGCAATTTTGACTGTTAAAAGGGAAATTTTATAAACTACAAATTTTTAGGAACAACAAACTGATTTAAAAGCTTAAACTCACTTAACTATATCCAATTAACAATAAGAAACAGAAATAAAAGCTAATGATCAATTACAACAGTGAAATGCCAAATTTATCAAAAAGCTTACAAATGCTTCCAAGCTTGGAACTGAGAACCAAGACCAATGAGCACCCCTATAAGCTTACCAATAAGCTACTAACCCAAGGCCATCCACTATATACCCTGCTCCAGCTGTGAACACTTCCATGGAACCCTTTTTTATTTTTCAAGTATTTAATTGGTATTTTTGTGATTTTTCTATTCTTGACTCTCAACTGAATTTTAAGATAACTAAAAGCTTCAATGAGCTTTCTAGGAGCTTAAGTGACCTATTCTAGTCCATACAAACAACTGAAAACAACATTTGATCCAACTTGAGATTTTGCATAAATATGAGAAATTGCATAAACTGAAATACACTTTGATACTTGAATTAAAGGTTCACAAAAGCTTTGTTATAACATAATAACTTGAAATACAAAGTTTTTAAGCTTAAAACATAAACTGAAATTGACAATTAAACTAAAACGACATGAAAAATAAATATTACACTAGATAACTCTTTTCTCCAATGCATCTCTCTCTCTTTATAGACTTTTCATCATCCCCATGTGCTTCTGATTGTTTCCCACCAAACTTGAGCCCTTGGATCACTCAAATTAATCATAACCGTACATCTTGCTTTTTTGGCGCCAATTTTTCTTCAAAGCAGTTTTAATCAATTAATGGATTTGGTTTGAGCAATTAAGGATATTTGGAGTGTAGAGGAGTTGGAGGGGACATGGAATGGGAGGGGGGTTGAAAAGAGTGGAAAACCACCTCTGGTTTTGAATATCTGGGTTGGGAGAGACAGAGCTACAGTGTTTCTGGTTTTTGAGCGCGGGGTGAGTGGGTTTTGACTTTGGTTGACCGTGGCGTATTAATAATAAAAAGGGGTCACAATTGGGGTGGCTGGGTTCTTTTTGCAATTTGACCTGGCTCAAGGGTCAGCCAAAGGGGGGTCAAGGGCCAAAGGGAATGGGCTTGTGTAATGGATTGGATTTGGGCCTTAGATTATTTATAAGGATCCGTTTGGTTTTAGTAATAAACAAGGACCAAAAATGCAAATTTGCCAAACTTCAAGGACTGAAAGTGATATTTTTCCAATGCTCTCACAAGGACCAAACTTGACAACTTTTGATAGAACAAGGGCCCTTTTTGCATAAAATCCATTTTCAAAGGTCCAAGGGCTATTTTTGTAATTTTCCAAAGTTAAGGGACCTTTCTTGCCAATTGACCAAAGAATCATTCAAGGATCATTTTAAACAACTTAGAATACTTCAGGGACCTTGAATGATAAATTTTCACATTTTTGAATTCCAGGGACTAGATTTGACAACTTTTAAAACTTGGGGGACTAAAACTGCCAATTTTGCAAACTTTATACATTTTTCATCTGATTTTGATATTTTTGCAATTAAAACACATAAAACACTGATTTGTGATATTTTGATCATTTTGATGTGTTTCTGAGCGTTTTCAGATGATTTTGCAGTTTAAATTACACAAAAATGATGAGTATTTGGACACTCATCAAACTCTGATATGAACCTTTGACTTCTGAACCTTTAATATGAACCCTTTTGATATGATTATGCTTTGACCCTTCAGTTTGATACCCTAGCTGTAGAGTATTAGTTTTCACATACATATCAAACCATAACAACAAGGTGGCGTATAAGTGGAATTCTAGAGAGAGAAAGTTAGAGGTTTAGGGAACTTAGTGAGAGAAAGTGAAAGATATTATTATGAGCTCCAACTCTCTACCTTGGGAGGTAGAGAGTATTTATAGTCTTACATAAATCGCCACACATTGGGCTGTGGATCAGGCATACAGTGGGTAAAGACCCGTCCGTCCTCCACGGTGTTACTTAACTAAATACTACTTAACATAAAAGAACTACGACTACGAGCTTTCTAACGATTACATATACTTGAGGTGACCGACTCTTTAATACCTGGAATTTCTAATTCCTAACAATCTCCCCCTAAGGGAGGTCACCTCAATCATGTACCAAAATTACATTGAATACAAATAGATATTACATTAAAAATTTTTCTTGCATTCTTGATGTAGTCCTTTGCTTCTAAGCTCGTAATCATTGATTCATCACATTGCATGTTTGGTTACTCCAAGTGGAGGTCTTTTACTGATCCACGTGATAATAATTTTGAGCCATCATTTGAGATCATCAGCTATCAAAAATCTCTGTGACATCCTTTGTGGTGTTGGTGTTATGTGATGTTGTGACTTTAGGACCGACATGCTCACATTCTGGATCATGATATCTTCACATCAGAGTAGCGGAAGCTTTAGTTGATTCATGATATTGGCAGCAGCGTAGCAGAAGCATGGAGTGAAAATACCAGAGTCATTGATGCACTAATCATGATTTCTTTTGAGATGAATGTGTTAAGTGAGCATGCGGCTATGGATTGAACGCTTCATTCTGATCAGCTGCAAATGTCGGGTGTACCTGCATACAACAGTTAGCAATAAATCGCACGAAAGTATCTTTGATCACTTTCGTTGAATTGAGGTACACGGCCCACGGTTCCCCGTTGATCAGTACAAGTACTGCCTGTGATCAGGTATAATTCCGAAGAATTTCCTTGACAGGGTTTCGCAGCTGCTTTAGCTGTTCTCAAACCGGAACGTCTCAAAGAGGACAACACGGAGTGAGTGAACCAGCGAATTTTAAGTCCACCGATTGATGAAAAGAGATTTGAAAAACAATCGTGTATTGCTCAATAGAAATTGTTTTTGCAATACAACGAAGGTTTTATTGAAAATCAATTATCAATCATAAAAACACCTTTTGGTTTGAAAAATGAGTACACGGTCGATGTGCTAAAGAAAAAGTTTGTTAAGCACAAAGACCGGTTTTTCAAAGGTATCCGTCAATCCCTAACCTGAACCAGGATTGATTCAAGAAATTGAATCGCCCCATTGTTTCTGTTCAGTTGTCACATGGTTGATCCATATAATAGATCTCACATGCCACCTACCAGGAGCTTGTTTGATGTTGGCTCCAGAAGGCTTTCCATCTTCATTGTGAATGTGTAAACACATCACTCAGATGTTCTGGCAATACCACAAGGATAATGCGTAGGACTCAAGATATAATCTCTCTTTCCACATTGTGTGAAACAGAGAGTCTTCATTGAAAGTGTCCTAATGAGATTTATTGATGATCTCGTGGCTCTAGACTCAATTTGTGCATATTTGGATCCTGTGCCGGAGACTAGGGAGAGGGTCTCCTTCTTCAATATCAACAATCTCTAAGAGAAAGTCGATAGATAATGTCGGTTCCCCGTGAGAATGAAACAAGTCCTTTTAAGAGGAACTTGAGTGGTTTGGAAAGTTGAAGTGCAGTGCGTCACTGGGTCCATGACGTCTTGTCTTCAATACCGATGATACCATCAGTAGCATATGAATTGAACCTGGTTTCTGCCCTAAGGTTGAATACATGGAGGGCTATTTGTTTTCACCCTTTTCTCATTCAATTCTTTTTAATTCTTCAACCCCTTCAGTGTTTACCGAGACTTCATAGCTAGAACCTTGTTGGGTTTATTCCAGTACTAGCTCAGTCTTAGTCCGCACTCTTCTCATATCTCATTTTTCTCCTTTTTATCATCAAACCTAAGGACTTCTACACTAACTAGTGGATAGTCCCTGGGTAGATCCCTCCGGTTCTGGCGGATCATGGGAACCAATACCTAACCTTATCATCCTTATATCACCGTACATGAAGTAAAGTTGGTTGGTCTATTTGGTATTGTTCATCTGCCATCGAAACCAATTGAAAACCATTTGAAAATCAATCCAGATACTTAAGATGTATTATCAAAGCATTTTGTACCTGAATTGTTTTTGACATTTTTAGAATGAGAACTCCCCCTCAACATGTGCATGAAATGTTTGAAATCGTTTTGCACACGGAGGCAAGAGGAAGAATTAACTTCTTTGATTACCATTTTCTAAAAGATATCAACATCACTTCCTTAATCTAATCAAGTAGATAAATCATTTTGGGGAAGTATGAGGTTTTCATGATTTTGCTCCCCCTCAATATGTGCCTCGAGGTTTGAAAAGAGTTTTGCACATACTAGAAGGAACCTGCACATTGAGATAAATGATCACGTTTCAAATTATAGGTTTAAGATAGATGCTCCCCCTCAACATGTGCATTGAAAAATTGAAATCGTTTGACACATGTGGGAAGGACAGCGTGTACATCCTTATAAAACTATTTACCGAATTATCAGTTTAAAATCAATTTAAATCACACATTCTCCCCCGATCACAATTATCAAATCATTTGAGATTTGTGATCTCTTATAGATTTAAATTGATTTTGAAAGCTTTTAAGGAGAATTGTGACTTGATTATGAAAGCGTTTTAACTGATAAGGATCGGATTTTAAGACTTAAAAACTCCATTGGAAAAACATGCATGAATATCTTTTGAAAACAATTTAATGCCAAATAACTTTTTAATTTAATTGAAATCATTCTCCCCCTCAATCAATGACATAGGTTGTTGATTGAGAGATAGAGATTTTGACAAATAAGTCCTGATGATTATCAAAAAATAGAGACCGAGTTATTTTTCAAAGCATTTAGTTTTCAGCAGATGAAAGTTAATAGAATCAGAGCATGGAATTTTGAAAGCATGATAAAACATGGCTCTGTTCTTTCTTTTAAAACTGGGTTATTGCCTGAAAATGACAATAAACCATTTTTTTCACTTTCTCTCAATTTTTTTTTTTTTTTTTTTTTTAAATTCGAACAACATCGAAAGTCCCGTGTCATTCTTTGAATGACATCACAAAGACCGTAGATATTATCGAACCGAGAAAAACATGACAAAATGACAATATTATTTTTTTTTTTGAAGATTTTTCGAATTTTTCAGATTTTTATGGATTTTGAAAGTTTTATAATTTTCTATTTGATTTTTTGAGAGTTTTATAATTTTGTATTTTGTTTTTCGAATAAATATTTACAAGAGATAGATGAAGATAGACCTTTACTCCTCGTCTTCCTCTTGAAGACGTTTGAGAGTTTCTGGTTGAAGGCTTTTCAAACCAAGACGTGGAAGAATAAACTCAAAACGTTCTCTTGGAAGAGCTTTGGTGAAGATGTCTGCTAACTGATATTCAGACCTCACAAAATATAGTTCCACCACACCTTTTTCCACTTGTTCCCTGATGAAATGATGTCGAATGTCGATATGCTTTGCTCTTGAGTGTTGAACGTTGTTGCATGAGAGAGCAATAGCACTTTTATTATCACAGTACAGAGGGATTTTGTTGAATTCAAAGCCATAGTCAGATAATTGAGATCTCATCCATAAGATTTGAGCACAACAAGATGACATGGCTATGTATTCAGCCTCTGTAGAGGAAATAGAAGTACTCATTTGCTTCTTTGAAGACCAGCTCACAAGCTTATCACCCAAAAACTGAGCACCTCCTGACGTACTTCGACGAGTATCTTGACACCCTGCATGTGTCACACCCCCAAATTACCTGTTTTGCAGCGGAATGGAATTCCTGGGGATAGACTGTCATAGCACCACAATCACAGTTATATTGAACGACCTAAAGTGTCGTTTAAAAACACATCGTTGGATATTTAATAAAAGCGTTCAGAGTTACAACATAGGTCCCAAAAGTTTACAAAGTTTGCGGAAATATAAATATTTTACAAGTCCAAACGATGGTTTTGAAAGAAAGTGCCATAATGTACAATGATATAAGTCGACGCCGCGACTCAACAGGTGGTTCCTTAACCATGCCATGATAATAATGCCTTAGTTACCTGAAAATACATTGCTAAAACGGTCAACAATAATGTTGGTGAGAAATCATAGGTTTATGTAAATGTTTTATACGACTACGCAAGTATAGATCAGGTATGACAATCATGTCACATAAAAATGTTACAGGTATGACAATTATGTCACATAAAAATGTTACAATTGCTATAAGTCCATGACACCGAAACTAGACTGTTCATAATGTATGCCCCAACAGAGTGTTTGCCAGACAACTCAATAATGTTATTAAATGAAATGCATCCGTATGACTAGTTGGGATTCACCAACCCGGATGGAGGCGTCACCCTCGATAGATCTATCCACTCACCCTCGCTTCTATGATTAACGGTTCATGTTCAGGAAATGGGGACTTTCAATTGGCATGTGGTAACTTAAGCAATGTAAATGAATTTAACATACTTGGTATCGTAATAGAAATGTTGTGCAATGTATTCTCCCCCGTAGGTTTGAAAATAATTAAACATGTACGACGGGGCTATGAAAACTCACCTTGGTATGCAGAAATGTAAAACATCACAACTAACATCAAGTAATAAATGTGCACGGCTCCGACACGCAACCTAGATAAGTATGGTATGGGTTTAGTATAAGTCTCGTATTCAAATGCATGTTGTGTAGATTAAACAACGTTTGTAAGTTTACCGGTGTTTGTGTTTTTGAAAGTGTTTGAAGTTCAAAAGCAAAAGTTTTCAAGTATTAGGATCTTTAAAATACTTGAAGTTAAGAACCAATATTTTAAATATTTGTTTAATAACATATCATGCAAGGTTTCATGAATTATTTTGATTGTCGATAATGATCGAAAAGTGTAGTTGCGAAAATAATTCGCACGTCTTGGCTCTTGGAAAAGATATACGAAACTTTCGTATAAGAGTTGACTCGTATAGTGACTCAGTATTCTCACGCCAATGAGGAAAAGATAATCGACACAGAAGAGAAAAGTATTGACGAGTACTTGAGTCGAGAAGAAATGACAAAAGAAGTCAAGGATATAACGAACAAGACAAACGTCGATACAGAAAGTCAATTGGTACGTTTCGGCGTTTACCCCTTGCTCCCAAATAGTTTGTATAAATGAACAAGGTTATGTTTCAATTCGCAATTCGAACAATAAAGTTTTACGACATAAAAGTAATACGTGTTTGGATTTGTTTGTCGAGTTTTATAACTATAAAAAGGGATTTGGTTTAAAATATAAGTTTATAACGTTTTTATAAATTTCGGCATGACACGTCCATTTATATAACGTGCCCAAGTCATCGCGACTTTATAAAACTCATGTTGCAAAACAATATTTCTCGACCATTTTATAACTAGTAAATCGTTATTAGTTGAATAAGTGTTTATTGTATATTTTAGGTTTGTTACGAGTCTAATATATTAAATTCTTTACGAGTCTAATATATTGTATCGTCTCAAGTCTAAAACGTCCAATAAATACTCATACAACGACAAAAATTGTCCAAAATAATCCAAGTCCAATTCGTAATAGTTTTCGTCCAAATCAATTAATCGATCCAAGCTTAGGCTTTGATAAATATTTCTAAGTTCAAAATATTTAATCCGTTAAGTATTTGCTTTGTCCAATTATCCAAATCAAACTCAAATCCCATATCAATCCCGAGTAGTGATCCAATAAGTATCCGAAACGTCATCGACTAAAACAAAGATAATAAGTCACGTTAATAAACGTTAAATGGAATGATCAACGTCAAAATAAATATAAATAATTCAATTCCAAAACAATATATATCGATATTAACGATCGCGACCAATTCGAGGTTTCCTAAACCTTGCCCATGACTCGAAAGACAAAGACATTACGATTAGGACGACAACTAATTCCAAGTCCCCACGTCACTTCGTGTGTCGTGGTACACATAACGACACTTACCGAAATTGCCATTTACCAAATATTTTCTCAATTAAAAACCATGGTCAAATATAATATTCCTACATCAATAGTATTTATTCAAAATTATTTTACGAGACCTCAACCTCGGCTAATCACCTTGGTTACTAAAACTTGTGGTCGCGACTCCCGTGAGTCACGGTTCATAATAACGACACCAACAATAAAATAAAAAAAAAATCAACAAGCTTTGGCCGTGACTCCCTTGAGTCACGGCTCATCCATAAACGACCACCAATAACCATTTAGTCCCACGGTTCAAACCAAACTCGACCACCAATAGTCCTAGACTCGACTAGCTTAACAACCACGAGTCGTGCCTCACCTTGAGTCACGGCTCATGCCTACCCCACATATATACAAATGGGACAACCACCTGATTGACCAAAATAATAACAAAAACCAGAAATTAAAAACCACGAGGACGATCATATGCTCGGATTAATTAACATGAAACAAATAAGAATCGGATCCGAGTCAACTCAACTCGTGAGTTGACTCGAACGAGTCAACTGACTCGGTGATGAGTCGAACAAATCAAGAGCCAAAAACCTAAATCCATGCGTTTTTGTTTATAAAACATAAGTTTTTATTAGTTTTTATAATAAAAACGTTTTTATTAATTAAACCCGTTTAGGGTTTTAAAAAAAATGGAAGAAATGAAGAGTTGGGGTGCGTGAGTCCTTACCAACGAAAGAGGAGGAGGGGGAAGATGGTAGCGAGCGGCGGCACGAGGTGGTGAGCGGCGGTGGTACTCAAAACGCGACCAAACGAGCTTCTTACAAACCCAAATGCTCCAGAAATGATGTGGGAGAGACGATCTATGCATCGGTGGAAAGAAATGGGGTGGCCGGAATTTGGCCGGAACCGACGACGGCGCCGGATTTATTTTCCGGTGGTGATGGTGATATCAAATAAGAGGAAACCTAATTTTGAGGTCTTTTATACCCCCTTGAGGGGCTAATCATGTACAAATAAAAATAAAAGGGGCAATGGTGTAAATTAATAAGGGGGCTGTTTTGAAACTTAATAATCTTTTATAAATAACCCTTGTGGGCCCCATTTGACGTAGTAAACGACCGTTTAAAAATACGGGACTTGCGCCATTGCGTCCGAAATAATTTTTCTGATAAAAATGAGTATTCACATGTATAGTTTTCTCGAATTTAAATTAATTAATAAATCAAATTAATTTAAAAGTTTAAAATCGCGCAAGCTCATTTATTTCGTAGATTTCGCGTTTCACGAGATATCCTCTCGTTTTCAAGCTCAATTAGGTTTAAGAAAGTTCGAAAGTGAAACTTAGGAATAATAAATATAATTTATTGTTAACATCAGTCTGGAAAATTTCGGTTTGTTGTTTGAATGGAGATAATTCCATAACAAGAAATGTATATACGTAACACGTATAAAACGAGTTGGATTGTGTATCGTTGCATAAAATGCAACACAATGAGAGTAGAAAAGAGTGGAAAGTTAAAACATGAACTTCCTCGAAGTTTTGGTATTTTATTTACGTTTTAAAACGTGAATTGGAATATTTCAGTTACACGTTGGAAACCGTTGACGTGAAAAATATGTTTATTAGACTAATACCATACTTTCTATTGGTCGGTTCGTGCGCGAGCTCGTGTTTTTAATAAAGTGAGATAACTTCTCGTTGTCGAGTTAGAAAAACTCATAAGTGGCCAGAAAATATAAAATATTCATTTCCTGCTATTCATAATTAGTTTAAATTGTTCCAGGGTGCGGGATAACCTCCCTTATCTATCTCAAGTGAGCTAATGCTTGCTCAAAATCGTTCATGTAATAATAAATAATAATTTATTATTAAATTTAAAATACGGAAATTTACCGATTTATATACAAAATAAATTTAAAGCACTAGGTAAACTCAAAATATTATTTTTTTTTAAACTAAATGTAAGTATAAAAATATGTCGGGATAATTTTTGGAAGTACCGGATTAAATGTTCAAAATAATAACTTACGCGATAGCGTTTATTTAATATGAAATTTACGCGTTTAATGTGAAATGAAAAATCATGAATGAACTAACATGATGAAAATGATGCTAAGGAAATGTAGACTAAACTTAGTCTATATGAAATGTCCGTGATGATATGATCATGAATTCGCAGCTAAACCTTTAAGGTTACGCGAATTTGAAACTCGTAAACCTAGTTTACGATAAATGATGAAATTGTGAAGCATGAATTGTTTTGATAAATGACCTGAAAGTGCGAGTTGTCACAGCATGATCTGCATCTGCATATGCTGTTAGTGACATACCGGTGTCTTTTGGGTACCAAAGTCCCATATTGATGGTTCCTTGGAGATACCGAAAGACCCGTTTAACCGCTTCAAGGTGCTTTTTAGTAGGCTTAGCCTGGTATCTAGCACACATGCAAACAGCGAACAAGATGTCTGGTCTACTAGCTGTGAGGTACATCAGGGATCCAATCATACTACGATATTTTGTTTGGTCAATCATGATCCTTGAGAGGTCCTCATCAAGTTTGGTTCGGTCAATCATGGGGGTGTCAACAGGGTCACTTGAATCAAATCCAAATTTCTTTAAAATCTCTGTTGCATATTTAGATTGATTTATGAAAATGCCTCCGGGACTTTGTGAAATTTGTAATCCCAAGAAAAATGACATTTGTCCCATCATTGACATTTGAAACTTTGAACTCATTTCATTTGAAAAACGATTACATTCCATTGGGTCTGTCGAAGCAAAAATAATATCATCAACATAAATTTGAACATGAATTAAATGTTTGCCTGACTTCCTGGTGAACAATGTAGGATCAATTGCTCCTTTGATGAATCCGGTTGATAGAAGAAACTTTGACAGTGTATCATACCATGCCCTTGGAGCTTGCTTTAATCCGTAAAGAGCCTTCTTCAAACGATAAACGTGAGTAGGATGCTCTTGATTCACAAATACTTCAGGTTGGCTGACGTAGACGACTTCTTTAAGATCTCCGTTCAGAAATGCCGTCTTCACATCCATCTGATATACTACCATGTTCTTACTAGCAGCATTAGCCAGAAAGATTCTGATTGCCTCGATTCGAGCAACTGGAGCAAAAGATTCTTCAAAGTCTATACCCTCCTCTTGACGATATCCTTTAGCAACTAATCGAGCCTTGTTCTTCAACACATCACCATGCTCATCAAGTTTCACTTTGAAGATCCATTTAAGAGCAATAATCAAAGCACAGTCTGGAGCAGGTACTAACTCCCATACATCAAGTCGATCAAACTCATGAATTTCATCTTGCATGGCATTGAACCAGCTATCTTCATTCATGGCGGTTTTAACATCTTTTGGTTCGATCTTAGATAGTACGGAGTTGAAGAAACACCATAAGGCATCGGTTGCAAGTTGTTTCCGGGTTGATACAGGACGAGAGGGATTTCCAATGATGTTGTCTAATGGATGATCGTGAGTCCATTTTCTGAGGTGTTCATGTGGCAGTTGTTGAGGAACTGAGGTAGCTGAGTCGATGTCTCCTGAAGAAGATGGTTCTGATGATGATTCAGGAGTAGCAAATATGTTTTCAAATGGAGCATCTTCAGGAGAAGCAAAGGGATTAACTTCATCATTGATGCCAGAAACATTTCCATGATGTACATTTGAAGAATGATGATTTGTTGATGAGACTGAAGGATCAGCAGCAGGTGCTTCTTGACTTAAAGAGATTGAGACTGAGGGATTGACTTCATTCACAGGAATATGAGCATCCTCTGTTGTAGGGATCAACACCTCATTAGTAATTGAATCATACAGTTCATCAAACATAGGATCAAACAATTTCTTTAAATCATCTTCAGATGGAGGTACATATGGAGTTTCTTGAGAAGAGTTTGGAACAAGAGATGAACCAATGGGACTGTTTTGCAGTGCTGGTCCTGAGCTGGAGTGTCCAGGAGCCATTTGACCGGTCAGCTCATCAAACGTAACGTGAATTGTTTCCATGATATTTCGGGTTCTTTTGTTGTAGATTCGGTATCCCTTTTTGTTTGATGCATATCCTACAAATACTCCAATGTCAGCTTTAGCCCTAAGTTTGCCTAAGTCTTGACCCTCATTAGTTGGATAGCACAATGCACCAAACACACGAAGAAAAGATAGATTAGGTTTTCTGTTGTGGACAAGTTCATATGGAGTTTTTCCATGAACAGTGTGGATCCGGGAATGATTTTGTGTGTAGCATGCAGTAGCAATTGCTTCAGCCCAGAGAAACATTGGAACCTTTGCGTAGATCAGCATTGTTCTAGCGGCTTCAACAAGAGTACGATTTCGTCTTTCAACTACACCGTTCTGTTGAGGGGTTCGTGGAACACTTCTTTGATGGCTGATTCCAACGCTTTCATAAAGTTCACTAAGTTGTTTGTTGACAAACTCAGTTCCATTGTCTGTTCTGATAATTCTGACAGTTTTGTTTAGTCGAACCTGCAGCTGTTTGATGAGTTTGATGATGATATCAGGAGTTTCATCCTTTGTCCTTAAGAACTTGACCCAGGTGAATCTAGAGTAATCATCAACCACAACTAATACATATTTCTTCCCAAAGATATTCTGCACCCTCATTGGTCCACATAAATCCATATGAATCATATGAAGAACTTCTGTGACAGAGTGAGTAGGTTTGGGTTTATGGGCATACTTCTTGCTTTTTCCCAATTGACATGCTGAACAAAGATGATCCTTTTCATACTTTAGTCTAGGTAAACCTACAACTAAGTCCTTTCTGGAAAGATCGTTGATGGTGCCGAAGTTCAAGTGATTGAGACGACGATGCCATAACCATGACTTTGTTTTTGAAGCCTTTGATAACAAGCAGATTGGAGAAGCCCTCATCATGTCATCGATAGAGATGGTGTAAAGATTTGACACACGAGTTCCTTTTAACAGTTCCTTACCATTAAGATCTCTGACAAAGCAGGTATGTTTTCTGAAGGCAACTTCTAGATCAGAATCACAGAATTGACCAACAGAGAACAGATTATGACCCAAACCTTCCACATAGTAAACTCTAGAGATGACACTATCACCAACAACGTAATCTCCATAACCCATAATAGCACCGAAATGATCATTACCAAATCTAACAGTCCCGATGAATTTGCTCACGAAGTTCATGAGCCGCGACCGGTCTCCAGTCATATGCTTGGAACAGCTTGAGTCCAGGTACCACAGAACGATTTGAACGATCTGCAGTTGAACACAGACAAGAATGGATAACTGGATAATTGGGATCCCCATGCAAGAATGGGTTCCACTTGGTTAGTAACAATGTTTGGAACACCCACATCAGAAATAGAAGCATTCATATCAGAAAGTGAGGCAATGGAATCATTGTGAATAGATACAGTACTAGTGTCAGCATTAGCCCTGTACACAGTTTGATCACTTCTTAAGGGAATAGTTCTACCAGTAGGCATCCATTTACTAGTGGGCATTATCTGATTAGTCTTATGACCAACAGGTATCCAATAAAAGCCTATCTTACTGAATGTTCTTCCTGTGGGTTTCCACTATTTTCTAACTTTCATTCGTTTATGCCTTTTAGCCTTTTTAGCATGAATTTTTGCATTAACAATATTAACTGGACAATTAATATCATTAATCGAAACATTAACACCACATTCATGATTAGAAACAGAATTCAAGCAGACATCAGTACAAGGTTTGCAAATAGTATCGGAATTCGAATTAATTACAGTACGCCTATGGCTAATACTAGAATCAACACAATTCGTTTTATTCAATTCAAGCTTAAAGTTCCTAGATTGTTCTTCTACTCTCTTCCAGTGCACATTCTTAGCTTGAGAGGTCCTATCATTCCTTGTATTATCTTGAGACTTTGACCTACTCCTTTTAATGTCACTGATTACTCCTGTAGAGGGAATGGGAACATTAGTTGGTTTAACTACTCTTTGCATCACCTGTTTAGATGTGCTGGGATCTGAACTACATGCAGGTGCACTATGGTTCACAATTTTAAAACTAGAGGTACTGAGATTTGTACTCCTAGAAGGCACACTTGAGTTCTCTTTCTTAGCATTGACAGATCTAGAATCTGAACTACTCAAGGGCACACTACGGTTCACATTCAAAACATTGGGAATCGAGTGCATATCATACTTGGCATTAGGCATCGAACATGGAATCAAAGGGTTAACTCTCTCACCTAATGTCTTTGGGAAAATTGTGATCAAGCATTCTAAGATTTCTTGAGATCGTTTGGCATATAAGCATGCATGTCCAATTGCATTATCATGAGGTTTCTCTAGCTTATCCTCTTCAACAATCTCACGCAGGCATTCTAAGCAATCCTTAAGAGATGAGAAATATGTTTGAATAGCTAGTTTGTTGTTCCTTAGATGAGGAGGGACACATGTCACAGACAAAGCATATTTATTACAAGAGTGAACCTTTGATACACCATTCTCCCCATTGGTCATTGGCATTTTCCCTTTTACCTGACTCTTCAGATTCTCAATTTCCTTTTGCAATGAAGCTATTTGTTCGTTATTCTTGTTACGGGTGACCTTAATTGATTCAAATAACTCATTGAAATGACGTTTAACCTTTTCATTTTCTTCTAGAAAACTTTCGTTTTCCTTTTGTAAAGCATTTACTAGGTTTTGAAGATGAAACGTTTGAGAATTCTGAGAATCTAAAGGAGGAGGCATTTGGGAACCTGTCATATTGTTCATTTGGCCCTTTAATTGAGAGATTTAGGCTTTCAACTTTCTGATCGTGTTGCACTGAGCTTGAATCTGTTCATCACGTTTGTTAATTTGAAAAACTGCATCAAACTCTGGAGCATCTGAAGATGTCTTGATATTTGAAGTTTTGACATTTTCTTTGAGATGTTGATATTTTAGTTGTAAATTAAAATGCTCAACTTCTAGTTTAGAAAAAATGTTTAACCAAATTGTCGTGATCATCCAGTTCAATTTTCTCGTTTAGTTTAGAATTAGTTTTTTCAAGCTCAATGACACGATCATGGGAGACTTTCAGGGCCACAGATAGTTCATGAAATTTGGAAGCATTAATAGAGCAATTTGAAGCAGTGAAAAACACATCTTGAGCAACACATTCAGTAATAAGATTCTCATTTAGTGTATGCAAGTTCTTTCTCTCAATCTCATTATATTTTAGTGCACGCTCATATTCACTAACTTCAACAACCATTGCATCAAATTCCTTTTCCATTCCCTTAATATTAGTTTCAATCCCCTTTTTAAGACTCTCAAAGTGATCTTTTAGAAGTTTAAAGAAGGGCATGACCTCAGTTAAATAACATTCTTTCATTTGTTCAAAACCCCTTTCTCCTTCAGTTATACCAGTGGGTGTGATCCTTTTCTTGCAAGTTTTCTCAAAGTCAACAAATAGTTGAAATATAACGTATTGGCTAATTAATGTCTTGCTTTTAGTGGCAATTGTTCTAGGTACAAGATGCATTGGTGTATTAGGAGGATACACAGTCGCTCTAGGCATTTTCCAAAGGGGAGGATTTGTTTCAATAATATTTTCCGCTTTCTGCTTATCTAAATCCTTTTTCCAGAAGACTTGCTCGGGAGTCAGCAATGTCTGAGGCTTAAACTTGTTCAAGGAAATCCATTTTTCCTTCTTGTAGTCATGAGGAGTGATAATTATTCTTTTTTCTTTGCATTTAGGATCATTTTGTTTCTTATTCATCTTTTCCCTAGTGATTTCATTTGATTTCTTATCTTCCTCAGTGCACTCAACACAACTAGGTTTCTGTCTAGGCTTAAGGATTTCATTACCATCATAAAGCACCTTATGAGCATTTCTAGCCTTTTTAATTACCTCTGGATTTGGTTCCTCAACAAGAGGAATGCTATGCTTATCGCTTAAGACACGATGTTTGGTGACCATGTGAGCAGTCTGAATGGTGTTTCCTTGTATGTACAACTTGTTTTCAAGTTTGTTTTTCAAAGTTTTCAGATTAGAAAAGTCTCTCAAGAGTTTTGATTCCTTTGCATTAAATTCTTGCTTAAGCATTTTCACATTTTCTTGAAGTTTTTCTTGCAAGGAATTTAATTCTTGTTTCAATACTTCTTCTCTAAAATTACTTTTTCTAATTACTGTACACACTTGGTCATCCATTTCCTGCTCACGAGTGGTCAACTCAAATTTAGCACGTTGTTCATAAATAGCAACACGTTCTTTATAGGCATTTAGTTCAGAAATTACAGACTCATCAGGGGCACATGCAGTGTATTCATCTAAAACATAGTCATTGTTGACTGCAGAAGATGCATCACTTGGTACAACTTCACTTTCACTTTGTTTCACATATTGATCATATGGGACAATATCGATATTACCCATATTTTCAATATTTGATTCAATAGTTTCAGTTGATTGTACTTTGTCATGCTTCTGTTGCTCATCAGCATCATCGTATAGTTTTAATACCTCTGAGATGAGCTTGTCATGGGATGGGCCAGCTAGTGGTGAAGAAGAGACCTTGGGAGAAACCATTGGTGAAATGCTAGCCATAAAAATTGTGTGTGTCGTAGGTCCATCATCCACATCAGAGTCGTATGCATCTCAGTCAGCGACTTGAAAGGCATTCTGATGATTGTGACCTATCTCCTGAATAGGCTGCTCATCCACATCTACATCATAGGTCTTGGCATTGCCCTCGGCAAGAAACAGCAATTCCTCTTCATCTAAAGCAGCACCATTGTCCTTAGCTTGTGCCAGCAGCTTCTTATCTCTGAAGTAATCAGCATTCTGTGGACGCTTTGGAGATGTGCAGTTCCTTGCAATGTGTCCCTCACCACCACAGTTATAACATTTGATTGGCTTAGCTTGACCTTGGTTACCATTCCTTCCTCGATTCTGGTTGCCAACATAACCTCTCCCAGCTCCACCTCTTCCCTGATCATACTGTCTTTCCTGAACTGGTTGCACCACGATCCTTCCATCTTTAACAGTGGCTTGATTGTGTGGGTTAGATGCTGTTCTGAGGTTGTTGTTGGTTTGTGGGAGAGAATTCATGTTTTGACTAATGAGAAGAGCTAGTTGATTAATGAAGTTACCCACGTGTGCATCAGCATCAGCTTGTTTGAACATAGGATCAGGAATGAGTTTGTGATTACCATTACCCAAGGGTATGACTTGTGATGCTTTGGTTGTGATTCCGATGTTTGAGTAGAAAGCTGTTGAGTCATTAGACGAGCTTGTCTCTCCCTGGTTGGTTTTGAACTGATTGAGAATCAATTTTTCAAACATAGCATGTCTCTCATTCTGAAGGAGGAAGGCATAGAGTTGCTCATAGTTTGTATTCTTCAATCCTTTAGTGAGCTTCACAGCGGTGACAAACTTGTGCCATTCGGGATTCATGTTGTTCACAAATTTTGAGTTCAGCTGAATGTTAGGCATAGTCATTCTGATGTTCCTCATGTCATTCACTAACTTATGAAATCTCACATAGTACTCATAGACATTCTCATCTGGTTTCATCTTGAAGTGCTCAAATTCGTCATAGAGTTGGGATTCTCTGTCTTCCATAGTTAATTCTGATCCTGAGAGAAGCATCTTAACATTATCCCAAACTGCCTTTGCATCAGTGTTATGATTGATCAGCTTGTAGATGTCTTTAGGAAGACCTTGAAGAACAATGTTTGAAGCCCTGATATCTGCATCGAATCTCTTTTTATCCTTATCATCAAGCTCATCATACATTTTAGGTCTGTCCATTCCGTAAACAGGAGTACCATCTTCATTAGTATCAAGTATGTCTCTAGTCGTCTCAACTCGATATGGTCCTTCATCAATGGATTTGAGAATGTTGACACCATTTTCCTTTCCAAGGCAGTACAATCTGATTCGTTGAGCCCAAGAATCGTAGTCAGTTCTGTCAAGCATGGGTGGACGAGTATCTGAGCCAGCTGCTTGAACATCCTCGGCAACAGTGGAGATGATAGTAGGAACGTTGGTAGACATGTTAACAGATAATACGGGATTTTATAACTCTATGATTAAACCGAGAAATAGATTCTTTCACGGGATTTTACTAAATCAAGAGAAAACCGTAAACAATCACCCAAGTCGCAAGAAGATAATGCACCAAGTCGCTAACACTTAATTCGCTACACCACTAAGTCGCTACAGTCCCAAGTCGCTAGACAAATGCAAGTCGCTAAGTAGTAACTCGCTAAGCCTCAAGTCGCTAGCAAAATTTTGGCAGCAATTCGCTACTCAAGTCGCTAAAGAGCAACTCGCTACAGACCAAGTCGCTACCACCAAGTCGCTACCCGTAGTGGAGTGTCCACTACTTGTACTGTAACTCGCTAGATCTAAGTCGCTAGGTCTAAAACTGTAACTCGCTACAAATTTGTAAAGCAAGTCGCTATGAAGAAACTAATCCGTGTGTTAAGTCGCTAGCATGAAAAAACCACATAAACATCACTTTTCAATCCAAAAACAACCCAACCAAGATGATTTAAGCTTACCAAATGAAAACCTACACACTTGTGATGATTCTAAACATAAAAGTACTAACAAAATCCAAACTTTAACCCGAGAAATCAACCAAATGATGCAAAAACCACTAAACTTTTTCAACCTCAAAAACCACCTAAAAACCACTAGAAATCCAAAGATGTGCAAGATATGATCTAACCATGGCTCTTGATACCAATTGTAGAGTATTAGTTTTCACATACACATCAAACCATAACAACAAGGTGGCGTATAAGTGGAATTTTAGAGAGAGAAAGTTAGAGGTTTAGGGAACTTAGTGAGAGAAAGTGAAAGATATTATTATGAGCTCCAACTCTCTACCTTGGGAGGTAGAGAGTATTTATAGTCTTACATAAATCGCCACACATTGGGCTGTGGATCAGGCATACAGTGGGTAAAGACCCGTCCGTCCTCCACGGTGTTACTTAACTAAATACTACTTAACATAAAAGAACTACGACTACGAGCTTTCTAACGATTACATATACTTGAGGTGACCGACTCTTTAATACCTGGAATTTCTAATTCCTAACACTAGCCAAATATGTTTCCCTAGCCATGAAGGTAACATGGCCGTGTCATTGATGCACCAATGGCATGACTCTAGTGTGGTTGAGTGATGTTCCACACCGTCCCTTTCTGTTATTTGATTATGCGCTCGATATATATTGTATGGTCACTATCTGTCTGCAGGGGCGTATGGATGCATCCTAGATTTGTTCTGTATCTGATATGTTATGCTATGATATGATTTGTCTGGTGAATGATGTTGTGTGCAATACACGTCTTCACAGTCTGGGAGCTAGCTACTCCATTGGTTACTGAGGTCTCCCCTCCTATTATATATGGTATTCTGAGGTCACCCCTCCGAATACGATGGCTACTTATGATATGATATGATATGTTTCCGGGCTCGTGGTAGATTTCTGACAACCCTTACACTTTTGATATACCTATATTGTACCGTCTGTTTACCCCATCGCACCATATTCTGTATTGACTGCCCGTTAATCTATACCCTTATGTGACTCATCCTATTACCATTCCATTCACGTACTGGGTTATTACATGATTACTGAATTTGTTTATGATTTTACATGTTTATGTGACTACCGGTTACCATGCTATGATATGATTAATATGTTTATATGTGATTCACATGTTGTCATCTGATTATATGTTATCTTACCGTTATGTGACCTCTTTGATCTGTGTGGTGACTATGCTAGTGTGTAATCGGTTGTCTTGTATGTTTATGATGTATACTTCGCTCAGTTAATCTCGTGAACTTTGACTATCCGTTAGTATCCCTCTCTGCCTATGGTTGACCTGCCATGTTTAAACTTTTGCTTATACTATTGTTGATTGGGGAAATGGTTCAACTTATGACATCTGGCTTGTTAACTTGTTTAATTGCCCTGCTATGTCCCAAGTTCATTTAATTATAGTGTTCATACTGTATTCCTACTTGTTACATGTGACTGCCATGTTTTGACTGCTGTTATGATACTGGTTATGTTTTCAACTAAGGGTTGCTATCCTGTTTGATTGCCATGCTTACTTACTAATCAACTGCTTCCGCTTGCCTTTAGATTTTTGTAGGTGCTTGTATTTATGTCATTGATGCTTTGTTTTGCTTCGTTCTCCTTGTTATCTATGCTTTGGATATCTGTATAATTGTGTTCTGCAGGATCCTCATTGACTCATTGTCCTCATTCGCTGCGAATTTGTTATCAGTTTCATTATTCCATTTCGCATTTCTGATTTTATTTAGCTTTCGTTTTGTTATATCTGTTCACTGGGCTTTTTAAGCTCAGCTGTATTTCTTTTCCTGCGGCAGGTTTTAGGTTGAAAGGTGGGCTTCGATGGGCTGAGAGTTGGATTATCTGAGTGGACCAACCATAGTTACCTTATTATTTTGCACTTATATTGAAGATCTTTTGTTTTGAGATTTCATTTCGTTTTGGATATTGTATTTTCCTTGTTAGTCAATTGTTTATATGATTCGATACTTCATTTTAAGGTTTTCAGTTTTAAAGATTTTATTTGTATGTTCTGATATGACACCAGAATGTGACACTTCTACCCTTGTCGGGTTGGGGTGTTACAATTATGGTATCAGAGAAAAGGTTTCGTCTTGTTGACCTTAGGATTGACCTGTGAGGACTTGGGTAGACACTAGGCTTCCGTCTATTCTGATCTTCTCCGATTCCTTTTGATTGTCATTCAGATTTGACTTCGATAATCTTTTGTCTTCACTAATTTGGCCTTCCTCTTTACGCATCGAATTTTGTTATTTTGTCTTCGCACATCCATTTGTCGATCGTTAGATGGAGACTACCCGTGGAGCCGAAGATGATGGTGCCGACCCTGCATGGCTGCAACAGTCCTTGAGCTGGAGAGGTTCGTGAAGCAGAAGCCGCACCCAACTGCCATGCTGCTGGAGACATCAGGATGCTGCTGGAGGGAGCTGGATGGATCAACCAAAGGCGCAAAGACGGAGACAAGATTTGACTGGTGGCTGAGAAGGTTCATCTACTTCGCATGATTGGGCGCGACCTATGTTACTCCGATTTGTTTGTCACGCGTTTTGAGGCGGTTTGATATTTTGCTAAGTGATTTTGATCGATATTGCTTTCTTTGATTTGTTCAGAACTCGGTTTGAATCGTGAAGTTTTGCCGTTTAGCATTTTGGTGATATCTCAGTTTTGTTTTGGATTGTCAGTAATGAGTCATGAGGAACCGTTTTGAGCAAGTTAGTGGCCTTCTTTCTTTGTGGTATGGTAAGTTGGTTTGATGTATTATATGTTGCATGTATGTGTATCTGGTTTGTTTGGTATGTTACTTGCTACCTGTATGGGTATCTGTTTTGTTGTGATATTAGTTATGTGGTTTGTCATGGCCTGAGGCAAAATATGATGACAATAAAGACTTGTTATGTGATGCAAGTATTATGACGCCTGATCAACGTGATAATACCGAGATCATATTATTTGAACCTATTGAAGTCATACGACGTCTTGGGAAATGCCTGGGGTTGGTACGTGAATGGACTAGGGCTTATATCCGTTATTTGTCGATCCTCATGTTCGTTTGAAAATCTGTATCTTTTTGTGAGATTCTCACCGACATCTGTTATGTATAAGATTTGTACGTTTTGGAGCCGAAATCGATATGATCTGTGTGAGACTATGGACTGCTGCGTCTGCCCTAAACTGGTACGTCTCTGGGTACCTCTGCGACTTCAATTTTCGAGGACGAAAATTTTCTTTTAGAAGGGAAGAGTTGTAAAACCTGAAAATCTAAAACGCGTAAGAAGACTATTTTGCCCTTAAAAAAATTAATAATTATAAAATACGTCAAGGCTCACTAAATGTAATTTTAACCTAGATTGTAAATGATTACCAAACCAAATATACGAGATCGAGATACACCTTCCGTCTAAAAAAATTTCATCACACATCTTCTTTAGCTTTGCATGGGCCGAAACTCATAAACCAAATTATAAGAGCATTATAACTTAATAAAGCCCAACTAAGTTTGGCCCATGTTTTTTTTCTCCTCTTGTTCAGCAAAACTGAATCCCATGTAACCCTTCCCATTCTTTTATTGTTACCATACGTTTCATAAAATTCTTTCACCATAAAACCCTAATAGTAAAAGTGACGGCAAGATCTTGGTTCCCTCTCCTGTTTTCGATCTCAAAAGCAAACCAGGAAGATTCGCGAGGTGTTTTAAGGGCTGTGGTTGTGAGTTCCTGAATCGAAGGGGCTGTTTGATCGTGAGTTACAAGGTTCAAAGAGTGGCTGTTGGTGTTGGCATGGACGTGGGTTCGATTCGTTTGGTTCCGTTGATTCTTCCTCTCATACGCCTAGGGTAAATATAACTCATCTCATCCCATCTCGCATTCCTTTTTGTTTCTCTTTTGATTTCTGTCGTGAGGTACTATTCGAATTCATGCATGTTATACACGAAAAAAACTTACATAAAATTCTCTGCTATCTATGTCGCATAAAAGATAAATGGCTACATGAAGGTCACGTTAGAAACATCACATGAATGATACGTAAATCATGTCGCATGAACCGGTATACCATGAGTCTTGTGTTAACCCTCGTTAAAAATGAATATGTATAACACTTTCTTACGCCTCATAAAATCTTGGATATGTGTTTCGTATGGGTGATTGCATGCATGGTCTGGTCAAATTGTGAAAGTAGGGGATTTTATACCTCCTTAGTAAACTGTTATGGATTTTGGTACATGTATGTAAGGTCTCGTAGAGGTAACTTCGAGGGCCATCGCGGAATTTATGTATGTGTCGTTTAGTGTTTTGAAAGTACATCGGGGAAGTCAAGCCGGGGGTTAATCATAATATATTTTTACTTGATCGTAAATGTTAGTCATATGAACCGCGAGTGAGCTTGAATATTGATCGAGCATGTACATGAAAATGAAATAGGAAGCATCAATCTGTATATGAAAATGAAATATGAACATGCACTTGGGTTATATTTTATATATTTAAGTTACTTACATTTCAAACCTTAATCTTTGGTAAATGTCACATGCAAACCCTAAACTTTATAAATTGACATATAAAGCCTTAAAATATAATATTTATCATATTAAACATTTAATTTTGCCATTATCATTTGTAACCCTTTAGTTTGGCTAATTAATGATTATTACCCTAAAGTATATTAATTCGGTCCATTACTAAAAATGAGAATACGATTAAGAACTCTAAAAATATTAATACGATTCATATAAGTAACAAATCCGTTATGACTTAACTGAGCTAATAAGTAATATACGAAATGTGGTCCGTGTAGATTCGTTGAAGAAAACGTGGCGTTGTTTCCTTGTGTTCATTCATTCATTTGCTTTCCTTTCATTGGCGTTAAGGTACAGATATTCTATCCCTTTTCAGCAGGGGTTTCTCATGACTTTCTGATTCCTTCGACTTTGTTTTGCTTATGATATTCCATTGCTATGATTCCCTTTACTGTGATCCTTTGGTATGATTCTGTTCGCTATGATATATGTTTGTTATGATTATGAACCATCTGATTATGAACCTTCTGATTATGAACCGTCTGATTATGAGCCATCGATATGAACCTCTGATTATGAACTTATGTTATGGAACTCTGATATGAACCTTTGACTTCTGAACCTTTAATATGAACCCTTTTGATATGATTATGCTTTGACCCTTCAGTTTGATACCCGAGCCAAATATGTTTCCCTAGCCATGAAGGTAACATGGTTGTGTCATTGATGCACCAATGGCATGACTCTAGTGTGGTTGAGTGATGTTCCACACCGTCCCTTTCTGTTATCTGATTATGAGCTCGATATATATTGTATGGCCACTATCTGTCTGCAGGGGCGTATGGATGCATCTTAGATTTGTTCTGTATCTGATATGTTATGCTATGATATGATTTGTCTGGTGAATGATGTTGTGTGCAATACGCGTCTTCACAGTCTGGGAGCTAGCTACTCCATTGGTTACTGAGGTCTCCCCTCCTATTATATATGGTATTCCGAGGTCACCCCTCCGAATACGATGGCTACTTATGATATGATATGATATGATATGTTTCCGGGCTCGTGGTAGATTTCTGACAACCCTTACACTTTTGGTATACCTATATTGTACTGTCTGTTTACCCCAACGCATCATATTCTGTATTGACTGCCCGTTACTCTATACCCTTATGTGACTCATCCTATTACCATTCCATTCACGTACTGGGTTATTACTTGATTACTGAATTTGTTTATGCTTTTACATGTTTATGTGACTACCGGTTACCATGCTACAATATGATTAATATGTTTATATGTGATTCACATGTTGTCATCTGATTATATGTTATCTTACCGTTATGTGACCTCTTTGATCTGTGTGGTGACTATGCTAGTGTGTAATCGGTTGTCTTGTATGTTTATGATGTATACTTCGCTCAGTTAATCTCGTGAACTTTGACTATCCGTTAGTATCCCTCTCTGCCTATGGTTGACCTGCCATGTTTAAACTTTTGCTTATACTATTGTTGATTGGGGAAATGGTTCAACTTATGACGTCTGGCTTGTTAACTTGTTTAATTGCCCTGCTATGTCCCAAGTTCATTTAATTATAGTGTTCATACTGTATTCCTACTTGTTACGTGTGACTACCATGTTTTGACTGTTGTTATGATACTGGTTATGTATTCAACTAAGGGTTGCTATCATGTATATTGCCATGCTTACTTACAAATTAACTGCTTCCGCTTGCCTTTAGATTTTTGTAGGTGCTTGTATTTATGTCATTGATGCTTTGTTTTGCTTCGTTCTCCTTGTTATATGTGCTTTGGATATATGTATAATTGTGTTCTGCAGGATCCTCATTGACTCATTGTCCTCATTTCGCTGCGAATTTGTTATCAGTTTCATTATTCCATTTCGCATTTCTGATTTTATTTAGCTTTCGTTTTGTTATATCTGTTCACTGGGCTTTTTAAGCTTAGCCGCATTTCTTTTCTTGCGGCAGGTTTTAGGTTGAAAGGTGGGCTTCGATGGGCTGAGAGTTGGATTATCTGAGTAGACCAACCCTAGTTACCTTATTATTTTGGACTTACATTGAAGAGCTTTTGTTTTGAGATTTCATTTCGTTTTGGATATTGTAGTTTCCTTGTTAGTCAATTGTTTATATGATTCGATACTTCATTTTAAGGTTTTCGGTTTTAAAGATTTTATTTGTATGTTCTGATATGACACCAGAATGTGACACTTCTACCCTTGTCGGGTTGGGGTGTTACAGCTTATATGGCAAAACCTCAGGGTTCGATAAAGTGAGAATTCCTATCTTGCAAATCCTATGGGGTATTGTCAATGGAGTGAATGTGAATGTCTCAGAACGTATTTGGGAAGAATTTTCGTTGTCAATGAACACATTTATATCCGATAGAACAAACTTTCAGAATAAAGCTCAAGGTCGAAAGAAACTGAACAAGCTTGTGATTCCCAGCATCAGATTTTCAAAACTGTTGTCCAGTACTTGCAACAGACTCACAACTTCAACCCCAGGATTGACTCCGATCTACATAAAGCAGAAGATGAATTCGTTCTGGGTAATCTTAAATATGTTCCTAGAGGTATGGACGAAGAAATCTTTGGATTGCCAATTCCTGATACTCTATTCACGGGCGATATCAAGAAGAAGGACTACTTCGAACAATACAAGAAAAGATCTACCAGATCATCTGATGATGTCACACCCACTCCTCCACAACCCAATGCTCCCAAGTCCACTTCAGACTCACAAGCATCCTATGCCTCTCTTCCTAAAAAGAGACGTGGAAGGTCACAACATTCAGACACCGCATCCAAGAAGCAGAAAGAAAAAAGGAAGAAAGTGGAAAAGGAAATTGGTGAAGATACTGAGGTTTCAAGGGATAATAAAAGGTTAACTGATGAAGATGATGTTGCTCTGCAACTTGGAATCCAGCAAAGCCTAGAAAGTCAGAACGTGAAAGCACCAGTAGGTGGAGTAGTGTTAAGAGAGCCTGATCAAGTGCCTCAACAAACAACACCCATCATACAAGACAAGGGAAACAGAATTTTTGGTGTAGAACAAGCTGCTCACACGCTCCTTACATTTTCTTCCTCACCATCAAGAACTACCACTCAAGTTGATCTGAAGAAGAGAAGTGTTGAATCGTCATCAGTTCAGGAACCATCTGGATTGGAAAAGGAAGCATCTGTAGCACCAGAAGAAAATCCTGCTACAAGTGATATCCAGTATGAACAAAATGTTGAAGATAAGTTACATCAAGTCTCACAGGAGAAACCAGAGTCAATATCCGATGAGACCATGCCCTTGGAAGAACCAAATCTTTCTACCAGTTCTCTATCGTCATTTAAGAACCTAGATACATAATTCACTTTCGGCGATCAATTCTTAAATGACAAACCCATTGATTCTGAGTCTTCCAAGCAAGATAATGACAAGGAGGATGCACAATCCATGTTTAATGTCAAAATTCAGCAAGACACATCATCCGTTCCACCTATGTCAGTATCTTTACTCACAACTGCACTTCCACCTCCCAAACCAGATCAAGTAACTGCACGTTCACCACCTGAATCTGCACAGACTCTATCCCTTGAACCAGTGGTCACAGTTGCTGATGTAGATACTTTACCTGCTTCACCACCTCAAATTCTTACTTCAGATCAACTGCTTGACAAAGCAGTGAAAAGAATTGAAGCTCTTGAAAGGCAACTACCGAAATCCATAGATTCCCTTATGGATCTTGTCTATAGGCTGGAGCACCTCAACTTTGATGAAGGGGTGGCAGACACCATTGAAGGCGAAGTTAAGGATGTTGTGGAATGGGCAATGGAGGCTCCTCTACTTAGACGGTTCAAGGATCTTCCTATCACTGATATGAGAGTTGTACTTTCAGATAAGATGTTTGAAGCTGGCGAAGATAAGCATGAGGTCCATAAGAAGCTTTATGAGGCTCTCGAAGAATCAATCAAGTACGACAATCATGTACAATTCTTGATTGACGTCGGATAAAGAGAAGCTAAGAAGAAAAGGAGGACCGTAGTGTTGGAAACATTGCATAAAGGTCGTAAAGATCCTCCTCCACCTCTACCTCCAATTGGGGGTGCTGGAACATCCGGAGTTGGTGGATCTTCTAAGACAACCTCCACACCTCCACCACAACCACCATCATCACCACCAAAGCCTGCCAATCAACCCAGTTCATCTGATAATCAAGGAACGCAAAAGAAATCAGCAGCGTGGACCACGGTTGATTCTAGGTTCACGTCTACTGTCTCCCCTATCCCTGAAGATCAAGTTGTTAATGAGGAATCGCTTGTCATAGCAGAGTCAGAATCAGATGAAGATGATGCATCCACCAGGTTTATTCCCAAGCCAACTGAAGATGATTGGTTTGATACTTATATATCAGGTGAACCATCTAATCCATCCAGAGCTGCACCTTCAAAAGACATCATTCGAAGTTGGCTCTCTGAAGAAAGACCTCATACTCCTGAACCCTCCTGGTCCATCCCAGAGACAGACACAATGATTCATTGACAATAATTGGGCATCAACTATCACCAATAATTATGAAGCTCCAGCAGAAGACTCTCTTCTGCACTTCACGGGTGATATGGGAAGCTTCATTAGATGGTTTTGTGAACAGAAGAACATCTCATCCATCACGCCAAAGAATCTTGAGGGACAAGCTTTTGAAATTGTCAAAGTCTTTCACTCAGATGCCAACCAACTTCAATATCAGATAGAAGAATGCCATAAGATGCTGAATGACCAAGTCAGTGACCAAATTAGTCGATTCAATGTAAACAAGCCTCTTCCTCTAGGCGGTGAACCTGGTCAAATGACCATACAGGCTGAATTCTTCTTCAATCATGACTTGGATTATCTGTGTGCTCGTTCAACTGAAAGAAGATGATTCCTCCCGAACTAACTAACTTTATTTCCCAGCCACTTGTGAATGGCTGATACTAAAAGCTAGACAGCCCGGGAGAAAAATGCAAGTTTACTAAGGATTAAAATAACCTTAGATCGTTTATGTCCTGGCGAGGTGTGATATCCTGAATACAACGACTGTGTGATAAAATGATATGATCAAGAATGTACAAAAACAGGAATCTGATTGACTAACACTAGGAATGTGAATAGTAATAGCTCTGTCACAGCTATGCCGTTAAAAACGTACAATCAGAAACCTAAAAACGCAAAAGATATACAAACGTACGTTACTAAAACGTAAACGTTTAAAAACAAAACGACTATAACTATAATAGAGATTTACAAGTCTAGGCGACTTAAATGCAAATTAAATAAAATAAAAGATAAAATCTATTAAATAAACGCTATCACTATATTTACAATTGATGTTTGTGATTTTGTTTATTAAACTTATTATATAATTTACAAATTATAAAAGTGTAAGAAAACTAAAAAAATCTAAAACAAGAACGTATATGTGACAATTACTTACATGTAATAAAATAAAAAGTGAATTCTATCAAATATAACTCCCACAAATGTGAAAATCATATTTTTAGAATCCTAAAAAGATAAGAAATTTATTAGAAAAGAAAGATAAATTTTTACACTATTAAATAAATTATTATAAATTAAAAGTGAATTAAATGTATTAAAAATGAATTAAATAATAAGAAAATCTAAAAGTAGCTTAAATAAATGAAATAAAGAATTTGAAAAATCTAAAATATCATAAAATGAATTAAGAAATTGAAAATGTATTTTTTTACATAATTATTCTATTTATTAATAATTATTTACTATTAAAAAGTATTAAAAACTAATATTAATTATTAAAAATACTAAACAGTAAAAGAAAAATCTCAAATTTTTTACAAAATTCTAAAATAAATACAAGAAGCAAGGAAAAATATAAAAACTATAGCTTATGTACAAAAATAAGCTAATGGGCAAAAGCTCCAAAAGAGAAGCTATTACTTAAGCTTATAAATGGTTCTTTTTGGGTTTTTCTGTTTTCTGGATTACATAAGTACTGATATTATACATGTATACTGAAAATGGAACTGTACAAAACAAGAAATAAGCAAAACATGAGCTTATGAGCCCAACAGTTAAGCTTTTGGCTTGACTGTTGGAGCTCAAGCTCCTAATAAGCTTCAAATAAGCTCTACACAGATAAACAAAAGAAAAATAATATGTATACAAGTAATATAGACAAGTATATACAAGCTAGTGCACTGAGTTTGACCAATAAGCTCACAAAAGCTCATAAGCTTCACTCAGATAAACAGCCAAACCAAACACCCCTGCAGCTAAGTAGAGAGACCATTTAAGCTTAGGAAATAAGCTAAAAAGACCAAACTAAGTATTGGAGGAGCAAGCTTAGGTGGTTGGCTTTCCAAAAAGCCAAAGCTCATCAAGTGGGACCCACTGATGAGCTTTGGAGAGACTTATGAAATTGGCACCAAACCACTGATTCAGCTCAAGCTGAGTCAGCTGGTGCTGAGTTATGGGACAAAACAGATGGCTTGTGCAGCCCTAGTGAATGAGCTGCAACATGAAATTAAGCACTGAAACTAAAAGCTAGCTAGGTGAACTATGTGCAACCCAAAAATCAAGGTCTCAGCTTAACTTGATAAGCCACAAATAAGCTGCAAATAAGCACTAGGATCACTGTATGCACAGGACACTATTGAGTTTTCTAGCTACTTAATAGATTAATTTTAAGTACTGTAATAAGCTAAAACATGAAAAAGACCACTGGAACCATCAAGTTGACCAAGTAAGCTTTCCAAAAGGCTAATGTACAAAGATTGGCTTTCACAAATGAGCTTGTGAGAAGCTATAGAAATACAGACAAACACTGAGTAATTGATATTCTAAGTGAAAATGGACAAAAAGAAAAGCTATGAGCAGGCTTGTCTAATAAGCTTTAAATTGAAAAATGAAAGCTGGAACTATTAGATGGCTAGGTAAGCTACTTAAAAAGCTAAAACTCATAAGCTAAGGAATACTAGAGAGCTTATAACAAGCTTGTGAAAAACCTTGTGGATCCTGTGCACAGGACAGTTTCTCAGACAAGGGGTCCAAAATAAGCCATCAAATAAGCACTCTAAAAGCTGATTAAAGCTGATCTAATATTTTTGTATTTTTGTTTAGCAACAAGACTATAATTCCCCAAAAGCTTATAAACTGAATCTCACTAATGAACCCACAGTGAAAATCCCAAGTTTATTCAAAAACGACCCATTTGACAATTTGACTTTTTACAAAAACTGAAAAGTTGACTAAAGTGAACTTTGATTTGATTTTAAACACTGATGATGTTATGTTAAGGTGTTTTAAGACTGAATATAGCAAGATTAACACTTTTTGAACACAAAATGATGATTTTGCATCATGACTGCCAACAGTGGACTCACAGTTAAATCAAAAGGCTAATTTTGACTTTCCTACAAATGACCTATGGTTTTCTTGACTTCTTTGAGATAACTAGACCAAGTATGACATGAAACAAGTTCAAACAACAACTTAAACATCCTAAAGCACAGTGAACATAAGAAATCCAAACACCCTTTTTGTTGACTGTAATGGACTTTTTCAAAGCAACTCTCAAATTTAAAACATGAGCTTAACTTAAGACCTTATAATATCATTAACTAAGACTACACAAGCATGAATCCACAGTAATAACAACTTAAAACCAAGACTTGATGATAATACCACTTTAACTGTTGAAACCAAATTTTTGCAAAATATGAAATGAAAAGAACAAACTATAGATTTTATGACTTAAACTAACTTAACTATGACTAATTAACATAAAGAAGCAGAAATTAAAGCACAAATAATAATGAAACAGTAAAATGGTAAAAATGGTAAAAATAGAACTCACATGTGATTAAGGTGAAAAATGAGTTCCAAGGTCCAAAAACCACTCCTAGCTTGGTGTCAACAAGATAGGAACCAGAAAAACATCCAGCTTAGCTTATTACACCCCAGAACTGCTTATTCAACCACAGTTGACTTCCATTGACTTTTCTTAGTATTTTTCTTGATTTTCTGAATTTGAAAGCTATAAATGTTTTTATGTATCTAAAAGCTTTGTGAGCTTTGTCAGGAGCCTACATGAGCTTAAAGAGTCCACTAAACAACTACATACCATAAAATTAAAAAGACTTGAAATTTGAAGGAAATTAAGCAATACTTGAAACTGAAATTAAAATGAAATTAAACTGGAATTTAAGCTTTCATTACACTAATTTAAAGTAAATTACAACATTAAAGAGATTTAAAAGACATTTAAACTAGGAAAGCAATAAAACTACAACTATGTGACAATGACCTAATGCCAAAGTGATTACTTCTCTCTTTCTTCTTCTCTTTTATACTCCAATCATGTTTCCACTTGTTTCTGATTGTTTCCCAGCAATTTCCTCAGCCATTGGATGCTCACAAATTATCTCAACCGTTTAAATGGATTTTGGCGCCAATGTGGGATTTAACAGGTGGAGGGTTGAGTGAAATGGAAAGGATTGCATTAAATGATTTTTGGAATTGTGATGAGGTGGGGGGACAAGGGGAGAGTGATGTGAGGAGGGGGGATGGATGTTGAGTGGAGTTGCAGGCATGGAGCAGTTGAGAGGGAGAGACTTTGGGCGCCAAGTGGGTGGTCAAACCAAGGGGGTTTGACTGGGCAGTATTAATAAAGAGGGGTTCAAAATGGCTTAATGACAGGGGGTCACATGAGGTGATAAGGGTCCAAAATGAGTTTAAAAGGATTATTAACTTAGGGACCTTTGTGTAAATTTCTGAAACTTTAAGGACCAAGGCTGCCATTTCTGCCAAGTTATTCCAAGGGACCACAAGTGACAAGCTTAAAAAGTGCAAGGACCAAACTTGCCATTTTTCAAATTCAAAGGACCATTTTTGCTATTTTTGGATTTTGAGGGACTAAAAAGTGAAATTTCCCAAAAGTTTATCAAAATGTTCCAAATTTTCAATCATGCATAGTACAAGGGTATTATTTGTAAAATTCCAAGTTTTAGAATACCCAGGGACTATTTTTGCCAATTTTGTAACTTGAGGGGTAAAAATTGCCATTTTGTGTAAACTTTTGTCCAGGGATGTTTTGTGAACATTTTTGATTTCCCAAGGACTTAAGTTGACTTTTCATTCATTTAAAACTTTTAGGGACTAGTTTTGACAATTTGTGTAACTCCAGGGACTGAAAACGACAATTGTTGTGAAATTGATCAAGTTTCACTTGTTTTTCAATCTTTTGTACCTGAATCACATAAAAACACATTTTTATGAATTTGTATCATTTTGAGAGTCATTTGTGTGTTTTTGGTTGTTTTTGTGGGTTTATATAATACAAATATATGTGTATTTAGACACATATCAGAAGACCTGCTCTATCGATTTCTAAGATGAAAGCTGCAACCTACTCTGATCAGGGACTTGAACAGATGGTTCCTGATCAATTCAGGGCTGACAAAGAACAAAAGTATGACATTGCCGCTTCATATGGTATTTCTCACTGGTGGTATAAAAAGAAGAACTTCTACATCGAGAGACATGGTGCTGATAAAAGACGCAACGATGTTCGATCCAAGTTACAAATCTTAAGTGTTGTACGAGTAGAGATCTTCCCAATCTACGGCTATCAGTATTTGAAGAAGATAGTTCTTAAAAGAGCAGATTTGAAGGAGTACATTATTGAAGAAAATGACTTCAAACATCTGCTGCCAAATGACTTCGAAGATCTCTATCTCTTGAATCTCCAAGGACACCTTGAGCATTTGCCTGTCCGTGAGAAAAAGGCCCTCTCTGCTGCTGTCAACCTTTGGATCAGGGGATTAGTCATTCGAAAAAGGGTTGAGGACTTTCAGCTTGGGATGGAAAGCTACCAGACTCGGGTCAACTTAACAAGGCCATAATGGGATGCCTCAGGAAATGAATTTCGTCATGACTATAGATTACTTGACACACCCAGAGCCGTACTCTTCCACGACAGATATGGGACTCGCATGCTGATGAGATTGTGCGAGCTCTACAAATTCAGTGATGGTACTCTCAAGATGATCGAAGAAGAACTGAACAACAGAGTGAAAGAAATCAGAATTGATCTGAAGCCATGGAACAAGACTAAATTCTGGACTGATGATGACTTAAAGAAATTTGAAGACTTCATTGCTGCAATCAGGTGAAGACTCAAGACTCGAAGGATCTTCCGCAGCCTTGAAAGTTTTGTTGGTGGTAGACTTCGTGATGGTCATTACAAACTTCTTCAAAGAACTGAATGAGGACATCTTTTGGAAGTAGTTTCTGTTCTGTATTATATATGTGTTTAATGTGGTGTACAAACTATGAACAACTATAATGCATGTAATAGTGTTAGGTTATGTCCTGTGGTTTCCCTTTGTGTCTTAAAAGGGAACTTCAGTGTTGTCCACTTCTGATCATATAAAATTGGACACATTTTTCTCCAACAAATGTTTTGTCTCATACATATTTAAATCACTTGAGATCCAAAATCTCAAAGGATTTGAAAATTTTGATCGGGGGAGAAAATGTGATATAAATATGGAAGATGTTAAAAGATGACCATTTTATGTGCATACTGCTCTCTAATATGTGCTAAAACAATTTCAAATCTCGAAGCATATATTAAGGGGGAGCATTTCAAAACAAATTCAAACCTTCAGGGTACAAAGTTTTTCATGTTGTTACATAAGGTACCTTGATTGTGTGATTAAATGGTTTCTAAATGTTTGGCGATCATGGTTGTACTTCAAAGAACTTCCCTCCAATATGTGCAAACCTCTTTCAAAATTCGAGGCACATAGTGAGGGGGAGCAAACTTTTGAAAAACTCATCCTTCCTCAAAATGCTTTATCTACTCAAATTGATTGGGAAGTGATGATGATCATTTTAGAAAATGTTAATCAAAAGATTGGACCTTTCATTCTCAATCTAATGATTTCAAAGATCTCTTGCCTCCATGTGCTAAAACAATTTCTAAAATATTATGCATATGTTGAGGGGGAGCATTTCTAAAAATATCAAAAACAATTCAGGTACAAAATGCTTTGATAATATATCACAAGTATCTGGATTGATTTTCAAATGGTTTTCAATTGGTTCAAATGGCAGATGAACAATACCAAATAGACCGATCAAATTTACTTTATTTACGGTGATATAAGGATGATAAGGTTAGGTATTTGTTCCCATGATCCGCCAGAACCGGAGGGATCTACCCAGGGACAATCCACTAGATAGTGTAGAAGTCCTTAGGTATATTGAAAAAAGGAGAAAAATGAGATATGGGAAGAGTGCGGACTGAGTCTGAGCTAGTACTGGAATAAACCCAACAAGGTTCTAGCTATGAAGTCTCGGTAAGCACTGAAGGGGTTGAAGAATGAAAAAGAATTGAATGAGAAAAGGGTGAAAACAAATAGCCCTCCAATTATTCAACCTTAGGGCAGAAACCGGGTACAATTCATATGCTACTGATGGTAACATTGGTATTGAAGACAAGACTTCATGGACCCAGTGACGCTCTGCATTACAACTTCCCAAACCACTCAAGTTCCTCTAATAAGGGCTTGTTTCATTCTCACGAGAAACCTACATAATCTCACGAGAAACCTGCACAAATTGAGTCTAGAGCCACGAGATCATCAATAAATCTCATTAGGACACTTTCAATGAAGACTCTTTGTTTCACACAATGTGGAAAGAGAGATTATATCTTGAGTCCTACGCATTATCCTTGTGGTATTGCCAGAACATCTGAGTGATATGCAAACATATTCACAATGAAGAAGGAAAGCTTTCTGGAGCCAACATCAAACAAGCTCCTGGTAGTTGGCATGTGAGATCTATTCAATAGATCAACCATGTGACAACTGAACAGAAACAATGGAGCGATTCAATCTTTTGAATCAATCCTGCTTCAGGTTATGGATTGACGGAAACCTTTGAAAAACCATTCATTATGCTTAAAAACTCTTTTCTTTAGCATATCGACCGTGTAAGAATATTTCTAATCAAAAGGTGTTTTATGATTGATAATTGATTTTCATTAAAACCTTCGTTGTATTGCAAAAACAATTTTTATTGAGCAATACACGATTGTTTTTCAAATATCCTTTCATCAATCAGTGAATCTCTATTCTCTGGTTCACTCACTCCGTGTTGTCTTCTTTGAGACATTCCGGTTTGAGAACAGCTAGAGCAGCTGCGAAACCCTGTCAAGGAAATTCTTTGGAATTATACCTGATCACAGGCAGCACTTGTACTGATCAACGGGGAACCGTGGGCCGTGTACCTCAATTCAACGAAAGTGATCAAAGACACTTTCGTGCGCTTTATTGCTAACTGTTTTATGCAGGTACACCCGACATTTGCAGCTGATCAGAATGAAGCGTTCAATCCATAGCCACATGCTCACACAATACATTCATTTCTCAAGAAATCATGATAAGTGCAACAATGACTCTGATATTTTCACTCCATGCTTCTGCTACACTACTGCCAATATCATGAATCAACAAAAGCTTCCACTACTCTGATAAGAAGTAATCATGATCCAAAATGTGAGCATGTCGGTCCAAATGTCACAACATCATATGCTGGAAACACAACAATGGGTGATGTTGAGATCTGCAGTGGCTGATGATCTCTAGTAATGCTCAAAAGGTCATCATGGTGGATCAAATCAATAACCTCCACGAAACATACATCTTAGTTGAACAATGATGAAATCATCATAGAAGCACATAGTTTGAGTACTTTGAAGAAGAGAAGTCTGCGAGCTCAAGACTGAAGATTAATTAGAATGCTAGGATTCAAAATGTAAAACATGGGGTGACCTCCCTTAGGGGGAGATTGTTAGGAATTAGAAATTCCATAGTGAAGTATCGGTCACCCCAAATATTTTCTAGCATAAATTAGCTGGTAGACATTACGTTATTTACTAGTCATTTAGTTAGTTATTTTGATTAGTTCAACACCGTGGAGGAAGGACAGGTCTTTACCCATTGTATACCTGATCCACAGGCCGTCAGGAGGTCGTTTATTTTGTAACCTATAAATACCCTCTACCTTGCAAGGTAGAGGGTTGGATGTTCTTTGGCGGGATACTAATTTTGAAAGTATGTATAATGTTGTACTTATTGACGAGGGTTTGGTGGAACCATTTGTGGTGGAAGAGGATTTGCTCCTAGAGGAAAGTGTTGAAATTGTTGCAATTGTTGTGGAGATGGTGGAGGATATTGTTGATAGAATTGTTGTTGTTGTTGAGGATACTCATGAGGAAAGTAGCTAGAGTATGGTGGTTGAGACATCTTGAAACTTGTGTCGATGATGGATCTTTGTAGTCGAATGAAACTTAGAGTTTGTTGATGAAGTAACCTGTAACATATTGGATTTCCCAAACACATCAAACCATGAATACAAGTAGGCGTATACTTTGAGGTTTTTAGAGAGAGAAAGTTTAGAGGTTTGGGAACTTAGTGAGAGAAAGTAAAAGTATTTATAGTTTCTTACATAAACGCCACCTACGGGCTGTGGATCAGGCATACAGTGGGTAAAGACCCGTCCGTCCTCCACGGTGTTACATAACTAAATACAACCTAACATTAAATAACTACGACTACAAGCATTCTAACGATAACATATACTTGAGGTGACCGACACTTTAATAACTGGATTTACTAAATCCTAACAATCTCCCCCTAAAGGAGGTCACCTCAAATTACATTGAATACAAAACAGATATTACATTAAGATTGTTCTTGGATTCTTGTTAAAGTTCTTTGCTCAGTAGCCCGTAGTCTTTGATTCTTCATGTTTTGCATGTTTGGATAATCCAAGTAGAGGTCTTTAACTGATCCACGTGATAATGAGTTTTGAGCCAGCATTGAAATCATCAGCTAACATAAATCTCTGACTCTTCCTTAGTGGTGTTGATAAAATGTGTTGTTGTGACTTTTGGACCGACATGCTCACATTCTGGATCAAGAAATATTTTCATCAAAGTAGCGGAAGCTTTAGTTGATTCATGATATTTGCAGCAGCATAGCAGAAGCATAGAGTGAAAATATCAGAGTCGTTGATGCACTTATCATGATTTCTTTAGAGATGAATGTGTTGAGTGAGCATGCGGCTATGGATTGACCTCCCCATTCTGATCAGCTGCAAACGTCAGGTATACCTGCATTCAACAGTTAGCAAGAAAACACACGAAAGTGTCTTTGATCACTTTCGTTAAATTGAGGTACACGGCCCACGGTTCCCCGTTGATCAGTACAAGTACTGCCTGTGATCAGGTATAATTCCAAAGAATTTCCTTGACAGGGTTTCGCAGCTGCTCTAGCTGTTCTCAAACCAGAACGTCTCAAAGAAGACAACACGGAGTGAGTGAACCAGTGAATTTGAGATTCACTGATTGATGAAAAGGGATTTGAAAAACAATCGAGTACTGCTCAATAAAGTGTTTTTACAATACAATGAAGGTTTTTGAGAACGATCAATTATCAATCATAAACACCTTTTATATTTGAAATATTAATACACAGTCGATGTGCTAGAGAAAATAATTTTAAGCACACCGACTGGTTTTTCAAAGGTATCCGTCAATCCATAACCTGAACCAGGATTGATTCATAAGTTTGAATCGCCCCATTGTTTCTGTTCAGTTGTCACATGGTTGATCTATTGGATAGATCTCACATGCCACCTACCAAGAGCTTGTTTGATGTTGGCTCTAGAAGGCTTTCCATCTTCATTGTGACATTGTATGCATATCACTCAGATGTTCTGGCAATACCACAAGGATAATGCGTAGGACTCTTAAGATATAATCTCTCTTTCCACATTGTGTGAAATAGAGAGTCTTCATTGACAGTGTCCTAAAGAGATTTATTTGATGATCTCGTGGCTCTAGACTCAATTGTGCACATTTGGTTTCTATGCCGGAGACTAGGGAGAGGGTCTCCTTCTTCAATATCAACAATCTCTAAGAGAAAGTCGATAGATTATGTCGGTTCCCCGTGAGAATGAAACAAGTCCTTTTAAGAGGAGCTTGAGTAGCTTGGGAAGTTGTAGTGCAGTGCGTCACTGGGTCCATGACGTCTTGTCTTCAATACCTGGTTTTACCTTGGTAACAGCCAGTAGCATATGAATTGAACCCGGTTTCTGCCCTAAGATTGAATTATTGGAGGGCTATTTCTTTTCACCCTTTTCTCATTCATTTCTTTTTCATTCTTCAACCCCTTCAGTGCTTACCGAGACTTCATAACTAGAACCTTGTTGGGTTTATTCCAGTACTAGGTCAGACTCAGTCCGCACTATTCCCATTTCTCACTTTTCTCCTTATTTTTCATCATACCTAAGGACTTCTAGACTATCTAGTGGATTGTCCCTAGGTAGATCCCTCCGGCTCTGGCAGGATCGTGGGAACGAATACCTAACCTAACCATCCTTATATCACCATACATAAAGTAAATTTGGTCGGTCTATTTAGTATTGTTCATCTGCCATTGAAACCATTTGAAAATCAATCCAAATACTTGTGATATATTATCAAAGCATTTTGTACCTGAATTGTTTTTGATATTTTTAGAAAAAGAGCTCCCCCTCAACATGTGCATCATGTATTTGAAATCGTTTTGGCACACAAAGGCAAGAGGAAGGATTCACTTCTTTGATTACCATTTTCTAAAAGATATCAACATCACTTTCCTGATCAAAATTAGTATTTTTCATACTTTGTTAAGGGTATTTTTGGAAAGGATATGGTTTTCATAAAGTTGCTCCCCCTCAATATGTGCATAGAGATTTGAAAGTGTTTTGCACATATAAGGGAAAATCTGCACATTGAAACAAATCAATCACGTTTCAATCCTTTTTGGTTTGAAATAGATGCTCCCCCTCAACATGTGCATGGAAAATTTGAAATCGTTTGGCACATGTGGGGAGGAGAGCTTGTAAATCATTATAAAACCATTTGTCGAATTATTAGTTTCAATCCGATTTAAATCGCAAATTCTCCCCCGACCACAATTTTCAAATCATTTGAGATTTGTGGTCTCTGTAGATTTAAATTGATTTTGAAAGCTTTTGAGGAGAATTGTGACTTGCTTATGAAAACATTTAACCGATAAGGATCAAATCTAAGACTTTAAACTCCAAAGATTAAGCATGCTTGAATATCTTTTGAAAACATGACATAAACCTTGGTTTGAACCAATTGTATGACAAATAACCTTTTGATTTAAATGAAATAATTCTCCCCCTCAATCAATGACGTAAGTTGTTGATTGAAAGATAGAGATTTTGACAAATGTCAAGTCCAGATGATTTTCAAAAATTAAGACCGAGTTATTTTTATTAGTTTTCATTAAGATAACAAATATTTTTCAGAAGAATTTTAAGAAGGAAAAATACTTGTGAAGGCAACATTTGTCATTTTTAGTGACAAACATTTGTTTTTAGAATCAGAGCATGAGATTTGAAAAATAAGATAAAGCATGGCTCTCAAATTTTATTTATTTATTATTTTATTATTTTTTTTAAAGATTTATGTGCATTCGAACAACATCTAAAGACCCATGTCACTCTTTGAATGACAACACAAAGACCGTAGATATAATAGACTCAAGATAAACATGACAAAATGACAATATTTTTGGAAATTTTTCGAGATTTTCAATTTTTTTTTAATAAATATTTACAAGAGATGGATGAAGAAAAACCTTTTACTCCTCTTCTTCCTCTTGAAGACGTTTAAGTGTTTCCGGTTGTAGACTCTTTAGACCAAGTCGTGGGAGGATAAACTCAAAACGTTCTCTAGGAAGAGCTTTGGTGAAGATGTCTGCTAACTGGTATTCAGTCCTCACAAAATAGAGTTCCACCACACCGTTCTCCACTTGCTCCCTGATGAAGTGATGTCGAATGTCGATATGCTTTGCTCTTGAATGATGAACGTTGTTGCAAGAGAGAGCAATGGCACTTTTGTTATCACAGTACAGAGGGATTTTGTTGAATTCAAAGCCATAGTCAGATAATTGGGATCTCATCCATAGGATTTGAGTACAACAAGATGACATGGCTATGTATTCAGCCTCTGTAGAGGATATAGATGTACTCATTTGTTTCTTCGAAGACCAGCTCACAAGCTTATCACCCAAAAACTGAGCACCTCCTGACGTGCTTCGACGTGTATCTTGACATCCTGCATGATCAGCATCTGCATAGGCTGTAAGTGACATACCGGTGTCCTTCGGGTACCAAAGTCCCATATTGATGGTTCCTTGGAGATACCGAAAGACCCATTTAACCGCTTCAAGGTGCTTTTTGGTAGGCTTAGCCTGGTATCTAGCACACATGCATACAGCGAACAGAATATCTGGTCTACTGGCTGTGAGGTACATCAGGGATCCAATCATACTACGATATTTCGTTTGATCTACCATGATCCCAGAGTGGTCCTCATCCAGTTTAGTACGCTCTATCATTGGAGTGTCAACCGGGTCACAAGAATCAAATCCAAATTTCTTTAAAATCTCATTTGCATATTTAGATTGATTTATAAAAATGCCTCCGGGACTTTGTGAAATTTGTAATCCCAAGAAAAATGACATTTGTCACATCATTGACATTTGAAATTTAGAGCCCATATCCTTAGAAAAACAGTCACATTCATTGGGGTCAGTCGAGGCAAAAATAATATCATCAACATAGATTTGAACTTGAATTAAATGTTTGCCTGACTTTCTGGTGAAGAATGTCGGATCAACTGCTCCTTTGCTGAATCCAGTAGATAGAAGAAAATTTGATAGCGTATCATACCATGCCCTTGGAGCTTGCTTTAAACCGTAAAGAGCCTTCTTCAAGCGATAGACATGAGTAGGATGATCTGGATTCACAAAACCTTCAGGTTGGCTGACGTATACGACTTTTTTAAGATCTCCGTTAAGAAAAGTCGTCTTAACATCCATCTGATAGACTACCATATTCTTACTAGCAGCATTAGCCAGGAAGATTCTGATTGCCTCGATACGTGCAACAGGAGCAAATGATTCTTCAAAGTCAATACCCTCCTCTTGATGGTATCCTTTTGCAACCAATCGAGCCTTGTTCTTTAATAAATCACCATGCTCATCGAGTTTTACTTTGAAGATCCACTTTAGAGCAATGATCATAGCACAGTCAGGAGCAGGTACTAATTCCCATAAATCTAGTCGATCAAACTCATGAATTTCTTCTTGCATGGCATTGAACCAGCTGTCTTCATTTATGGCAGTTTTAATGTCTTTAGGTTCGATCTTAGAGAGTACGGAGTTGAAAAAGCACCATAAGGAATCAGTTGCAAGTTGTTTATGAGTGGAATATGGACGAGAGGGGTTTCCAATGATGTTGTCCAATGGTGTTCATGTGGTTGTTGTTGAGGAACTGAAGTAGCAGAGTCATTTTCTCCTGATGAAGATGGTTCTGATGATGGTTTAGAAGCAAATATGTTCTCAAAGGGAGCATCTTCGGGAGTAGCAAAGGGGCTATCTCCATCATAGGTGCCAAAAACAATTCCATGATGTACACTAGATGATTGAAGAATTGATGATGAGACAGAGTGATCAGTAGAAGGCACTTCTTGACTTAATGACATGGAAACTGAAGAGTTATCTTCATTGACAGGGATAGGAGCAGCCTCTGTTGATGGATCATTGTAAATTGGCTCATAGTGTTCGTCAACCACTGGATCAAACAATTTCTTCAAGTCATATTCTGAAGAAGGTACATAAGGAGTTGCTGGTGAGAGATTTTGTACAAGAGAAGAACTAATGGGACTACTTAATGAAGGTTGTGATGCGGGTCCAGAACTTGATTGTCTTGGAGCCATTTTCCCGGACAGCTCATCGAACATGACGTGAATAGTTTCCATGATATCTCGAGTTCTTTTGTTGTAGATTCGGTAACCCGTCTTGTTTGATGCATAACCTACAAAAACTCCAATGTCCGCCTTAGCTCTTAATTTACCTAAATCTTGACCGTCATTCGTTGGATAGCACAAAGCACCGAACACACGTAGGTAGGAGAGATCACGTTTTAATTTATGGACAAGTTCGTATGGAGTTTTTCCATGAGAGGTGTCTATAAGGGAACGATTTTTGGTGTAGCAAGCAGTGGCAATGGCTTCAGCCCAAAGAAACATTGGAACCTTTGAATAAATTAACATTGTTCTTGCGGCTTCCATAAGAGTTTGATTTCGTCTTTTAACTACACCGTTCTGTTGAGGAGTTCGTGGAACACTTCTTTGATGACTGATTCCAACACTTTCATAAAATTGACTTAAGTCTTTGTTAACAAACTCTGTGCCATTTTCTGTTTGAACAATTCTAACAGTATTGTTGAGTCGAACATGAAGCTGCTTGATAAGTTTGATGATGACATCTGGAGTTTCATCCTTTGTCCTCAAAAACTTTACCCAAGTAAATCGAGAGTAGTCATCAACAACGACTAAAATATATTTCTTCCCATTTATTGTTTGCACTCTCATTGGTCCGCACAAATCCATATGAAGGGTATGAAGAACTTCTATTACTGAGTTTGTGGGTTTTGGTTTGTGGGCATATTTCTTGCTTTTTCCCAATTGGCATGCTGAATAAAGATGATCTTTTTCATACTTTAATCTGGGTAAGCCTCTTACAAGATCTTTTCTGGAAAGATTATTAATGGTGCCGAAGTTCAAGTGATTGAGACGATGATGCCATAACCAAGATTTTGTTTTTGAAGCCTTTGACAACAAGCAGATTGGAGAAGACTTCATCATGTCTTCGATAGAGATGGTGTATAGATTTGACCCACGAGTTCCTCTTAACAGTTCCACACCATCAAGTTCTCTAACGAAACAAGTATGTTTTCTAAATGCCACTTCTAGATCGGAATCACAGAATTGACCAACAGAAAACAAGTTATGACCAAGACCTTCAACATAATATACCCTGGAGATTACACTATCGCCAACAACATAGTCTTCATAACCCATAATTGCACCAAAATGGTCGTTCCCGAATCTAACAGTCCTGATGAATTTACTCACAAAGTTCATGAGTCGCGAGCGATCTCCAGTCATATGCTTGGAACAACCTGAGTCCAGGTACCACAGAACGATTTGAACGATCTGCAGTTGAACACAGACAAGAATGGATAACTGGATAATTGGGATCCCCATGCAAGAATGGGTTCCATTTGGTTAGCAACAGTGATTGGAACACCCACATCGGATGTAGAAACAATGGAATCATTAGGAATAGAAGCAGTGCTAGTGTCCGTATTTGACCTATTCAAAGTATGTTCACTTCTTAAAGGAATAGTTCTACCAGTAGGCATCCATTTTCTAATGGGCATTGATTTAGCAAATTTAGGGCAAAACTCATTAAGATTAAACTTACGGCCAGTAGGTATCCATTGATAACCTATATTGCTAAATTTTCTTCCTGTAGGTTTCCAATGTTTTCTAACTTTCTTTCGCCTTTTCCTTTTAGCCCTCTTAGATTGATTTTTGACATTAACAATTTTAACTGGACATTTAACAGCATTAATCAAATCATTCACACCACATTCATGATTAGTAACAGAAGTCAAGCAATCATCATTACATGGTTTGCAGATAGTAGCAGAATTCAAATTAATTACAGTACGCTTATAGCTAATACTAGAATCAAAAAGATTCGTTTTATTCAACTCAAACTTAGTGTCATTGGGTGGTCTTCTACACTCTTTCAATGCACATACTTAGCTTGCGAGGTCCTATCTTGCTTTGTATTGCCTGGAGGCTTTGACCCGCTTGATTTTAAGTCACTGATTACTCCTGTAGAGGGAATTATGGGAACATTATTTGGTTGGGCTACTTTTTGCATTCCTGAACTAGACGTGCAGGGATCTGAACTACTTGAAGGAACTTTAGAGTTCACTTTTATAATACTGGGCATAGAATGGGTTGCATACTTAGCACCAGGCATAGAACAAGGCATCACAGCTTTACCTTTCGCACCTAAGGATGTAACATATTGGATTTCACAAACACATCATATCATAAACACAAGTAGGTGTACAAGATAAGGTTTTAGAGAGAGAAAGAGTTAGAGGTTTGGGAACTTAGTGAGAGAAAATGAAAGTATTATTATGAGCTCCAACTCTCTACCTTGGGAGGTAGAGAGTATTTATAGTCTTACACAAATCGCCACCTACGGGCTGTAGATCAGGCATACAGTGGGTAAAGACCCGTCCGTCCTCCACGGTGTTACTTAACTAAATACTACTAAACATTAACTAATCTACGACTACGAGCTTTCTAACGATTACATATACTTGAGGTGACCGACTCTTTAATAATTGGATTTACTAAATCCTAACAATCTCCCCCTAAGGGAGGTCACCTCAAAAATACATTGAATACAAACATATATTACAATAAGATTGTCCTTGGATTCTTGTTAATGTTCTTTGCTCTGTAGCTCGTAGTCATTGATTCTTCATTTTTGCATGTATGGATAATCCAAGTGAAGGTCTTTAACTGATCCACATGTTAATGAGTGTTGAGCCAGCATTGAGATCATCAGCTAACATAAATCTCTGACCCATCCATTGTGATGTTGGGATTATGTGATGTTGTGACATTTGGACCGACATGCTCACATTTTGGATCATGATATATTCTCATCAGAGTAGTGGAAGCTTTAGTTGATTCATGATATTTGCAGCAGCGTAGCAGAAGCATGGAGTGAAAATATCAGAGTCATTGATGCACTAATCATGATTTCTTTATAAATGAATTTGTTGTGTGAGCATGCGGCTATGGATTGACCGCTTCATTCTGATCAGCTACAAACGTCGGGCGTACCTGCATACAACAGTTAGCAATAAAGTGCACGAAAGTGTCTTTGATCACTTTCGTTGAATTGAGGTACACGGCCCACGGTTCCCTGTTGAATAGTACAAGTACTGCCTGTGATCAGGTATAATTCCAAAGAATTTCCTTGACAGGGTTTCGCAGCTGCTCTAGCTGTTCTCAAACCGGAACGTCTCAAAGAAGACAACGCGGAGTGAGTGAACCAGCGAATTGAGATTCACTGATTGATGAAAAGAGATTTGAAGAACAATCGTGTACCGCTCTATAGAAATTGTTTTAGCAATACAACGAAGGTTTTAAAGAAAATCAATTATCAATCATAAACACCTTTTATTTTGAAATATTAGTACACAGTCGATGTGCTAAGGAAAATGATTTTTAAGCACAACGACCGGTTTTTCAAAGGTATCCGTCAATCCATAACCTAAACCAGGATTGATTCAAAAGATTGAGCCGCCCCATTGTTTCTATTCAGTTGTCACATGGTTGATCTATTGGATAGATCTCACATGCCACTCACCAGGAGCTTGTTTAATGTTGGCTCCAGAAGGCTTTCCATCTTCATTGTGAATATGTTTGCATATCACTCAGATGTTCTAGCAATACCACAAGGATAATGCGTAGGACTCACAAGATATTATCTCTCTTTCCACATTGTGTGAAACAGAGAGTCTTCATTGACAGTGTCCTAATGAGATTTATTTGATGATACCATGGCTCTAGACTCAGTTGTGCATATTTGGTTCCTATGCCGGAGACTAGGGATAGGGTCTCCTTCTTCAATATCAACAAACTCTAAGAGAAAGTCGATAGATAATGTCAGTTCCCCGTGAGAATGAAACAAGTCCTTTTAAGAGGAACTTGAGTAGCTTGGGAAGTTGTAGTGCAGTGCGTCACTGGGTTCATGACGTCTTGTCTTCAAGACCGATGTTACCTTGGTAACCACCAGTAGCATATGAATTGAACCCGGTTTCTGCCCTAAGGTTGAATAAATGGAAGGCTATTTATTTTCACCCTTTTTCACATACAATTCTTTTTCATTCTTCAACCTCTTCAGTGCTTACCGAGATTTCATAACTAGAACCTTGTTGGGTTTATTCCAGTTCTAGTTCTATCTTAGTCCGCACTCTTCCCATATCTCACTTTTTTCCCTTTTTCATCATACCTAAGGACTCTACACTATCTAGTGGATTGTCCCTGGGTAGATCCCTCCGGTTCTGGTGGATCGTGGGAACGAATACCTAACCTAACCATCCTTATATCACAATATATAAAGTAAATTTGGTCGATCTATTTGGTACTGTTCGTCTGCCGTTGGAACCAATTAAAACCATTTGAAAATCAATCCAGATACTTGTGATATATTATCAAATCATTTTGTACCTGAATTGTTTTTGATATTTTTAGGAAAAGAGCTCCCCCTCAACATGTGCATCATGTATTATAAATCGTTTTAGCACACGGAGGCAAGAGGAAGTATTAACTTCTTTGATTACCATTTTCTAAAAGATATCAACATCACTTCCCTGATTAAATCAAGTATATAAAGCATATTGAGGAAGGATGAGGTTTTCATAAGTTTGCTCCCCCTTAATATGTGCCTCGAGGTTCAAAGAGTTTTGCACATATTAGAAGGAACCTGCACTTAGAGACAAATCAATCACGTTTCAATTCTTTGTGGTTTTAAAAGGATGCTCCCCCTCAACATGTGCATGGAAAATTTGAAATCGTTTGGCACATGTGGGGAGGAAAGCTTGCTAAACACTTGTGAAACCATTTATCGAATTATCAGTTTAAATCCAATTTAAATCACAAATTCTCCCCCGATCACAATTTTCAAATCATTTGAGATTTGTGATCTTTATAGATTTAAATTGTTTTTGAAAGCTTTTGAGGAGAATTGTGACTTGATTATGAAAATATTTTAACTGATAAGGATCGGATTATGAGACTTTAAACTCCATTGATTAAACATGCATGATTATCTTTTTGAAAACAATTGTATGACGAATAACCTTTTGATTTAATTGAAATCATTCTTCCCTCAATCAATGACATAAGTTGTTGATTGAGAGATAGATATTTTTTTGACAAACGTTAAGTCCAGATGATTTTCAAAAATAGAGTCCGAGTTATTTTTCAAAGCAATTAGTTTTCATTAGATAGTAAGTAATTGTTTATAGAATCAGAGCATGAGTTTTGAAAAACAAGAAAAAGCATTGCTCTGTTCTTTCTTTGAAAAACGGGTTACTGCCTGAAATGACAATAAACCATTGTTTCAGTTGCTCCTAAAAATATTTTTGATTTTTTGATTTTTTTTTAAGAACATTCGAACAACATCTAAAGTCCCGTGTCATTCTTTGAATGACAGCACAAAGACCGTAGATATTATCGAATCGAGAAAAATCATGACAAAAAGACAATATTTTTTGAAATTCTTCAAGATTTTCAAATTTTTATGGATTTTTGAAAAGTTTTATATTTTTCTATTTGCTTTTTGAATAAATATTTACAAGAGATGGATGAAGAAAGACCTTTACTCCTCGTCTTTCTCTTGAAGACGTTTGAGTGTTTCCGGTTGTAGACTCTTTAGACCAAGTCGTAGGAGGATAAACTCAAAACGTTCCCTAGGAAGAGCTTTGGTGAAGATATCTGCTAATTGATATTCTGTCCTCACAAAATAGAGTTCCACCACACCGTTCTCTACTTGCTCCCTGATGAAATGATGTCGAATGTCGATGTGCTTTGCTCTTGAGTGTTGAACGTTGTTGCATGAAAGAGCAATAGCACTTTTATTATCACAGTACAAAGGAATTTTGTTGAATTCAAAGCCATAGTCAGATAATTGGGATCTCATCCATAGGATTTGAGCACAACAAGATGACATGGCTATGTATTCAGCATATGTAGAGGAAATAGAAGTACTCATTTGTTTCTTTGAAGACCAGCTCACAAGCTTATCACCCAAAAACTGAGCACCTCCTGACGTACTTCGACGTGTATCTTGACGTCCTGCATGATCAGCATCTGCATATGCTGTTAGTGACATACCGGTGTCCTTCAGGTACCAAAGTCCCATATTGATGGTTCCTTGGAGATACCGAAAGACCCGTTTAACCGCTTCAAGGTGCTTTTTGGTAGGCTTAGCCTGATATCTAGCACACATGCAAACAGCGAACAGCATGTCTGGTCTACTGGCTGTGAGGTACATCAGGGATCCAATCATACTACGATATTTCGTTTGGTCTACCATGATCCATGAGTGGTCCTCATCTAGTTTAGTACGCTCTATCATGGGAGTGTCAACAGGATCACAAGAATCAAATCCAAATTTCTTCAAAATCTCATTTGCATATTTAGATTGATTTATAAAAATGCCTCCGGGACTTTGTGAAATTTGTAATCCCAAGAAAAATGACATTTTTCCCATCATTGACATTTGAAATTTGGAACCCATTTCATTTGAAAAACGGTCACATTCATTGGGGTCAGTCGAGGCAAAAATAATATCATCAACATATATTTGAACGTGAATTAAATGTTTGCCTGACGTTCTGGTGAACAATGTCGGATCAACTGCTCCTTTGCTGAATCCAGTAAATAGAAGGAACTTTGATTGCGTATCATACCAAGCCCCTGGAGCTTGCTTCAAACCGTAAACAGCCTTCTTCATACGATAGACGTGAGTAGGATGCTCTGGATTCACAAAGCCTTCAGGTTGGCTGACGTATACGACTTCTTTAAGATCTCCGTTAAGAAAAGCCGTCTTTACATCCATCTGATAGACTACCATGTTCTTACTTGCAGCATTAGCCAAAAAGATTCTGATTGCCTCGATACGAGCAACTAGAGCAAATGATTCTTCAAAGTCAATACCCTCCTCTTGATGGTATCCTTTTGCAACCAATCGAGCCTTGTTCTTTAATAAATCACCATGCTCATCGAGTTTTACTTTGAAGATCCACTTTAGAGCAATGATCATAGCACAGTCAGGAGCAGGTACTAATTCCCATAAATCTAGTCGATCAAACTCATGAATTTCTTCTTGCATGGCATTGAACCAGCTGTCTTCATTTATGGCAGTTTTAATGTCTTTAGGTTCGATCTTAGAGAGTACGGAGTTGAAGAAGCACCATAAGGCATCGGTTGCAATTTGTTTCCGTGTGGATACTGGACGAGAGAGGTTTCCAATGATGTTGTCCAATGGATGATCATGTGTCCATTTCCTAAGATGTTCATGTGGTTGTTGTTGAGTCTATATCTCCTGATGACGATGGTTCTGATGATGATTCAGGAGCAAATATGTTTTCAAAGGGTTCATCTTCTGGAGGAGCAAAAGGGTTTTCATCATCTGTAACAGTAGCAACATTTCCATTGTGTACACTCGATGATTGATAATTTGTTGATGAGACAGAGTGATCAGCAGCAGGCGCTTCTTGACTTAATGACATTGAAACTGAAGGGTTAACTTCATTTACAGGGATAGAGGTAGCCTCTGTTGATGAAACTAACATATCATTAGCACTTGGCTCATACTGTTCATCAAACATTGGATCAAATAATTTCTTCAAATCATCTTCTGAAAGAGGTACATAAGGAGTTTCTGGTGAGGGATTAGACACAAGAGTAGAACCGATAGGACTACATGATAAAGGTTGAAATGCGGGTCCAGAACTGGATTGTCCTGGAGCCATTTGACCGGTCATCTCATCGAACATAGCGTGAATTGTTTCCATGATATTTCGGGTTCTCTTGTTGCAGATTCGGTATCCTTTTCTGTTCGGTGCATAACCTACAAATACTCCAATGTCCGCTTTAGCTTTCAGTTTACCTAAATATCGACCGTCATTAGTTGGGTAACATAAAGCACCAAACATACGAAGGTAGGATAGATCAGGTTTTCGTTTATGGACAAGTTCATATGGAGTTTTTCCATGAGAGGTGTGAATAAGGGAACGATTTCGGGTGTAGCAAGCAGTGGCAATGGCTTAAGCCCATAGAAACATTGGAACCTTTGAAAAATTAGCATTGTTCTTGCAGCTTCCACAAGAGTTCGATTTCGTCTTTCAACTACATCGTTCTGTTGAGGAGTTCGTGGAACACTTCTTTGATGACTGATTCCAACACTTTCATAAAACTGAATTAAGTCTTTGTTAACAAACTCTGTGCCATTGTCTGTTTGAATAATTCTGACAATATTGTTGAGTCGAACCTGAAGCTGTTTGATAAGTTTGATGATGACATCTGTAGTTTCATCCTTTGTCTTCAAAAACTTTACCCAAGTAAATCAAGAGTAGTCATCAACAACTACTAGAATGTATTTCTTCCCATTTATTGTTTGCACTCTCATTGGTCCGCAAAGATCCATATGAAGGGTATGAAGAACTTCCATTACTGAGTTTGTGGGTTTTGGTTTGTCGACATATTTTGTGCTTTTTCTCAATTGGCAAGCTGAACAAAGATAATCTTTTTCATACCTTAATCTGGGTAATCCTCTTACTAAGTCCTTTCTGGAAAGATTGTTTATGGTACCAAAGTTCAAGTGATTGAGACGACGGTGCCATAGCCATGACTTAGTTTTGGAAGCCTTTGACAGCAAGCAGCTGGGTGAAGATTTCATCATATCTTCGATAGAGATGGTGTATAGGTTTGAACCACGAGTTCCTCTGAGAAGTTCCACACCATCAAGTTCTCTAACAAAGCAAGTATGTTTTCTGAAGGCCACTTCTAAATCTGAGTCACAAAATTGTCCGACAGAAAATAGATTATGTCCAAGACCTTCAACATAATATACCTTGGAAATCACACTATCTCTAACCACGTAATCTCCATAACCCATAATAGCACCAAAATGATCGTTTCCGAATCTCACAGTTCCGATGAATTTACTCACGAAGTTCATGAGCCGTGACCGGTCTCCAGTCATATGCTTGGAACAGCCTGAGTCCAGGTACCACAGAACGATTTGAAGGATCTGCAGTTGAACACAGAAAAGAATGGATAACTGGACAATTGGGATCCCCATGCAAGACTGGGTTTCATTTGGTTTGTAACAGTGATTGGAACACCCACATCAGAGGTAGAAACAATGGACTCATTAGAAATAGATGCAGTGCTAGTGTCCATATTTGACCTATTCAATGTATGTTCACTTCTTAAGGGAATAGTTCTACCAGTAGGCATCCATTTTCTAGTGGGCATTGACTTAGCAAATTTAGGGCACAACTCACTAATCTTACGGCCAGTAGGTATCCATTGATAACCTATATTACTAAATTTCCTTCATGTGGGTTTCCACTATTTTCTAACTTTCTTTCGCCTTTGCCTTTTAGCCTTCTTAGCTTGATTTTTAGCATTAACAGTTTTAACAGGGCATTTGATAGTATTAGACAAAACATTCACACCACATTCATGATTAGTAACAGAAATTAAGCAGTCATCATTACATGGTTTGCGAATAGTAGCAGAATTCGAATTAATTACAGTACGCTTATAGCTAATACTAGAATCAACACGATTCGTTTTATTCAACTCAAACTTAATATTCCTAGGGTGATCTTCTACTTTCTTCCAATGCACATTCTTAGCTTGCGAGGTCCTATCTTGCTTGGTATTGCCTGGATGCTTTGACCCGCTTGCTTTAATGTCACTGATTACTCATGTAGAGGAAATTATGGGAACATTAGTTGGTTGATCTACTTTTTGCATTCCTGAATTAGAAGTGCAGGGATCTGAACTACTTGAAGGCACATTAGTGTTTACTTTCTTAAAAGTGGGCGTAGAATGGTTTGTATGCTTGGGACTAGGCATAGAACAAGGCATCACAGTTTTTCCTTTCACACCTAAGGATTTAGGACATGTTGCTATTAAACATTCTAGCAGCTCCTGAGATCGTTTGGCCTGAATGCAAGCAAACCTAATTTCTCTATCAAGAGGCTTATTTATGAAATCCTCTTCCACAATCTCACGGAGACATTCTAGACTATCCTTAAGGTGAGCACAATAGTTATGAAACACAGGTTCATTATTCCTAAGATAAGGAGGAATGTATTTAACAGTCACAGTATATTTGCAGTCTGAGGATGACTTTGATGCAACATTCTCATTAAAAACAAGTAGCAATTTCCCTTTTTCCTGACTCCTCAGATTCTCAATTTCTTTTTGTAAAGAAGTTATTTTTTCGTTGTTTTTGTCACGAGTGACTTTCATTGAATCATATAACTCTTTAAAGTGTCGTTTAACTTTTTCATTTTCTTCTAGAAAACTCTCGTTTTCCTTTTGTAAAGCATTAACTAAGTTTTGAAGATGAAAAGTTTGTGAATACTGAGAATCTAAAGGAGGAGGCATTTGGGAGCCAGTCACATTGTTCTTTTCACCCTTTGATTGAGAGATTTGGGCTTTCAACTTTCTGATCGTGTTACAATGAGCTTGAATCTGTTCGTCACGTTTGTTTATCTGAAAAACTGCATCAAACTCTGGAACATCTGAGGATGTCTTGATATTTGAGGTTTTGACATTTTCTTTAAGATGTTGATATTTTAGTTGTAAATCAAAATGTTCAACTTCTAGTTTAGAAAGATGTTTTACCAAATTATCGTGATCATCCTGATCAATTTTCTCATTTAGTTCTGAGTTTTTGTTTTCAAGCTCAATGACACGATCATGGGAAACTTTTAATGCAATAGATAATTCATGAAATCGAGAAGCAGTAATAGAGTGCTTAGTAACAGTATAAAACACATCTTGAGCAACACAACTCGAAATAAAATTCTCATTTAAGATGTGCAAGTTCTTCCTTTCAACTTCATTATATTTGAGTTCCTGTTCATAATCATTGACTTCAACTATCATTGCATCAAATACCTTTTCCATTTCTTTAATATCTGAATTTATCCCTTTTTGAAGACTCTCAAATCGACCTTTTATTTGTTTAAAGAAGGGCATGACCTCAGTTAAATAACATTCTTTAGTTTGCTCAAAACCCCTTTCCCCCACAGTAATCCCTGTAGGTGTGATTCTCTTCTTACATGTCTTCTCAAAATCAAAAAATAGTTGATAAACAACATACAGGCTAATTAAGGTTTTGCTATTAGTGGCAATCGATCTAGGAACTAGATGCATTGGTGTATTTGGAGGATACACAGTAGCTGCAGGCATTTTCCTAAGGGGAGTGTTGGTTTCAACAAGTACATTAGCTTTTAGCTTATCCATATCTTTCTTCCAAAAGATCTGTTCTGGGTTAATTGAGTTTGAGGCTTAAACATGTTCAGGGAGATCCAATTTTCCTTAGTGTAATCGTGGGGTTTGATAGTTATGTTATTCATTTTACACGCAAGATCGTTAAGCTTCTTATCCATTTTCTCCCTAGATGCATCATCTAGTTTTCTATCCTCTTCCTTGCACTCAGCACAGCTAGGTTTCTGCCTAGGCTTAAGGATTTCATCACCATCATAGATTACATTTTGAGCAGCTTTTGCAATCTTACCATACTCAGGATTAGGTTTCTCTATAATGGGAATGTTATGCTTATCGCTGAGAACTCTATGCTTAGTGATCATGTGAGCAGTCTGAATGGTATTCCCATGTACGTACAACTTATTTTCAAGCTTGTTTTTCAAAGTTTTTAGATTAGGAAAATCATTCAAAAGTTTTGATTCCTTAGCACTGAATTCTTGTTTAAGCACTTTAACATTATCTTGCAGCTCTTTCTTTTGCTTAACAGTTTTAGAAAGCTTTTCTTGTAAGGAGTTTAACTCTTGTTTTAACACTTCTTCTCTAAAATTACTTTTTCTTATAATTGTACGCATTTGGTCATCCATTTCCTGCTCACGGGTAGTTAGCTCAAACTTAGCACGCTGTTCATAAATAGCAACTTGTTCTTTATAGGCATTTAGTTCAGAAATAACAGAATCATCTGGGGCACATGCAGTGTATTCATCAAAAATATAGTCATCATTGACTGCAGAAGATGCATTACTTGGTACAGTCTCACTTTCACTTTGTTTCACATATTGATCATATGGAAAAACATTGATATTACCCATATTTTCAATATCTGACTCAAAAGTTTCAGTTGATTGTACTTTGTCATGTATCTTTTGCTCATCAACATCATCGTATAGTTTTAATACCTCTGAGATGATTGATTCTTTGGATGGACCAGCTTGCTGTGGTGAGGGAACCTTTGGAGAGACCATTGGAGAAATGCTAGCCATGAAAATTGTCTGTGCAGTAGGTTCATCATCAACGTCAGAGTCGTATGCATCACAGTCGGCGACTTGAAAGGCATTCTGATGATTATGACCTATCTCCTGAATTGGTTGCTCATCCACATCTGCATCATATGTCTTAGCATTGCCCTCAGCAAGAAACAACAGCTCCTCTTCATCCAACACAGCTCCATTATCCTGAGCTTGCACAAGTTACATCTTATCTTTGAAGTACTCTGCATTTTGAGGGCGTTTTGGAGAAGTGCAGTTCCTTGCTATGTCACCACCACAATTGTAGCACTTAATTGGCTTAGCTTGACCCTTATTTGGATTCCTTCCACGATTCTGATTTGCCACATATCCTCTACCAACTCCACCTCTTCCCTGTTCATACTTCCTTTCTTGAACTGGTTGCACCATAACCTTCCCATCTCTGACAGTAGCTTGATTGTATGGATTGGATGCTGTTCTGAGGTTATTGTTGGTGTGTGGGAGAGAGTTCATGTTTTGACTAACCATGAGAGACAATTGATTGATGAAGTTTTCCATGAATGTGTTTGGGTCAGAAGGCTTATATGCTGGATCAGGGATGAGCTTGTAATTACCATTACCCATGGGTATGACTTGAGAAGCTTTGGTGGTAATTCCAACATTAGTGTAAAAAGCTGTAGAGTCGTTTGATGAGCTTGTTTCTCCCTGGTTGGTTTTGAACTGTCCAAGAATCCTTTTTTCAAACATAGCATGTCTCTCATTCTGAAGAAGGAAGGCATACAGTTGCTCATAGTTGGTGTTCTTCAATCTTTTAGTTAGCTTCATAGATGTGACAAACTTGTGCCATTCGGGATTCATGTTGTTCACAAACTTTGAGTTCAGCTGAATATTTGGCATTGTCATTTTGATATTCCTCATATCATTCACAAGCTTGTGGAATCTCACGTAGTACTCATAGACACTCTCATCTGGTTTCATCTTGAAATGCTCAAACTCATCATACAGTTGTGATTCTCTGTCTTCCTTGGTTAATTCAGAATCTGAGAGAAGCATCTTGACATTATCCCAAACTGCCTTGGCTTCAGTGTTGTGATTGATAAGCTTGTAGATATCTTTTGGAAGACCCTGAAGTATAATGTTAGAAGCCCTGATGTCAGCATCGAATCTCTTTTTCTCCTTATCATTGAGCTAATCATACGTATTTGGTATGTCTAATACATAGATCATTGTTCCATCTGTAGCTGTATCAATTAAGTCTCTTGTAGTCTCAATCTGATAAGGTCCTTCATCAATGGATTTGAGAATGTTGACCCCATTTTCCTTTCCAAGACAGTACAATCTGATTCGTTGAGCCCAAGAGTCGTAGTCAGTTCTGTCAAGCATAGGTGGACGAGTATCTGAACCAGCTGCTTGAACATCTTCAACAATAGTGGAGATGATTGTAGGTACGTTGGTAGACATGTTAACAGATTACACGGGATTTTATAACTCTATAATTAAACCGGGAAATAGATTCTTTCACGGGATTTTACTAAATCAAGAGAAAACCGTATTACAAACAAAAATCAACCAAGTCGCTACGAATTCTTGAACCAAGTCGCTAATCACCAAGTGGCTAAGTAGCAACTCGCCAAGATCTCAATTTCCTGTGAACCAAGTCGCTAAGACCCAAGTCGCTGGACACAAGTCGCTAAAGCACCAAGTCGCTACACAGTCAAGTCGCTAAAGAGCAACTCGCTAAGGTCCAAGTCGCTAACACCAAGTCGCTAAGAATACTAAGTACAAGTCGCTAACAAAATTGAAAGCAAGTCGCTAACTTCACCAAGTCGCTAGCCGTAACGGAGGATCCACTAAGTTGTACTGTTTGTCGGCTTGTCTCAATAGAAAAGTCGCTAGGACCAAATCGCTAACAATTAACACTACAACTCGCTACCTTTTACTGAAGCAAGTCGCTACGATGAAAAACACTACGAGAACCAAGTCGCTACCAAGAAAAACTTCAAAAACACACTTTTCAATCCAAAACAAGCTCAACCACAGTGATTCAAGCTTACCAAATCAAAACCCAAGCACTTACAATGATTCTAAACACAAAAGTACATCCAAAATTCAAACTTTAACACTAGAAATGATCCAAATGATGCAAAAACCACTAAACTTTTTCAAACTCAAAAACCATCTAAAACCACTAGAAATCCAAGGATATGTAAGAGAGATGATCAAACCATGGCTCTTGATACCATTTGTAACATATTGGATTTCACAAACACATCATATCATAAACACAAGTAGGCGTACAAGATGAGGTTTTAGAGAGAGAAAGAGTTAGAGGTTTGGGAACTTAGTGAGAGAAAATGAAAGTATTATTATGAGCTCCAACTCTCTACCTTGGGAGGTAGAGAGTATTTATAGTCTTACACAAATCGCCACCTACGGGTTGTGGATCAAGCATACAGTGGGTAAAGACCCGTCCGTCCTCCACGGTGTTACTTAACTAAATACTACTAAACATTAACTAATCTACGACTACGAGCTTTCTAGCGATTACATATACTTGAGGTGACCGACTCTTTAATAACTGGATTTACTAAATCCTAACAAAGGATTTAGGACATGTTGCTATTAAACATTCTAACAGCTCCTGAGATCGTTTGGCCTGAATGCAAGCAAACCTAATTTCTCTATCAAGTGGCTTATTTAAGAAATCCTCTTCTACAATCTCACGGAGACATTCTAGACTATCCTTAAGGTGAGGAAAATAGTTATGAAATTCAAGTTCGTTATTTCTAAGAAGAGGAGGAATGTATTTAACAGTCACAGTATATTTAGAGTCTGCAGATGACTTTGATGCAACATTCTCATTAAAGACAAGTGGTATTTTCCCTTTTTCCTGACTCCTCAGATTCTCAATTTCCTTTTGTAACGACGTTATTTTTTTGTTGTTCTTGTCACGAGTGACTTTCATTGAATCATATAACTCTTTAAAGTGGCGTTTAACCTTTTCATTTTCTTCAAGAAAACTCTCATTTTCCTTTTATAAAACATTAACCAAGTTTTGAGGATGAAAGGTTTGAGAACACTGAGAATCTAAAGGAGTAGGCATTTGGGAGCCAGTCTCGTTGTTCTTTTCACCCTTTAATTGTGAAATTTGGGCTTTCAACTTTCTGATCGTGTTACAATGAGCTTGAATTTGTTCGTCTCGTTTGTTTATTTCAAAAAGTGCATCAAACTCAGGAACATTTGAGGATGTCTTGATGTTTGAGGTTTTGACATTTTCTTTGAGATGTTGATATTTTAGTTGCAAATCAAAATGTTCAACTTCTAGTTTAGAAAAATGTTTTACTAAATTATCGTGATCATCCTGACCAATTTTCTCATTTAGTTCAGAGTTTTTGTTTTCGAGCTCAATGACACGATCATGGGAAACTTTCAAGGCAACAGTTAATTCATGAAATTGAGAAGCAGTAATAGTTAGCTTAGTAACAGTATAAAACACATCTTGAGCAACACAACTTAATACTAAGTTCTCATTTAAGATATGCAAATTCTTCCTTTCAATTTCATTATATTTGAGTTCCCGTTCATAATCATTTACCTCAATTATCATTGCATCAAATTCCTTTTCCATTTCTTTGATATCTGAGTTAATCCATTTTTGAAGACTCTCAAATTGACCTTTTAATTGTTTAAAGAAAGGCATGACCTCAGTTAAATAACATTATTTAGTTTGCTCAAAACCCCTTTCCCCTTTAGTTATCCCTCTAGGTGTGATTCTCTTCTTACATGTCTTCTCAAAATCAACGAATAGTTGATACACAACATACAGGCTGATTAAGGTCTTACTATTAGTGGAAATAGTTTTAGGAACTAAATGCATTGGTGTATTCGGAGGATACACAGTAGCTGCAGGCACTTTCCTAAGGGGAGTGTTTGTTTCAACAAGTTCTTTAGCTTTTTGCTTATCCATATCTTTCTTCCAAAAAATTTGTTCTGGGTTAATTGAGTTTGAGGCTTAAATCTGTTCAAGGAGATTCAATTTTCTTTTGTGTAATCATGGGGTTTGATCGTTATGTTATTCTTTTTACACTCAGGATCTTTTAGCTTCTTATCCATTTTCTCCCTAGATGCATCATCTAATTTTCTATCCTCTTCCGTGCTTCCAACACATGATGGTGTTTGCCTAGGCTTAAGAATCTCATTTCCATCATATAGTACCTTATGAGCAGCTCTAGCCTTTTTACCAACCTCGGGATTTGGTTCATCAACAAGGGGAATACTATGCTTATCGCTTAAGACTCTATGCTTAGTAATCATGTGAGCAGTCTGAATGGTATTCCCTTGTACGTACAACTTATTTTCAAGCTTGTCTTTCAAAGTTTTTAGATTAGAAAAGTCATTCAAAAGTTTTGATTCCTTAGCATTAAATTCTTGTTTAAGCACTTTAACATTATCTTGAAGCTCCTGCTTTTGCTTAACAGTTTTAGAAAGCTTTTCTTGTAAGGAGTTTAACTCTTGTTTTAACACTTCTTCTCTAAAATTACTTTTTCTAATAATTGTACGCATTTGGTCATCCATTTCCTGCTCACGGGTAGTTAACTCAAACTTAGCACGTTGTTCATAAATGGCAACTTGTTCTGTATAGGCATTCAGTTCAGAGATAACAGAGTCATCAGGGGCACATGCAGTGTATTCATCAAAAAAATAGTCATCATTGACTACAGAAGATGCATCACTTGGTACAATCTCACTTTCACTTTGTGTCACATATTGATCATATGGGACAATATTGCTATTACCCTCATTATCAATATCTGGTTCATAAGTTTCAAGAGATTGTACTTTGTTATATATCTTTTGCTCATCAACTTCATCATATAGTTTTAATACCTCTGAAATGATTGAATCTTTGGATTGACTAGCCTGTTGTGGTGAAGAGACCTTTGGAGAGACCATAGGTGAGATGCTATCTATGAAGATTGTCTGGGAAGTAGGTTCATCATCGACATCAGAGTCAAATGCATCATAGTCTGCAACTTTAAAGGCATTTTGATGATTGTGACCTATTTCCTGAATAGGCTGCTCATCCACATCAGCATCATATGTCTTGGCATTCCCTTCTGCAAGAAACAACAACTTCTCTTCATCTAAAGCTGCTCCATTATCCTGAGCTTGTACCAGCAGCATCTTGTCCCTGAAGTACTCTGCATTTTGAGGGCGTTTTGGAGATGTGCAGTTCCTTGCAATGTGTCCATCACCACCACAGTTGTAACACTTGATTTGCTTTGCTCGTCCTTGATTTGCATTCCTTCCACGATTCTGATTAGCCACATACCCTCCACCAACTCCACCTCTTCTCTGTTCATACTGCCTTCCTTGAACTGGTTGCACCATAACCTTTCCATCTCTGACAATAGCATGATTGTGTAGATTGGATGCAGTTCTGATTTCATTGTTAGTGTGAAGACAGTTAGTATGTGGAGTAAGGGTCAAGTTTTGTTTAACCATAAGAGCCAGTTGATTGATGAAGTGTTCCATGACTGCATCTGCATCAGGTTGCTTGAACCTCAGATCGGGAATGAGTTTGTGATTACCGTTTCCAGTAGGTATGACTTGAGAAGCTTTGGTGGTAATTCCAACATTGGTGTAGAAGGCTGTTGAATCATTTGACGAACTTGTTTCTCCCTGTTTAGATTTGAACTGTTCAAGAATCATTCTTTCAAACATAGCATGTCTCTCATTCTGAAGCAGGAAGGCATACAGTTGCTCATAGTTGGTGTTCTTTAATCCTTTGGTTAGCTTCACAGAGGTGACAAATTTGTGCCATTCGGGATTCATGTTGTTCACAAACTTTGAGTTCAGCTGAATATTTGGCATGGTCATTTTGATGTTCCTCATGTCATTTACAAGCTTGTGGAATCTCACGTAATATTCATAGACACTTTCTTCTGGTTTCATCTTAAAGTGCTCAAATTCATCATACAGTTGTGATTCTCTATCTTCCTTGGTTAATTCAGAACCCGAGAGAAGCATCTTGACATTGTCCCAAAATGCCTTAGCTTCAGTGTTGTGATTGATCAGCTTGTAAATGTCCTTAGGTAAACCCTGAAGTATGATGTTAGAAGCCCTGATGTCTGCATCGTATCTCTTCTTCTCCTTATCAGTCAGTTCATCCTAAATTTTAGGTCTGTCTAGTCCTAATATCACCGAGCCATCAGCAGCAGTCTCAAGTATGTCTCTGGTTATTTCAACTTGATACGGTCCTTCATCAATTGACTTGAGAATGTTGACTCCATTTTCCTTTCCCAAACAGTACAACCTAATTCGATGAGCCCATGAGTCATAGTCAGTTCTGTCAAGCATAGATTCTTTCACGGGATTTTACTAAATCAAGATAAAACCGTAGAATGCAATCAAGAAGAAAAGCACTAAGTCACAAGAGACAAATTGCTCAACAAGACAAATCGCACAAACAATAAATCGCTCAAAAGTGGCAAGTCGCATCAACCAACAAATCGCTCAAACAATCAACTCGCTTCAATAAGCAAGTCGCTTAACCATACAAGTCACTTAAACCAAGACAAATCGCTTAACCAAGATAAGTCGCTTAACCTTACAACTCGCTTCAATAAGTAAGTCGCTGAAGAAATGACAAATCGCTGAAACAACACAAATCGCTTAAAGTTACAACTCGCTTAAATAAGCAAATCGCTAAAAGTGGCAAATCGCTACTCTGAATAAATCGCACAAGTACAACCACTACCCGGACAAATCGCTTAAATAAGTGATTTGTAACAGACACAAATCGCTTCCAAACACGAATAAATCGCTCACTTGAAATACTTTTCCGAGACTCAAATCGCTTCTTTAAAGTTTAATAAAACGCCTCTTTTAAATCCAAAAACAGTCCAACCACAATGATTCAAGCCTTCCAAATCAAAACCTAAACACTTATGATGATCCTAAACACAAAAGTACAATCAAAATCCAAACTTAACACAAGAAATGGTCCAAATGATGCAAATACTACTAAACTTTTTCAAACCCAAAAACCATATAAAACCACTAGAAATCCAAGAACATGTAAGAGAGATGATCAAACCATGGCTCTTGATACCATTTGTAACATATTGGATTTCACAAACACATCAAACCATGAATACAAGTAGGCGTATACTTTGAGGTTTTTAGAGAGAGAAAGTTTAGAGGTTTGGGAACTTAGTGAGAGAAAGTAAAAGTATTATTATGAGCTCCAACCCTCTACCTTGGGAGGTAGAGGGTATTTAAAGTTTCTTACATAAACGCCACCTACGGGCTGTGGATCAGGCATACAGTGGGTAAAGACCCATCCATCCTCCACGGTGTTACATAACTAAATACAACCTAACATTAAATAACTACGACTACGAGCATTCTAACGATAACATATACTTGAGGTGACCGACACTTTAATAACTGGATTTACTAAATCCTAACATAACCTTATGCGTAGAAACCAACTTAGGCGTAGAGATAAACTTAAGCGTAATACCCAACTTACGCGTAGACAAGAGCTTACGCGTAGTGTAAACCTACGCATAGACTTGAGAAAAACGTAGCTTAGGCGTAAACCAAAGACTTAGTAGTAGAATCCTTATGCGTAATATTTCTTTAGGCGTAAGACAAGCTTAGTCGTAAGAAATGCTAAGGCGTAAGAAGATTCTACGCGTAAGTATTAAGCTTAGGCGTAAAACTAGGTTTTACCCAAAAATCCTTTACACTTATACCAGTGTAAAAGATATCCAAAGTCGAAGTGTTTTCAGGCTTATCCAAGCAAGAAAACACTGAGTAAACCAACAGCTATGAAGATCAAATGAAGAAATTGTTACGCGTAACAGACTGCTTAGGCGTAGACTTTGTGCTTACGAGTAAAACTAGGGTTTTGTTACGAGTAGAAAGTACCAACTATTACCAAAACTGATTTTTATGCCCAAAAGAGTTTTGTAACCTGATTTTAATGATGAAAGAGCTTCAATATCACTAAAATAACACGAAAGTTTGAAACTTGATGATCAAAAACTACTTTTATCCTTAAGCGTAAAAAAATGTACACGAATAAAACCAAGCTTAAAAACAACTCTACACATGTAAAGTTTGAAACTTGATGCACAAAACTTGAACTTTAACACTAAATAAACCTTAAACCACAAGAATCTTGAGTTTACAAGTGTAAAAATTAAAGCTTTATGCGTATGAAAATTTATAGCTTTAAAACCCACGCGTATGACAATGAAACTTCAAAAACAAAGTGTTTCACCCAACTAGATGGCGATTGATACCACTGTTAGGTCACCAGAATGTAACACAAGCATCAATATGTAAGAAATATAGATGGAGAGAGATCGGATGAACACAAAACACAAATTCACGTATGAATGATTGATAACGCTACACGCGTCGTTCGGGGTCAAAGGAACTTCCTTTTCTTCGAGCAAGTTTTATAACACCCTAGGCAGTGAACCTAATCATTGTAGTGTAGTATTAGGGTAAGCCACGGGTATTGATATCGTTCTCTAGGGGAATAGGAATGCTAGTGAGAAGTTACTACGCTAAGGTTGGGGTTGAGGAAGATTATTTTTTATCTTTTTATGTTTTTTTAGGAATTAGAAAGGTACGAATCTCGAGGTTTGGATTAGGGGGTTGGTATTTCTACCGATTACTCTACTTATCTAATTATCTAGTCTAAGGTGTATGTAGTCTATGTCTAATTATTGTGTGCTCGTATGATGGTTTAAAGATGTGTTCACTTAGGTTTTATTACTCCTTAATTATCTCCCATTGATGGCTGAATTGTCACGTCCTTATTCTTAATCGCGTTGTGTGTCGAAAGTCGTAGGGTATGCGTTTGTCCCTCACTCTTTGAACTTACCAAAGGGTCTCATCTACAAAATCTCTAGGAATTATAAACTCTAACTCTAAGGTACTCTTTGGATGGTTTAGCCTGCAACTACTCTAGGTGTTATAGTCTAAGGTTCACAAAGATTAATCAAGCATTAACTACACAACGAATGACCTATCGCATTACTAGATCATTAACAATTAAGATAAGAGACAACCAATCAATATTCAATAATTAAGTTTCATATTCCCTAAGCAAACACACAAGTAAATTAGCCGGACATGGAGAACATGCAAGCATACACACAAATAATTGAAGACATAATTGAATTAATGAAGTAAAGTACTTATCTTGGTGTAAGATAGGGTTTGGAACCCTAAAATACTGTACAAGACAGCCTTGGTTCGGTTTAGGTTTTTACTCCAAAAGACTACACACTAAAACTGGAAAATTCGGATTCTATATATAAGATTACAATCGCGACGGCGTCACCTTATGATTTGTGATGTCGTCGGGTCGCCGTCATTAGGGTTTCGTCTTGGCCACGTTAGTCTTGCGACGGCGTCACCTTATGCTTGTGACGCCGTCCCCTTCAGTCTCTGACGCCGTCTGGATCAAATCTAGGTCGTCTGAGTTGCGACGGCCTACTCTTTTAAAGCCTGACACCGTCACTTGAAAATAAGCAATTTGGCTACTGAGCCGTCACAGAAGTGCTCTGACGGCGTCGCAATTAACACCTGACGCCGTCCCCTTGTATTTCATCAGCTTGAGTGTCTCGATTCTTGACTTTGGCCATTTTCTTCGTATATCCGCGCCTTTTCGTCCAAATAAGTGCCATTCCAGCAATATGCCTTCAAGAGACCTAAAAAGTGAAAAGAAACGATATTAAGTAATAACGAATACAAAAGTGATCAAATAAGGGCTTAAACGACCCCTCAAAAAGGTACATTTTAAAACCTTATCAATGATAAAGGATAGGCGTAGGATATAAGTGTAAAGTGAACAACCAACCTTCAAATGAAGGTTTACAAAGGTATTATAGGGAAAGGGACTAGGGCAACACTACAAGTTCTCTTCCTTCCTTATTGGACATGGGCCAAGGCTTATGGGCTTTCTACATAAACCTTGCCATTAATACAAACATAAAAGCCTAATTAAGAAACCTATTACATATTGATTACTAACACTTGAAACATAGTTTAGGAGTGATTCCAACAACAATGCATGCTTAAGTAGTAAATATTGGCTAAAACACACCTCCTCTTATAAACCTAAAAGTTGCAAAATTAAATTTTACGTCAAAATCATTTTTCTGTCACTGCAGATCCACGGATCCCTAAAGTTTAACTAGCCGGATCCCTTTTAAAATGGAACCGGGAGAACCGTGGAACTGGGAAACAGAAACTCATGCAACATAAAAACCACTTCATAAAAACTTACCATAAAAGGAAAGGTTCTACTAGAATGTTAGTACAAAGTAAGTTAATTGACATTGTTAATAAAAATAAGGGTAATCAAGTAAAAATATTAGGAGATTATTTTCACCTATCAAATGTCCTCTCCTTTGATGCATCTCTTTATTCTAACTTGCTCATATAAATTATTCATTTCACTTCTATAGGTATCATCATGACTCATGAGTATGAATTCGACTTTCAACTAACTTATGTCTACATTCCTAATATCTCCCTTGAGCCCAACACACCTGGAAATCATGTCCGTGGGTTCAATAATCTTGAAACTCGCCACTTCCATGAAGGACGTATTGTTAACACACCTCTACTATACCAAGAAGGTATCAATACCTCATTCCGAACCATAGGACTAGAAGGCCTTCTCGGAATTAACGAGAAAATCTATCCACCGTTTGTGTTGGAATTCTTCCGTCAAGTTGAACTCGTTCGTAACGAGGATCGATCTCTATCACTCTGGTTTTAAATCAAAAACCAAAATTTTGTCGTAACTCTTGGGCAATTTGCTCACATTTTCCGAATTCCAAATCATGGACAATGTGCCTTCACTGAAGATTGGTTTCTTGATTCTCTCTTAAACTTCCGTGAAGAAAATAGTCGATATTGTTCACACATACCTTCCCCTCAAGAATTAACTCGCATGTTATGCAAACCTCGATCCAGTTACTCAGATCCAAACATAATATATACCCATGATATTCTAGATGATCGTAAACCCTCGCAGTAATTCTACGTGAAAATGTTTGGAGTCTTAGAGGAAATCGAGAAATTCTTCCCGCTTGTTGTGCTCACATAATGTATTGTCTCCTAAAGCAACAACCATGCAATCTCGCCTATTTCTTCGCAAGACGAATTATAAACCTTCAAGGCAACAAGAACAAACTAATTCCATACGGAATGTTCCTGACACGCCTTTATCATTATATCATGTACTTTCATCCTTAATTTCAAAGTCCGTTGTACGTACTTGTGAACAAGATGATGGAACCTCTAAAAACATCTCACATCACGTCATTCTTCGTCCCTGAATCGGCTAATACTCATCATCCATTTGAGGATCCATCTAGTGAAAACGGTTAAGAAGCCTAGTTTCTTTTCCAAATAAGTTCAATTCTTGAGGTTTATCTTTTATCTTTGTAATATGATCATTCTCATCAAATAAAACATTTATTGTTTGATGTCTCGCTTATATAGATGTTCAAATTCTTTAGAAATCAATGGCTTTAATATACGATACCTTGTGCAAATTTTTCACACTTTCTGTGAAGGTACTGATCTGCAGTAGCCGGATCCCTCACTTTGAACTAGCCGGATCCTTCCTTTAAGGGATTCGTGGGATCCGGGCAGACAGAAATGAATTAGCAGACCTCCACACATCAAATCATTCCTCTAGACCAATTCGTACTAGCTTAACATGAATCTTTAGAATCAACCAAGTCTTCCTCAAGATCAGTAGGTATCACACTCACTCATATTTAACTTAGGATCATATTCAAGGTGCTTTTTGATTTACCATCTCACCAAAACTCATCATCCTTCCGCTCCAATGCTCATACATCATTTTTTTACATCTCAAGATACCTAGTTTTATAATTCTCTTAATTTTAGCAAATCGATTTTAGTCATCCTTACCTCAAAATGGGCCAAAACCTAGTTTTTCATTTGTTATGATTTTTAAGGAATTTTCCAATTTTATCTTAAGATATCATCTGATCTCTAGGATCATTTAACACCACTTAACACTCTCAAATCCAGTAGTATCATCTTTGATCACCCATTTGTGCTCATAAAGTCCCATTTTCTTCCATAAAAGGCAATCACTAGCTACCATCACTCATTTCCCTTGATCATTTAAGTCCCCTTTCATTTAAGACACTTAAGAAGACTAAAACACTCAAGATGGGTAGGTACTAGACCTTACAAAACATCATTTTCCTTTTTTCTTGGCTACTGAGAGCCGGATCCCTAGGATTAGCCTAGACGGATCCCTCATTGGAGGGAACCGTGGGAACCGGCTGCACGGAATCAGCTATTCCTAGCTAAAACAATCATTTCAAGCCTTCCTTGCTAACTTGAACACGTCATCTTGTCTTAATTGACTTCCTTGATCAGTGCAACTCTGAAGTTGACTCTTGTGCATGCAAATCATTGCATGTTGAAGGATCTTAGTGGTTTAAGCCTTAAATTCACTTACCAATTCCCTCTCTTTATAAGCCACCTTGTTAGTACTTCTAAGTCACCATCTACAACTTCAGTCTCAATAACTAGAAACCTTTACATCACTAACCTTTTATCATCTCATCATGAGGAAAGCCCTAAGTGTCAACTCCTCCACCAAAGGGCCACCTAAGAAAATTGCTCTTATTGTTCACGAAATTTCTTCAATCGAATCGTCTCCCATTAAATCCACGAACGCTAGGATTTACCCTCCACCTACTCAACCAATCAAACCAATCCCTAAAAGGATTGTTCCCACAAAACTACCATTACCAAACATTACTATACCTCCTAAACCAAACACCCCGATTTCCACTAAACCATCACCCTTAGTACCTAGAGCCTTATCATTCACCACTCCACTTTCATCTCCACACCTCTACAACTTAGAGGACTTCCCTTCTAGGCCATCTCATCCGCCACCATTGCCAACATTCTCCTCAATTGAGAGAATAGCGCAACAACAAAACAATGGTGTTGAAACGACATTAGCACCAGTATCCTTTTCTCAATCACCCTCAAATACTCCCTTTTGGATTATGAGGAACCATCAAAGTCAACCACCCGATCACATGGAAGTAGATACCTCTCTACCACCATTCTTGACACATATTCCACCACCACCACCTTTGGTTGAACCACCTCCACAAATCCCTTCTTCTTTTGAGAATCCTCAACCTTCCTCATCCAACCTTCCATCTCAAACCATTCAATTTTTACCACCACCACTTCCAAGCCATGACAAAGATTGTTATCATTGTCAACATGTTGAAGGTTTAGTACATGAACTATGTGAAGAGCTACGTTTCATGTGTTATCACCTCCTCGAACGTTTCGATGAGGTCAACAAACCTAAACAACCTGGAGCTTAAGGATTCAAGTGGTGTTCTAGTCTTAAGCTTAACTTAGACGGTTTAGGAATCGTACTTCATGTTTTTGTCATTCTCTTAGTTTTAGAGATTGGTATATCATTTCTCGTATTTTTATTGAATGATATTACATGTTATATTCTATATTTTCTTGCGTATATGTTTGGTCCCTTAATACATAACTCATTTTGATGCTAACATCACATTTTACATCACCATTGCTGTCTTGAGTATACAGGCAGATGGATCCTTCATTTTAGCCTAGACGGATCCCTCCAAGGGAGGAACCGTGGGATCCGTGCAACAGAAGACCTTTTTATTACTAACTTGAGTCTTATTTGCAGGAAATTATGCATCATATACTTGTTTTCTAACCTTTGTTTTGTAGATTTTCAATATACACTTGAAGACTTTGACACCCTCAACAAGAGGAGTTTCGTGTTAAAGTAAAACATTGAAAAAAACGCTTGCAATACGTTCACATAGGATTACATTAATACTTGACGTCCTCCTCACATAGGAGCACTAGTCAAGGGGGAGAATTTTTCGTCATAGACGAAACCATTTGCAAACAAAATTGCAAAACACTCATTTAGTTTTCCTAATTAATTGACACCCTCAACAAAGGGAAGCACCCGTAAACGGGGAGCTAAGACGAGAACCCTTCTCTTCTCTTACTCTCCATCTTTCATATTTTTACCTTTCACATGTTTTTCTTCAAACAATGTGTTTGTTTCTTTTTGACACTCTTTTTGTTTCGACAAAAGGGGGAGAAGAGAGTAAAAACTCGAGTTCAAACTTTTATGAATTTTAGTTTTTTCTTAAAATAATCTTATGTTTTGTCATCAACAAAAAGAGGGAGATTGTTAATACAAATAAGCCGTAAAAATGTTTATTTATATTTTACGATCTTCTAATGTTTTGTCGATAACAAACGTAAAATTATTTTAACGAAACAAATAAAATACGTAATTAGCTTGAGCCAATAGTTTGCTAACACACTTACATTTTCATATAAAACACTAAACAAGTAATAATGTTTACATTTTATAGAAATGCATATGTATAACAACTAGTGTTTACATAATAGATTTATATATATATATATATATATATATATATATATATATATATATATATATATATATATATATATATATATATATATATATATATATATATATATATATAGGGGAGAGTTAACGTGAGATCAAACTTAAAGTCGTAAAAATAAGATCAAGTCTAAAAAACCAGTAAAACATTTATAAATAACAATTTTAGCAATAATACACATAAAAATAATACTTTAATACAAATTAACAGTTTAGCAACTAATAACCTAATGATACATGAGTTTGAATTAGTGATACACCTGATACACATTACACTAATAAATATTCCAAAACCTGATACACATACAAAAACCTGATACACATTACACTTCTAATCAAAGTGTATCACCTAGGTTTCGTAAAATTTATAAAAAAATCAATCGAAACTTTAACAATTTTAGTTGTAGTTAATAAAAAATATTATTTTTGTTGTAAGGAGAGTGTCGCTTGTCAAATTTTAGTTGGATCTCATTTTAACAACTTTAAGTTTGATCTTATTTGATCTAGATTATATATATATATATATATATATATACATACTTAGTATATATTGTAATGGGTAACGTAATGGGTAAGAATCTAAGTACTTGACCTATTAACTAGACACATTAAATATAGTTGGGAAAAACTCAAGTCCATGACTCATACCCATGGAGCATGATCCATAACCCATGACCCATTGCATTACATCATGCATGAAGTAATGTTGGGTAGTATCCATAACCCATGGATCTAACCCTTGACTAGATGCATTGCATCTTCTAGATACATTGTATCTATTTGGATACCCATGGTCCAAAGTCTATGACCCATGACCCATGACCCATAACCCATTTAGGAGGAGCGTCCTACGGATCCCCCAGTTTACACTAGACGGATCCCTCATGTAAGGGATCCGTGGGATCCGGGGAACAGTAGTGATTTTTTGTCTATAAATAGTGAGTCATTTCTTCATTATAATCTACCCCTTTCACACACATACTTTCTCTTAGTATTATAAACTCTCTAACCTCGTATCCAAAGGATCTTTCTATGTAGTTTTGTGTTTGTGTGATCTTCTACGTTCCTCTTAAAGGCAAGATTACCACCTCTTGAAGTCAAGCAAGCTCAAGTCCATGAGTTGCCAAGCTTCGTCATCATCAAGACTACTGAAGTTCTCTTGTTGATAGTTCTTTCTTCCTCTCTAGAAGCGTTGTGTTGAAGGCATTAGTGAAATATGCCAAAAGGGTCAAGTCCAAGGCATTAGTGAAAGGTGCCGAAGGTCTGTGTCTATGGAATTAGTGAAGGATGCTAAAAGGGCCAAGTCGAAGGCATTAGTGAAAGGTCCCGAAGGTCCGTGTCTAAGGCATTAGTGAAGGGTGCCAAAGGTACATGATGAAGGCATTAGTGAAAGGTGTCAAAAGATTGTGTCAAGGGCATTAGTGAAAGATGCCAAGGGTGTACAATCGATATGGTGCATCGATGTACAAACATAGATAGGTTGTGTCCAAGGATATTGATATCCTTGATGATGTTGTAATAAAGAGTGTGTCTCCCATGGGATAGGTGTTGTGTAGTGTTGGGTAGTAGTTCCTCCTTGGGAACTTGGTATCTAGCCTTGTACCGGATAAAGTGTAGGCGACGTTGTGATAAGTTTGGTTCTACCTCATGCAAGAACCCGGTGTCTAGCCTTGTACCAGAAAAAGAGTAGGCGACGTTGTGAAGGCTTCTCCGCCACAAGGAGCTTGTGTTGTGTAATGATTACGAACTCTCGAGTAGGTGACTCGGGGAGTGGAGTAGGGCAAGGAAGGTGCCCTTGTAGCCGAACCACTATAAATACTCGTGTCGTGGTTTTGTACTTCTAACCCTTTATCTTTGCATTGTTTATTTATATGCTTATCTATCAACATCTAACACACACATTCAATAGATTGACATAAGCCGATCTAAATATTTTAAAATGAAGTTTTAATCAGTAAAACTATTCAAACCCCCTTCTAGTTTTCCACAGCTTTTATTTATTAGACTTTATTAGTTGCCAGACCCCGAGTCCTACGGTCTTTCAACATCCGAAACAATAGCATCAAACTATCATGAATCAATTGTTTTATTTCCCTGTAACACTGGCAGTACCTTGATGTGTACCCAATTTTCATATACAGGAATTCTCTAGAAAAGGATTAAAAACTAACAATTGTAAAAACCGTGCATCTTTATTTACGTAAAAGTTTATTATTTTTATGTGTTTTTAAGCTGGTGGGAGCAAAAAGCCACAATTTAACCACTATGAGCTCTTAAGAGAACCAATTACTCCACGCTTAGCATCTAACTTATATTCAACTCTATCATTTTTTGCTCTTTGCAAAGATTTTTAAGTTTTGCAAACACTCAGTCTCGAAAGCTAAAGGAAAAGCTAGAGTGCAATACTCAGTCAAGTCAGAATCTCCCTTGTTCGAGCCTACTTATTTATACATAAAATAGTTTTTTTTTTTTTTTTGAGATAAGATATATAACATTAATCGGTTAAAAACAGGGTTTCGTGGGGCCCAGAAAAAAGCAGGAAAAGTCACATGTCAATAGAAATCCACCCCACACTTAAAATTTAACATTGTCCTCAATGTTTAAAAACCACGGGTATTAACCCCACACTAGAATTGAAAAAGGCGAATGTTTTAAAAAAATCTACGTGTGAAAGGTGAAAAATCATTTTTTATTTATGACAAAGGGTTATCCCTAGATATAACATGTAAATTATCGAAGACCGAGTGTTGGAGGGTTTGAAAACAAGCACGTAGGTCTTCTAGATCATAGGGGATACTACAAGCAAAACGAGAACCTGCAAACACACATAACCCCACACTAATCCAAAAAACACGACACATTTATTAGAAAATGAAATAAAGATAGATAGATAGATAGATAGATAGATAGATAAATAGATAGATAGATAGATAGATAGATAACACGGGTTGCCTCCCGAGAAGCGCTTGTTTTTGTTCGAGTCTCTAGCTTGACTCTAGTGTTATTTAGGTTTATTCATAAGTTCATACTCAACACTTAGAATTAGGTGTGGATAGTAATAGCGATACATAACCACCAAAAGTATGTATGCCACAGGACCAGGTGATGGTATTTTAACATATCGATGAGACAATTTTACCATCACCCATTTAGTCTCACCCGACTGTGTCAGGGAGAGAAAGGGGTCAAATCTTTCCACGTCCGCCAAGCAGATATTTGTTTGACAAGCCGGACGTGGTGTAACTATTTCCAACTGAGGGTCATTGACAGCTACATAAGATGAGTCGCAACTAGGACCAAGACTACTAGTGGAGTTTTTAGACTCTATTGAGATAGGATCTTCATCAAGCAATTGTTCTAAATATAGGATATCCCCATCCGAATCATAATACCCATCATCAAATTCTGTTGGAATTGAATCGTCTAGGTTGATCTCGGCGGAGAGCTCCTCTAAAAGTAAGTCACTAGTCTCAATAGATCTAAACATCGAATCAGAATTACCTAATGGTTCATCAGACATCCCTGAGATTGGAACAAGGTCCTTGGTAGGTATATTTTATATACCACTAGGATTAAAGTCACATTCCCTATCCCCTGTTGAGAGGATGTCTATATGCTCTCCAAAAGGCAAGTCGATATCTAAATTTTCTTCTCCCAAAACATCAATGCAAGGAAAGGGTATGTATGTTGGTGGCGGAGAATGACGTGTGCGGTACTTTGTGGACTATAATTATGTACCTCATCCATAGTAGTCTCCAAATCTCCCTCGTCACTCCCCTCAGGTTCTTCTAGGTCAATATAAGGATTGGGCATTTGAATTTTAAGAACCAGCTCCTGAATACGGCCAATTTCCAGAAACTGGTTTTGTAGATCAATAAGCAATTGTTCAGACAATTTTAGACTTCTTCTAATGAAATAGAATAAAAATCTTTCTTATTTATCTCACTGTGAGGGGATGACCGGGTAATATAGGTCTGTGGAGGTTGGTCAAAATAAGGTGAGTCATAGTTGTTACAAGAGACATGCTCATAGACAATCGAGTTCCTAGTTTGACAATCAGAACTATGGTGAGGACCTCCACATAACTTACAATAGTAAAAATGTTGCGACTGACTCGATGAATCATATGGATATTGGTTATAACCAAAATTTTAATTGTAACACGAAACCTGCTCATAGACAAGCATGTTCGCTGTTTGACAATCAAAACCTTGCTGAGGCCTACCTCTACAAGACTCACACGAATATGTCTCTATCTCGTGTTGCATAGGCTGGTTGAAGAATTCGGTTGCATGGTAAGAATAAGGATTTTGGTCATAGACAAACCCGTTCCTCGATTCCAACATGCCACAACCGGGACAATTTCCACCATTATGAGGACCCCCACACCACTGACAACCATAAAGGTAAGAAGAAGACATGGAGAAGAATCAAATGCATATAGAGGATAAGAAAAATAATAAATTAAACAGTTAAGAGGGAAAAGACGAATATTTTTATTTATTTTTTTAATTTTTAATTATTATTTTTGTAGGTGTTTGAATAATAAAAAGAAATTTGAAAAAAGATTAAAGGAAATATTTTTGGATTTTGGAAAAAATTTTTAACTTTTTAGTGATTTTTCTTTTAAAAATACGAAAATTAAATTTTAAAAGAAAGGATCTTCAAGGCACTAACTTGAAATAAAACGCAATAAACTTAACAAATCACCTATGCAGCGGCGCCAAAAAACTAATTCATGTGTAGATATAGCAGTTTTAATATTTTATAGTTTTCCCGTCAGATGTAATAATCACTAGATGAAAAATGATAATCAATCTTCCGGAGTCGTAATTCACGGCGAGATATGAATTGAGATTTACATTAATTTCTTTTGTTTTATGCTTGAATGTCGGATATTTTTGGTTTTGGATTTGAAAATGATTTTTAAAACTAATTAATCTAATAAGAAATATTTTAACTAATTAAAATTAAATAACAACTAATGACGAAAAAAAAAAAAACCCTATGCTTGTCAAGTGAGGTGAAAAGGTAATTGAGTGTGAATAATCTAGTAAGCCCTTTTACTTAATACCCATCAAAATTAAATTATTTTCTCACAACCTTGTCTTATATTGAAAAAAATTATTTTTCTCTTGGTAATAATTACTAGATTTAAATAATTAATTATCCAAACGGATTTTACCCGTTAAAACAATCAACCAAATATATCTAAAAATAATCCGAAAACTATTAATCAATAATTTTCGATATCCGATTAAAAAAACTATTTTCTCATAACGTTGGTTTATTTTGAAAAAAGTCCTTTATCTTGGTATAAATTACTTGATTTATAAAATTAATTTTTAAAACAGCTTTTGCCCATTTGATATAACCAACTTTCAACCCAAGTAACCAAAGATTATCAATCAACAATTTCTAAGCTTTTCACACTACAATCCCATATCACTACTCACTTAACAAACATATAAAAATCTACTCACTAAGCATAACTACTAAGCCAACAACAATAATAAACATTTTTCTACACTAATTATAAAAGCTAAACGAGAAACGTAAGAAATTAGAACCCGATCTAAACTAGGAGACGAATAAAACCACCCGATTTTATAAACTTGTCAAATTATAAAGTTTACTTCTTTTTAAGCATTAAAATAACCAAATAATTAATAAAATTTGTGACTTTATTAATTAATTAGCAATTTAAAACTAAAAAGCTTCAAACTTTAGTGATAAGCAAGCTTATAAAACCCTTAAGCTCCTCGCCATATGATGAGATGATGAGAAACTAAGAAAAGATCAAAACTTTGTCAAAATTTAGAGAATAGTAAGCAATAATAAGCTATAAGCTAGTGGCTTTGATCCAAAATTTTAAGTATTTTGGAACGGAAAAGCCAAAAGCTATGAAATTTAAGATTTTAATAAATATTTAAAAAGTTAAATAGAAAATAAGCTAAAAATAAGGTAATAAAAAGTTAAAGATTAAAACTTTTTTAACTAAAAATGCTAGATCTAGAGAAATAAGCTAATGGATAACTTTTAATAAAAGAAAAATTAATAAAAATCAAATCTTTGGGGTTTTTTATGAAGTAATTTGTAAAACAAAGATTAGATCTAAGTTTATAAAAACTTTTAAAACAAGGTAGTAAAAGAGTGCTTATTAAATAAGCTAGATCTAAATAAGCCACAAAAAGCTAATAAGCTATTATGACTTATTACATAAGATAAGAAAAAGAAAAGAGTAGAAGTAGAAGAAATAAATACTAAGTAGGAAACATAATCTTCATTAAGATAAAAATCTTCATTACAAAATAAGCTCAAAATAAGCACTTTAAATAAGCAATACCAAAATAAGCTACAACTACCTCTAAAAAAAGGATAAGGATCCTCTGATGTTCATTTGAACATTAGAGGTAATGTTGTGTTTTAACTCATTGTACATAGTTATTATTGCAAAACATTTGTTTTATTTTAATTCAAATGTACAATAAGTTAAAACACAACATTAAATGAACATTAGAGGATCCTTATCCCTAAAAAAACTACTCCTAAAACTAATCTAATCCTACTCTACTCTAGGTATAAGCACGGTACCGGTCTCGTACCGATCCCGTACCGAATTAGTGGTACCGATTTTTTCCCGAGCATAAATTAGTGGTACCGGTACCGTACCGAACGGGATTTGGATACCGGTACCGGGAAATCGGGTTTTCCCCGCTTTTTTTCGGGAATTTCCCGATTTGGTACCGGTCCCGTACCAAATTAGTGGTCCCGATTTTTTTCACCTTATTTCGTAGTCTCGGTACCGTATCGTATTTCAAGAATCGGTACCGTTTCGATACGGTTCCGGTTCGGTTCAGGGATTCGGTTCGAAATGCTCAACTCTACTCCTACTACATAATAAATAAAGGGTCCTACTATGCAGGCACCCCATAATATAAAAGAGTAATGCTATTTAGACCTAAAACATAAACCTAATTATAAGCCTATTGCATAAATCACTTGTACAATTGCATTAAGTATTTTCTCTCTCCAAATTCTTACCAATCATTTTTTCAAATCAACCAATCAAATCATTAGGTTCATTTGTAGGCTTCATTAGTAGGCACAACAATCATTTTTCAATATAAAAATAGGGGGTGTTTGGGTTTTATCTCTCTCACCCAATCATTGGGTGCATGGATTTCTGTGCCAAAATATTATAAGATGAGGTGGTAGGGGTGCTGCTTGGGATGTTTTGTGTTTGTCACTTAGGTTTTTTTTTTTTTTTTTTTTTTTTTTTTTTTTTTTTTTTTTTTTTTACAACTTATCTTTTTTACAAGTTTCATTTTTTTGTTTTACAAGTTTTATATAACTTTTTTACAAGTATTTTTTTGTTTTACAAGTTTTTTACAAGTTTTTTTTTTTATTTTGTGAATCAGTTTTATAAGTTTAAAAAAAAACGTAGTCGGAAAATTTTTGAGGCTCAGATTCGAAGGTTGCAAAGTGAGATTTTATCTCACTTTGCCGTCCATTCGGTTTCGGTTATCATCATCGCCTCGGAAAATTTTAAGGCTCAAAAATCATCATCGCCTCGGAAATTTTTTGGAAAAGGCTCAAGTTCAAAGGTTGCAAAGTGAGATAAAACTCACTTTGCCGTCCATTCGGTTTCGGTTATCATCATCGCGTCACAAGTCACAACAGGTCTCACAAGTCACAACAGGTCTCAAACTGCACAAGTTCACAACAGCAGTCTCAGGTATCAAAGTGCACAAGTTCACAACAGCAGTCTCAGGTCTCAAAACTGCACAAGTCACACAAGTGCACAAGTTCACAACAGCAGTCTCAGGTCTCAAAACTGCACAAGTCACACAAGTGCAAAACTGCACAAGTCTCACAACTGCACAAGTCTCACAAGTCTCAAACTGCACAAAGTCTCACAAGTCTCAAACTGCACAAGGACACAAGCCTCACAAGTTCAACAATATTCACAAGTTACACGTTTTCAACAGGAAAGTAACAAAGATTCTCAAACTGCAAACAGCATAGCAGGCATTCACAAGAAAGTAACAAAGATTCTTAAAGGGGTACCAGCATAGCAGGCACAGGCTTATAATGCCACATGAAAGGAACATCACCACAACACCAACAAGAAAGCTACAACAAAAACTACACAAAGTCTCACAAGCTAGCAGAAAGCAACAACACCATCAGCACCAACAGAAAGCTACAACACCAACAGCACCAAACAAGCAGAAAGAAACAACAAAAAGCAACAACAGCACCAACAAACAACCATGTCTGGTCGCCATTTGACACATAAGAGGTAAACTTATCGCATGTTTGTGTCATACATTACCGATCAATATCGCAGATTAGGCCAGACAACAACATGTAGAGTTGAGAGTCAACACGCGCTGTTGAAGTTATACTTGGGCTCCACACAGTCCAGCTTAGACACGTTGTTGTGTTCGGTCGACAAGATTATAGCTGCGCGAGAAACTGCGATACGAGCCTCTTTGAATACAAGCAAAATCAAGAAACTCCATGCGTGTAAGGGCACACTATTTAACGAATTGCGGTATAATGTTTCAAGAGATGCTTTACTACTCATACTCGCGGAAAGTAAACGGGATGTGGACCCACATGAATGTGGTCATTAGTTGCGGTTAGTTTATGGTTTACCATGCTATCACGAACTGTATTACCTTCAAGCAAACGATATGTATTTTAAATTTATGCCTATCAAGTTATTCTCCCAGTCAATACCGATAATTTTAACTAGTTCCTTTTTTCGAATACAGGATTGCCTATTCCGCTTGGTTTTGTTGATAATTTTTGGAGAACATTAAGCGTTCCCTGGCCTGTTGTCCGAAATACTCAAGAGCCTGAATATCTTTAAGAGCCTCAAGGGCCTGAAGAGCCTGAATATTTTTTCTTGTTAAGATGACGTACAAAAATTCCAAAGTGTTTTTACCAAAGCATCGTCGTTTGTCAAAAAAAATATGTTAAACAGGCTCAGAGGTATATACGCTCCTGAATCTGTGTCAGCCCAACAACCTGCTGTTAAAGAAAGTAATCGTGGACGTCCGAGCGCAAAGGACAACAAATCCAAGGCTAAACAAAATATCCCAGATTTGAACAAAGAACCCCCCACAGGGCACCGCAGAAGCTATACAAAACCTAAAAAAGTCCGAGACTTAAATGAAGAAGCTGCGAGACATAGTTCATATGTGAGAGAGCCTTCTAACGTCCCAGACTTGAACGAAGGACCTAGCGAGGGCGACTTAAGACACGACTTGTACGTTCCAGATGACAGTAGCGAATATTTTATGGCTCAAATTCCACCTCTTTTTTGACGCTGGATCCTAGGGATCTTTAACGTAGTAGGTGATGGAAATTGTGGCTATCGAGCTCTTGCCGTAGGTCTTGGTCATCACGAACGAATGTGGCCAAGAATTCGAGCTCTTGTTAGGGAAGAGGTAGACAATAACAAGAAAGTTTACATGCAAATGTGGGGGACTTATTTTACAACTATTCGTAACTCGATGAATTGGTTTGAAGGTCCAGCACCCTACGGTTACTGGATGACTATGCCAGAAACGGGCGTGGCTATTGCTACAGCTCTTAACCGTCCTATTGTATGTATATCAAATTCACAATCTATTATGTGTCTTCCGCTGAGAGATGGTCCAAATACAGCACAAATATTGTCCCCCGTTGTGATTCTTCGTGTGGGGGAAGACCAGGCTGCTCACTTCGTTCTTGCGGTTCTTGATGAAAACTCACCACTCCCGTATACTCACCCACAATGGAGATGGTTCAGAAATGACGTGGCCGCGAGATGGGCACATATGTTTACTCAACGACAGAGCATGTTTAGAAAGACGTAGAAAACGATTATTGATTTATATTGTAAATGACAAAACATGTATAGACGATTACTGATTTATATTGTAAATGACAAAACATGTATAGACGATTACTGATTTATATTGTAAATGACAAAACATGTATAGACGATTACTGATTTATAGTAAACGACTCGTCATCTTTTGTTACAGATTTCTGCTCCTGCTCCGGTTCTTCCTCGTCTTTTGTTACAGGAATCGGATGACATTCAGTGGAGGGACATTCATTGTGTCAACAACACACCCGCTTGTGTTGAGAGTCCAGATTATGTGCCTTCTTCTCCATCTTATGTGCCTCCCTCTCCAGCTATATCTCCAGCTGCAGATGAGGACAATTTTATACACCGTCCTCCGGTTCTTCCTCATCTTTTGTTACAGCCGTCTCGCGTTGACGAGTACGAGCGAGAGATTGCCGGATTGAGGAGACGCATTTCAGAGTTAGTGTTTCGTGTGGGACAGATGGCAGCATCATTGGAGCGACTACGCCTCGGGCGTGATTGATCTTAGTTTCTAGTTATATTGTGATTTTGTGAACCATGTATCAACTACTAATCTATAACAAGATTGGTTATTTATGTATTCGAAGCTTCTAATTTTGTGAACCATGATATTACTGATTTATGTTGTGAATAATTATACAAATTCTTTTCGCCAGATGCAACAAGAAAATCCTTTCTTTTGTCGTTGTCGACGTTTATTTATAATTGAAAGAACATCCCAACAGCCCAAAACTTGTGGTCTGAAGTATTATGCATGTCCTTTGTCAAAGGTAAATAATTAAACGTTTGCTTATTTACGTAAATATATCATTAACTTGTTTGTTTAGAATACATTTCTTATAATTGTTTCATCATGTAACAGCCAGGGACTGAAGACTATGGGAAGGAAATATTTCAACAAAAATACTTTGGTCAAGCCTCTTCTTCAACGCAGTGCTCAAACTGCGAAACCAAAGATAAAACGATCAACATGTTATTGGCTCAAAACAATTTGTTGAAGGCAAGAATAAAGACGTTGCAAGCATCACTGGAATTGGCAAGAAATCCAGTTGATCACACATGTCAGTCGAGTGGAATACTCTATGAGCTTATAGATGACATTAATAATCTTCATGTGGAGTAGATTTCGTTGTAATATTAGTAACATTTGTTGTTGTACTTGTTTAATGTTTTAATGTCTAATGTTTTAACGTAAAAACACTACACAAATAAATATACTCTACATATAAAAACACTACACAAATAAATACACTTTTACATATAAAACACTACACAAATAAATACACACTATATATATACACTACACAAATAAATATAAAACAATACACAAAACAAAAAAACAAAACCAAAATATATATATATATATATATATATATATATATATATATATATATATATATATATATATATATATATATATATATATATATATATATGAATCCAATGGCCCAATGATTGGTCTATGGAGTGCATGGGAAGGAAATGTTGGGGTGGATGGGTAGATTGGCCCTAAATTAAGGGTCCTCCTAAATAAACCCATTTATTCCACTAAATAAACCCTCATTTATTATATTCATCATTGAATTTATTACTTTTAGAATACTTTGAGTAATCATTTAAAGCACCTTAATTAATCATTACTTATATTTAATTTTTTTACTTATTCAAATATTATATATATATATATATATATGAAAGTAAGAATATAAAATTTATTTTATTATTTGGTATTAACACAAAACGAATATCACGTTATCTCTAATTACTAAAGATGGCAATTATAACAGGATTTCAAAAGTTCAAAAGCTAAGAAACAATAAAAAGTGAAAAGGTAAATCGTATAAAAAAAGTTGTAAATATAATTAAAAAGAATAAAAATATTTTTATTATGAGTTTCAAACAGTCAAGAGCCAAGCGAGACTCTATAAAAAATATACGAAAACGTATAAAAACATACAATTAATAATATAAGCAATTAAATGTTAAAAGCTAAAAATAAAAAATAAAAATAAAAACGAATATCAAATTAAGAGAAAAAAAAAGTGTGACGTTGAAATGAAGGTTTAAAAAAATTTACCTCCACTAGTTAAGCCTCATAATTCGTATATACACATATGATGTATATTATATACGAAACAAAATATGGTTCGATAACTTTGTAATGAAATGATACGTGTACTAATCAAAATATAGACCAAGAAAAAGACATAACATGGACAAAGAAAAAATGAAAGAAAAAATCAATGATGAAAAAAAAAGAAAAACTAGCATTGGGAAAGTAACTAAGTAATTGGTCAAAAGTAATTAAATTTATATGTTACTTTTGAGGTGATATTAAGTTGACTTAGGTTCAAATAGTGGATTTAGGGTTAGAATAGTAGGACCCTAAATTAAAATAGGGAATGTTTAACCAATGCCCTAAGGGCATTGGTTAAAATTTGTCATTTTGTGGTTTTTAGTTACACAAATGGTCCTTATAGTTGACACATAATTACATATTTGGACGGAGGACCCACATGAATAGTTATTATAAACCACAAAATGACAAATTTTAACTAATGCCATAAGGGCATTGGTTAGACATTCCCATTAAAATAACTGTTTGTGTGGTATGAATGTCTCGGATCATGTGCATTGTATTTATATCCATGAGTCACTTCACGAATCATCTATCATAGTATCTCGTTATGCTGGACACGTGTAGGCTATTGGATGGCTGGATATTTTTTAGTGGCTGCGAGTGATAGATGGTATGCAGGGACACGCTCTTGAAGGATTTTATTATGGAGCGTGAGGTTCACTTGCCTCAATACTCACCCGCTGGCAACATAGACGGAAACAAGGATAATTGCCCGCTGCGTTGCAGCGGGTATTATATTTTTTTTCCGAGTATAAGTTTAGGCGGTATTATATATTGCTGTAAAAAAAAAATTTAGTTTTTATTGCTAGTGTGTTCGTACATGTACTGCCACAATGAAGACACGTTTACTTTTTAAAACTAACAAAATCAAATAACTATAGTAGAACTTACTCGTAACCCAAATCAGTTATGTACGAAAAAACTTCACTTTTCAAACAAAAGAGCCGCACCCAGAGACGGAGCCAGTAGGGGGGCTGGCGGGTGCTCGCCCCCCCCCCCCCCCCCCCCCCCCCAACCGGCTCAACAACCCCATCTTTTAGCTAGTTTCCGGCAGTCGTTTTATGTAGTCTTCATCATATCTGGAGTCTTCAAGCTGCTTTAAGCCATCCGTTTGCTTGTTTTCTTCATAGTATCAACTTGTCGAGTATGGTTTTCAATGGTTTCAAATATTTGTGGAACACTCTGTTTTATCATTTTACAGAATTTAGAAAGTATTTGAGTGTTTGAAAATGATTTCAATCAGGTTTTTTTCGTTTGAAAGGGTACAGTGACTACATAGATGCAACTGCAAGTGTGGTAGAGTGGTGGGATAAGAAAAGGAAGATTGAAAATATTATATAAAAGGATGATTTGTGTGAAGTATTTTCACTGCTTTTTGTAAGATTGCTTTGGGAAAAGGGAATCATTATTTATTGTTTGTTTCTACTCATTCATTCTTTATTTTAGTTTCGATGTTTTCTTTTTGCTCTTTAGATAATTATGTAAAATTAGCAAAAGCTTGATCATACGTGTTAATTGACATCATGTTAGTATTTTGTTGATGTTTTAAGATCATACACGGTAATTCAAATACCTAGATGTAATTTCATTTGTGTCTTAAATCGATCGGGTTGGTTGAACCATCGAACCGGTAAAGTAATTGGTCTATGAGTTTTATGTTACTATACAAATTATTTACGGCCCCCCTTAACATAATTTCCTGGCTCCGTCTCTGGCCGCACCAGTTACATCAGAAGTACATACAAATGGAATTTCAGCTTCTCTAATGCTTCTTCGCACTCGCCTCCTTCGCCTCAACCAGTGCATGCTACACCACCATTAATAATCACCAAGCCGATTCGAGAATTTAGCCAATTGAACAACCAAATTTTGAGCCTGCATTCGAGAATCTAGGCAATTGACAATATTAGTATATACAAAAAAGGTAATAATCAGATGAAGTTGTGTGACAGTACCGGCAAGCACCATAAGTCGAACATGGGTTGTTGAAACTATTTGGTGAGCAGGGTTGCAACGACCGCAGTAAAAACAAAATCAGTTCTGGCTAAGCAAGAAACGGCCAATGATGCTGTGGTGTTGCAAGAATCTGTAATAAGGCATTTATGTGAGCCATGTGAATTGAAGATTAAAAAGAAAGATATTAAGATAAGATTTCAAGAATATCTTACAGTTGCAAAAAATTATGATCCCACCTCATCGTCACTCTCACCCTCCACAACAGCCCCGTCCTACGCCCCCCGCATGCAGGAAACCTGTTAACAACCAATTAGAACCCGATTAGCCAACTTGACCCATTTTCACATAAATCAATCAAAATCTGGATCAACAATCAACGCAAGAGAAAGTGTTAATAACTCTACGTTAACTTTTTACATCACAGTAAACAACGCACATGAGGACAATATGGGCCAAACACGTTCAACCCATTTGCTTATAGATTCAGGTTTATTTTTATCTCCAGTAGTCCAAGATGAGTCAAATGTAGAAACTTTGTTTATAATTAATATGGGTCGAACGAATCAGATGGGTCAAAAGTTGCTCAGAGTGTATTCGCCTAAAACATACTGAATTGTTTGATTCATTAACAAAAATGAGTGTTACAGGTTCAAACCCGAGAAGATTCATTTTGATCTGGCTCGAGTCTTATTAACAGATCTGGTTTAACCCATAATACAGCCTTACGGACATTCCGGTTTGCCCCCATGCCAAGTAAAAAAGTTGCAATTTCGTGAGGAACAAAGAACCTTCAAGAAAGAAAAGTTACCTATACGGTATATGTTTATGTGTTTGAAGATCCCCTTACTTTTTTGCAAGCCCAAAATCAAATGCACACACCTGTCATAGGAATAATATTGAAAATATGCTTAGCTTGCACCAAACATAAGGACAATCAAATATTACAATTCTACAAATTTATTAAAAACTCGATAATGTTAGGAACAACGATAGGAAGTTTGGAAATCACCTGATTAGCCTTACGCCCAAGGCTCATGAGAAAATTGTGAGGCTTCAAGTCACGGTGAAAATTGTCAGCCTTACGACCAACAACCAATTAGAACCCGATTAATATCTACCAAAACAGTAAATAGAAGTTATTAGTGTAACTGAAAATAAACCTTTTATCATATATACAACAACCTTAACCAATTAATTTCACCAATTAACTTCACCTTAGCCTTCTTCGTAGCTCATATTCGCAACTTTATTCGATATCACTCATAACACCTAAGACCTAAAAATCCAACCTTTAATTATAGATAAACAAATCGTAATTCCTGTAACTCATGAATGACACAAATAAAATTAAATAACATAAATCCCAAATATTTCTTTAGCCATTAAATCACAAATTCGAATCAAACCTATTGTTAACAAAAAAAACATACCTACCTCCGAATCCACAACCTTCATATCAGATAGGTAGTCGCCGTCTATTTCTCCCACCCTTGAACATATCAAGACGGTATAACCTACGAAAAAAAAATTATTAAAAAAAAAAAAGAAAAGAAAAAAAGACCAATACATTATTACAATTTTTAATAATGTATGTGTGGGCTCAGTAACGGCGTCTTTGGGCGAACACATACCATTTTTACAATTTTATTACAATAGTAATACGGACTATAAAAAAGGTTGGTTTGAAACTTTGAAAGGCTCGGTACATTATAATACGTTTTGGTTGGCTTTTACGCGTTTGACCAGCATAACCAAATTGGCCCATTTTATTTTTAATTAACTTTTTATTCCAGTTAAACCCAAATTGACCCGTTTGTATACAAATAGAATAAACATGATGAATAAAATCTGGTGATTCTATGGTAAATCATGATAAGAGGTGTTACCATGAGCATAATAAGTGCGTTTACTGCAACTGGACCATATTGCAAAAGTGTTTGATGTTTCTGTATATAAAAGAAAGAAATAGTTGATTCATCAGCCATTGCAAACACATAATCTCCACAACATGTAAGACATTATAGTTCCTTAAGATAAACGAAAATGCTAAATTCCTTTACAAATTGAACCTAAACTAATTAGTAATGTGAAACATGAATTGTACTTGCATTAGCGTTCAAATAATGTGTAGTCAATCGCACCTCGCCAGCACGCCTGTATAAGAGAAATTTAAAGTTAGACAATTATGTCTGGGAAGTGAACAAAATGCTAGTGCATTATTCTACTCCAGAACATTCCCCAACTAAAAAATACTAATCGGCCATTACAAACCTACCATATTTAGTCGTCAAACGGGCAGGAGCTATCATCTTATCCAGAAGAAAGAACCTTTCCCAGTTGGGCTCTATACACGACAAACCATTCATTAAAAAATGTTAGTTAAATCAAATTATATCGTCCTTTTATTTTCCATTACTAATTCCATATTATGCCATTGCTAAATAATAGTGTATGCTAAACTTGTAGCTGCTACAAAAAATCGAAAACATCAAACTAAAACTACCACCATCCCACTTCATTATATGAACCAATCATATCTAATTCAACTAATAATCAATTAACCAACTCACTTGTATATAAATCAATACTTAAAATCATGTGTCTAAACATTAGTGCATAAAAACCAAGAAGCAGGAAGCATTAACCATGTTGTCTGTAACGATAGCCAAGCAAACTGACATAGGTAACACAATTTGGTAGCTAAAGAAAATTGGTTTAGTAAAATAAAATACCAGCAACCTGTGAGTTCGGACTGTATCGGTTCAGAATGGAATTAGCAGGTCAATGTAAAATCACATACCTTACCATATTAGCAAATCGCTATAATAAATATTCAATTCATCACAACAATTTAACTGGTACCACAACAAATCACACAATTAACAATACAGAGCGCCTGAAACCAACAACAACAACAACCAAAAAGGGGGAAAAAAGCACATCAACTAATAAAGACACACACATCCGCCCCATCTTTAATCCATATAATTTTTGGGTTTCTGATTTGCGGAGGGTTTTTCATAAAATTCGGGCCAGAGAGAAGAGACAGATATACCTTCGGTTGTGTGACGCATCCTTGGTAACCCAATAACTGTCACCACGGGAATAGCGGTGCACTTTTTATTGGATTGGCGCTATAGAACACACAATATGTCAGTCACACACTCATCTCTTCCACATACCTGCTTCTTGTTGAAGCTTCTTCCAGCTACATAATAAAAAAAATCTCAGCACAGGAAGAGGCGGTGAGTTTAGAGAAAGGCGGTGAGCTTAGAGAGAGGCGGTGAAGTATATCTCGTAGATTCTGGATATGAGAGGGAAACGTTGATATATATCGGACCCAATTTTGCGTCAAAGTAAACAGGCCAAAGTAGACCAAACGGGCCAAAGCAATTAAGCCCAAAAAAAGGGAATATTCCTTCGAATATAGAAGATGCTTTCGGGTTTTGTATGATAGATATAATTACAATTTTGCATTCAAACTCGCTGGGCTTATCTTCTATTAGGCTCGAGCCTTTGGTAGGCGGCAATGGACATGGGCTTCGAGTGGACTGAGTGGGCTCGTAAGTTGCTGGATCTGGTACTGGGCTCTCGCTTAAGCTACTAATAAAATAAGAGATGGAGTTGGCTGCTGCGTTCTACTATTTGTTCTTATTTGTTGAGCTGCTTGGAACGAAAAAGAGATTAAAAAAATGTAGCAATGTAGGGATCGAACATGGGAGTAGGGGTGGCAATTTGGTTCGGGTTCGGGTTGGCGGGTCAGAAAATCCCAACCCAAACCTGACCCTTTTAAATCATCGGGTCAGCTATGTCAACCCTAACCTGTTTAGACATAACCCGAACCTAACCCATTTAACCCGTATATATACTTGAGTTGGCGGGTTAAATAGGTTACACGGGTTGAATATGTTAAACGGGTTGAATCGGTTCAGCGTGTTTCGGGTTGACCCATTTAACCCTTTTTATACACAAAAGTTGGCACATTACACGAGTTAAATAGGTTGTTGGGTTGACCTGTTTATCACATTTAACCCGCATAATAAAATATAAATATGTTTGAGTATGAAAAAAATATTAAACGGGTTGGCGGGTTGACCCGCTTATTTTATTCTCAACCCGAACCTGACCTGTTTAATAAACGGGTTAGATAGTTCAACCCAAACCTGACCCGAAATCTATTTAGCACAACCCGAACCTGTTAATTTTCATGTCGGTTTCAGGTCGGGTTTCGTGTCAGGTCAGAAATGGCCACCCTTACATGGGAGCTCTCGCTTAGGAAACAAAAACACAACCACTAGATCAACTTGCTTCTTGTGTAGATATTTGATTCCAAATGTTTTTATTCTCCTCTCTAGCTGGGCGAATTTGCAAATAATTAATTTTTCTTTAGATTATCTTCAGGCTTCGTTTGATCTTTCAAAATTTCTTCTTTTCCCTCGATGCTCTAAAAAAGTTTACCATTTGACTCGTTTTTTCGTGTTCTTTCCAATGATGTGCTCGAAGTATTTTTACGCCTTCGTTTGAACCTCGAAAAACGCAAAAACGTCATTGAAACTCATCCAAAAGTCATCGTTTTTGCTTTGTTTTCTAACCTCCTGCAAGACATAATAACACATATCCAACATATTTTCAATATAATTTAACGTATTTAATGGTTGTTTATCCGTTTTGGGTGATATTCCAATATAAAATGATGTGTGCTTAAGCACACATCAAGTATAAATACACATGCTTTCTCATATGTAATTCATTCAATTAATAAAATTATATTGCTATCTTACACTCTCATCCAAATTGTTCAACTCATTCCTATCACTCAAACGGAACCGAACACTCTCCTTCCAATGTGGAGTCAAATATCATTCGTTGTAAGAACCATTTAATGAATTATGAACCTTCTATCTCCTCTGGAAGTGTCAATGAAGTTAAAAAAAAATAAAGGAGATTGGATCACTTGTTGGTTATGATTTGGTTGGCAAAGAATTGGACATTGACGCCATGATCCAACACCAGGGTGCTCATGCTGGTTTACAATGATCGTAGATTCCTTAAACATCAATGGAGTAGGCACAGCTCCAAATAAAGAATGGGTGAGGAAACTTTGTCAGGAATACCATTTTAGTATTATTGGAATCCAGGAATCAAAGTATACCAAGGATTATTGATACTTTGTTCATTCGTTACGGGGAAACCAACATTGTGATGTCGCTGTAAAAAAAGAAAACAGATTTTCGGGTGGTATTATTTCTATTTAGGATGATAAAATGTTCAAAAAAGAAAGAGTGGTTGATGGTGAAGATGGGTTTCTTGCAATCTTCGGACAATGGGTCAACATCAAATCCACATGTCTAATGGTTGTGGTATATGCTCCTAAAGACATCAAACTCAAAAAGGTACTCTAGAACAAACTCACATCCCTTATTCTTAACTTCAATGATTTATGTGTTGTGCTTGGTGACTTTAATGAAGTTAGATTTCAAAACGAGATAATGGGAACATCATTTTGCAAAACTAGTGCTACTTTGTTTAGTGCTTTTATAAATAACTCCGAGCTCATTGATCCTCCAATGGGAGGGAAAAAATTCAGTCGGATTAATACAATTGGTACTAAGTTGAGCAAAATTGACCGTATTCTTGTCTCGCACCACTTTAGTACCAATTGCAAAAGTTATTGCAATTGGTACTAAGTTCTTGCTAATAGACTAATGCAAGTTATTGAGTTAGTTGTTAGTGAAGTTCAAACCGCATATAAAAAAGGAAGAAAAATAATATATCTTGGGCCTTAAAAAAGAATAAACGTATCTTGGGCCCTTATGGTAAATGAAAACATATCTTGGGCCTTAAAAAAGAATAAACGTCTATTTCTTTAAAAGTTGATTTTGAGAAAGCTTTTCACTCTCTTGATCAGTCTTTTTTGGATAATGTCATTCAACAAATGGGGTTTAGTCTCAAATGGAGAAAATGGATTAATGGGTGCCTTAACTCGGGATATGGTTCGGTCATCATTAATGGGTCTCCAACAAAAGAATTTAAAATTCAAAAGGGTCTTAGACAAGGTGACCCATTATCACCCTTTCTTTTTCATCTTGGCGGTTTGAGGCGCTTCATGTTACAATTCAAGACGCCAAGTGTAAAGGTATCTTCGAAGGTGTTAAAGTGGGTTCAAACAAAATAGATATATCTCATCTATAGTTTGCGGATGATGCTCTCAATATGGGCAATTGGTCAATTGCCAATGCGAAAAACCTTTGTCGCATTTTGAGATGTTTTAACTTGTCATCCGGGTTAAAGGTTAACTTCCATAAGAAAAAACTTTTTGATGTAAGTGTCTCCAACACTGACATAAATAGGTTTGCTTCCTCTTTTTGTTGCCAACCTTCTAACCTTCCTTGTACTTACCTTGGTCTCCCCATTGGTGCAAATATGAATAAGAATAGTAATTGGAAACCTATTATCAACAAGTGACTCTCCTCTTGGAAATCCAAGTCTCTTTCTTACGGAGGTAGACTCACTCTCCTTCAATCGGTGCTTGGTGCTCTAGGTACTTATTAATTCTCCCTATTCAAAGCTCCAAAATGCCTCATTAATCACCTTGGAAAGCTTCTTCATAACTTCTTTTAGGGAGGCAACTTAAATGTTATAAAATTACCATGCACCGCTTGGAAAAAGGTTTGCTCTTGCAAATTAAATGGGGGTCTTGGTATTGGGAGTTTATTTGCTTCTATATTGCTTTGGTTTCTAAATGGTGGTGGTTTTTTTATTTAACTCAAGACGCTCTCTGGAAAAATGTGATTGTTCGATACATGGTACTAATGCCAGGTTAAATGTAGATGTTGGTCATTTCAACTATGTTTCATCAAGTCCATGGAAAACGGTTATGGAACTAAGGCGAGAATTCATTAAAATCGATGTTGATTTAGACACAATTTTCATTCGCGAGGTTGGTGATGGTTCATTATTTAGCTTTTGGGAAGATCACTGGCTAGGGAATAACAATTTCAAAACTTCCTTCCAAAGATTGTTTTCTCTAGAAGTAGACAAACTGTGTAAAATAAAAGAGTCGATGTATCGTTTCAAGTGGGCTGATGAATTACAACTGGGCCTGGCGTCGTTTAGTTAGAGATGGGCCTGAGGGCACCCAGTTGTCGGATTCACTTAACCTTCTTCAACGGGTTCGTTTAAAAGATTCAACAGACAAATGTATTTGCTGCCTAGACCACTCAAAAGTCTTCACTGTGGCTGCCATGACAAATCTTGTTGAAAAATCAATTCTCATAGCAGTAAATGAAAAGATAAGATGGGACAATATTGGATCCCGATTAAAATTAATATCCTCACTTGGCATTTATGTAATGATCGACTTGCAACAAGATGGAACTTAGATCTTCGTGGCATCGACCTTGACTCCACTAGATGTCCGGTATGCGATGAAAAGATAAGATGGAACAATTGGATCCCGATTAAAATTAATATCCTCACTTGGCATTTATGTAATGATAGACTTGCAACAAGATGGAACTTAGATCTTCGTGTCATCAACCTTGAATCCACTTGATGTCCGATATCCGATGATGCAATTGAAACTACACATCATCTCTTCATCAACTGTGAAATTGCTCGGGTTCTTTGGAATTCTATGAAAATATGGTGGGGGAATGTTGGCTGTCCTAGTAATATGGAAAGTCTTATCTCGTGGGCTTACCATTCTTCCCTCTCCAATACACTACAAAATTGTTTTGATGTCATAGTTTAGATTACTTTCTTGATAATATGGCGCTACATGAATAGTATTTGCTTCGACCTGAAACCACCAAGAAAAGATACCTTGATAGATGACATTAAAACATTGTCGCACACTTGGATTACACATAGAAGTAAGAGATTACGTGATTTACGTCCCTTGTGGACTGACTAGATTAGTAATCCAATATTGGCTTGTAATGTTATCTTGTAATCTTCTTTTTCTCTAGCTCCTTGCTAGATGTTGTTTATAATATATTGCCGTTCCATAAGAAAAAAAGTAATTTGATCTCACATATCTAGCTTCTTGCTTCCGTCAAGAAAACGAAACGAGAAAAAGGAAGGTATTTATTCGAATTACCCCAACGTCAAACCAAGTACTATGAATGTCTACTAAAAAGTATAAAGTTCTAACCACGACAAGGTTTTCATCTGTTGACATATAAATAAGAGCCTGGATGATAAACTAACCTAACCATACATTGCAATTTGCAAACAAGTTGATAATTAATTAATGTACTAATTTTGAAAATATGCATTAAAATATGGGAATCAAGGGTTATATCGTCCGCAATAGTTCTGGACTCCATATGGGCTCCATGAGTTGCTCATCAGTCTGTTGTTTCAAGAATCAAAAGTCAAATATTAGTGATTTTGTTTGCATAAAAATGACTCGTAATTATTCATAAGTAATACTAGTAACAAAGAGTGGTTACCATGTCGAAATTTGGATCAAAACCACAAAGATATCCATATAAAGTTTGATGCTCATTGACATGATCCTTGTTGTGATTTGAATCGAATGAGCAATTATTTGAAAAGTTTTGACCATTCACATACTTCAAATAACGAACATAACAAAAGTTAACAGTTATGAATATGAATATGAGTATTTGAAAAGTTTTATTTTCATTGCACAAGATCAATATTAGCAATTTACCTGATTCGGGTGGTTGAGCTGCAGATTGTTTGAAATTTTTGCATACTCACCATCATTATTGGCATATGCTAAAAGGGAAGCTATATCAGCATCAGAAAAGATCAAATCATCTTCTGCTATAGTGGTCATAGAATCATACAACACACCCGTTTGAACAAAATCAAGTTGAGTAGAATTATTGCCTTCAAACCTATATGGATCCTGCATGAAGGTTAAATCGCTTGGATTTCCAATGATACTCATTGCTAAGTCATTGTTTGAGTGCACACCATTTGATGAATTTATTTCAATAATGCTAGATGGGTATACAGTTGTTGAGCCACTGCTATAATCATAAACGAAACCATTAGGATTCGGCACAAGCCCAATATTACTCGAATCCGCAACATCCAAAGTATTAGCATGATCAATCAGATTTCTTTGTCCATTGAGATTGTTAGTTGTTGTTTGCATGGAACCTACAAATTAAGCTTGATGTGTCAAGTATAAGTATGATTTTATATAAAATATCAATTTATCTTATATCTTTAATATTACAGACACCAAATATACCTTGATTTGGTAATGCACCTGAAGGAGCTACTTCACATGAAGTTATAGCACTGAAACCTGGGTCCTTAAGAAAAGGAACATAGGAGCTTGAAGTGTCCAAAACTGGAATGGCGTGCATTTCCTTATAAGATTGCCAATTTATTTGTTCTTTCGTCTGTTCAGTAACTATCGGTGAAGAGCTCTTCCAATGGCCACTATGATACATTGAGCTCTCTAATAAGATAGGTTTTGAAGCAATTTGAAATCCATAATTTGCATCATCTATTTTCTTTGACAGTATTCGGTATTTCTGAAACATAAGAAAAATTGATTACAAAAAGTATGTTGGAAGGGCAAACAAAAGCATCATGAATAAAAGATATGAAAATAACCTGTAAATGACTTGCTACATGATCTCTAGTTAATCCTTCCACCTCCATCATCTCAAGGATTTTCCTTGGAACAGCATCTGCAATTTTTAGCACACGAAAAGTTATAATATTTGTAATGTAGGTGATGAAATACACGAATTAAACATGTAACATATCAGCATTTTGTTCTTTTTGGATCTTACTATCAAGTCCAAGCTTATGAACGGCTTTCAAGAACTTGTTATGCAGATCGTCAGTCCACATAATTTTACTCTTTGTGAAGCAACTTCTGACATCTGCACTATGGCTCCCCTTTGGTGGTATCTTTAAACTCGAGTTCTCTTCTTGATCTTCAAGAAGACGACTCCCCATTGGTGTACCCTTGGAGCTCAAGTTCACATCTTCACCAAAAGTATTTTCGTTATTACCGTATGTATGATGTGAGACATGGCTTACATCATCTACATTTTGAGCCTTTTCCATGAACAAATATTCTTCATCCTCAAACCCCATATGTATAATCTCTTCATCATTGGCTGGCATCACTATAAGATTTGGGATTAGTGAGATCAGGAACATGTGTTCATAAATTTAAGTAGTTTGATTTATTTCGTAAATTAACGGCTTGCTAGAATTATAACGAGATAAAATGTGCTATCATCAATATACATGACTAATTGCTCAAACGAAGAAAAAAAAAGATTGCTCAACTGGCCTGGATCTTTTATCATCATGTACCAAACTCTCAACCATTAAACGGGTAAACGGATGAAACTTTCCCTATTCATGTTACCCAGAAAATGCAAGCCTTTTTTCACTCAAATGTATGCGGTCTCACCAAGTGAATGTCGGAACCGTTTCCGACCCTTCTCTGTGCACCTCCAAACCCCCAACCATGCATTGCTTGGTGTATACATATTTAGGTTTTAAAAGCAACATTATTTTTCGTATGACTATAAAGTGAAAAACAACAAAAGTGTACATATCTTAATCTATCTGATTAGATCACTTCATCACAAAGGATAGTTTAATTTTCTTATTCTTGAAAAAAAAAAAATACATCTTTTATATAGGGCACAGATTATGATAGCGTCATTATAAACATGCGACTATTAAATTTCAGGATTCAGTTATTTATACATTACATACTTTTATTAGTAATGAATTTTTTTAATCGACAACTTTTTCACACCCTATATCACATCTCACAATATATTTCATAGATGTCCTTAACAAGACTTAACCTATAACTTATAAGTTTGTGGGCAACTCACATTCCACTTCCACTAAAGTAAAGTTTTGAATTTTCATTAGTACATACAAGACGAGAATAACTAAATTACAACATAGAAAAGGTGGTACAAAATTAGATTTTCAAAAGTTATATCATATTTAATTGACTCGTGCATTTAATTTAAAGTAACAACGAATTGAATGACAAAATAAAGCGCTTGGATATAAAAATATCATCCATGCATCTTTAATTTTTTATTTTTGAATAACGAAAAGTAGGAGGTCGCATGGAGAAAATAACATTGCGTATATTTTGTGTGAACACAAGAATTTTGAGACGAAAGAATTATATTGTAAAAACCACTGTTCTAAAAGACTCGTAAAGGCCCCGCAAAAGCTTTACAAAGGCGTGAGGCTTGATCATGACGCCACGTCATGCCGCCACGCCGCTTTATGACACATGTTTTTGTAAATTCGATATATATGACCTATGATATAAATATATAAATATTTTCATACTTTGTGCCGCCTTATGTTATGCCTTATAAACGCAAAAACTTCGCCTTAGCCGCAAAGGCGTGAGACTTGATCATGCCGCCACGCCACGCCTCACGCTATTTATAACCTTGGTAAAACCTATATTGACCAGCTGAAAAAGTAAAGAAACTATTTGTTGTCAAAAATGTTTCGTACGGTTACTTACATTAACTGCCAATGAATCTACATGTTAGAGCTCTCGGTACAATAATGCTCCAACAACGTTATTGCTGACTTGGTCGGCGTTGATGCCGTGTTATCACACCAGCATAGTCGGCGTTGGGGCTGCATTACCAGCGGCGTGGCTACAATAACTCAAATTGAAACACAGAAGATGACATATAAAGCTACACAAACACCCTCTTTAACGGCTAACTTAAAAAAAAAAAAAAAAAAAAAAAAGACTTCAACAGTTGAAAAAGATGATTTAGTTCTGGTGAGTCTCCGGCGAAGCCACGCCAAAATAGACGGTGGCGATGATAATTCTGATTCTTCAACCGCCGGTATCTCCATAACCACTGTATTAACCTCCATCGCAATATATATATATATATATATATATATATATATATATATATATTGATGAATTTATTAATTCACACACACACACACAGTTAGTGGGTGTATTTTTAAAGAATAAAAAAGAAGATGTGTGAAAATTGGATAGGAATTGTGTTGTGATGTGTGTATACACCTAGCACTCTAACTGTATATATAACACATAAATGAAAATTTGATTGACTTTTCAAAAGCTACGAGTATTATTTTTCATGAATGAAATATTATTTTATGAGGTATGGAGTGACGTAATGAATGAAAATTTAGTTAAAGATGCTCATTTGTAACTTGTAATTTTTTTTTAAAATGAGGGTCCTTATTTGGTGTTATGATAACGGGTGATTTTTGTGTTAAATGTTTTGGTGTTAAAATGATGTGACGCTGAGGTTGCGGCACTTTTTTGATGTTATCATGTTACCATACCTAGAGCTCTTACAGCTTTTTCGATTTTGATCATCAATGTGTTTTTTTTTCTATTTATTTTTTTTAGAACGAAAATTTTCACACATATAACACATATCTCACAAATGCCTCCAGCGAGGCTTGAATCACAACCTATAAGTTGGTGGACAACTCACATACCACTAGACCAAAGGTCTTGGGTTGATCATCAATGTGATATACAAGACACATATAGCTTAAACCGGCGTACGTATCAAAGAAACATATACATGAATTAAAACCAAATCTATACTACTTATAAAAAGTGAATGTCTATTTTTGAAATATTGAATCTTGAAAATTTAAATTAAAATATAGTTTGCCTAAATTTCTATACTACTTATAAAGTGTGAATGCTATTTTTGAAATCTTAAATCTTGAAAACTTAAATTAATATAATTTGTCTAAATTACTCTTTAAAGATTTTTTAATACACATTAAGCTTGATCAATTATAAACTTTAAATTTTTTTTAAAAACACACACTATATTAATTTATAAAACACACATTTTGTATTTCAAAAATACACATTTTGCATCAAAGATCGAACAATAATTATAATTTCGCAAGTATAATTATTTGCCGCTATATACCGTCTTTTTGTGCGGTATACGTATAGTAACATGTAATTAAGGCTTAAAAACAGATAATAAGACAATAACTAATTTCGAGATAGAAAGTATTCTAGGTTTTTATCCTCATACCGTTAATCTCCTTAGCAATGCAGATGCCAAGAGTTCTCATGCAATGGCGAAAGAATCTTAGCCGAAATTGATAAATCTGGATATACTCTCGTGCAACATACAATATATTTCTATTATGAAGCAAAGCTAACTGTTACAGAGTGCGATTTTAATTTATAGCAGTTGTGTGCACTGAAAGTTATTATGATGGTTTGAAAATTATATATGATGTAACCACACATATATATGTTCAATTTTTACATAACTTTTTCAACATAACATGACTGAGTTAATGAACATTGACCGTAGAAGGTCAAAAGCATGACTTAGCAACTTCACTTTATTGACCAAGGTTAATATTTTATTAAATTATACAGGTCAAAATGTTAAATATAGTATTAGACAAACGAATTGATATAGCATAACTGGTTATGTTATCAAGTTTACAACATACGCAGTATTGTGGTATCGTTGGTGGAGAAAAAACTTCAGTATGTTGTTGCTAAAGGTTGGCCAAGAATTTAATTTCTGGAACCATCTTTTTGTGACTAAAGAATTGTTAGACAGATTATTTGTAAGGGCTAAAGCCCATTTATTGTTTAGCATGATTTGTATGTAGTTAGGCCTATTGTGTATTATAGATACATTCACTCAACATTATAATCATTATTCATTATCCAATACAAGGTATTAAATATTATGTCTTGTTTCTTGATCACTTTTCGTATTATTTGTGGGTATGTCCATTACACAATAAATCAGATGCGTTGTCAACATTTATTCATTTTCGTGCTTATGTTAAAAATCAATTTGATTGTGACATCAAATCTTTGCAATGCGACCATGGGGTGCGTTTGATAACAATGCCCTACACCAATTATTTTCATCCAATGGCATCACCATTCATTTTTCCTGTCCAAAAACGTCCCAACAAAATGGCAAATTGGAACGAATGATACGTACCATTAACAACCTCATCCGCACCTTACTATTTCAAGCACACCTACCACCAACATTTTGGGTTGAAGCACTTCATATGGCTGCATACCTTTTAAACATTTTACCATCCACTGCCATTCAAAATGAGATACCTCACACCCGTCTTTTTAAGACTACACCTAGTTATGCGCATCTCCGTGGTTTTAGGTGTCTTTGCTACCCTCATGTTCACACCAATCATAAGCTTGAACCTCGAGCCACTCCATCAATATTCCTTGGCTATCCTACCAATAACCGCGGGTATATGTGTCTCGAATTGAATACGGATAAAATCATCTTACACTACTAGAAAAAGGGCTTTTACCAACGGCAAAATCCCTAGGAAATCCGTCACAGAAAGCCTTTAGTGAGACATTTCCGACGGAAAAAATCCCTAAGGAAAACCATGCTCGGAAACGCTTAGTGAGGAAGCTTTCCGACGGATTTTAAAAGTTTCCGACAGATTTTTTCCCTAGGAAATCCATCACAATTGATCCAAACCAAATGACAAAATGGCCACTCATTTCCTACTGAATTTGTTAGGGACTTTCAGTGACAAAAATTGTTTCCTAGCGATTTCCAACCATATTTTACTTCAATTTCCTAGTGATTTCCTTGCAAGTTTCATTTTTATTCCATAGGAGTTTCCTACGACAAAATTTAGCTTTCCGCAAATAATCATTAAAAGACCAATGCATGAGATTAAATACGTAATGCACAATCAACACATGTCAAATCATGAAACTACATTTCATTCATAAAATACTAGAAGTCACTAACATCCGAGCTTATAAAACAATATCCAAAAAAGCCAGGACGTAGAAAGTGTTTCAGGTCATGTTAGCAAAAGATACATATTTGACGGTATCTAGATATCCATGTTCAACTTTCTAGAAATAAAATGCAAGTTTGATGATACCCAATAACTAACTAACTAGGAGGTGAAGAACGTGGCGGTATTAGAGTTTTAAGCATGTTAGCAATGTCTTTTACTTCCTCCCTTAACTCCTTAAGACGTTGCTCAGCTGCCCTTTTCCGTTCCTCGGCGGCAAGTTGCAACTCCTTGGCAACTCGTTCCCGTTCTTGTGCCACCTTTTCAACCTACAATATTAGCCAAATAACAACCATATCAGGAACCTAAAATAGCTAACACAGTAAATAACTAAACAGCAAGCGGCAAAAGTAATGAAACAACCAAAAATATACTGATACAAACCAAACAAATCAGCAGCCAAGCACAGAGGAAATCAGTAAACGCCAATAGCAGATAGCTTATTTTAACCCGTTACTAAACATCACAACAACCTCTTTTCTCATCTTTCAAACCAACTAAGACCCATTGCAACCTATTGTAATATGTTATGGCCCATAACAACGCTACATGAACCATTACAACCCAATTTGACACACTTTAACAAAATATGATATAATTTAGGAGCGGATAAAACATACCTCATCTGAATATGTTATACCAGAATAATGAGTTGAAGAGCTGCAAGTAGCTGTTAAGGCCAAATCAATATCCACCGGGGTACCAAACCCAAAAAATCTTCTTTTTTTATAAGGTCCACCACAAGCCCGCTCCCATATCTCCCTATCACCAACACGAGGATGACATGCCCGGTCTGCCCCATACTTTTCCTCCATCAAATCTGAACACTTTTCCTATAAACAGAATTATAGTTTATATAAAATAAAATAAAAACTAAGTAGTTAAAAATGAGTAGTAAGAGCGTATAAGTTGTTTACCGCCACATTCTTTGCCCTCGCGGTAATATACTCAGAAACCAAGAAAGATGAATACTGGAATACATATGTACCTTTCTTAGATGATGCAGATCAATCCAAATTGAGCCAGCAGTATGTTTCGAGACCCGTCCATCAACAAAGGTGTGCCTATTTTCCCGACCTGCTATTAACTTTCTTTGCCACACCCTATCAATCATATCAGACCAACTCTTGAGTGATGATTGAGTATGTGGCGTATCAGACATGTGCGACCCACGTCGATATTGTCATGACTCCATGACTAACATGCTCTCCTCAAAGTACTCCCTGTGATTATCAGCACGATGATCGCCATCCCTAGTAGCACTAGTACTGTCACCTCTTCCTGAAGGCCTACATGAGGGTCTAATACCCTCGTCAAGATACTCCCATGTATTCCCCCGATCATCAGCAAACTGATCACCATTCCCTAAAGTACTACTACTTCCCCCTCTTCCCCTTCTACCTAAACTAACACCTGTAAGTCTAGCAACTAGATGACCTGTTGGTCTACCTCTAGGTTGATAACTTGGTCGATTAGGAGGTCTACCTTCTAGTCCATCTCTGGCAGGACCTTTATCTTTAGCTTTACCGGATAACGCTCGCTTTGACATGATTTATCTGAAACATGAAAGAGTGAAATATTTAAGTGAACAACTATAAAAAGATTTAAACATACTCTTGCTATAACCAAATTAATAAGTCATGCATATGGAAAACTACATAGTGGTCATCACAAGAACATTAGCTTGATAAAGAATACATATTCGTTTCACCACGGGACAAGCAAGTTGTGTAACAAACTACAAAGCCATCCATACACAAGTAGTATAACATATAGCAAAGTCAATACTTAAAGGCTAAACAACTATAATTTTAGTGATTTCATACTTGAAATTGCATACAAAAACATAAACAAAAATGAAAAAAAAAAAAAAAAAAAAACAACTATTATGTTTAGTAAATTTGTACCTTAACCAACTCTATATAATGAATTTCTTACCTAACTACCACTGCACACTTGCTAGGAATATATACTAGACAAGCATAAAAAATAAACATAGACAGCAACCTCTATACATAGTTAGCAATCATCATAATTTACTTGATAAAGAAATATCAATTTTAGTGATTTCACGAGTAAACATATATATACAAACCCATAAACATTCTTACCATAATACAATTTTTTCATCACTCCACCTACTTAACTTGGTCCATAACCACCAAACTAAAGTTATTCATTAACTAACCACTAAACTTTTAACAAATACAAAACCAACATATGAAACAAATTATAATACCTAATAATTTATTAATTAACCATCTATTGTTTCTATAGCATGAAACTTTCACAATTGGTCTGTTGCCTAACATATACAAGACTAAAAAAAGCACATGCGCTAACCTTTGAGCAGGGAAATGACGGATCTGAAGAGAGATGAGCAGGTAGGTTGAATTTTGGGGGTTGCGAGAGGTGGTGAAGTCGGATTTTGGAGGAGAATGGAGAAATGAGATCTGATTTTGGAGAGGAAAGAGTGAGTGAAGTCAACGTTTGGGGGGAAGTAAAAAAGGGTTTTGGGGGGAATGAAAATTGAGATCGGGTTTTGGGAGGAAATGAATTTTAGAGTGATTAGTGAAATTATTTTGGGGGGAAATGAAAATTAGAGTTATAAGAAAAATTATTTGTTGTTAAATTCTTTAACATTGTTGAAAACAAGTATTAATTTTTTATTATAAATAAAATTATTATTAAGGGGTAGGGGTGAGCATCGGGCTAAGACCAGACCGACTAAACCCGGACCGTACTAAGACCGATTTAGCCCAAAACCCCGGACTGAGTACCGGATCGAATGTGTTCGGTCCGGTCTGAGTTGGTCCGGTCCAAGAAGGCATAATGGTCGGTTTCTCTGTAAGATCAGACTAGAACGGATCGACCCAAGACCGAAATAAGAAAAAAGTTAGAACTGAGACCGACCGCTGGTCCTTCGGTTCGATCAAGTTTGAGTTGATTCGGTCGGTTTTGGGGTCTGCGGTGCTCAGCCCTAATAAGGGGAGCCAAGAATTTTGGTAAATCATCGATATTTCTAAAAATTCCGAGAAACACATTAGAAATGATTGAATTAACGAAATTGAGCCAAAAATTGTCATATTACCAAAATGTTCTATTTGACACACGTCACAGGGTGCAGTTGTGCGCCGTGCCTTGTATTGTTTTAGATCTCTTTCTCCCGGTTTAGTGGCCGCTTGAATAATCAAAACCAGAGCTCGTATAAAGGAGTTATGGCCAAAACAATACAAGTGTGTGCACTTGTATTGTTTTGGCCATAACTCCTTCATACGAACTCCGGTTTTGATTATTCAAGCAATCACAAAACCGGGAGAATTTCATTGTGTTATGCTCCTCATACTTATATAACACTACGTATGCACGCACATACACGTACAGTTATTTTATTAAATGATTTTTAGTATATCACTAGGAAAGTCCTAGGTGCATGTGTTAATTTCCTAGGGATTTCCGATTGATAATATTATTTATTTAAAAATTTAATAAGATCTGACCAGAAGGCGGTTTTGAGTGAAAACCAGATACAACTGTGACCCGATAGCTCGATCGGTTCAATTAGAAATATATAAATTTTTGTTTTTAATAAATAAGCGATGCTAAAATATTCAATGTGGTTGATTTTTTTCCGGTTCCGTTGCCTCTTGAATAAACAAAAGCGGGGGTTCGTATGAAGAGTTACAATAAAAGCAATACAAGTTTATGCGCGCAACGTGCTTAAACCGAACCCTAACTTCCTAGGGATTCCCGACGGATAGTATTAATATTTAAAAAACTAATAAAATCCGTTGGAAATCCCTAGGAAATTGCAACCATCGCCTATAGATTTCCTAGTCTTTTTTTGTCAAACGCTTAGAAAACATTACGCAAAAGTGTGACTCATGTTATATAGTCCCGTACATTCATATTTACATGAATTAGTTATCTAAATGTTTATCTACGTATATGAACACATACATTACACATGTTTATCCATATAGTTTAGTATACAAACACAAAAATAGACACTTACATCCTATCATTCATACATACATACAAACTACCTATAAACAAACAGTCATACATTGTCGTACTTATACTAACACATGCATATGCACATGGAAATAGGGTTATACATAATCGTAAACACATTTACACTCGTTTTATGTTTGTACCCTAGCTCACACTTTTTTGACATCATATGATAAGTTATCATCCTAATATAGACACGTATGTATGTATAATAAGAGCGGCGTACATTATCACTATTTTTAACGATTTTTAGTCAATCACTAGGAGATCCCTAGGAAATAGTTGAAAAATTCCTAAGGATTTCCGACGCCATAGTATACGTCGGAAATCCCTAGGAAACCTGTCACTATTTCCTACGGATTTGTGAGAGTTTCTTATCCGTCAGTAATCGCTAGGAAATTACTAGGAAAATAGTCACTAATAATGGCTTTCTTAATCCGTAGGAAATTTGTCGGAATTTCGTAGGTAATTTCCTAGGAAAAATTTCCTTAGGAAAAATTTGTAGGTGTTGCCCCTTTTTCTAGTAGTGTTATCTCGTCACGTGACCTTGATGAGACGGTTTTTTCGTACGGGTCAATGACTCCTAATGCCTCATCCTCATACACTGTGACAACCCTTCTCCTTTACTTCGAGCCTTTTTCCGTACGCGGCTTATACGGAGAAACAACGAAGAGATCGACCCTTTTCCTTTACTTCGAGCTACGAGACGTATTTATAATCATTTTTATCGGAATTATTATTTTAAGAGCGATGGCGTAATTTTCGTAGTCACACTACGACTTTTGACGACCGAAAGGAGCTCGGGAAACTTTATTCGTGAAAGATTAATAAAATTTACAAGGTTGGTCCCTACGTTCTAAATTACCTCGCCGCCCCTCCTCTTTACCTTAATTACACCTTCAGTCCCTCCTATGGTATAAATACCCATCACTCCCTCTCTCTCCTCCTCATTTTTTAACCCACTCACTGGAACTCCCTCTCGCTAGGGTTCCGGCGCCGCAAGGCCGTTCTCCGACCACCCTCCGACCGCCACCACCTTTTACACCGCCCTCCCTAAATAATAGATCAAGACCTTGTGGTCATTTCTACGTGATGCACGCACGGTGAAACTCACCCACGTACCGTAGATCTGGAAAATACACATCTTAAAGTTATGTTAATAATTTTTTTTAGGATTAGATCGGTTGTTTCTGGTTCGTGTTATCTCCTCAGCCCCCGTCTCCTCGTTTTCTTTCCTTTCTTTTTATCTCACGACTGAGTTGGTAAGACGCCACCTTCTTCTTTTCGTTTTTGTATTTTTCAGTTGATAAACGATTTCAAATCGTTTATATTTGCTTGGTGTCATGTTTTCGTGGAATCAAACGCTAATAAAAATGAGTTATTAAGTTTGTGAAATTGAAATACAGATTAAAAACGGGATTAAACAATGTGTTGAGACGGATTCGTGTGGTAAGAGACTGATACGCGGTGTTTGTTTGATTCGATATTGGCCTCAGATTTGTTAGTCTTGATTTTTGTTGTAATGGCTTGCGGTTTGGTCTCAAATTAGTTAGTTAGTGTTGGGATATGAAAGTGCTGAAGATATGAAAGTACTGTAAACTGCAAAGTACTGGAAGAAGTCAAAGAGTCAAAGTACTGCTAAAGACAAAGTCAAAGTACTGCACTATGAAGTCAAAGTACTGCAAGAACAAAGAACTGTTATATTCGTTTATGGAAAGTATTGTATTCTATGTTTAGATTACTTGTCGTACAAGAATACAAATTGTAAACCGACTAGGATATCCTTGAGCCTATAAAAAGACTCCTAGATTGGCATTAGAGGTACGATTCCAAAAAGAGTTTTAGAGTTTACAAATTAGTGTTTTAGAGAGAAGTTCGATTATCTTAGAGTTGTATTAGAGTATCTGCATAATAAGCAGATTTAGAGTTTATAATAAAAGTTATTCTTCTTAGCTTTGTTAAGTAAATTCCGCGTACTTGATAAAGATTGCTCAGTGTTTCATTGTTAATAACTTAGGATTTATCCGAGGTTATTAAACCTTAACAAGCTAGTTAAAGTTAGTTTGATTAAAGTATATCGATCCAACAAGTGGTATCAGAGCTTGTGTGAAAACTCTGACTAGGAAGAAATCCTACTTCAACAATATTCAAGATGTCGTCTGAAGCTGTTCCACCGCCCTCAATCACCTCACTCAGAATTCCAATAATCAAGAAGGGAGAATATGATCTCTGGTGCATGAAGATGAGGCAGTATATTTCCATTACAGACCATGCTCTATGGAATGTAATTGTGAATGGGAATGAAGTAGTTACAGAACCCATTAATATTCCTGGACAACCAACTGCACCAAAGGCAGTCTTACCAGCAGAAACCCTAAGGAATCAAGAAAAGGCACTAAACATTCTCTTATCTGCCATTCCAGATGGTCATCTTCTCAAATTTCATGATGCTAAAGATGCTAAGCAGCTCTGGGCTGCTCTCAAGACCAGATTTGGAGGGAATGAAGCCTCTAAGAAGATGCACAGAAATTTGCTGAAGCAACAATTTGAAACTTTCACAGTTGGTGAAAGAGAGAATCTTGATGCTGCATATGATAGGTTTCAAAATCTCCTCAACATGTTGGAGTTATACAAGGCAGAAGTGTCAGTTGAGGATGCTAATTTGAAGTTTCTAAGGAGTTTTCCGTCTACATGGCATGTGATTGCTACTATGATCAGAGGACAACAAGGATTGGATGTCATGGACTTTGATGATCTCTATCATCAACTGAAGGTGTATGAACATGAGATGAGTGGTCAACCAAATTCCAAATCTCACAGTATTGCTTTTCTATCATCTGAAAAGAAGAGCAGTACTTCCAAAAGTACTGCTTCTCCTCAAAGTACTGTTTCTCAAAATACTGCTGTTTACAACCCCCCTTCATATGCTCAGCAGGCCCCACCATCTACCACTTTGCAATCAGATGAAGTTGTGTGCTCCTTCTTTGCACAACAAGCCAGTTTACCTGTCACTTATGAAGAGGATCTAGCATAGATTGAAGAAGATGCACTTGAAGAAATTGATATCAGGTGGCAAGTTGCTATGATCACTGCAAGTTCAAAAAGTACATGAAGAAGACAGGCAAAAGTATTGATTTCAAACCAAAACAAGGAATAACTTTTGACAAATCTCAAATTGAATGCTTCAATTGTCAAAAGACTGGTCACTTTGCAAGGGAGTGCAGGTTTGCTAAGTATCAAGCAAACAGAACATCTGAGAAGCCAAAACTTGAGCTCAAAGAAATTCCAATAACTGAAACAAAGGCTTTAGTTGCTCAAGAGAAGTTATCAGAAGTTGACTGGAGTGAAGAATTTGATGATGAACCGGTGACTTACTGTATGGTAGCAGTGAAAGATGCAGTTGAAGACACAGTGGAAGCATTGGACTGGAGCACTGCTTTTGAAGAAGAACCTGAACATGCTGCTTTGGAATCTAATGATGGCTTTGGAGGATTTGATTGGAGCAAAGAAAGTGAAGATGATACTGTTCTTCTTGCTATGGTGGCTACTTCACCAACTCAGTCTCCTATCTCTAAGGTATGCTCAAACTGTTATGAGTTTTATCTAAAATTACTTAACAGTTATGTGATTGAAAGAGATAATTGTGTTAGGGCTAGGTCTGAGGTAGCAGGTTATCAAATCACTTTAGAGTCTATGGAAGCCAAAATATTAACTCATGAAAATAATGAAATGGCTTGGGCTGAAAAATATGAACAACAGGATTATCAGTTAAAACTTAGTGAATGGAAACTAAACTGTAAAATTGCTGAAATTGAGAAATTGACTAAGGAAAGAGATGAATTGTTAGCTAAGTTTGCTGCTTGGGGAGAATCTGGCTTGTCCCATGTTGCTTATGTTGAAAAACAGAGAAGGGCTTACATTAGAACAGGCTTAGGATTTGGAATGGACTTTAGTACCATAAATGAAAACCAACCTAGTGATCAGGATGATGGTGATTTTGAGGACATAACCACTAGTGATGATGAACTCATTAACTATGTTGATACATCTAGTAATGAGGGCTCAATAAGTGAACCACCACCTGAGTATAAGAAAGACAATGGTTATCATGCTGTTCCTCATACCACTGGCATTCATCAACCCTCTAGGCCTGATGTTTCACGCTTTGGAGTAGATAGTCTAGAGTTTAGGAAGAAGCTTGTAGCTCAATCTAGGTCTGAAAAACCCAAAGAAGCTGTTGAAAATAATGTTCAAAATCAAGCAGTATCTTTAAAACAAAGTACTGCTCAACAAGCAGTACCTTCTGCAAAACCTTTTCAAAACAGTACTGCTAAACCTTTTGGGGCTAACTTTGGTCAAAACAGGTTTTATCATTCACCAAAAAGGCAAAATAATTTTGGGCATAGACATAGAAGAAATCACTTTGGACATATGGGTCAAAAACTGTGTTTTGTGTGTTATAGTCCTAATCACTTAATCAAAGATTGTGATCGACACTCAGAATATCTTAGCAAATTTCCAAAGAACAGATCTGCCAACCACACACCTAGAGAGCACAAACCAGTTTGGAATAATTCAAATAGGATTAATCACAGAAACTTCACACCAGATCACAGATACCCACATCAGAGAAGACCTTTTTCAAAACCTTCAGTATCTCACAGTACTTTCCAAAGTACTGCTCAGAAACAAGGTACTGACCACACTACTTGGAATAGGAATTCTAGGAGATCTCACTATCAACCTAGAAGGTATTACAATTCACATAGAGGATATAGATCACAGGAACCACGTGTTAAACCGGAATGGGTTAAGAGGGAAGGTACTACTGAGGGACACACAGTACTTTCAACAAAAAGTGAATCTGATGTTTTTGTGATACAAGAAAATGCTAATAATCTAGTGAAAGAGATTTATGTTGAAAAATCAGAAAGTTTTGAAAATCCACATGTTAAAGATCAAAAGATAATTTTGGATCATCATTTAAAAGATAGTGGGAATTACATACTCAAAGAATTTGAGTTTGTAACTCCACAAGGGGAACACAAGTCAGTAATGGCTTGGGTTCCTAAAAGTCACTAACTCTTTTCTTTGTGTGCAGGGTAACCCAGAAGAGGAGCTTAAAGATCATCTGATTGTCGATAGTTGTTGCTCTGGAAGTATGACAGGAGACAAAGAGATTCTGTCTGATTTTAGAAATATTAGTGGAGGAAGAGTTGCGTTTGGGAATGATCCCAATGGAGGAAAGATTACTGGCAAAGGAACTATCAAAGCAGGGCTTATTGACTTTGAGAATGTTAGATATGTGAAGGAGCTTAAGTTCAACTTGCTCTCAGTCTCTCAAATTTGTGATAAAAAGCATCCTGTGTTATTCACTGACACAGAATGTCTCATCCTTTCCTCTGACTTTAAACCTGTTGATGATGACATGGTAGTACTTAGAGTACCAAGGACAAATGATGTGTATAGTTTAGACATGAAGAGTCTACATTCTTATGGAAGAGCCACATGTTTGGTGGCTAAAGCAACATCTGAAGAGGCACATCAATGGCATAGAAGATCGGGCCATGTTAATTTCAAGAATATCAACAAACTGGTCAAAGGCAATCTAGTTAGAGGTTTACCTTCAAAGACTTACAAGAATGATCACTCATGCTTGGCATGCAAGAAGGGTAAACAACACAAAGCTTCCTGCAAGAAGATTGAGGAAAGAACTATTAGAGAACCATTGGAGCTGTTACATATGGATTTATTTGGACCTGTCTCTGTGGCAAGTTTAAATAAGAAAAAGTACTGTTTGGTTGTTACAGATGATTGCAGTAGATTCAGTTGGGTTTTCTTTTTGGGTTTTAAAGATGATACCTTTGATGCTATTCAGACACTGATTATAGCACTTGAAAACCAATTAAGACTCAAGGTTAGAGGTATTAGATGTGATAATGGAACTGAATTCAAGAACAAGCCTATGGATGACTTTTGTGCAAATAAAGGCATAAAGAGGGAGTTTAGTATTGCCTGAACACCACTGCAAAATGGTGTTGCAGAGAGAAAGAATAGGACTTTGATTGAAGCAGCAAGGACAATGCTAGAAGATTCCCATCTACCTATTCAATTTTGGGTAGAAGCTGTAAGTACTGCATGCTATGTACTTAATAGAGTCTCTGTCACCAAACCACAGATGAAGACACCCTATGAATTGCTGATGGGCAATAAACCCAACATTCGTTTTATGAAGCCTTTTGGATGTCCTCTTACTATTTTAAACACCATTGATAATCTGGGGAAGTTTGATGGCAAGTCTGAAGAAGGTTACCTATTGGGTTATTGCACTAACAGTAAAGGCTTTCAAGTATACAACAGAGTTACTAAGAAGATTCAAGATTGTCTTCATGTTGAGTTTTTAGAAGATCAAGACAATGAGAAAGGTAAAGGTCCTGATTGGATGTTTGATCTTGAGGTTTTATCTCCTTCAATGAATTATGTTCCTGTTAGAGAAGAAAATCAACCTATGCACAATGGAGAAGATTTACAATATGTTGTTCATGGAGTTCATATTAGACCTGATGCTGTTCCTGATGAAGATCCTGTTAGTCCAAAACAAAGTACTGATTCTCCAAAACAAAGTGCTACTGCACCTGTTGACAGTACTTTAGATGATTTGGATGATCCTACCATGCCTGGATTAGAAGAAACTGATGATGAGCTTGAAGATGAAGGTATTTTCTCAGATTCCAATGAAGGTGCTGATTATACTAATCTGGATGATGCATATGGAGTTCCACAGTCTCCAATCTTACGGATTCATAAGAATCATCCAACTGATCAAATCATTGGTCCTTCTACTTCTAGAGTTATGACAAGACACAAAGCTAAGGGTTTCACTAAACCTCACAATGCTTTACTTAGCTTTGTGTATAAACAAAACAGGCTGAATCATAAGGACCATCAAACCTGCTTATTTACTTGTTTCATCTCTCAAGAGGAACCCAAGAATATTGCTCAAGCTTTGACTAAAGAAAGCTGGGTTGAAGCTATGCAGGAAGAACTTCTTCAATTTAAACTTCAAGAAGTTTGGATTTTATGTGATCTTCCAGATGGGAAGCGAGTCATTGGCACCAGATGGGTCTTTAGAGTGAAAAGAGATGAAAGAGGCAATGTTATCAAAAACAAGGCAAGGTTAGTAGCTCAAGGCTATAGACAAGAAGAAGGAGTAGATTATGATGAAGTTTTTGCTCCTGTAGCAAGGATTGAGGCTATTAGAATATTTCTTGCTTTTGCTTCATACATGGGTTTTCAGGTTTCCCAAATGGATGTCAAGAGTGCCTTTCTCTATGGTACTATTTCAGAAGAGGTGTATGTGAAACAACCTCCAGGTTTTGAAGATCCTAAACATCCAAACAAAGTCTATAAGGTGGTTAAGGCTCTTTATGGCCTTCATCAGGCACCTAGAGCTTGGTATGAGAGGCTCTCTACATTCTTATTACAACATGGATACAGGAGGGGAGCTATAGACAAGACTTTGTTTATCAAGAGAGACAAGAAGGATATCATGTTAGTTCAAGTCTATGTTGATGATATCATCTTTGGGGCTACCAAACAGTCCATGGTTAAGGAGTTTGAGCAGTTGATGCAGAAGGAATTTCAAATGAGTTCAATGGGAGAGTTAACTTTCTTTTTGGGACTTCAGGTTAAGCAGTCAAAGGAAGGAATTTTTATCAGTCAAGACAAGTATGTTACAGATATACTTAAGAAGTTTAATTTTGATGATATGAAGGCTGTTACTACACCTATTAAATCTATCAATTCATTGGGCAAAGATGAAGATGGACAACCAGTTGAAGTCAAGCTTTACAGATCAATGATTGGATCTCTTATGTATCTTACTGCATCCAGGCCTGATATCATGTTTGCAGTTTGCTTATGTGCAAGATATCAAGTCTCACCAAAGATCTCTCACATGAATGCAGTAAAAAGAATTTTCTGTTATTTGAAACAACAACCTAAGTTGGGGTTGTGGTATCCAAAAGAGTCACCTTTTCACTTAGAAGCTTTTTCAGATAGTGATTATGCAGGTGATAATTATGATAGAAGATCAACAACTGGTGGATGCCAATATCTTGGAAGAAGGTTAGTTTCCTGGCAATGCAAGAAGCAGACAATTGCAGCAACATCATCTACTGAAGCTGAATATGTAGCTGCTGCAAGCTGTTGTGGACAAGTTGTTAGATATAAGTTTTCACATACACATCAAACCATAACACAAAGTGGCGTATGAATAAGGTTCTAGAGAGAGAAAGTTAAAGGTTTAGGGAACTTAGTGAGAGAAAGTGAAAGATATTATTATGAGCTCCAACTCTCTACCTTGGGAGGTAGAGAGTATTTATAGTCTTACATAAATCGCCACACATCGGGCTGTGGATCAGGCATACAGTGGGTAAAGACCCGTCCGTCCTCCACGGTGTTACTTAACTAAATACTACTTAACTTAAAAGAACTACGACTACGAGCTTTCTAATGATTACATATACTTGAGGTGACCGACTCTTTAATACCTAGAATTTCTAATTCCTAACAATCTCCCCCTAAGGGAGGTCACCTCAATCATGTACCAAAATTACATTGAATACAAATAGATATTACATTAACAATTGATCTTGCATTCTTGATGTAGTATTTTGCTCCTAAGCTCGTAGTCATTAACTCTTCACATTGCATGTTTGGTTACTTCAAGTGGAGGTCTTTTACTGATCCACGTGATAATAAATTTGTGCCAGCTTTTGAGATCATCAGCTATCAAAAATCTCTGAGTCATCCTTTGTGGTGTTGGTATTATGTGATGTTGTGACATTAGGACCGACATGCTCACATTCTGGATCATGATATCTTCTCATCAGAGTAGCGGAATCATTTGTTGAATCATGATATTGGCAGCAGCGTAGCAGAAGCATGGAGTGAAAATATCAGAGTCATTGATGCACTAATCATGATTTCTTTTGAGTTGAATGTATTAAGTGAGCATGCGGCTATGGATTGACCGCTTCATTCTGATCAGCTGCAAACGTCGGGCGTACCTGCATACAACAGTTAGCAATAAATCGCACGAAAGTGTCTTTGATCACTTTCGTTGAATTGAGGTACACGGCCCACGGTTCCCCGTTGATCAGTACATGTACTGCCTGTGATCAGGTATAATTCCGAAGAATTTCCTTGACAGGGTTTCGCAGCTGCTCTAGCTGTTCTCAAACCGGAACGTCTCAAAGAAGACAACACGGAGTGAGTGAACCAACGAATTTTATGTCCACTGATTGATGAAAAGAGATTTGAAAAACAATCGTGTATTGCTCAATAGAAATTGTTTTTGCAATACAACGAAGGTTTTATTGAAAATCAATTATCAATCATAAAAACACCTTTTGGTTTGAAAAATGAGTACACGGTCGATGTGCTAAAGAAAAGAGATTTTAAGCACAAAGACCGGTTTTTCAAAGGTATCCGTCAATCCATAACCTGAACCAGGATTGATTCAAGAGATTGAATCGCCCCATTGTTTTTGTTCAGTTGTCACATGGTTGATCCATATAATAGACCTCACATGCCACCTACCAGGAGCTTGTTTGATGTTGGCTCCAGAAGGCTTTCCATCTTCATTGTGAATATGTAAACACATCACTCAGATGTTCTGGCAATACCACAAGGATAATGCGTAGGACTCAAGATATAATCTCTCTTTCCACATTGTGTGAAACAGAGAGTCTTCATTGAAAGTGTCCTAATGAGATTTATTGATGATCTCGTGGCTCTAGACTCAATATGTGCATATATGGATCCTGTGCCGGAGACTAGGGAGAGGGTCTCCTTCTTCAATATCAACAATCTCTAAGAGAAAGTCGATAGATAATGTCGGTTCCCCGTGAGAATGAAACAAGTCCTTTTAAGAGGAACTTGAGTGGTTTGGAAAGTTGAAGTGCAGTGCGTCACTGGGTCCATGACGTCTTGTCTTCAATACCGATGTTACCATCAGTAGCATATGAATTGAACCCGGTTTCTGCCCTAAGGTTGAATTGATGGAGGGCTATTTCTTTTCACCCTTTTCTCATTCATTTCTTTTTCATTCTTCAACCCCTTCAGTGCTTACCGAGACTTCATTACTAGAACCTTGTTGGGTTTATTCCAGTACTAGCTCTGTCTCAGTCCGCACTCTTCCCATTTCTCATTTTTATCCTTTTATCATCATACCTAAGGACTTCTATACTAGCTAGTGGATTGTCCCTGGGTAGATCCCTCCGGTTCTGGCGGATCATGGGAACCAATACCTATCCTTATCAGCCTTATATCACCGTACATAAAGTAAAGTTGGTCGGTCTATTTGGTATTGTTCATCTGCCATTGGAACCAATTGAAAACCATTTGAAAATCAATCCAGATACTTGTGATATATTATCAAAACATTTTGTACCTGAATTGTTTTTGATATTTTTTAGAATAAGTACTCCCCCTCAACATGTGCATCAAATGTTTGAAATCGTTTTGCACACGGAGGCAAGAGGAAGAAATTACTTCTTTGATTACCATTTTCTAATAAATATCACCATCACTTCCTTGATCAAATCAAGTAGATAAAGCATTTCCAGGAAGGATGAGGTTTCCATAAATTTTCTCCCCCTCAATATGTGCCTCGAGGTTTGAAAAGAGTTTTGCACATACTAGAGGGAACTTGCACATTGAGATAAGTTGATCACATTTCAAATCATAGGTTTAAGATAGATGCTCCCCCTCAACATGTGCATGGAAAATTTGAAATCGTTTGTCACATGTGGGCAGGATAGCATGTACATCCTTATAAAACCATTTACCGAATTATCAGTTTAAATCCAATTTAAATCACACATTCTCCCCCGATCACAATTATCAAATCATTTGAGATTTGTGATCTCTTATAGATTTAAATTGATTTTGAAGGCTTTTAAGGGGAATTGTGACTTGATTATGAAAGTGTTTTAACTGATAAGGATCGGATTTTAAGACTTTAAACTCCATTGATAAAACATGCATGTATATCTTTTGAAAACAATTTAATGCCAAATAACTTTTTAATTTAATTGAAATCATTCTCCCCCTCAATCAATGACATAGGTTGTTGATTGAGAGATATGTTGGGAATTATGTGAAAGTCTGGATTATGCTGATATTAATGATGAAGTGTTTCTACTGAAGTGATGTGGATTCTGCCGAAGACTTATTCTGCTGAAGAATAATAGTGATTAGTTTGTTTCTACGGAAGTGTCTATTCCGTATTTAGTTTATTTAGTGTGGATATACATGAGCTTTATTAGGAAGTGATTGTGTATATCTTATTTAGTTTTATGATTATACGTTTCTTGGAAAACGGTTTAGTGATATTGTTTAGGGTTCCTTATCTATAAAAGGAACACATTAGAAAGGTTTTTGTATCGATTTGGAAAAACTCAGTTTTAGTTAATATAAAGATCCATAGAGGATCAAGAAGTTCTTAGTTATTTGTTACTTGTGTTTATATTCCGCTGATAAACATTAGTAGTAGAGATTGTCTTTTATTGTGCTTGTGATTACATAGGCATACATAACGATCCACGAGCTCAAGATCTATCAAGGTCTTTGTTTGTTTCAACAAGTGGTATCAGAGCCTCGTGAGAGTCTCTACGATACTAAGGACAAGCTTTTACTAAACACACATACAACCATAACAAAACATCATGCCAGGTTCAGATGCTGATACTGAACTCACCAACAACCAAAACTCCACCCATCTGCAGCAACTAAGTCTATCTAATAGCAATGCTAAGTTTCCTTACCTTAAAAGGGAGGAATATGATCTTTGGGCTATGAAGATGCAAAACTGGATCTCCAACATTGATTGGAATCTATGGCAGGTAATTTTGAAGGGGAACAGTTTGAAGAGGACTACCACGGATGCTGCTGGTAATATGATGAATGTTCCTCCCAAAACTGCTGAAGAGTTGCTGGCAGTTCAGAGAGAAACAAAGGTCAGAACTATTCTTCTGCAAGCTATTCCTGAGGATCACTTGAGTGATTTTCACTTCATGCAAGATGCCAAAGATATCTGGTTAGCGATTAAGGCAAAGTTCGGTGGGAATGAGGAGTCCAGAAGACTGAAGAAGTCGATGCTAAGACAACAGTTTCAGGACTTTCAGATCTCTGAAGAGGAAGGAATTCACAAGGGCTATGATAAGTTTCACAAGATCTTAAGTCAGTTGAATCAGCTACAGGCTAAGCCGGATAATGATGACTGTAACTCTAAGTTTCTGAGATCATTACCTCCTTCCTGGCTACATGTGAGCATAGCTTTAAAAGCTAAAGGTGGTTTGGACATGATGACCTTTGATGAGCTGTATAACAAACTTAAAGCTCTTGAACATGATGTAAGAAGCCCCTTTCGATCATCTTCTACTGCTAGTCATACTGCATTTGTTGGAGCCTCTACTCCAAAGTCAAGCTATGGTCCAAGCCCATATCCATCATCATCTAATGCTGCTCCTTCATCAAGCTCTCTTCCTAGATCCAGTGGAATTATGGAAGATGTTCTTGGATCTTTCTTTGCTGATTATGATCCTCAGCAGGAACTGGCTTATGAGGATTTTGATCAAGTGGACCCACTTGAGTTTGAAGAGATGAAGCTGAGGTGGCAAGTGGCCATGCTTTCCATGGATATCAAGACCTTTGAGCGCAAAGCTGGCAGACGGTTTGGATTCAAAGGACGCGATCCAGCAAGGTTTGATAAAAGGAAGGTTAAATGCTTCACATGCCAACAGATAGGTCACTTCTCTAGAGAATGCAAAGACAGGAAAGCTGGTGATGAAGTACGATACTCTACTTATCAGCAGTATCAGAAGGATGCAGGAACTTCAAAGGGATCAACTGCGTTGGTCACTCTTGATAGCAATGTGGACTGGAAGCTACATGAGGAGTCTGATAATGATGGTTCAGATAATGTTGGGATGATTGCAGGCTGTACTTCAGAGGATAGGCATGATCAGATTGCCTTGATGGGCATCTCTCAGGTACAAAACTGTTTGTTTGGTTGTAGTGAGCGTTATAATGAACTCAAACAAGCTTATGATATTATGGAACCAAAATATAATGAATGCTATGTGGAAGTAGAAGCTTATAAACAGGCTTTAAAAACACTAGAAAGACAAAAGGTTTGGTTACAAAAGAATGAAATAGCTTATGGTGAGAAAATAGGTGTTTTAGAAAGAGATCTCGAATGTGCTACAAATGAATTAAAATGGTCTGAGAAGTTAAGAGCAGATGTAGAGTCAGAAAATCTAGAGCTTAAGGAGAAACTTAAGGAGGAAATTGCTAGGAATAATGAGTGGATGATGAATGGTAATAAGTTGGCTAGTCTCATTTATAGCAGTCAAGCTCCCAATTCTACAGTGGCTTTAGGTTTTAAGAAATATGTAGGCCTAGAAGCTAGGGATGACACACGTAGATCTACACCAGCAGGCCTAGCTAATTTTGTGAAAGAAGGTGACCTACATGCTGTTCGTGGACCAATTAGAGGTGAGCACATGCCCATTGACCTTTCCACTATTAATGACTTTGATGGATCACACCATCTGTATGGCAAAAAGTCAAAAGACTTGCCAGACCCTAATACTTCTACTAATGACTTTGTCTCTTGTGTTAACAGTGACAAGTCCTCCAAGCAAGGGTCTACAGAGTGTGATTCAAATGACAAGTCTGACCTTCCCAAGTCTGACCTTCCCAAGTCTTCACCCCTGCCTGCACCCAAGACTACCAATAAGCATGACAGAGTTGCTGCCAAGGAATGCCCTTCCAAGACAGTTGCCTCTGAAGACTTGCTTTTTAATTCTTTGCATAATAATACTGTTAAAAACAATTCTTTTCATGGTTTTGGTTTGAATACTTCTGCTTGTAAGAATACTTCTTTTGGTTTGAATAAATCTTCTCTTCAGAAGAAATGTTTTGTGTGTGGAAGTAAATCTCATTTAATTAAGGATTGTGATTATCATGAGCAAAGAATGAGTAGGTGTGGTGATTCTAGGAAATCTAGACCAATGTGGACAAATGTTAATGATATACCACCTTATGTTCCACAAGCTGCTAATTATAATACTTCTTTTCCTTGGAGAAGATCTTTTGGAAAACCATATGTTCAACCAACCAGTGAATATTTTAAAAATGGTTTTTGGCCTAGATATGTAACCCCTATGACTGATGGGAGAGGGTATTGGGATACTGCTGTCAAGACCTCAGCAGGTTGTTCTTGGAATAAACAGAGACCTAAGTTTCATTGGAAACCCAAGAACAATAGTGGATCTTATACTTCTACATGGCACAACTCATATGATCCACAAGGCAGGTTCAAGTCAGCAATGACTTGAGCCTCCATAGTGTACTAATTATTTGTATATTTTTGATGTTGTTGTAGGATCATCCCCTTAAGCATAAAGATGTTGGAATTGTTGACAGTGGTTGTTCTAGAAGTATGTCAGGAAACAGGGACATGATGCATAACTTTATACCTATTGAAGGTGGAGGCAATGTAACCTTTGGAGGAAGTGATGGACGAATTACAGGAAAAGGGACCATCAAAACACCTCAGCTGGACTTTGAGAATGTTTATTATGTCAAGGAACTTCAACACTTCAATTTGTTTTCAGTCTCACAAATCTGTGATACTAAGAACAAAGTACTCTTCACAGAGGATGAATGTCTTGTGCTGTCTAAAGACTTCAAACTCCCAGAAGATACTTCAATTCTACTGAAGGTTCCTCGAAGTCATAATCTTTATACATTCAACTTAACTAATGTTCAACCAGCAGGTGACTTAACATGTTTGGTGGCTAAAGCATCTGTGGATGAGTCCACCAAATGGCACAGACGGATGGCCCATGTCAATTTCAAGACCATCAACCAGCTCTCTAAGCTGGGCCTTGTTCAAGGTCTTCCTGCCAAAGTATTCACCAATGATCATAACTGTGTTGCATGCAACAAAGGGAAGCAGCACAGAGCCTCTTACAAAGGTGTTCCTGTTACAGCAGTAACCATTATTTCTGAACCTCTTCAGCTGCTTCATATGGATCTGTTTGGTCCAACTAAAGTGAGAAGCATTGATCATAAATATTTTTGTCTGGTGATCACTGATGGTTTTAGCAAATTTTGTTGGGTATTCTTTCTAAGAACCAAAGATGAAACTTCTGAAATATTGAAAGACTTCATTACCCTTATTGAGAATCAGTTGAACAAAAAGGTGAAAGGAATTAGGTGTGATAATGGTACATAGTTCAAAAATGCCATTCTAATAGAACTCTGCAGGTTAAAGGGAATAAAAAGGGACTATAGCACTCCAAGAACCCCTCAACAAAATGGGGTGGCCGAAAGAAAAAATAGAACCTTAATAGAGGCTGCAAGATCAATGCTAGCAGACTCTAAACTTCCTACCATGTTTTGGACTGAGGCTGTTGGTACAGCTTGTTATGTACTCAATAGAGTGTCCATTACTAGACCACATCTTAAAACACCATATGAACTTCTCTTTGGAAAAGTTCCTGTTATTCATTACCTTAAACCGTTTGGCTGTCAGGTAACAATCTTAAATACCAGTGATCCCTTGGGCAAATTTGATGAGAAAGCTGATGATGGTTACATTGTGGGGTATTCTGCTCATAGTAAGGCATACAGAGTTTACAATGTATCTGCAAAGAAGATTGAGGAGACATTGAATCTGAGGTATCTTGAAGACAAGCCTAATGTTCAAGGCCAGGGTCATGTTTGGTCATTTGATCTTGACTACTTGACTGATTACTTGGGTTATGCTAGACATAAGGCTGATCAAAATGCAGTTTCTGAAGCATCTCCAACTCCTCATTCAGACACTTTGGATGCTCATTCTGACAGTGGGTCTGATGATGAACAACCCATTGTAGTGCCTTCCTTCTCTCCTAACAATTTTGTAGGTGACACTTCTAAAGATTATACTGATGTGGGTGAAGATGAATTCTATTATGCTGAGGACCTTGCAAGACTGAAGAAACAAGAGTATACAGCCAATTTAGATGCTGAGAGGAATGTTGAAGAAGGATCAAATGAAGCAATCGGCAGAAACTTCAATTCTGCTGAAGGTAGTTCTGTTTCTCCTCACCTCTCCAATTCGGCTGAAAGACATGGTGACACTACTCCTAGTTCTACTAAAGTGTCAACAGATCTTGGTGAACCTTATACAAGGTTTCCAAAACCTTCAGATCTTGGTCATCATCAACCTAAAGCAGGCATCTTTAACACACCTTCCTATGATACTGACTTTGAACCTACTGTGACTAATCTTGACTCTTCCATTGATGTCAACACCACCACAACTACAAGGATCAACAATGTTCATCCACAGTCTAATATTATTGGTGATCCTCATGCACCTGTTAGAACAAGAGGTACTGTGGCGCGTTCTAAATATGGACAGGTGGCTTTTGTCTCTTATGTCTCAAATCAGCAGAGAGACAATCACACAGACTATCAACATTGTCTGTTTGCTTGTTTTCTCTCACAAGTGGAACCAACCAGTGTTACTCAGGCTCTTGAAGACTCAAGTTGGCTTGAAGCAATGCAGGATGAGATGCAACAATTTCAAAATCAGCAGGTTTGGATATTGGTACCACTACCTGATGGTAAGTATGCTATTGGGACCAAATGGATTCTGAAGAATAAGAGAGATGCTAGAGGTGTTGTCATTAAAAACAAAGCCAGGTTAGTTGCACAGGGTTATAGACAAGAGGAGGGGATAGATTATGATGAAGTGTTTGCACCAGTGGCAAGAGTTGAGGCTATACGGATTTTCTTAGCTTATGCATCCTATATGGGCTTTATGGTCTATCAAATGGATGTTAAAGGAGCCTTCTTGTATGGAGAAATTGAAGAGGAGGTGTATGTCACTCAACCTAAAGGATTTGAAGATCCAGATCATCCGAATCATGTTTATAAGGTGGTCAAAGCTCTCTATGGACTACATCAGGCACCTAGAGCCTGGTATGCTAGGCTTTCTACATTTCTGCTGAAGCATGGTTACATAAGAGGTGCAATTGATAAGACTCTTTTTCTAAAGAAGAATTCCACTGACATTATTCTTGTGCAAGTCTATGTGGATGACATTATCTTTGGATCCACAAAGGAAGCTTGGTGCAGGGAGTTTGAGGAGCTTATGAAGGGAGAGTTTCAGATGAGTGCAATGGGAGAGATGACTTTCTTTTTGGGTCTTCAAGTTCAGCAGAAACCTGATGGTATCTTTATCAGTCAGGACAAATATGTGAGGGACATCTTGAAGAAGTTTGGTATGGAGGGTGTAAGGACTGCTACTACACCTTATGAAGCTCCAAAGTCAAAGACCAACAATGAAGCTGATCCACCTGTGAATGTTCATTTATACAGGTCTATGATTGGGTCTTTGATGTATTTAACAGCTTCCAGGCCTGATATTACTTTTGCTGTGAGTGTTTGTTCGCGACATCAAGTTACTCCACTGACTTCCCATCTCAATGCTATTAAGAAGATCTTTAAGTACCTTAAAGGCCAACCTTTTCTAGGTCTTTGGTACCCAAAAGAGTCTCCTTTTAAGTTGGAAGCTTATAGTGATAGTGACTATGCTGGTGCTAATCTGGATAGGAGGTCCACCACTGGAGGTTGCCAATTCCTTGGAAAGAGATTGATTTCTTGGCAATGCAAGAAACAAACTATTGTGGCTACCTCATCTACTGAAGCAGAGTATGTGGCTGCTGCTAATTGCTGTGGACAGGTTCTTTGGATTCAAAATCAGTTGTTGGATTATGGGTAACACAACAATTTTTATTGATAATCAAAGTACCATATGCATTGTTAAAAATCCAGTTTTTCACAGTCGAACAAAACATATTGAAATCAGGCACCACTTTATAAGAGATGCATATGATAAAAATTTGATAAATGTGGTCAAAATTCATACTGATGATAATGTGGCAGATCTGTTAACAAAGGCTTTTGAAGGACCAAGGTTTCAACACCTTGTGGTCCATATTGGCATGCTTAACCCTTAACTGCAAAGTTTAAGGGGAGGCATAGGCCTCAGGGGAGGCATATGCCTCAGGGGAGGATTTGTGTATAACTTTGCATTTTGCTATGTAATTTTGTATATTTAGTGTGTTTTAACTAACTCTAACCTGCTAATGTAATTTTAGTGTGTTTCTTTGTTGGTTTGTGTATGTTTCTGTGTTTGTTTTGCAGAATGGTTGTCCCTGATTTGTTGAGTTATGGTTAAGAAAGCTTAAGCTGGTTTCCACTGAATTCATTGTGCTGAAGTGTGTTATTTGTTTCCTCTGAAGTTGAAGTACTGAAGTTATATGATTCAATCAAAAGAAGTACATAAGCAAATAGATCATTCATTCATTCAAGAAACAGTTTACAGCTTACAGATTACAGAGTACAGGCAACATCAAAAGCATCTACATGATCTAATAGTCCTAATCTATTACATATCATCTATTCCAACATCTAAAGATGAGCACGATGAGTATGGCTGCTCACATCTTTCACACTAATAGTTGTTGGATATGCACGATCGCTCACATCTTTTGGCACTAAATGCTGGCTATGCCTTTGTGAAAGCATAACCAACTCTAACAGATGCTAAGGATCAAAATGGAGAGGATGGATTGATGAAAACGAAGAAGCTGAAGCTGATTGTGGCAGAGAGATGAGACTGAAAGATTTTCATTTGCGCATCATCTACTCTTTCAATCATTCATCAACTTACATCATTTTCCTTTTTCCGTTCCTCAATACGATATGTGATGATGCACCAAAACATGATGCAGAGAGACCAAGCACCACCTTTCTTCCCATAGGGAGTGGTGGATTTTTGGCCCGTGGCCTTTGTTGAGGCCTAGGTGCTGAGGGTTGGGAGTAAGATGTTACCTCATTATAGGATTCATCAGAATCTTCAGCAGATACACTTGGTTTCTCAACACTTTCTTCTTCTGATGAGGAGAGAAAGGGTGACTTCTTTGGTAGTGGATATGGTTTTGGAAAATAGTGAAACCATGGATTGGTATCTTCACTTGATGATGAGGATGATGATGAGGATGTTGTTGTGAGATCTATGATCAAGTTGCCTTTGGTGGTAACTCCAGTTGTTCCTTCTGATACAACTTCTGATGATACTCCTTCTTCTGATATGGGTGTTTCTGCTGAATCTTCTTTGGTTTCTTCTGAAATGTTGTCAAGTGTGGATTTAAGTGATTCTCTGATTCAGGAAACTGATCTACAACTTGATACTGATAACATTGCTGATATGGGAAAGCAGAGTTTGGTTACAAGAAGTTCGGATAGATTGGCTAAGAAACATGCTTCAAGGAATACTACTTTAGATCTTAAGGCTGATGAATCTACATTTATTGAGGTTGGATCTGTTGAAGCTTTTCCTGAAGGAACTCATGTGGTTTTGGTTAATTGGACAGCTGGTAAGCTTAATACTGTGTATAGACTGGATCATACTGTTCTTGAGTTCAACTTCTTGAAGGATATTCTTCATTTGGTGAATCGACATGATTTGAAGATGCTGTATGAACATGTCATTCAGTATTATAAGTTTCATCCAGCAACTGGTTCTGGTTTATATCTGTTGGGAGATCTTCAGGTTATGTTTGATTCTGATTCTCCACATGGTAAAGGGTATTCTATTTGGAAGAATTCTCATCAATGGGAGATTGAGAGTTGGAGATTTTATCCTCTGCCTTGTGTTCAGGTAGTTCAGACTACATGTGGGATGATTTTGTGTATGCTATCAGATAGACTTTATCCTTTATCTGATACTTTTATGGAAAGATTGCTGAGACACAAGTTGGAAGTGCCTCCTAATCCGGTTGGCAATGATGACCTTCATGCTACTCAATGTGTTGGTTTGATTAAGAATCAACTTCTATCACATAAAGGTTCATCTTGATTGTAATATTTTGTAATCTTTGTTTTCTTTGTTTTTTTTAGTTAAAAAAAAAAAAAAAAAAAATGCATGATTTTGGTTTTATCTAACTTTTCTTGCAGGTTTGTTGTATATTTTTTGGTTATTGACTCACCTGATATACTTTGGGTATGTCAAAGAGTTAGCTAGTCCAAAGGGTACAGCTTTGGTAAAGACACATCAAATCTGTTGATAGCTGTAATGATTTGCTAAAAATCATAGGGTATGCAACCACCTATGCTTTATTGCTGAGTGTTGTATGGTTTTCAATTCACCATGGTTTATTCCTGTTTGGAATCCAAGAATTGGCTAGCCCACTTGTATATGGCTTGTGGTAAAGGCAGTGGCATTCCATATTTGGTTCTCAATTCACCAATTCTAAGAATTGACTAGTCCTGAGCAAACGGCTACAGGTAAAGACATTTCAAATCCGTTTATATGGTTGCTGGTTTGCCCATAAATCAGATGGTTATCAGTGTACCATAGTTTACGAACTGAAACATATGGCTACTCCAGTAGTGATGGCTATTGGTAAAGAGACATCAAATCCATTTATTTTCAATGATTCACCTCTCACAGGAGTTAACACACCTGGATGTGATGAGAATAGTATGAAACTAATCTGTTTTGATGTACCTCTTGTCATTTGTTGCTGCAAAGATATGGAGTTTCAGAGTTTCTTAATCATAGAGATGTTCGTTGGATTCTTTGTTGCTGTTGTTCGTATACAATCCTCTGGTGCTGTATGATCTATCAAGAAACTGGAACTTAACAAGTCAAATTCCAGTTTAGGGGAGGATTGTTGGGAATTATGTGAAAGTCTGGATTATGCTGATATTAATGATGAAGTGTTTCTACTGAAGTGATGTGGATTCTGCCGAAGACTTATTCTGCTGAAGAATAATAGTGATTAGTTTGTTTCTACGGAAGTGTCTATTCCGTATTTAGTTTATTTAGTGTGGATATACATGAGCTTTATTAGGAAGTGATTGTGTATATCTTATTTAGTTTTATGATTATACGTTTCTTGGAAAACGGTTTAGTGATATTGTTTAGGGTTCCTTATCTATAAAAGGAACACATTAGAAAGGTTTATGTATCGATTTGGAAAAACTCAGTTTTAGTTAATATAAAGATCCATAGAGGATCAAGAAGTTCTTAGTTATTTGTTACTTGTGTTTATATTCCGCTGATAAACATTAGTAGTAGAGATTGTCTTTTATTGTGCTTGTGATTACATAGGCATACATAACGATCCACGAGCTCAAGATCTATCAAGGTCTTTGTTTGTTTCAACAAGAGAGATTTTGACAAGTAAGTCTTGATGATTATCAAAAATAGAGACCGAGTTATTTTTCAAAGCATTTGGTTTTCAGCAGATAAATGTTTATAGAATAAGAGCATGGAATTTGAAAACATGGTAAAACATGGCTCTGTTCTTTCTTTTAAAACCGGGTTATTGCCTGAAAAATGACAATAAACCATTGTTTCTCTTTCTCCCAAAAATATTTTTTGATTTTTTGAATTTTTTTTTTTTTTTTTTAAAAATTCGAACAACATCTAAAGTCCCGTGTCATTCTTTGAATGACAACATCAAGACCGTAGATATTATCGAATCGAGAGAAACATGACAAAATGACAATATTTTTTTGAAGATTTTTCGAATTTTTCAGATTTTTATGGATTTTGAAAGTTTTATAATTTTCTATTTGATTTTTGAGAGTTTTATAATTTTGTATTTTGTTTTTCGAATAAATATTTACAAGAGATAGATGAAGGAAACCTTTTACTCATCGTCTTCCTCCTGAAGACGTTTGAGTGTTTCTGGTTGAAGGCTTTTCAAGCCAAGTCGTGGAAGAATGAACTCAAAACGTTCTCTTGGAAGAGCTTTGGTGAAGATGTCTGCTAACTGGTATTCAGACCTCACAAAATAGAGTTCCACCACACCTTTTTCCACTTGTTCCCTGATGAAATGATGTCGAATGTCGATATGCTTTGCTCTTGAGTGTTGAACGTTGTTGCATGAGAGAGCAATAGCACTTTTATTATCACAGTACAGAGGGATTTTGTTGAATTCAAAGCCATAGTCAGATAATTGAGATCTCATCCATAAGATTTGAGCACAACAGGATGACATGGCTATGTATTCAGCCTCTGTAGAGGAAATAGAAGTACTCATTTGCTTCTTTGAAGACCAGCTCACAAGCTTATCACCCAAAAACTGAGCACCTCCGGACGTACTTCGACGAGTATCTTGACACCCTGCATGATCTGCATCTGCATATGCTGTTAGTGACATACCGGTGTCTTTTGGGTACCAAAGTCCCATATTGATGGTTCCTTGGAGATACCGAAAGACCCGTTTAACCGCTTCAAGGTGCTTTTTAGTAGGCTTAGCCTGGTATCTAGCACACATGCAAACAGCGAACAAGATGTCTGGTCTACTAGCTGTGAGGTACATCAGGGATCCAATCATACTACGATATTTTGTTTGGTCAATCATGATCCCTGAGAGGTCCTCATCTAGTTTGGTTCGATCAATCATGGGAGTGTCAACAGGGTCACTTGAATCAAATCCAAATTTCTTTAAGATCTCAGTTGCATATTTAGATTGATTTATAAAAATGCCTCCGGGACTTTGTGAAATTTGTAATCCCAAGAAAAATGACATTTGTCCCATCATTGACATTTGAAATTTTGAACTCATTTCATTTGAAAAACGATCACATTCCATTGGGTCTGTCATGGCAAAAATAATATCATCAACATAAATTTGAACATGAATTAAATGTTTGCCTGACTTCCTGGTGAACAATGTAGGATCAACTGCTCCTTTGATGAATCCGGTTGATAGAAGAAACTTTGACAGTGTATCATACCATGCCCTTGGAGCTTGCTTTAAACCGTAAAGAGCCTTCTTCAAACGATAAACGTGAGTAGGATGCTCTTGATTCACAAATCCTTCAGGTTGGCTGACGTAGACGACTTCTTTAAGATCTCCGTTCAGAAATGCCGTCTTCACATCCATCTGATAGACTACCATGTTCTTACTAGCAGCATTAGCCAGAAAGATTCTGATTGCCTCGATTCGAGCAACAGGAGCAAAAGATTCTTCAAAGTCAATACCCTCCTCTTGACGGTATCCTTTAGCAACTAATCGAGCCTTGTTCTTCAACACATCACCATGCTCATCAAGTTTCACTTTGAAGATCCATTTAAGAGCAATAATCATAGCACAGTCTGGAGCAGGTACTAACTCCCATACATCAAGTCGATCAAACTCATGAATTTCATCTTGCATGGCATTGAACCAGCTATCTTCATTCATGGCAGTTTTAACATCCTTTGGTTCGATCTTAGATAGTACGGAGTTGAAGAAGCACCATAAGGCATCGGTTGCAAGTTGTTTCCGGGTTGATACAGGACGAGAGGGATTTCCAATGATGTTGTCTAATGGATGATCGTGAGTCCATTTTCTGAGGTGTTCATGTGGCAGTTGTTGAGGAACTGAGGTAGCTGAGTCGATGTCTCCTGAAGAAGATGGTTCTGATGATGATTCAGGAGTAGCAAATATGTTTTCAAATGGAGCATCTTCAGGAGTAGCAAAGGGATTAACTTCATCATTGATGCCAGAAACATTTCCATGATGTATATTTGAAGAATGATGATTTGTTGATGAGACTGAAGGATCAGCAGCAGGTGCTTCTTGACTTAAAGATATTGAGACTGAGGGATTGATTCATTCACAGGAATATGAGCATCCTCTGTTGTAGGGATCAACACCTCATTAGAAATTGAATCATACAGTTCATCAAACATAGGATCAAACAATTTCTTTAAATCATCTTCAGATGGAGGTACATATGGAGTTTCTTGAGAAGAGTTTGGAACAAGGGATGAACCAATGGGACTGTTTTGAAGTGCGGGTCCTGAGCTGGAGTGTCCAGGAGCCATTTGACCGGTCAGCTCATCAAACGTAACGTGAATTGTTTCCATGATATTTCGGGTTCTTTTGTTGTAGATTCGGTATCCCTTTTTGTTTGAAGCATATCCTACAAATACTCCAATGTCAGCTTTAGCCCTAAGTTTGCCTAAGTCTTGACCCTCATTAGTTGGATAACACAATGCACCAAACACACGAAGGAAAGATAGATTAGGTTTTCTGTTGTGGACAAGTTCATATGGAGTTTTTCCATGAATAGTGTGGATCAGGGAACGATTTTGTGTGTAGCATGCAGTGGCAATTGCTAGAGAAACATTGGAACCTTTGAGTAGATCAGCATTGTTCTAGCGGCTTCAACAAGAGTACGATTTCGTCTTTCAACTACACCGTTCTGTTGAGGGGTTCGTGGAACACTTCTTTGATGGCTGATTCCAACGCTTTCATAGAATTCACTAAGTTGTTTGTTGACAAACTCAGTTCCATTGTCTGTTCTGATAATTCTGACAGTTTTGTTAAGTCGAACCTGCAGCTGTTTGATGAGTTTGATGATGATATCAGGAGTTTCATCCTTTTTCCTTAAGAACTTGACCCAGGTGAATCTAGAGTAATCATCAACCACAACTAACACATATTTCTTCCCAAAGATATTCTGCACCCTCATTGGTCCACATAAATCCATATGAATCATATGAAGAACTTCTGTGACAGAGTTAGTAGGTTTGGGTTTATGGGCATACTTCTTGCTTTTTCCCAATTGACATGCTGAACAAAGATGATCCTTTTCATACTTTAGTCTAGGTAAACCTACAACTAAGTCCTTTCTGGAAAGATCGTTGATGGTGCCGAAGTTCAAGTGATTGAGACGACGATGCCATAACCATGACTTTGTTTTTGAAGCCTTTGATAACAAGTAGATAGGAGAGGCCCTCATCATGTCATCGATAGAGATGGTGTAAAGATTTGAGCCACGAGTTCCTTTTAACAGTTCCTTACCATTAAGATCTCTAACAAAGCAGGTATGTTTTCTGAAGGCTACTTCTAGATCAGAATCACAGAATTGACCAACAGAGAACAGATTATGACCCAAACCTTCCACATAGTAAACTCTAGATATGACACTATCACCAACAACATAATCTCCATAACCCATAATAGCACCGAAATGATCATTACCAAATCTAACAGTCCCGATGAATTTGCTCATGAAGTTCATGAGCCGCGACCGGTCTCCAGTCATATGCTTGGAACAGCCTGAGTCCAGGTACCACAGAACGATTTGAACGATCTGCAGTTGAACACAGACAAGAATGGATAACTGGATAATTGGGATCCCCATGCTAGAATGGGTTCCATTTGGTTAGTAACAATGTTTGGAACACCCACATCAGAAATAGAAGCATTCATATCAGAGAGTGAGGCAATGGAATCATTGTGAATAGATGCAGTACTAGTGTCTGTATTAGCCCTGTTCACAGTGTGATCACTTCTTAAGGGAATAGTTCTACCAGTAGGCATCCATTTTCTAGTGGGCATTATCTGATTAGTCTTATGACCAACAGGTATCCAATAAAAGCCTAATTTACTGAATGTTCTTCCTGTGGGTTTCCACTGTTTTCTAACTTTCTTTCGTTTTTGCCTTTTAGCCTTCTTAGCATGAATTTTTGCATTAACAATATTAACTGGACAATTAACATCATTAGGCAGAACATTAACACCACATTCATGATTTGAAACAGAATTCAAGCAGACATCAGTACAAGGTTTGCAAATAGTATCGGAATTCGAATTAATTACAGTACGCCTATGGCTAATACTAGAATCAACACGATTCGTTTTATTCAATTCAAGCTTAAAGTTCCTAGATTGTTCTTCTACTCTCTTCCAGTGCACATTCTTAGCTTGAGAGGTCCTATCATTCCTTGTATTGTCTTGAGACTTTGACCTGCTCCGTTTAATGTCACTGATTACTCCTGTAGAGGGAATGGGAACATTAGTTGGTTTAACTACTCTTTGCATCACCTGTGTAGATGTACTGGGGTCTGAACTACATGCAGGTGCACTAAGGTTCACTTTCTTAAAACTAGAGGTACTGAGATTTGTACTCCTAAAAGGCACACTTGAGTTCTCTTTCTTAGCATTGACAGATCTGGAATCTGAACTACTTAAAGGCACACTACGGTTCACATTCAAAACATTGGGAATCGAATGCATATCATACTTGGCATTAGGCATCGAGCATGGAATCAAAGGATTAACTCTCTCACCTAATGACTTTGGGCATATTGTGATCAAGCATTCTAAGATTTCTTGAGATCGTTTGGCATATAAGCATGCATGTCCAATTGCATTATCATGAGGTTTCTCTAGCTTATCCTCTTCAACAATCTCACGCAGACATTCTAGGCAATCCTTAAGGGATGAGAAGTATGTTTGAATAGCGAGTTTGTTGTTCCTTAGATGAGGAGGGACATATGTCACAGATAAAGCATATTTATTACAAGAGTGAACCTTTTGCAATGAAGCTATTTGTTCGTTATTTTTGTTACGAGTGACTTTAATTGATTCAAATAACTCATTGAAATGACGTTTAACCTTTTCATTTTCTTCTAGAAAACTTTCGTTTTCCTTTTGTAAAGCATTTACTAGGTTTTGAAGATGAAACGTTTGAGAATTCTGAGAATCTAAAGGAGGAGGCATTTGGGAGCCTGTCATATTGTTCGTTTGACCCTTTAGTTGAGAGATTTGGGCTTTCAACTTTCTGATTGTGTTGCACTGAGCTTGAATCTGTTCATCACGTTTGTTAATTTGAAAAACTGCATCAAACTCTGGAGCATCTGATGATGTCTTGATATTTGAAGTTTTGACATTTTCTTTAAGATGTTGATATTTTAGTTGTAAATTAAAATACTCAACTTCTAGTTTAGAAAAATGTTTAACCAAATTGTCGTGATCATCCAGTTCAATTTTCTCGTTTAGTTTAGAATTAGATTTTCAAGCTCAATGACACGATCATGGGAGACTTTCAGGGCAACAGATAGTTCATGAAATTTGGAAGCATTAATAGAGCATTTTGAAGCAGTGAAAAAAATATCTTGAGCAACACATTCAGTAATAAGAGTCTCATTTAAGGTATGCAAGTTCTTCCTCTCAATCTCATTATATTTTAGTGCACGCTCATAATCACTAACTTCAACTACCATTGCATCAAATTCCTTTTCCATTCCCTTGATATCAGTTTCTATCCCCTTTTTAAGACTCTCAAACTGATCTTTCAGAAGTTTAAAGAAAGGCATGACCTCAGTTAAATAACATTCTTTCATTTGCTCAAAACCCCTTTCTCCTTCCGTTATACCAGTGGGTGTGATCCTTTTCTTGCAAGTTTTCTCAAAATCAACAAATAGTTGAAATATAACATATTGGCTAATTAAGGTCTTGCTTTTAGTGGCAATTTTTCTAGGAACAAGATGCATTGGTGTATTAGGAGGATACACAGTCGCTCTAGGCATTTTCCAAAAGGGGGGGGGGTTTGTTTCAACAATATTTTCAGCTTTCTGCTTATCTAAATCCTTTTTCCAGAAAACTTGTTCGGGAGTCAACAATGTCTGAGGCTTAAACATGTTCAAGGAAATCCAGTTTTCCTTCTTGTAGTCATGGGGAGTGATAATTATTATTTTTTCTTTGCATTTAGGGTTATCTAATTTTTTGTTCATCCTTTCCCTAGTGACTTCATCTGATTTCTTATCTTCCTCAGTGCACTCAACGCAACTAGGTTTCTGTCTAGGTTTAAGAATCTCATTTCCATCATAGATCACACTTTGAGCTGCTTTTGCTATCTTTCCGTACTCAGGGTTGGGTTTATCTATAATGGGAACACTATGCTTATCGCTTAGAGCTCTATGTTTAGTGACCATGTGAGCAGTCTGAATGGTGTTTCCTTGTATGTACAACTTGTTTTCAAGCTTGTTTTTCAAAGTTTTCAGATTAGAAAAGTCTCTCAAGAGTTTTGATTCCTTTGCATTAAATTCTTGCTTAAGCATTTTCACATTTTCTTGAAGTTCTTGTTTTTGCTTAGCTGTTTTAGAAAGTTTTTCTTGCAAGGAATTTAATTCTTGTTTCAATACTTCTTCTCTAAAGTTACTTTTTCTAATGAGTGTACGTACTTGGTCATCCATTTCCTGCTCACGAGTGGTCAACTCAAATTTTGCACGTTGTTCATAAATAGCAACACGTTCTTTATAGGCATTTAGTTCAGAAATTACAGAATCATCAGGGGCACATGCAGTGTATTCATCAAAAACATAGTCATTGTTGACTGCAGAAGATGCATCACTTGGTACACCTTCACTTTCACTTTGTTTCACGTATTGATCATATGGGATAATATCGATATTACCCATATTTTCAACATTTGATTCAATAGTTTCAGTTGATTGTACTTTGTCATGCATCTGTTGCACATCAGCATTATCGTATAGTTTTAATACCTCTGAGATAAGTTTGTCTTGGGATGGGCCAGCTAGTGGTGAAGAAGAGACCTTGGGAGAAACCATTGGAGAAATGCTAGCCATAAAAATTGTGTGTGCCGTAGGTCCATCATCCACATCAGAGTCGTATGCATCACAATCAGCGACTTGAAAGGCATTCTGATGATTGTGACCTATCTCCTGAATAGGCTGCTCATCCACATCTGCATCATAGGTCTTGGCATTTCCCTCAGCAAGAAACAACAATTCCTCTTCATCCAAAGCAGCACCATTGTCCTGAGCTTGTGCCAGCAGCATCTTATCTGTAAAGTAATCAACATTCTGTGGACGCTTTGGAGATGTGCAGTTCCTTGCAATGTGTCCCTCACCACCACAGTTATAACATTTGATTGGCTTAGCTTGACCTTGGTTACCATTCCTTCCTCGATTCTGGTTGCCAACATAACCTCTCCCAGCTCCACCTCTTCCCTGATCATACTGTCTTTCCTGAACTGGTTGCACCACAATCCTTCCATCTTTAACGGTGGCTTGATTGTGTGGGTTAGATGCTGTTCTGAGGTTGTTGTTGGTTTGTGGGAGAGAATTCATGTTTTGACTAATCAGAAGAGCTAGTTGATTAATGAAGTTACCCACGTGTGCATCAGCATCAGCTTGTTTGAACATAGGATCAGGAATGAGTTTGTGATTACCATTACCCAAGGGTATGACTTGTGATGCTTTGGTTGTGATTCCGATGTTTGAGTAGAAGGCAGTTGAGTCATTAGACGAGCTTGTCTCTCCCTGGTTGGTTTTGAACTGATTGAGAATCAATTTTTCAAACATAGCATGTCTCTCATTCTGAAGGAGGAAGGCATAGAGTTGCTCATAGTTTGTATTCTTCAATCCTTTAGTGAGCTTCACAGCGGTGACAAACTTGTGCCATTCGGGATTCATGTTGTTCACAAATTTTGAGTTCAGCTGAATGTTAGGCATAGTCATTCTGATGTTCCCATGTCATTCACTAACTTGTGAAATCTCACATAGTACTCATAGACATTCTCATCTGGTTTCATCTTGAAGTGTTCAAATTCGTCATATAGTTGGGATTCTCTGTCTTCCATAGTAAATTCTGAACCTGAGAGAAGCATCTTAACATTATCCCAAACTGCCTTTGCATCAGTGTTATGATTGATCAGCTTGTAGATGTCTTTAGGAAGACCTTGAAGAACAATGTTTGAAGCCCTGATATCTGCATCGAATCTCTTTTTATCCTTATCATCAAGCTCATCATACATTTTAGGTCTGTCCATTCCGTAAACAGGAGTACCATCTTCATTAGTATCAAGTATGTCTCTAGTCGTCTCAACTCGATATGGTCCTTCATCAATGGATTTGAGAATGTTGACACCATTTTCCTTTCCAAGGCAGTACAATCTGATTCGTTGAGCCCAAGAATCGTAGTCAGTTCTGTCAAGCATGGGTGGACGAGTATCTGACCCAGCTGCTTGAACATCCTCTGCAACAGTGGAGATGATAGTAGGAACGTTGGTAGACATGTTAACAGATAATACGGGATTTTATAACTCTATGATTAAACCGAGAAATAGATTCTTTCACGGGATTTTACTAAATCAAGAGAAAACCGTAAACAATCACCCAAGTCGCTAGAAGATAATGCACCAAGTCGCTAACACTTAATTCGCTACACCACTAAGTCGCTAGAGTCCCAAGTCGCTAGACAAATGCAAGTCGCTAAGTAGTAACTCGCTAAGCCTCAAGTCGCTAGCAAAATTTTGGCAGCAATTCGCTACTCAAGTCGCTAAAGATACAAGTCGCTAAAGAGCAACTCGCTACAGACTAGGTCGCTACCACCAAGTCGCTACCACCAAGTCGCTACCCGTAGTGGAGAGTCACTACTTGTACTGTAAATCGCTAGATCTAAGTCGCTAGGTCTAAACCTGTAACTCGCTACAAATTTGTAAAGCAAGTCGCTACGAAGAAAGTAATCCGTGAGTTAAGTCGCTAGCAAGAAAAAACCACATAAACATCACTTTTCAATCCAAAAACAACCCAACCAAGATGATTTAAGCTTACCAAATGAAAACCAACACACTTGTGATGATTCTAAACATAAAAGTACAAACAAAATCCAAACTTTAACACAAGAAATCAACCAAATGATGCAAAAACCACTAAACTTTTTCAAACTAAAAAACCACCTAAAAACCACTAGAAATCCAAAGATGTGCAAGATATGATCTAACCATGGCTCTTGATACCAATTGTTAGATATAAGATTTCACATACACATCAAACCATAACACAAAGTGGCGTATGAATAAGGTTCTAGAGAGAGAAAGTTAGAGGTTTAGGGAACTTAGTGAGAGAAAGTAAAAGATATTATTATGAGCTCCAACTCTCTACCTTGGGAGGTAGAGAGTATTTATAGTCTTACATAAATCGCCACACATCGGGCTGTGGATCAGGCATACAGTGGGTAAAGACCCGTCCGTCCTCCACGGTGTTACTTAACTAAATACTACTTAACTTAAAAGAACTACGACTACGAGCTTTCTAATGATTACATATACTTGAGGTGACCGACTCTTTAAAACCTGGAATTTCTAATTCCTAACACAAGTTTTGTGGATGCAGAATCAACTCTTGGACTATGGGTTCAATTTCAAAAATACTCCTATCAATATTGATAATGAGAGTACCATTTGTATTGTGAAGAATCCAGTTTATCATTCCAAGACCAAGCATATTCAGATTAGGCATCACTTTATCAGAGATTGTTATGAGCACAGGCTCATTAATGTTGTTAAGGTTCACACAGATGACAACGTAGCTGATTTACTCACCAAAGGCTTTGATGTTTCAAGATTCAATCACTTGGTGGTGAGTATTGGCATGATTAACTACTAAGCTATGTTTGAGGGGAGGACTATAAGTTGTTAGTATAGTCCTGTGTATTGCTTGAGGGGAGGATACTTGTATATAATTAGTTTCTATGGAGGAATTTGGCAAAGTACTGTTTTTCCTGAAAGTACTGCTTGGAAAGTACTGCTTTGGGAAAGTACTGCATACGTGGAAAGTACTGTTTGTCGTATTAAAGTACTGTTCCAACGGTTATATTGAGGGGTAATTAATGCTAACGGTTATTTTATTTTGGGCAGTGATTTTTTAAATCTCACCTATAAATAACTCCTTTCCGATTTTCCCTCTCATATTATTACATTAGCATCGTTTCCATATTTCTCTCATTCTTATTCAATTTCAATTTGTGCTTACATAATCACCGATGGCGAATCGATCTACTGTTTCAAAGCACAATATGGTAGCCAATTTAGACAAGACTGAAGACAAAGCGGCGTTTCACGATATTATTGATTTTTTAACTGGGTCGCAAATCAGTTATGCTCTTTTAGTGGAGCCGGATATTATTGATTTGGGAAACTTTTGGGCATATTGGTTATGAAGGTTCTTTAATGGAGCAAACATTCAGAAAACAGTTGTTTTGTCCTCAATGGAAATTTTTGGTTCATGAGTTGCTACATTGGATAAGTGCTAAGAGTACTTCTTGGGAGCAGTTCGGGTCCAATATAGCATCTGCTATGGTTGGGTTAGCTACGGATCGAGTTTTTAACTTCTCAAGGCTAATACTGGATGGGATGCTTTCGCATATCTCACATGGATCTACTTGGCTAATGTACCCACGCTTTATACAGGTTTTCTTAAACAAGCAACTTGCTGATGTACCAAAACCTACTGACTTATTGCCTGTTATTGTTCAACAATCCAAGATTTTTACTTTTATGGCTAGAAGAAGTGATCTATTTAGAGGTCCAGATACACCATTAACTACTTCTATGATGGAAGTTGTTCAGGCTGTTAGAGCAGATGATGAAGATGATGCAGCTATTGCAAGTACTGCATCTGAAGGAACTGCAACTGCAGGGTAATGTTTCTCCAAGCCTTGAGGTTCAAGAAGAAGTTGTAAGATCACTTTCTCCATCTCCATCATGATCTGTTCCTGTTTCTCAATCAGAGGAACATTCACATATTCAAAGTGCAGATCCATATACTATACCTCGTGAAGGTTTATCTTTGGATAATTATGCTTTGACAAGGGAGATAGTTACGTTGCAAAAGACTACTAAGGTTCAAGCTAAGCAGATAATGAAATTGAAGAAAAAGTTTAGAAGGCTAAAAACTTTTGTCTGGCCTTTGGTTCAAGAATTTCGTGTCTGGGTCAAAAACAAAAAGAAGGCGCAAAAGCAGTCTAGGAAACACAAACGCCAACAGGTTCATCAACCATCTTCTGTCCAATTGGGGAGGAATTTACAAAAAGAAAATTTGAAAGAAGATGTTACGAAGAAGAAAGAACCTGAAGGTACTGAAGAAAAGATTATTTCAGATACTGAAGAAAAGATTATTTCAGATACTGAGGAACAAGAAGAACAAGTTCAAGTTCAAGGTACTGATGATCAAGGTACTGAACATCAAAGTGTTGCTTTTCAAGATACTTCTAGGCAAGAGGTAATAACACCAAGAGTATTGAATTTTGAAGAAGAAGCTGGTCCTTCTACAACTGTTATACAAGAAGAGGAGGAAGCTACATTCAAACCTATTCATTCTGCAAGTGATGATGAATTCATTGCTACAATTTTAGGAGATTTGTCACAACCTAGAGGTGGTGTTACTATTAGAGATGTACAAGAAGAAGAACAACAAAGAACTTCTCAACCTGCAATTGATCCTAAGGATAAAGGGAAAGGTGTTCTGGTTGAAACCAAGAAAAAGAAATTAACTTTAGCAGAACTTAGAGCAATTGAAGTTGCTAGGAATGAAGCTGTAGCTAGAAAAGTTCAAGAAGAGTTAAATGCTAAAGATAGAAAAGATCAGGAAGCTCAAGAAGCTCAGAATAGAGAAGCAGCTCAAAAGGTACAAGATGAATTAAATGCTGAAGCTGCTGCACCATTACAATCACCTGTTCCTGTTAGATTTATGCCAAGAAGACTTAATAAAGCTAAAGATAGAAATGCTATGATGGCTTATCTGAAAAGTCAAGGGTATAAAGGATTGCAGAAGTTTAATTATTTTGAGATGAAAAGATTATATGATGCTGCTAGGGAGAATTATAAGAAGGATGTTGCAGGCATCAAAGATTTTAGAGAAGAAGCTACCTGGACTGAAGCTGAAAGAAAGAAGAGTTTGAAAAGAAAAAGGAAAACTGAAGTTACAGATGTTCAGTTTTCAAAGAAAGAAAAAGTTGTATTAAGATCTGAGACTAGTGATGAATTAAGGAATTATCTTAGAGTAGTAGATTTTGATTATTCAAAAGAAGATAATGACATGAAGATGAACATATCAAAGATTAGTGTTTTTGAAGTTGCGAAATCCAAGGATGGAGATTACATGATTTTTCATAAAGAAAATGAAAGCTTCAAAGTTTTCAAAAGGCTATGGGACTTACTGCACATTATAGATAGAGTAGATCTATTCTATTTATATTATGTGGTGAAAGCTTACTTTGAACAAAATCCATTAGAAGGGATTGGTTTAGTTTTACATGGTGATCTCATAACTGTATGGGAAACTGAAGAAGAGAGCACTGATGATGTTTGGAAGAATCAAGAAAGCTGGGAAATTGTTTGCTGGAGATTCTTTGAAGAGTCTGGAGTTCATGTTTTAGAGCTGGAAAATGGAACAATGATACACATGTTTGCAGAAAGAAGATACCCTCTCACAGTTGAGCTCATGAGAAGAATGCTAGAGCATGGATTGGAAGTAGAAGAGGATAATGAAACTGCTTGCATGGTTATCAACTTATTTATCAACTGGACTACTATTGCTGAAGATGATCAATAACTGGTATGAATTTTATTTGAATAAATACTTTTGATAAATCACTACTTTTATTCAAAGTACTGCTGATCAGACAGTACTTTCATCAAAGTACTGTTTGCAGAAATAAACCAGTTAAATGAATTTTAGAAGAAACCTTTTGCTAATTAATAAATATTTTAAAATAAAGGTTGAATAAATGGTTTTTGTGATGATAACATCAATAGGTTATCAATCCACCATGGTTACAAAAGGATTGACTAATCCATGAGCAAACGGCTCTGGTAAAGATATATCAAATCCGTTTTTAGTTGACAACTTGCTAATAAGTTGGATGGTAATCAACTCACCATATCAGTAATGTAAAGAGTTGGCTAGCCCACAAGAAAATGGCTCTTGGTAAAGGCTGTGGAAAAACCATTATTGGTAATTAGTTCACCATTAGATAGAAGAACTAACTAGTCCAGAAGGGTACAGCTTTTGGTAAAGACAAAACAAATCTGTTGTTAGCTGGTGGTTTGCTAAAAATCATATCGTTATCAATGTACCATGGTCTTACACACCAAAACATTTGGCTACTCCAGAGATAATGGCTTTGGTAAAGAGATCTAAATCCATTAAATTTTCAATGATTCACTTGGAAGTAATGAGAATAGTATGCAACTTAAACTGAATTAATGTACAATTTGTCATATGTTGCTGTGTTGCTGAAAAGATGGAGCTTGCTGGATGCTGTTGTGAAAAGAACAATTCTAAGAGATACTTTGACAAGCACATATACTACAGAGATACAATCTAAAGACTAAGAAACAATTCGTTTTTAAAAGATGAAGTTATTAAAGACATATTCATAAAGGAACTTGAAGTCAAGCAAGTAGAATTCAAGTTAGGGGAGGATTGTTGGGATATGAAAGTGCTGAAGATATGAAAGTACTGTAAACTGCAAAGTACTGGAAGAAGTCAAAGAGTCAAAGTACTGCTAAAGACAAAGTCAAAGTACTGCACTATGAAGTCAAAGTACTGCAAGAACAAAGAACTGTTATATTCGTTTATGGAAAGTATTGTATTCTATGTTTAGATTACTTTTCGTACAAGAATACAAATTGTAAACCGACTAGGATATCCTTGAGCCTATAAAAGGACTCCTAGATTGGCATTAGAGGTACGATTCCAAAAAGAGTTTTAGAGTTTACAAATTAGTGTTTTAGAGAGAAGTTCGATTATCTTAGAGTTGTATTAGAGTATCTGCATAATAAGCAGATTTAGAGTTTATAATAAAAGTTATTCTTCTTAGCTTTGTTAAGTAAATTCAGCGTACTTGATAAAGATTGCTCAGTGTTTCTTTGCTAATAACTTAGGATTTATCCGAGGTTATTAAACCTTAACAAGCTAGTTAAAGTTAGTTTGATTAAAGTATATCGATCCAACAGTTAGGGTGTGTTATTTTGCATTTGTGGTGTTTGGGTTGATTAGATGTAGTTCCTGGTAGGGGCATAAAACCCGTTTGGGTTCCGAGTTGACTCAGTGAGTCATAAGTCGTGACTCGGGTGGTAAGAATCAATGGTGAAAAAGGGTGTTTGTTTGTTTGTTGCTGTTTTAATCGGGTTGACTCGTTGAGTCGAGTCGGGTCGACTCGGTTGAGTCGGGTCGGGTTATGACCCATATGGTTCCGAATGGGTTGTGAATTGTTATTAAAATTGCGTGTTGGGTCAAGCTCAATTAAAATTGAATTTAAGCAATACTAGGTGTTAAAACTTGAATTAACTATAAACTTGACTTGACAATATTAGTAATAAGTGATAAAATTTAGTAATAAGTGTTAAAACTTGAATTAGCAATATTAGTAATAAGTGGTAAGTTTTGGGTTGTATCTTGGATTTGATAATTGATAATGGACAATACGGAACAAGTAATGGATTTCAATACACGAACTGCGGTTTGGTCGTTATTGGACATATTTAGTTTATTTGATACGTGTATTAACTTGTAAATAATGTTGACATACTTGACTAGCGATATTTATTTGTTACTTCTGATATTGGTTCGTTTCGGGAAATTGAGATTGGGACTTGCATTTGGATAAAACAGATACTTAAAGGATTTAATAAACGGTTTATGATTTGACAGTTGACATATATAATCTGATTGGACATGTTAGAGTTAATGGATCATTATTATTAGACATTGGACAAATTGAACATTTCGGACTAGAGACGGATAAAATATATTAGACTCTATACGAATTTAATATATTTTATTCGTAACGGACTTAAATATTCAATTGACAATTATCGAACTAATAAGAGCACTCCCAACAATAACACCATAACACCAATAACACCGTCCACGTCAGCGCCACATCAGCTTTAACATTTAACATTAACATCCCCAAAAAACACCCACAACAATAACATCCCAATAACACCATAACACCACTAATATTTCATATTTTCAATTTCAACCCCTAAACTAAATCAAACACTTCATTTTTTAAACTAAAACAAACATTTCATTTAAACTTAAAACATATTACAATACGAGACTAAAAATAAATACAACGAAATAAAAAAAAAATACAACGAAATAAAAAAAAAATACAACGAAATAAAAAAAACCATACAACGAAATAAAACGTTACAACAAATTAAAGGAAATGACGAGAATACGATCTACTGACGAGGTTTCAAGTTATATTTTGCGATGATTCGATCTTTTTCGTCATTGATCCACTGCACGACCATTGGATCTTGCCCCGCAGTAGGCGTCATCAAAAACTTTATTTCTTCCAACCGGGTTATTGTTAGATCTTTTTCCTGCGCGGCCCGATACGCCGCTTCGGAGACTTCTCGTTTCATACGAAACTCGTTTGCCATAGTATCGGTGAAATAAGCTGACGAGCTCGTTCCTCCAGTGCTTGTTCCCCCAGTACTTGTTGTAGTCTCGGATCTTGGTTTCTTGGTAGCACGTTTCTTTCCCATGGGGCGAGGTTGTTCATCTTGACCAAACAAATCCTCGTTTGTTTGGCTTGGGACTTCGCCGGTTAAATCGACCAGTTCCGGCGTGTTCCATTTCTTATAATGACGCAAAACCTCCCAAGCGTCTTCGAGGCCAAAAGCTGATCCCTTGGTTTCCTCACGATACCATTGCTTTGCCCGTTGCATCACATCCAGCTCACTTTCCCCGCTTCGTTGATCCCGTTTCGAACGTTTGTAATGAGAGTTGAACTTTGTGCATATTCCGTTCAAAGTTTTCCACTTGCTTGACAGCATGTCCTTGTTGCGCCGTTGAAAGTTGTTTTTATTGAACTCATTTCGCACCCGATACCAAAACGTATCCCTGGGTTGGCACTTTCCAACTTTCGGATCCTCCGAAACAGCTATGTAACATGTTGCAAGTAATGCTTCCTCTGCTGGAGTCCAACGTGAGTTAACAACAACTTCGCCTTCATCAGAATCAACTGGTTCGGGCTCGGGGTCTTTGGATTTCTTTGATTTTCGCTTAATGCTACCTTTTCCTTTTTTTGGAGGAGACGTGGGTGTGTCAGCAACATCACGTGTTTCAGTTTGTGATTGTTGTGATTGTTGTGTGAATTGTAGGTTTTGAAAGTTAGAGTTTAAGGTGTTTTGTTGGTTTTGTTGTTGCCAATACAGAAATGCTTGATGTTGTTGATACATTTCTTGGCTCGATAAGCCTAGTGGGTTGGGGATTGAAGATGAACCGGCGTTCGGGTTAGATGATGAACCCGGGTTTGAGGGATTCCACCCACTAGCAAGAAGATTGTAGAAAGTATCGTCGTTGCCTCCCGACATTGTTTTTTTTTGCAGTTAATAGAAGTTGAAAGATTGAGAGAATGAAGAGGATTTAGTAGTGGAAGTGTGAAAAGAAATGGTGTTTTAATTGGGTATTTATAGTGGTAAAAAAAGGTTTTTGAAATTTTTTTTGAAAAATAACGGCTAGTAGCCGTTTAGGGTGTTTTTTGAATTTTTTTTTTAAAATAACGGCTAGTAGCCGTTTAAGGGTAGAAAGTGTAAAATTTTTGAATTATTATTTTTTTTTTTTGCGCCTCCCCTATAACGCCCGTTGCCAAAGCAACGCGGGTTTCCTTTCTTCTCTTTAACGCCGAGGTCACAACAAGGATAACGGCCATAACGCCGTTATTTGTGCTATAACGCCGTTATGGCGTTACTATTGGGAGTGCTCTAACAAGAAGTTAACCTATCAATTACCTAAGAATATGGTTTAAATAAATTTCAAGTTCTTATTAATTAAAACTTAAAACTTACATTTTTATAAACATAAATCGACTTTTCCAAACTATTTGGGATTATGGGAAAATTACCGAAACTTACCAATTGACGTAATTATATTGCATAGATAGTTGTCTTCATTTATTAGTCTTCTTTGGTGTGCTTGAGTATTGTTGATATTTCTTTGATATTTCTTACTACCACACGAAACGTTGAAACTAAACTTTTTGGAGATTGATAATGGACTTTTGAAAGTAATAATACGAATAATGCACGAAAACTACGACACGTTACCTTCTATCGACTTCGTTATCGTATGAGCCGTATTTTGACAAGATCATATACGTATTAGGTTGCGCCGTTTCTGTTCTATCGTACTCGTCGTTCTATCGTACTCGTCGTACCTTCTTCTGGATGCCATGAAGATTAGCTCTATATGCCAGCTGTGTTAGTTGTGAATAGTGCATTGCTGTGGATAAGGTGAGTTCATGGCCCCTATTTTCAAAAGTTTTTATAACTATTTTGGGGGAGAATACATGTTGGTTTTAAATGAATATAATGATTGTGAATTGGATATGTGAAATGTTATTTGAGAATGACTGTTGATTAGAATATTTGAATTGTTGATTGAAAGATTTATGTGTTAATTGGAAGTAAATGCGAGTTGCAAACTATTTCTTGGATCTGCCACTAATCTTTTGAATTGCTAATGTGCTGACTAGGAAGGGTTAGATATGTGAAAGATGTTGACTTAGACTAGGGTAGCAATCCTTTGCTATATCGTTAGTGCCTAGCTAAGAATGGATATTTGATATGCGACAGATGTTGACTTAGACTAGGGTAGCAATCCTTTGCTATAGCGTTGATACCTAGCTAAGAATAGACATCTGTATCCGACCTAGACCAGGGTAGCATTTTTCTAGGCTTTGCTATAGCCGTGATTCCTGGCTAGGGTCGCTTGGGCGCCCCACTGAGATCTCGTTGCGTTATTGAAAGGAATGTTAATAGAATATTATTGAAATATTGCTTAAATGTTGTTGGAGTGTACATCTGTAACACCCCGCCTTATCTGACCACAATATTGTCCGCTTTGCCCGTAGGTTCACGGCTTTGTTTTTGTGGCCTCATTTGAAGACTTCCCGGCAGGTCACCCAAGCCAGTACTACTCTCACATGAGCACGCTTAACTGCCAGTTCCTAAGAACTCCACCCGTAGTAGACTACAAAACGCGTTGTGTCATTGTAAGGCGAATGTTATCTTATGAGCCCAGCATCTCTCCAGGCCACAACCGATGTGGGATTTGCCTAGGGTGTCACAATCACCCCCCGTAGGGACTCATCGTCCTCGATGAGGTTTGCCCCACCATCCCGAACGGCTCAGGAGTGGCTCTGATATCACTTGTAACACCCCGCCTTATCTGACCACAATATTGTCCGCTTTGCCTGTAGGCTCACAACTTTGTTTTTGTGGCCTCAATTGAAGACTTCCCGACAAGTCACCCAAGCCAGTACTACTCTCACATGAGCACGCTTAACTGCCAGTTCCTAAGAACTCCACCCGCAGTAGACCACAAAACGCGTTGTGTCATTGTAAGGCGAATGTTATCTTATGAGCCCAGCATCTCTCCAGGCCACAGCCGATGTGGGATTTGCCTAGGGTGTCACAATTAATTGTAACACCCCAACCCGACAAAGGTAGAAGTGTCACATTCTGGTGTCATATCAGAACATACAAATAAAATATTTACAAACGGAAACCTTAAAAATGAAGTATCAAATCATATAAACAATTGACTGACGAGGAAAATACAATATCCAAAATGAAGTGAAATATCAAAACAAAAACTCTTCAAAGTATGTCCAAATAATAAGGTAACTAGGGTTGGTCCACTCAGATAATCCAACTCTCAGCCCATCAAAGCCCATCTTCAAATCTAAAACCTGCCGCAGGAAAAGAAATGCGGCTGAGCTTAAAAAGCCCAGTGAACAGATATAACAAAACGAAAAGCTAAATAAAAGCATAAATGAAATGAAACAAAGGAAACTGATAACAAGGTCGCAGCGAAAAGAGAACAATGAGTCAAAGAGGATCCTGCAGAACACAATTATACAGATATCCAAACAAAACAGATAAGAAGGAGAACGAAGCAAAGCAAGGTATCGATGACATATATACAAGCACATACAAACAGGTATACAAGTACCAAAACATATACAAACATAGCAGACGTCGTATCCACACAACACATATATGGCATGCAATCAAATCAGGAAATCAGAAGACATACAAGTCAAACATAAATCTAAAGGCAAGCGGAAGAAATTAATTAGTTAGTGAGCATGGCAATCACACAGGTCAAAAACCCTTAGTTGAAAACATAACCAGTATCATAACAGCGGAAGTACTAATAGCAGTCAAAACATGGCAGTCACACGTAACAAGTAGGAAAATACAGTATGAGCATTATAATTAAATGAACTAGGGACATATCAAGGAAGTTAAACAAGTTAACAAGCCAGACGTCACAAGTTGAACCATTTACCCAAGCAAGCCGTAGCATAGACAGAAATGTAAACATGGCAGGTCAATCAACAAGCAGATAAGGATACAACGGATAGTCATAGTCCACGAGATTAACTGAACGAAGTATACATGATAAACAGACAAAAACTATCGATTACACACTAGCATGGTCACCAGACAATCAGAAGGTCACATAACAGTGAGATCACATATAAACATATGACAACAGGTAAATCAGATAACCGTATATTAATCATATCACAGCAGGGTAAACAGTAGTCACATAAAACATGAATAGCATAATCAAATCCAATAAACATATAATAACCCGGTACGTGAATGGAACGATATTCTGAAGTAACGGAATGAGAGTGTGACAGATCAAAGCAACGGAATATATATATCTTAGTAGTAGGGTGAGTCATATAAGGGTACTGAGTAATGAACAATTAACGTAGCATATGGTGTGTTGGGGAATACAGAAGGTACACTATAGGTATATCAAAGGTGTAAGGGTGTCAGAAATCTACCACGAGCCCGGAACATATAATATCATATCATATCATAAGTAACCATTGTATTCGGAGGGGTGACCTCGGAATACCATACATAATAGGAGGGGAGACCTCAGTAAAAAATGGAGTAGCTAGCTCTCGGAATGTGAAGACGCGTATTGCACACGACATCATTCACCATATAAATCATATCATATCGTATCATAACATAACATAGCATATCAGATCATAACATATCTAGGATGCATCCATACGCCCCCCGGAAACATAGTGGCCAAATCATATACATATAGTGAGCTCATAATCATATCATAATGGGGACGGTGTGCAACATCACTCGTACACACTGGAGTCATGCCATTGGTGCATCAATGACACGGTCATGTTACCTTCATGACTAGGAACACATATTTGGCTCGGGTATCAAACTGAAGGGTCAAAGCATAATCATATCATAAGGGTTCATATCAAAGTTCATATCAAAGTTCATATCAAAGGTTCATATCGAAGTTTCATATCAAAGGTTCATATCGAAGTTTCATATCAAAGGTTCATATCGAAGTTTCATATCAAAGGGAGCATAGCAAAGTCATAGGGAAGCCCTAATAAGGAGGCTTAGAGTAAAGCATAACAGTTCAAGCTAGTATCGAAAGATGTATACAAATCATGAGAAACCTTAAGGGTACTGAGTAATGAACAATTAACGTAGCATATGGTGTGTTGGGGAATACAGAAGGTACAATATAGGTATATCAAATGTGTAAGGGTTGTCAGAAATCTACCACGAGCCCGGAACATATCATATCATATCATATCATAAGTAACCATTGTATTCCGAGGGGTGACCTCAGAATACCATACATAATAGGAGGGGAGACCTCAGTAACAAATGGAGTAGCTAGCTCCCGGAATGTGAAGACGCGTATTGCACATGACATCATTCACCATATAAATCATATCATATCGTATCATAACATAACATAGCATATCATATCATAACATATCTAGGATGCATCCATACGCCCCCCGGAAACATAGTGGCCAAATCATATACATATAGTGAGCTCATAATCATATCATAATGGGGACGGTGTGCAACATCACTCGTACACACTGGAGTCATGCCATTGGTGCATCAATGACACGGTCATGTTACCTTCATGACTAGGAACACATATTTGGCTCGGGTATCAAACTGAAGGGTCAAAGCATAATCATATCATAAGGGTTCATATCAAAGTTCATATCAAAGTTCATATCAAAGTTCATATCAAAGGTTCATATCGAAGTTTCATATCAAAGGTTCATATCGAAGTTTCATCTCAAAGGTTCATATCGAAGTTTCATATCAAAGGGAGCATAGCAAAGTCATAGGGAATCCCTAATAAGGAGGCTTAGAGGAAAGCATAACAGTTCAAGCTAGTATCGAAAGATGTATACAAATCATGAGAAACCTTAAGAGGTAAGGTCAGAATATCTGTACCTCAATTGAAGCAAGCAAAATAGAAACGTAAATCACACGATGAATCAATCCCGCCGTCCGGAACCTATGAATTAGATAACGCTTATTAAGATCAGATTACTCATTTTAGACGGCTTTCCATTTTTAGCAGGTTTCCACTTTTAGTAATCCTTCCATTTTAAGTAACTTTCTATTTGAGATAACTTCCTATTTTAGGCAGGTTTCCATAATTAGTAAGTTTCCATAATTAGCAGGTTTCTATATTTAATAAGTTTAGCCATTTAGGATGCATTTTAAAGACACATTAGGTTAAGTGAGTATTTATATACTTGAGGATCTTTTATGCCAAGTTACACCAATTTAAGGTCTAAAGTGTAAATATTACAAAGTGTAGGGTTTTAATTGTAACTATGCCACATTTACTTATTTTACTCATTTAGAAGCAAAAGAAACATGCGCCTAGTGATGAAAACCCATGACCAGAATGCAAACAAAATCAGTTTTATAAGATGTATATGCCAAAATGTTTAGGCTTGTCTCATGGTTTAATATCACACAAACATAATAGGTTTTAATATTTAGTGTTTAACGTTTTCATGAACCGTAATTAATGGCTTAAAACATGCGCATGGATACCCCATACCACGACCAGATCCAGCTTCAAACACAAGCAGAAAAATAAGAGTGCATCCACCTTCCTTTAACATCATACGAGGCATGTTATGGAGGTCAAAAACAGGCGCATGATGGCCCTAGACCCACGACCAAAAATACAAATACCACAGAATGAATGTAGCGCATTTGATGACATGAAAAAGGGTCCATCTCATGGTTTTAATGTAGTTTATGTTAGGTGATGAGTGTGTAAATACTCATCATTTTTGTACAATATAAACTGCAAAATCATCTGAAAACACTCAGAAACGCATCAAAATGATAAAAATATCACAAATTAGTGTTTTATGTGTTTTAAATGCAAAAAGATCAAAATCAGATGAAAAACGTATCAAATTTGCAAAATTGGCAGTTTTAGTCCCCCAAGTTTCAAAAATTGTCAAAAACAGTCCCTGGTAAATCAAAATTAAGAAAAATGTCATTTAAGGTCCATGGGATTCAAAAGTTGTCAAAACAAAACCCTTGAAATAATAAATTTGCAAAATTACAACTTTGGTCCCTCAAGTTTGAAAAATGTCATGTTTAGTCCTTGGAATTTTCAAAGATGGCAAATATGGTCCTTATATTATTTGAGATTGTCAAAACCAACCCTTGGGCTACATTTTCTGAAGTGACAGTTTTGGTCCTTAACTTTGGCATAAATACAGTTTTGGTCCTTGTGATTATCTAGTTACTAACCAAATGGACCCTTGTATTATCCTTGGCCCAATCCAAAGCCCAACCCCCTCTAACCCACAACCCGGTTTATTAATAAAACCAACCCAAGACCCGGTCAACTCCCACCCTTTGGTCAAATAAACACAAACGCGCCCAAAATCTTCTCCCCCACTTGTTAACCTGCTTCTCTGCTACACTCAACACAACCATCCCCCCTCCTCAACATTTTCTTCTCCTTGTTCCCCCACCTCCATACAACTACAAAAATCATTAATTGCACCCATTACCCATTCCACTCAACCCCAACAGTTAAAAAAGACTTTTGGCGCCAAATATGACAAATGGCAATTTTGATGACTTCAAGGGCTGAGATCAAGTGGGATTCATCCAGAGTACTAGTGGGAAGCATGTGGAGCTATAAAAGAGGAGTTAGAGAGAAGAATAAGAGGGTAGCTAGTTTTACTTATTTTCTTTAATGTCGTTTTTAATTAAATGTTTTTAGTTTAAGCTAAAATGTTGTAATTTCAGTTCAATTGTATTACATGCAAGTTAAGACATCAGTATTTTGTAATTTTGATTATCAATTTAAGTTTTCACTTAAGTCTCAAATATTCCAGTTACTGTTGAGAATTCCAGTTTTACTTTTTATTGAACAAGCTTCCATTAGCTTCATTATAAGCTTAAATAAGCTTACTTAAGCTTTATATAGCTTTTGATAAGCTTTTGAATCAGTTTTAAGTAAATTTGATGCAAAGTCAACAAAAGTCAATCTTGAGTTCATCTGGGTTGGAAATGTTGCAGATGCTGGTTTTTGGTTGATCTGATCTGGAATGGAATGGTACAGTAGCTGATATTGGTTTGGATGTGAGCTGGAATTGGTTAGGATTAGGGGTTGTTAGGTTAGAGTAACTGTTTCATCATTGGCAAGCCAAAGTGGCTATGGTACTTGTAAGTTTCAATTCTGTTTTACTGTTGAATTTGTTGTTTAAATCTGCTATTTAGTGATATTTAGTATTGCTTGATCTGAGTTTGATGTTTGTTTAGTTTCATCTAATCATTATCTGCTATCTAGTTCTATAATAAGTAGTTAAAGCAGTGTTTGGATTAGTTTATATAATTGTGATAGAGATCAGTAGACAGATAGAGGTACTTGATAAATGCTTCTATAGGTGTTTGATAATCATTTCAGGTCTTAGTTATTGCAGTTTTACTCTATAGTCAAAAATCAAGTTAGATCTGATCTTGAGTTCATATCTGTTGGAAATCAGTAGGTACAATTTAGCTTATTGGCTTTAGATTAAGTAGATCTAGCTTGCCTTATTCATCTCTAGTCTCTAAACATCAAAATCAGTGAATTAATTTGGATCAAATCTCAATAAGGTCAAAGTTTCAAAACTACTTGTGAAAGTCAAAACATGTCTGCAGCAGTTTATGCAGATATTGCAGTTGTTGCATTTGCTTCATTTTTAGGAGTTAGAATCTGGTTTTTGGTTTGATTGTAGCTGGTCAGGTGTTCTATAGGTCTGCATTGTTAGTTTTTGGATTGGCTTATTCAATAAGCTGGTGCACAAGCTCAAACCAAGGGGGTGTTCACTGTTTTGCTTAGTATAAGCAGTTGATATAGATCTTTGTTCTGAGCTTGTAGCTTGTTAAGTTTAGATATAATTAGTAGCTTTTAGCTTATTTTAGCTCTCTTTAGCTTCTGTCACTGTTTGGTAGGGTCTATAGCTTGTTTGCTTATTTTTCTAGCTTATTTGATAAGCAGTTGCACTGAGCTTTTTCTCAGAATTTGTGCAAGTTGCACAGGGCTCAAAAGAGCCCCCCATGGTCTGGTTTTTGGTATACTTGCTCTCAACCAGGTCTTTTCTAAGTCCCAAGTTATTGTTTCCAGTTTATAGCTTATTCATGTGCTTATTTTTAAGCTTAAAATAGACCCCTTTTACTGTTTTAGTTCATTAGCTTTTATCATCAAATCATTGCAACTTGTAATCAAGAGGTCATAAGCAGTTGAGACTTGTTGATTTTGAGTTACTTTAGCATACTTAAGCTTCTGTCTTGGTTTGGTGCCTTTTGGGTTCCATTTGCTTATCCAAGTGCTTATTTTATAAGCACTTTGATCTTCAGTTTCATATTCTGCCACACAAGCCCATGTTTTTCCATTTTTCCTAGCTTCCTTGTATTATTTTAGAGTTTTCTTGAATTTTTCAGATTTTTCCAAGCTTGTTTTCTATTTTTCTTAATTTAAATTAGTTTTTAATCCTTTTTAAATAGCTTTTAATACAAATAAATTAGAAAAAGCTTAAAAAAATATGTTTTCTATTTTCTTAGGTTAAGATAAATATAAAAGTAATAAAAAGTATTTTTCCATATTTTTCTTAGTTAAATTTGTATTTTTAAATAATTTAATTAGTTTTAAATAGTTTTAAATTAATAATAAATACATAAAAAGTCTAAAAAAATATATTTTCAGTTTTAAAATTAGTTTTATCATATTTTAGATTTTTCTAAGTCTTAAATTTATTTTTCTAGTCTTATTTCATATTTTCTTTTATTTTAGAGTATTATTAAATAGTTTAAAATAGTTTTTAATTAATAATAATTAATTAAATAGTTGTAAAAATAATTTTCCTTTTCTAATAATTTTCTTATATAATTAGGATTGTAAAAATGTATTTTTCATATTTTTAGGATTTATATTGTATAAGTTTCACGTTTTTATTTGTACGTTTACGTTATTTTTATTTAAACGTAAGTTTTAAGTTTTAGGTTTTAAACGTTCATCACTTTAAATATAGTGATAGCGTTTATTTAATATCTTTTATCTTTTTAATTTTCTTAATTTGCATTTGAGTCGCTTTATTTTTATAAACTTTTTCAGTAATGTAATGTTCAATCCTAATCCTTTCTGATCACTATCATTAGTGGTCATTCTATCGTCTGATCAAGTGTTTAACACACCATTGAGTCTCCGTGGGACATAACGACCCGGGAATCCCCTGTATTCTCTGATCTTCATTGCATTTGTATTTAAGCTGTTTTAAGTCTGTTTGACTTGACGGTTTTGCGCAGATCATTAGGCTAGTTTTAATCTTTGTGTAGCATGTTTTATTTAGGCAAACACATGCGCATGGCATGTATTTCAAACGACCAGAATTAGATCAAATAAAGGGGATGACGAGAGCGTTTTCGTGATACCTTTTAGCGTGACGACCAGGAGATAACAATGGATGAAGACCGAGCAATCAAGCAACCTGCTTGTGTCCTAGATCACCACGACAGCAGCAATACCAAGCCCACAACAAAACTAAATTAGTACTCGCAAACACAACGTACATCTAGCCTTGAAAAGGAGTCCCGAACCTTAACTTAGCCTGAGTTTTGTGTCGATAGAAAAGTGGATGGAGGATGGAGTATTGCCGTGAGTTTTCTTGGGAGGAAAATAGGTTTCAATGTGGTTTCTTGTGAATGAGATTAGTATGCATATATTGTGATAAGGAGGAGATAATTTAGGAATGGATTTGGGACTCAGGGCGTTTTCCATTGCCGAACAAAAAGGGATTTGACAAGACCAATTCTTTAATTTGATTTATTTTCCATATTAACTGGTGCATCATTTTTATTTTGTCTAGCATAATATACATGTAACATTTTCATGTGTTATACATTCATTTGTAATTTAAAGGAAGTTTATTATTCATGTCTTGCATTATAAGGTAACATTTAACACACTTAACGAACTCGTCATATTTTACGGTTTTCACAATGAGGGTATTATGGTCTTTAAACGCATTTACGATTTTTTTTGGGGTTTTACAACATCATATATATCTGCCTTAGTCCCGCATAGAAAATAAACTCTATTAGGTCCACTACTAATTTTGTGCTTAAATGTTGTTTAAGGCGATAGCTCAGTATTGGAAGACGCTTGGCAAGGGGCATGGTCATGGGCAACTCTGATGAACAATTGGGACCGTTTTGATTTCTTTATGGGCCTATTTACGCACTATTTTCATATAATGTATGGAAAACTAGAAGGGGGTTGAATAGTTTTACCGATTAAAACTTTGTTTTAAACTGTTTAGATCGACTTATGTCAATCTATTTAATGTGTATGTTGGATAATGATAGATAAGCAAATAAGAAAGTAATGCAAAGATAAAGAGTAGAGGAACACAAAACCACGACATGAGTATTTATAGTGGTTCGGCTACAAGGACACCTTCCTTGCCCTACTCCATTCCCCGAGTACCCCACTCGAGAGTTCGTAAGCACTACATAACACAAGCTCCTTAATGTGGTGGAGAAGCCTTCACAACGTCGCCTACTCTTTATCCGGTACAAGGCTAGACACCGAGTTCTTCCACGAGGTAGAACCAAACCTATCACAACGTTGCCTACACTTTATCCGGTACAAGGCTAGATACCGAGTTCCATTACAAAGGAGGAACTACTACCCAACACTACACCACAACACGACTACCCCAAAGGAGACACACTCCTTGTTACAACACTAGAAGGATGTCAATATCCTTTAACCCAAACTATCTATCTTGTACATCGATGCATCATATCGAATTTACAACCTTGGCACCTTTCACTAATGCCTTCGACACGATCCTTCGACACTTTCACTAATGCCTTCAACACAACACTTCTATGGAGGGAGAAAAGAACTATCAACAAGATACACTTCAGTGGTCTTGATGATAAAGAAGCATAGCAAATCATGACCCCTGAGCTTGCACGTCTTCAAGAGGTAGTGATCTCGCCTTTAAGAGGAACCTATAGAATCACACAAACATAAAACTACATAGAATGATCCTTTGGATCGGTGGTTAGAGATGTTACAATACTGAGAAAGAGTATGTGTAAAAGTGGTGATGAGCAAAAGATAAATGGCTCACTATTTATAGACAAAATTGTCTACTGTCCCACGGTTCCCACGGATCCCTCCCCAGAGGGATTCGGCTAGTGCAATCTTGGGGATCCGGCTATTGGGTAAGTTGGGGTTATGGGTTATGGGTTATGAACCATGGGTTATGGGTAATGGATTATGGATACCCAACAAGATGCAATGTACCTAGACATTGGGTTATGGATCTTAGGTCATGGGTCATAGACTTTGGGTCATGGATTATGGATAATACCCAACATGACTTCATCAATGACCTAACATCAATACTCCGTAGTGTTCCCACCATTTCGTGCGTAAAAGGAAGAAACGACTCGCCGAGGAGGCAGTTGTTATCCCATTGGAAAATTCAAACCTTTGAGCGTTTAAACTTTGTTGACCTATCAAAATCGTAAACCATGAAATCGAGCGACTTTAGTAAAGTCACATCCCTATCCACGGAGTCCGTAGAAACTTGCAGTAAGATCCTAGATTCACGTAGGGAACGTGAAGACAGATCCTCGTGCGTATGCACTCAACTCTTCTTGACCTTAACACTAACTTAAATTGAATCGCGAGGACGCGATTCCTTTTAAGGAGGTGAGGATGTGACAACTCGTAAATTCCTCGACACGTTGTAATTAGAGAAACAACAATTAGAGCGATCGTTCCGTCTAAGTTGAGATACGACTCGAATATATAATTGTTTTTATTGGAAATAATATTTTAAGAACAATGGCGTAACTCCCGAGACACGAATCCTCCGTTTGCTAGTGCAAACGAGTCTCAAACCTAATATAATGAAAGTTTTACAAAGTTACAATAATGGTCGCTGTTAATACAAATAAACCGTAAAAACGTTTATTAATATTTAGCGATCTCTTTGTGTTTTGTTGATAACAAATATAATGTTATCATAAGTAAAATTATAAGGATACATGTTATTTTTGTAAAGCATTTACATTTAGTCATTTAAATACAGATTGTTGTAATAAATCATTTGTTGTAATAGTTTATTAGAATGGGTAAAAATCACAACCTATGGAGCATATCCATAACCCATGGTATTGACCCATATCCATTTGACTAGATGCATTGCATCTATTAGATACATTGTATCTTATGAAATACCCATGGACCAACCCATAACCCATGACCCATGACCCATAACCAAAAACCCATGGGCAAAGAGGAGCGTCCCACGGATCCCTGGATTTACACTAGACGGATCCCTTAAGGGAGGGATCCGTGGAACAGTGGCAAGATTTTGCCTATAAATAGAGAGCCATTTCTTCATTTCTCTTCACCTCTCTTCTTACTAACTTTCTCATATACTCTTACTCTCTTCTAACCAAAGATCACTTGATCTAGAGAGTTGTTATTCTTTCTTCTATTGTGATTCTCATATAGGTCCTTCTCTAAGGCGAGATCACGAGCTTACTACAAGTCATCCAAGCAAGGGGTCCTTGATTGATTTGTTCCTCCACAAGATTTCTGTAGCAAAGATATTGTATTTGTTATTTCACATATTTGTTGTGTAATAGTCGTGTTGGTTTGGTCCTCCGTGTTAAGGACTCGGTATTTAGCTTTGTACCGGAAAAAGGTGTAAGCAACGTTGGGAAGGCTTCTCCACCAAGTTGAAGGAGTTTGTTGACATAGTGCTTGAACTCTCGAGTAGGTGACTCGGGGAGTGGAGTAGGGCAAGGAAGGTGTCCTTGTAGCCGAATCACTATAAATCGGTTGTGTCATTTCTATCCCTTACTTTACTTTATTTACTTACATTGCTATTAGATCTATATTTTGTCTTCATCCATACGATTTCACATAATATCGAATCTAAAGTGTTTGAAACTAACTTAAAATCGGCAAAACTATTAAACCCCCCTTCTGGTTTTCCACAATTGGCATCAAGAGCTAAGTTTATAAACGTTTTAAAGTAAACCGTATTTTAAAAACTTTTCGATCATTATGGGTTCTTAAAATTACAAGGAAGGGAAATCTATGCAACGACCTCCACTACTTTAAACTAATGGTTTTATATATTGGAAAAATAGATTTGAAATGTATGTGAAGTCTAAAGATATTGATCTTTGGTACATCATTGTTGAAGGCGATTTTGAAGCCACCGCAAAAGATGAAAATGGAGTTTTAATTAACATACCTCATGATAAACTCACCGATGAAATTAAGAAATATATTTCCAAAAATAGTGAAGCTAACATGGTTTTGTATAATGCTTTACCCAAAAAGGAATTCGAAAGAATCTCCATGCTTAAAACCTCTAAAGAAATTTGGAACTCTTTAGTTGTAACTCATCAAGGTAATCAACAAGTGAAAAACAATAAAATAGATCTATATGTTCAACAATATGAACAATTTTCAATATCGAATGAGGAAACTATAGATCATTATTTTGCTAACTTTAATACTATAATTACATCTTTACAAGCACTTGATGAATCTTTTTCTAGCCGTAACCATGTTAGGAGATATCTAAGGGCACTTCCATCCAAGTGGAGATCTAAGGTGACGGCAATCGAAGAGTCAAAAGATTTGACAATCCTCACCCTTGATTAACTCATAGGCAACTTAAAGGTCTATGAGCTTGTCCTTGCTAAGGATTCCGAAGCCTCAAAAGTGAAAGAAAAGCACAAATCTCTTGCACTCAAAGCCAAGAAGGCCTCAAGTGATGAAGAGAACTCCTCTTCGGATAGTGAGGACGAGGAGTATGCCATGGCGGCAAGGGACTTCAAAAAGTTCTTTAGAAGGAAGGGAAGATACGTCAAACAACCGTATGACGACAAGAAAGGATTCCGTAAAAGCAAAGAGGACGAGAAGCCAAGGGATGATCGTGCTTGCTTTAAATGTGGGTACCCAAACCACTTTATTAGTAAGTGTCCCAAACGCGATGATCAAAAGGAATTCGTGAGCGGCTCGTGGGGAATGAGCGAGGAGGAGGACGAAAAAATTTGTCTCATGGCAAATGACGAGGTATGTCACGAATACTATAGTAGCTCATCAATAGATGATGACTCATTGCATAATGAATATGATAAACTTTGCAAAATTAGTTTAAAAGTAATCAACAAAAACAAGTTTTTTGAAAAATCAAAACCAACGTTTAGATAAGGAAGTCATAGAGTTAAGGGCAAAATTGAAACGTCTAGAAAAGGGCAAGATTGCAAGTGGCGAATGTGAACTTTGCGTTCAACTTCAAACACTAGTTGATCAACAAGATTCTAAGATTGCTAGAATGAGTACTAATACTCTAGATATGATATTAGATAGTGTTAAAACAGGAAACAACCAAAAAGGTTTAGGTATTCAGCAACTTGATGCGTCAACTAGTGAAAACAAAGAAACAAAATTCGTAAAAGCAATAGAAAAACAAGCCACTATTGTGGCGGATCCCACGGATCCCGCAAAAAGGGAACCGGCTAGTGTACAGACAGGGATCCGTGGGTCTGTTGAAGCAAACAGTGGTAATAACATCGCTTCCTCTTCTAGAACTGATTTTGTTATTGTTAATAAAAAGAAACCAACTCATATTACCATTAGACAACCACCCCGAAGATATAATCAAAGTTTTGTAAGAAACAAAGGTCCATCATTTTCAAAACCAAACACATCTAGGAGACCTAATAATGTTTACCCGAGAAGTAACCATCAAATAGGATGGAACCCAAATATGCAAAATGGTTTTCATTTCTGATGACGTATAGTCTATATCCGGGTCACGGACCCGACTAAAGTCCAATACTAACTTGGCCCGGTACGAACTGGGCTAAGCCGACTAGACGTTTGGGCTCATGAAGGCCCAAACCCGAATCTATTGATGGAATAGATATCCGATATCTTCTAAATAGGAAGATAATCATCCCCAACCGACTAAGGCGGGATACGCCGAAGGTTGAGGAACACGGAACCAACAAGGATTCCGTGCGTATATAAAGGGAATCACATCCCTCGTTTAAGGTACGATCTAAGAACCCTAATTCTCCTTAAACCCTAAACCGATTACTTACTCTCACGCCGGAGGATAATCGTGGGAAACAATCCCACGGTAAGCCTAACGGTGTCTTTTGTCTCTTAGTGCGCAGGTCTCAAGCGACAATTCTCAATTGGTACGAGTGCCGGAGCTTCAAATAAGGAACGCCCAACTTTTGTATCAACAAGTGGTGCCATCCGTGGGACCCTACACTAAGAACCAAGACTAGAATGACGAAGCATGGAAATCAGCGATCGCAGTCAGACCTTATGGGAAAGAAGTCGCAAAGCGGACTAACTCCTAAGCAGACCTCTGGGACAACCAGCGCTGCTAAAAATAAAGGATCAGGCCAAGACTTGATCTTCCCTCTGGTGGAACCGCGCTTGGGAACAACCCAAGCCACTACAACCACCACGAGTGCTAGAAACTGACCTGACAAAGGTACCAGACGCACCTGACCGAAATAAGGGTGTAGTAATAGAAACAAACACACTCGCTCTTGAGGGGGTCGCACCAGAGCTGGCACCAGAAGATTTCGTATCCCAAAACTACGAAACATTAACTGCCCTCATGCAAGAGGAAGAGAAGAAGAGATCAGGTCGGAACTTGAAAGCCCAACTCAATTTCGATTCTGAATACGAGACTTCCCCACTGCGCCGTCAGAAAGAGAAGCACGGGAGAGACAGCTGCCGACCCCCAGTATTCAACATAATCAGGAGGAGAATCGAGGATGATGAGACATCTCACTCGCATCATCTGAGTGAGAGTGATGAAGATGAAAAGCGTACCAATGTCCACACCAGACTGGGTAGCCGCATAATCCAAGACAGACTGCACGCTATTCCCCAAGTGAAAGTCCCCCGAGTACAAACTCAGAGGACAGTCGGCGCAAGCGCCGAAAGAGGGAAAATTCGTCCTCTGAAAATTCCTCGGACAACGAGGATGGCGAAACTGGACACTGGAAGTCCAAAAACAGATATAATGACCAGGAGGATGAAGATATATCCCTCCCTTGGCGCCGTCAAAAGGTGGATGCGTTTACTCGGCGCATCAGTGACTTCTTAGAGAGCAAAAGAAGGCGCATGCCTGCCAACGTAAAGACCTATGATGGAACAGGTGACCCTGATGATCACCTCAAAATTTTTGAATCAGCAGCGACAATTGAAAATTTGCCACAGCCTGTGTGGTGCCACATGTTCAACTCCACACTAGTGGGAAACGCGCGGAACTAGTTCAGCAAGCTTCCACGCAGAAGCATCAATGGCTTTGAGGAATTGAGAAAGGCGTTTCGCCTAAACTTTACTCAGAGGAAGAAGTGCGCTAAATATCCTATCGAGCTCGCCAGGGTAAAGCAGCGCCAAAGAGAATCTACAAGCGCATTCATGGAACGCTTCAAAGATGAATGCATGCAAGTTAAAGCATGCCCCGAAGTATTGAAGATCTCTGGTTTCATGAACGGGATTAATAATCCAGAACTCATCAAGAGGTTGAACGACAAGATTCCTGAAACCTTTGATGAACTCATGAAATGCTCTCGGTCCTTCGTCCAGGGAGAAGCCGCCGCGGCGGATAGCAAAAGGAACCACTCGAACTACCGGTCACAAGAACAACCTGGGAGACAATCCAATGACCGGAGTAGTAACCGTAATAGGAGCTATCGCAGCCAGGGGAGCGGGAGGGATAATGATAGATACACCCCGCTGATCAAGACCCCAAAGGAAATACTCGCAACAGAAGGTGCGAATTTTCCAAGACCGCCGCAGATGCGCACCCTAGAGGATCGGCGTACTGGGAATGGATACTGTGATTACCATGCACAGAAGGGCTATACCACTAACGAATGTGTCCAACTGTGCCAGCTCATCGACAAGATGGTTAAAGAGGGTAGATTGGACCACTTGGTCAAAAACATTAAAGAGGGAAAGGACAAACAGAAGAGTGGCAATAAGAAAGAGACACCTAAAGACAAGGCCAACACCGTTTACATGATACAATCATGGCAGCGGATCACAAGGCAAAAGGTCAGCCAGGATTTTTCACGTGGAAAGGAGATCTCTTTCCCCACCTTAACCGCGGACAATGCAGTGGTGGAACCACTCACTATAGAGATAAGCGCGGGGGGTCACGACATCCACCGCATGTATGTTGATGGTGGAGCTTCTGCGGACATCATGTATGAGCACTGTTTCAAACGATTGCGTCCTGAAATACGCATTCAGTTAATCCCGGTCAGAACGGCGTTGACTGGTTTTACATGTGAGAAGATATGGCCTATGGGGCAAATACGATTACCTGTCAGCATTGGAAACGAAGAACACTCCGCAACGGCCTGGATGGAATTCATGGTGATTAAATCTCCCTCGCCATACAATGGCATTATTGGGAGACCTGGAATATCAGCTATGCGAGCAGTGCCATCAACAGCGCATGAGATGCTTAAATTCCCAGTGGAAGGTGGTATTGTTACTCTTTACAACGCCACTGTACCACATAGAGAATGCAACACGATTGCATGCGAGACGGCACCAACCCCAGCACAGCAGACAACCAGAATTCCAAATCTGAAAGTAGCAATTCACCCCGAATACCCGGAACAGGAAATATCCATCGGAGGTTCATTGTCGGACAACGACAAAGCAACTGTATGTGCACACCTGCAGAAGAATTTGGATATTTTTGCATGGGAGCCTAAACACATGACAGGGGTGCCACGCTCAATCACAGAGCATGAACTGAGAATCCGACAAGGGTACTCACCAATACGCCAGAAGAAGCACGGCCAAGCCCCAGAGCGCGCGCAAGAAATTCTGGCAGAGGTACAAAAACTGGTGGATGCGGGAATTATGCGTGAAGTCTACTACCATGACTGGCTTTCTAACCTAGTAATGGTCAAAAAGAGCGATGGCAGCTGGCGAATGTGCGTAGACTTCACCGATCTTAATAAAGCATGTCCACAAGACTGCTATCCATTACTAGAGATACACTGGAAAATAGAGTCCTTGTGCGGATATCCATTGAAGTGTTTCCTCGACGCATACAAGGGATATCACCAAATATAGATGGCTAAGGAAGACGAGGAAAAAACAGCCTTTCACACAAGCCAAGGCGTTTACTGTTATACAAAAATGCCCTTTGGCTTGAAGAACGCGGGCGCTACCTATCAGCGATTAGTAGATAATGATTTCAAAAAATAGGTGGGCCGCAACCTGGAAGTCTATGTGGATGACTTGGTCATAAAGAGCTATACTGAAGATGAGCTTGTGCGTGACATAGAGGAAACGTTTAAGACTCTACGAGAGATTAACATGAAGCTAAATCCGAAGAAGTGCACCTTCGGCGCTACTGAAGGCATGTTCCTAGGATACCTAATCGAGCCTGACGGTATAAAACCTTGTCCAGAAAAGACAAAGGCGGTCATCGAACTTCCTTCACCGCGCACGCTGAAGGAAGTCCAATCTCTCAACGGAAAGCTGGCGGGCCTAAACAGGTTCCTATCCAAGTCAGCAGAAAAATCCTTACCTCTTTTCAAAACACTCAAGAAGTGTATAAAAAAGGGTGATTTTCGGTGGACCACGGAGGCGAAAGAAGCCTTCACTCAGCTCAAACAGCATCTAGCAACGCTCCCAACACTTGTCGCACCCCGACCAGGGGAAGAACTGATCATGTATTTATCAGCAACTCATGGAGCAGTCAGCGCAGTGCTACTAACAGATAGGGATTCAGTACAAACCCCTATCTACTTTGTAAGCAAAGCGCTTAAGAAGACGGAGATGAACTACAGTGCCATGGAAAAATTAGTTCTGGCATTGGTGTTTGCTGCCAAGCGATTACGCAGGTATTTCTAAGCGCACCCAATAGCAGTAATCACAGACCAACCAATCAAGCAGATCATCTCCAAACCTGATGCGTCAGGCCGACTCCAGAAGTGGAGTGTATTACTAGGAGAACACAACATCTTTTACAGACCACGTACCGCAATCAAAGGACAGATTCTGGCAGACTTCATCATCGAGAAGCCAGACACCGACGAGGTACCCGCACCAAGTAAAAGAGTACTACAAGATCAATGGATCTTGTTTACAGATGGATCCTCATGCGTGGACGGGTCAGGAGCTGGCCTCATTCTCACAAATCCAGAGGGAATGGAATTCACTTACGCACTGCGTTTTGAATTTACAGCGACAAACAATGAGGCAGAATATGAAGCTCTAATCGCCGGACTACGCATCGCAGCACGAATGGGTGTACGTAACCTAGAAGCAAATGTGGACTCCCGGCTAGTAGCCAACCACGTGTTGGGCGAATACGTGGCTAAAGAAGAGAATATGATTCAGTATCTCGACAAGACCAAGACACTGATTAAAGGCTTTGACAGATTTACCACCAAGCAAGTTCCTAGAGGAGAAAACCGCAAGGCAGATGCACTAAGCAAGATCGCCTCGACAAGCCTCGCACACCTGTCAAAGCAAGTGCTGGTAGAAACACTTAAAAGTAAATCCATATCAGAGATGGATGTCTCCACAGTCATAGAGGAGGAAGGTCCTACATGGATGACACCGATAACGGAATTCCTAAACAAAGGAATGTTACCCCAAGAGCAGAAGGAAGCTCGCAGGATACGGCGCACTGCACAAAGATTCAAACTTCGAGACAACATACTGTACCGACGCTCCTTCCTTCAACCATGGCTCCGCTGTGTAGGACCACTACAAGCAAATTACGTGCTGCGAGAAATCCATGAAGGTTCATGCAGCATGCACTCAGGACCACGGTCCGTTGTGGCACGCGCCATTAGATCAGGGTACTACTGGCCAACCATGCACCGCGATGCGCGGGACTTAATAAGGAAGTGCAACGATTTCCAAGTTCATCGACCCGTCCCGCGCCAACCACAGCACGAGCTAACACCAATCACATCCCCATGGCCATTTTACAAGTGGGGTATCGACATTGCAGGACCTTTCCCAGTCGCAGCGGGAGGATTAAAATTCCTCATAGTCGCCATAATAGACTACTTCACTAAGTGGATCGAAGCAAAAGCCGTGGTAAAAATCACTGGCAACCAAGTGAAACGCTTCGTCTGGGAAAACATTGTATGCCGCTTCGGTTTACCTGGCGAAATCATCTCGGACAACGGGAAACAATTTTGCGAAAATCCTTTCAAGGATAGGTGCGAGAAGTTGAACATCACACAGCACTTCGCATCAGTTAAACACCCACAAAGATTCAAGATATCCCTGGGGCGCGCGAATATAGGAACGTGCAGTTGGGATGCATCAGGTTTAAGATAATAGTCTGGCTGTGCAACGACTTCTCCACCGCGATGACGTGCTAGAGTCAGACCTGCAAAAATAACATCTATCGGATAGTCCTGATCACGCTCCAGTTCAGTAATCATGGGGAGTTCCAAGTCCCTCATCTTCTTCATGGCAGCGACCAGATTATCATAAACCTTCGCGTCATAATTAGGTACCTGCTCAACGGGTACCTTTAGAAGCTTAGCCTCATGCAGCTTCTCAATGGCTTCTGCTTTCCCACGCTCCAGCGCGCACTTAACTACATCCCCGAAGGAGTCAACGACCTCTTGCGACTCTAGGGTACTTAACGCAGCAAGACGGAGCCCATGGCTTATGAGCCATCTGCGCTCAGCAATGGTCGATAGAAGTTGAGGATATAACTCCTCGTCATACTCCAGACTTAACTTGCGCAACTTCATCTCCTGAGTTTCAAGGGCGCTTTCCACAGTAGCGCCAAAATTTTCAAGCTCGGAGGTCAGCGCGTCTTTACCATTCTCCAAATATTTCATGGCCCAATGACAGGAAGACTTATATCCCGCGGCCTCTGCACGCTCTTGATTTATTTGGCACATCAGCGCCATTTTCTCTTCGGCGAGCTTTTTAGCGTACGACCCCATAGTCTCTGCTTCACCCCTAGCACTAGCCAATTGCGCCTCCAGCAGCGCAATTCGTTGGTCTTTTTCAGCACCTTGACTAGTCTCTCCCGAATACTTTACCTTTAGCCGCGAAGCAAGTAAGACCAGATCATCGACCAGTTGCCCCATGGGCGCATCCCCAGAGGTCCCAGGCTCAGCGCTTTAGCTCTTCAGCCCAGATGATTCAACACGAATTGGACTTGATTGGGGGGGCGACTCTGCGGATTGTTCAAACCTACAAACATGACGAGAAATTCACAGTTATTCAGTAATATCATGAGGCATTTCGGTACATAATCTTATAAGGATACTTACGCAGGAATAGATGTGTCAGGTGATGGTGGGCGCGACGCAACATCACTAGAGGATGACTCCACACTAAACACAACCGGGCGCTTCTTCCGAGAGGTGGCAGCGCCATCGCCACTGCGCTTCCTTTTGCGCTCCAATCCTTGACTTTCTTCTTCCTCTTCCACTTCCTCCACATGCTCCGCCGCTACGGGCGCAGGTTGCACTGGAGATGAAGGGACTGTAGAACTGAGCACACTTTATAAAGGTGTTGCTTGTAGCGCAACGGATGAACTTTCTGCCTCGCCTAGGTCCAACACTAGGGTACGCCCTGCCGCCGCAACAAGCACGGGCTCTTCTCCCTCTTTCAGTGGCCGTGTTCCCACCTCTACTTCGATAGGCTTCGTCAGTTGCACAACGCTGAACAGGTCCATCTCTGCGCAACAACAAAGAGATACAAACAGTTCACAACAAGTACGACGAACAAACAGTGAAAAACTTACAGTAATGTAACTCAACGGGGTACGAAAGCATGAGAACCCACCCTGACCATCGGTGCCTAAAAAGATAGGAACTTCTTCTGAACTGCCAAAATAGTTGCGGCTCAGGCCAATGTGCACCAAGAACTCCTCGGGGTAGGAGCTAATAGGGATGCGGTTCGCATTTATTGTTTCCGCATCCTACGCATTATATGATCCAGGGAGGGGGCGCTCATCCTTTGGCAGTGTCCCCTTAGAGTAAAAATCAAAATGAGACGGAAAGCATGCGTCATTAACCCAGAAAAAGGTTTCCCTCCAATTTCTGAGCGCGTCTAACTTTTCCGTATAACATTGGAGTGACCCAGGGCGCTTCGCGAAGGAAACCCACCCGTTTGACCACGTGGTGTGGTAAAACGCGCGAAACAGGTGGATTGTGGGGTTAATGGCCAATAAGTGGCAGTTCACCTCGAAATTAATTAGTTTTGCCGCACCTATACAGTGCAGCTGGGACAAGTGTATGCGGTAATAATTCAATACATCACTTAAGAATAATGATAGGGGTATGCGCTGATTTGCGAATTCAAAGAATCGCGTGTATACCCCAATCTTCCCATCGGGAAAATCCGCTATCGACGCATTCGCAGCCGGAACTTCCGGATGTACTGCGCTAGGAATATAATAATCAGACGCAAACTGTCGAAGCTCCTCCTCCGTTATGTCTGATGTAAAATCCGATAATTCCTTAACCATGGTATTGTTTATAATAAAAAACAAAGGCGCAGGCGCAGTTACCTAGGGGATATTTCGGTATGAAGGCTTGGAAGTGTTTGAAGCTATGATAATGGCGGATAGCGTTTTTTTTACTGTGTGTTGAAATGGTGAAAATGAAGTGAAGGGATTATATAACCTTCCTCCTCCACGCGATGATCGACACGTGGATCCCACCAACCCTAAATATGTGGTTGGGATTGTTTGATGGGACACGGGTGCAGTAACCTTTCCCCCGATTTACGAGGTGCCCGTTTTCTTTATTACGGCTGGATACAATGTATCAAGAGGATATTTCTTTAGCTTATTTGCTACGCTTTGTTTATTTTTCATGGACTACGATAATTAGTCTAGCATCCGTAGTTACGCACTGCGCATACTAGACTGGGGGGACATGATGACGTATAGTCTATATCCGGGTCACGGACCCGACTAAAGTCCAATACTAACTTGGCCCGGTACGAACTGGGCTAAGCCGACTAGACGTTTGGGCTCATGAAGGCCCAAACTCGAATCTATTGATGGAATAGATATCCGATATCTTCTAAATAGGAAGATAATCATCCCCAACCGAATAAGGCGGGATACGCCGAAGGTTGAGGAACACGGAACCAATAAGGATTCCGTGCGTATATAAAGGGAATCACATCCCTCGTTTAAGGTACGATCTAAGAACCCTAATTCTCCTTAAACCCTAAACCGATTACTTACTCTCACGCCGGAGGATAATCGTGGGAAACAATCCCACGGTAAGCCTAACGGTGTCTTTTGTCTCTTAGTGCGCAGGTCTCAAGCAACAATTCTCAATTAGTACGAGAGCCGGAGCTTCAAATAAGGAACGCCCAACTTTTGTATCAACAATTTCAAAACTTTGCACCATGGAATGCATATTCACCTTATCCATACATGTCTAACATGAGTGGAATGTTTAACACTAATGGACCCATGAACAAATGGGGACCAAACTTTTGAGTTAATTGTTTTCTTAGGTGTACTTAAAGGTCGACCTAGATCGGGATGAATGGGTCAAGGATATCGGGTGCACGAGGCACATGACCGGCAATAAAGATCTATTCTCCACATATGAATCCTTCAATGGAGGAAATGTGGTGTTTGGAAATAGCAAAAGCAAAATCATCGGTAAAAGTACGATTTTTTTCAAATCTTTAACCATTAACGATGTGTGTCACATAGAGAACCTAAACTTTAATCTCTTAAGTATAGGACAAATATGTGATAAAAAGTGTAATGTACTTTTTACCGAAACCGGTAGTAAGATATTAAAAAACGGCATCACCATAGGTAGAGGAATAAGGAAACATGGAGTCTACGTCATTAAAATTGGTAATGAACCTAAAGATAAACTTTGTCTTACCTCTATGGATGATACTTCGACCTTATGGCATCGAAGATTGGGTCATGCCAATATGCGACTTCTTCAATCGCTATCATCTAAAGATCTATTAAGAGATCTACCGAAATTAAAATATGAACATCACTTTTGTGATGCTTGTAACATAGGAAAACAAGTCCATTCTAGTCACAAAGCTAAAAACATGGTGTCTACAACTAAGTGTCTAGAGTTACTACACATGGATTTATATGGTCCATCCGCTATCCAAAGTTATGGAGGCAACTACTACACTTTGGTTATAGTGGATGATTATTCTAGATACACATGGACTAAAATTTTAAAGAACAAAACTGAAACGTTTGATTACTTTGAAATATTAAGTAAGAAAATACAAAGAAAATTAGGAAGTCCTATAGTGTCTATTAGAACGGATCATGGTAGGGAATTCGATAATGAAGTGCAATTTGGAGCCTTTTGTGACGCTAATGGTATTACTCACAACTTCTCGGCTCCTCGCACTCAACAATCGAATGGGGTAGTTGAAAGAAAGAATAGAACCCTACAAGAAATGAGTCACACAATGCTAAATGAGAAATCCATACCTTAAAAGTTTTGGTGCAATGCCATTGATACTTCAACATACATACTTAATCGAGTCTTAATTAGACAATTTTTAGGTAAAACTCCATACGAGTTACTTCGAGGCAAAAAGCCTACGTTAAATCACTTTAGAGTCTTTGGTAGCAAATTTTTTCTTCTTAACACTAAAGATTACCTCACAAAATTTGATCCTAAATCAACCGAAGGTATCTTTTTAGGTTATTCTCCTAATAGCAAAGCTTACGTTATATTAAATAAAGAAACAATGAAGGTAGAAGAGTCATTAAATGTAAAATTTGATGAAAGTCCACCCAAACCCACTCCACCTCTTGTCGATGACGAGATTGTCGAATGTGAAGGTATTGTAATAAAGAAAAAGATAAATGAAGAAGAAGAACCTTTAAATAATGAAATCATAAATATTAAAGAGTCCAAAGATCACCCCGTAGATAAGGTCATAGGAAAGTTAAACGAAAGAACCTTAAGGTCTCAAGTCCAAAACCAAAGTAGCCTATTTTGTTTTGTCTCAACCATAGAACCTAAGAATACACAAGAAGCCATAAAAATGAAAGTTGGGTAATGGCTATGCAAGAAGAGTTAAATCAATTTGTTTCTAACGATGTTTGGACACTCGTACCTCCACCTAGTAATCAAACCATAATAGGAACCAAATGGGTATATAAAAACAAGTTAGATGCAAACGGTGTAGTGTCTAGAAACAAAGCTAGACTCGTTGCCCAAGGGTATAATCAACAAGAAGGAATAGACTTGGATGAGACCTATGCCCCCGTGGCTAGATTAGAGTCTATAATAATACTTCTTGCTTATGCTTGTGCTAATGTTAGGATTCAGTAAATCCAGTTATTAAAGAGTCGGTCACCTCAAGTGTATGTAATCGTTAGAAAGCTCGTAGTCGTAGATTAGTTAATGTTTAGTAGTATTTAGTTAAGTAACACCATGGAGGACGGACGGGTCTTTACCCACTGTATGCCTGATCCACAGCCCTTAGGTGGTGACTTATGTAAGAACTATAAATACTCTCTACCTTCCAAGGTAGAGAGTTGGAGCTCATAATAAGATTTTTCTTTCTCTCACTAAAGTTCCCAACTTCTAACTTTCTCTCTCTAAAACCTCTAGTATACGCCTCTTTGATCATTGGTTTTGTGTGTTTGTGAAATCCAATATGTTACAAATGGTATCAAGAGCCATGGTTTGATCATCTCTCTTACATATACTTGGATTTCTTGTGGTTTTAGATGGTTTTTGAGTTTGAAAAAGTTTAGTGGTTTTTGCATCATTTGGATCAATTTTAGTGTTAAAGTTTGAATTTTGGGTGTACTTTTGTGTTTAGAATCATTGTATGTGCTTGGGTTTTGATTTGGTAAGCTTGAATCACTGTGGTTGAGCTTGTTTTGGATTGAAAAGTGTGTTTTTGAAGTTTTTCTTGGTAGCGACTTGGTTCTCGTAGTGAATTTCATCATAGCGACTTGCTTCAGAAAAAAGTAGCGAGTTGTAGTGCTTTTTGGTAGCGACTTAGTCCTAGCGACTTGTCTATTGAGACAAGCCGACAAATAGTACAACTTAGTGGATTCTCCACTACGGCTAGCGACTTGGTGAAGGTAGCGACTTGCTTTCAATTTTGTTAGCGACTTGTACTTAAGATTATTACCGACTTGGTGTTAGCGACTTGGACCTTAGCGAGTTGCTCTTTAGTGACTTGACTGCTTAGCGACTTGGTGTTAGCAACTTGGACCTTAGCGAGTTGCTCTTTAGCGACTTGTCGGTTTAGCGACTTGGTGCACTAGCGACTTGTGACTTAGCGACTTGGTGACTAGCGACTTGGTTCAAGAATTCGTAGCGACTTGGTTGATTTTTGTTTGTAATACGGTTTTCTCTTGATTTAGTAAAATCCCGTGAAAGAATCTATTTCCCGGTTTAATCATAGAGTTATAAAATCCTGTGTAATCTGTTAACATGTCTACCGACGTACCAACAATCATCTCCACTGTTGCTGAGGATGTTCAAGCAGCTGGTTCAGACACTCGTCCACCTATGCTTGACATAACTGACTACGACTCTTGGGCACAACGAACCAGATTGTACTATCTTGAAAAGGAAAACGTAGTCAACATTCTCAAATCTATTGATGAAGGACCTTATCAGATTGAGACTACAAGAGACTTAATTGATACAGCTGCAGATGGAACAATGATCTATGGAATAAATAGACCAAAGACATATGATGAGCTCAATGATAAGGAGAAAAAGAGATTCGATGCTGACATCAGGGCTTCTAACATTATACTTCAGGGTCTTCCAAAAGATATCTACAAGCTTATCAATCACAACACTGAAGCCAAGGCTGTTTGGGATAATGTCAAGAAGCTTCTCTCAGGTTCTGAATTGACAAAGGAAGACAGAGAATCACAACTGTATGATGAATTTGAACACTTTAAGATGAAGCCAGAAGAAAGTGTCTATGAGTATTACGTGAGATTCCACAAGCTTGTGAATGATATGAGGAATATCAAAATGACCATGCCAAATATTCAGCTGAATTCAAAGTTTGTGAACAACATGAATCCCGAATGGCATAAGTTTGTCACATCTGTGAAGTTAACCAAAGGATTGAAGAATAAAAACTATGAGCAACTTTATGCATTCCTTCTTCAGAATGAGAGACATGCTATGTTTGAAAAAAGGATTCTTGAACAGTTCAAAACCAACCAGGGAGAAACAAGTTCATCAAAGGACTCTACAGCTTTTTACACCAATGATGGAATTACCACCAAAGCTTCTCAAGTCACACCCACGGGTAATGGAAATCACAAACTCATTCCCGATCCAAGTTTCAAACAACCTGATGCCAATGCAGTCATGGAACACTTTATCAATCAACTGGCTCTTATGGTTAAACAAAACCTAACCTTCACTCCACACACTAACCGTCTTCACACTAACAATGAAATCAGGACTGCATCCAATCTACACAATAATGCTTTGGTCAGAGATGGAAAGGTTACAGTGCAACCAACTCAAGGAAGACAATATGAACAAAGAAGAGGTGGAGTAGGAGGAGGCTATGTGGAAAATCAGTATAGGGGAAGGAATGGAAATCAAAGACAAGCAAAGCCAATTAAGTGCTACAACTGTGGTGGTGATGGACACATAGCAAGGAACTGCACCTCTCCAAAACGCCCTCAAAATGCAGAGTACTTCAAAGACAAGATGTTACTTGTGCAAGCTTAGGATAATGGAGCTGTGTTGGATGAAGAGGAGCTGTTATTTCTTGCTGAGGCTAATGCCAAGACATATGATGTAGATGTGGATGAGCAGCCAATTCAGGAGATAGGTCATAATCATCAGAATGCCTTTCAAGTTGCAGACTGTGATGCATACGACTCTGACGTCGATGATGAACCTACTGTACAGATAATTTTCATGGCTAGCATTTCTCCAATGGTCTCACCAAAGGTCCCCTCACCACAGCCAGCTGGTCCATCCAAAGAATCAATCATCTTTGAGGTATTAAAACTATACGATGATGTTGATGAGAAAAAGATACATAACAAAGTACAATCAACTGAAACTTTTGAGTCAGCTATTGAAAATATGGGTAATATCAATGTTGTCCCATATGATCAATATGTGAAACAAAGTGAAAGTGAGACTGTACCAACTGATGCATCTTCTGTAGTTAATGATGACTATGTTTTTGATGAATACACTGCATGTGCCCCTGATGATTCTGTTATCTCTGAACTGAATGCCTATAAAGAACAAGTTGCTATTTATGAACAACGTCCTAAGTTTGAGTTAACCACCCGTGAGCAGGAAATGGATGACCAAATGCGTACAACTATTAGAAAAAGTAAGTTTAGAGAAGAAGTATTAAAACAAGAGTTAAACTCCTTACAAGGAAAACTTTCCAAAACTGCTAAGCAAAAACAAGAACTTCAAGAAAATGTTAAAATGCTTAAGCAAGAATTCAGTGCTAAGGAATCAAAACTTTTGAATGATTTTTCTATTCTAAAAACCTTGAAAAACAAGCTTGAAAATAAGTTGTAGGTACAAGAGAATACCATTCAGACTGCTCACATGATCACTAAGCATATAGTTCTCATCGATAAGCATAGTACCCCCATTATAAAGGAATCCAACCCTGAGTATGGTAAGATTGCAAAAGCTGCTCAAAATGTAATCTATGATGGCAATGAGATTCTTAAACCTAGACAGAAACCTAGTTGCATTGAGTGCACTGAGGAAGATAGAAAACTAGATGATGCATCTAGGGAGAAAATGAATAAGAAGCTTAACGATCCTGCGTGTAAAGATAAAAACATAACGATCAAACCTCATGATTACACTAAGGAAAATTGGATATCCTTGAACATGTTTAAGCCTCAAACTCAATTAACCCTTAAACATATCTTTTGGAAGAAAGACATGGATAAGCTAAAAGTTAATGTACTTGTTGAAACAAACACTCCCCTTAGGAAAATGCCTGTAGCTACTGTGTATCCTCCAAATACACCAATGCATCTAGTTCCTAGATCTATTGCCACTAATAGCAAGACCTTAATCAGCCTATATGTTGTTTATCAGCTGTTTGTTGATTTTGAGAAAACGTGTAAGAAGAGAATCACTCCTACTGGGATAACTGAAGGGGAAAGGGGTTTTGAGCAAACTAAAGAATGTTATTTAGCTGAGGTCATGCCTTTCTTCAAACAATTAAAAGGTCAATTTGAGAGTCTTCAAAAAGGGGTAAATTCAGATATTAAAGAAATGGAAAAGGAATTTGATGCAATGATAGTTGAAGTCAATGATTATGAACAGGAACTCAAATATAATGAAGTTGAAAGGAAGAACTTGCACATTTTAAATGAGAATTTGATTTCAAGTTGTGTTGCTCAAGATGTGTTTTATACAGTTACTAAGCACTCTATTACTGCTTCTCGATTTCATGAATTATCTATTGCATTGAAAGTTTCCCATGATCGTGTCATTGAGCTCGAAAACAAAAACTCAGAACTATGTGAGAAAATTGATCAGGATGATCACGATAATTTGGTAAAACATCTTTCTAAACTAGAAGTTTAACATTTTGATTTACAACTAAAATATCAACATCTTAAAGAAAATGTCAAAACCTCAAATATCAAGACATCCTCAGATGTTCCAGAGTTTGATGCAGTTTTTCAGATAAACAAACGTGACGAACAGATTCAAGCTCATTGTAACACGGTCAGAAAGTTGAAAGCCCAAATCTCTCAATTAAAGGGTGAAAAGAACCATGTGACTGGCTCCCAAATGCCTCCTCTTTTAGATTCTCGGTATTCTCAAACTCTTCATCTTCAAAACTTAGTTAATGCTTTACAAAAAGAAAACGAAAGTTTTCTAGAAGAAAATGAAAAAGTTAAACGACACTTTAAAGAGTTATATGATTCAATGAAAGTCACTCGTGACAAAAACAACGAAAAAATAACGTCTTTACAAAAAGAAATTGAGAATCTGAGGAGTCAGGAAAAAAGGAAACTGCCACTTGTTTTTAATGAGAATGTTGCATCAAAGTCATCCACTGACTGCAAATATACTGTGACTGTTAAATACATTCCTCCTCATCTTATTGTGCTCACCTTAAGGATAGTCTAGAATGTCTCCGTGAGATTTTGGAAGAGGATTTCATAAATAAACCTCTTGATAGAGAAATTAGGTTTGCTTGCATTCAGGCCAAACGATCTCAAGAACTGCTAGAATGTTTAATAGCAACATGTCCTAAAACCTTAGGTACGAAAGGAAAAGCTGTGATGCCTTGTTCTATGCCTAGTGCCAAGCATACAAACCATTCGATGCCCAGTTTTAAGAAAGTGAACGATCCTTGCACGTCTAATTCAGGAATGCAAAAAGTAGATCAACCAACTAATGTTCCCATAATTCCCTCTACAGGAGTAATCTGTGACATTATAGCAAGCGGGTCAAAGCCTCCAGGCAATATCAAGCAAGATAGGACCTCGCAAGCTAAGAATGTGCATTAGAAGAGAGTAGAAGACCAACCTAGGAACTTTAAGTTTGAGTTGAATAAAACGAATCGTGTTGATTTTAGTATTAGCCATAGGCGTACTGTAATTAATTCGAATTCTGATACTATCTGCAAACCATGTAATGATGACAGCTTGAATTCTGTTACTAATCATGAATGTGGTGTTAATGTTTCGTCTAATGCTGTCAAATGCCCAGTTAAAATTGTTAATGTTAAAAATCATGCTAAGAAGGCTAAAAGGCAAAGGCGAAAGAAAGTTAGAAAACAGTGGAAACCTACAGGAAGGAAATTTAGTAATATAGGTTATCAATGGATACCTACTGGGCGTAAGTTTAATGAGTCTTGCCCTAAATTTGCTAAGTCAATGCCCACTAGAAAATGGATGCCTACTGGTAGAACTATTCCCTTAAGAAGTGAACATACTTTGAATAGGTCAAATATGGACACTAGCACTGCATCTATTTCTAATGAGTCCATTGTTTCTACCTCTGATGTGGGTGTTCCAATCACTGTTACTAACCAAATGGAACCCATTCTTGCGTGGGGATCCCAATTATCCAGTTATCCATTCTTGTCTGTGTTCAACTGCAGATCATTCAAATCGTTATGTGGTACCTGGACTCAGGCTGTTCCAAGCATATGACTGGAGACCGGTCACGGCTCATGAACTTCGTGAGTAAATTCATCGGAACTGTGAGATTCGAAAACGATCATTTTGGTGCTATTATGGGTTATGGAGATTACGTGGTTGGAGAGAGTGTGATTTCCAGGGTATATTATGTTAAAGGTCTTGGAAATAATCTACTTTCTGTCGGACAATTTTGTGACTCAGATTTAGAAGTGGCCTTCAGAAAACATACTTGCTTTGTTAGAGAACTTGATGGTGTGGATCTTCTCAGAGGAACTCGTGGGTCAAACCTATACACCATATCTATCGAAGATATGATGAAATCTTCACCCATCTGCTTGCTGTCAAAGGCTTCCAAAACTAAGTCATGGCTATGGCACCTTCGTCTCAATCACTTGAACTTTGGTACCATAAACAATCTTTCTAGAAAGGACTTAGTAAGAGGATTACCCAGATTAAATTATGAAAAAGATCATCTTTGTTCAGCTTGCCAATTGGGAAAAAGCACAAAATATGCCCACAAACCAAAACCCACAAACTCAGTAATGGAAGTTCTTCATACACTTCATATGGATCTGTGCGGACCAATGAGAGTGCAAACGATAAATGGGAAGAAATACATTCTAGTAGTTGTTGATGACTACTCTCGATTTACTTGGGTAAAGTTTTTGAGGACAAAGGATGAAACTCCAGCTGTCATCATCAAACTAATCAAACAGCTTCAGGTTCGACTCAACAAATTTGTTAGAATTGTTCGAACAGACAATGGCACAGAGTTTGTTAACAAAGACTTAATTCAGTTTTATGAAAGTGTTGGAATCAGTCATCAAAGAAGTGTTACACGAACTCCTCAACAGAACGGTGTAGTTGAAAGACGAAATCGAACTCTTGTGGAAGCAGCAAGAACAATGCTAATTTATTCAAAGGTTCCAATGTTTCTATGGGCTGAAGCCATTGCCACTGCTTGCTACACCCAAAATCGTTCCCTTATTCACACCTCTCATGGAAAAACTCTATATGAACTTGTCCATAAACGAAAACCTGATCTATCCTACCTTCGTGTGTTTGGTGCTTTATGTTACCCAACTAATGACGGTCAAGATTTAGGTAAACTGAAAGCTAAAGCGGACATTGGAGTATTTTAGGTTATGCACCAAACAGAAAAGGATACCGAATCTACAACAAGAGAACCCGAAATATCATGGAAACAATTCACGCTATGTTCGATGAGATGACCGGTCAAATGGCTCTAGGACAATCCAGTTCTAGACCCGCATTTCAACCTTTATCATGTAGTCCTATCGTTTCTACTCTTGTGTCTAATCCCTCACCAGAAACTCCTTATGTACCTCCTTCAGAAGATGATTTGAAGAAATTATTTGATCCAATGTTTGATGAACAGTATGAGCCAAGTGCTAATGATATGTCAGTTCCATCAACAGAGGCTGCCTCTATCCCTGTCAATGAAGTTAACCCTTAAGTTTCAATGTCATTAAGTTAAGAAGCGCCTGCTGCTTATCACTCTGTCTCATCAACAAATTATCAATCATCGAGTGTACATAATGGAAATGTTGCTACTGTTACAGATGATGAAAACCCTTTTGCTCCTCCAGAAGATGAACCCTTTGAAAACATATTTGCTCCTGAATCATCATCAGAACCATTGTCATCAGGAGATATAGACTCTACTACTTCAGTTCCTCAACAACAACCACATGAACATCTTAGGAAATGGACACATGCTCATCCATTGGACAACATCATTGGAAACCTCTCTCGTCCAGTATCCACACGGAAACAACTTGCAACCGATGCCTTATGGTGCTTCTTCAACTCCGTATTCTCTAAGATCGAACCAAAAGACGTGAAAACTGCCATGAATGAAGACAGTTGGTTCAATGCCATGCAAGAAGAAATTCATGAGTTTGATCGACTAGATGTATGGGAATTTGTACATGCTCCAGATTGTGCAATGATCATTGCTTTAAAGTGGATCTTCAAAGTAAAACTTGATGAGCATGGTGATGTTTTAAAGAACAAGGCTCGATTAGTTGCAAAAGGATACTGTCAAGAGGAGGGTATTGACTTTGAAGAATCATTTGCTCCAGTTGCTCGTATCGAGGCAATCAGAATCTTCTTGGCTAATGCTGCAAGTAAGAACATGGTAGTCTATCAGATGGATGTAAAGACGGCTTTTCTTAACGGAGATCTTAAAGAAGTTGTATACGTCAGCCAACCTAAAGGCTTTGTGAATCCAGAGCATCCTACTCACGTCTATCGTATGAACAAGGCTATTTACGGTTTGAAGCAAGCTCCAAGGGCTTGGTATGATACGCTATCAAAGTTTCTTCTATCTACTGGATTCAGCAAAGGAGCAGTTGATCCGACATTGTTCACCAGAACGTCAGGCAAACATTTAATTCACGTTCAAATATATGTTGATGATATTATTTTTTCCTCGATTGACCCCAATGAATGTGACCATTTTTCAAATGAAATGGGTTCCAAATTTTAAATGTCAATGATGGGATAAATGTCATTTTTCTTGGGATTACAAATTTCACAAAGTCCCAAAGGCATTTTTATAAATCAATCTAAATATGCAAATGAGATTTTGAAGAAATTTGGATTTGACACTCCCATGATAGAGCGTACTAAACTGGATGAGGACCACTCAGGGATCATGGTAGACCAAATGAAATATTTTAGTATGATTGGATCCCTGATGTACCTCACAGCCAGTAGACCAGACATGCTGTTCGCTGTTTGCATGTGTGCTAGATATCAGGCTAAGCCTACCAAAAAGCACCTTGAAGTGGTTAAACGGGTCTTTCGGTATCTCCAAGGAACCATCAATATGGGACTTTGGTACCCAAAGGACACCGGTATGTCACTAACAGCCTATGCAGATGCTGATCATGCAGGATGTCAAGATACACGTCGAAGTACGTCTGGAGGTGCTCAGTTTTTGGGTGATAAGCTTGTGAGCTGGTCTTTAAAGAAACAAATGAGTACTTCTATTTCCTCTACATAGGCTGAATACATAGCCATGTCATCTTATTGTGCTCAAATCCTATGGATGAGATCCCAATTATCTGACTATGGCTTTGAATTCAACAAAATTCCTCTATACTGTGATAATAAAAGTGCTATTGCTCTTTCATGCAACAACGTTCAACACTCAAGAGCAAAGCACATCGACATTCGACATCATTTCATCAGGGAGCAAGTAGAGAACGGTGTGGTGGAACTCTATTTTGTGAGGACAGAATATCAATTAGCAGACATCTTCACCAAAGCTCTTCCTAGGGAACGTTTTGAGTTTATCCTCCCACGACTTGGTCTAAAGAGGCTACAACCGGAAACACTCAAACGTCTTCAAGAGAAAGACGAGGAGTAAAGGTCTTTCTTCATCCATCTCTTGTAAATATTTATTCAAAAAGCAAATAGAAAAATATAAAACTTTTCAAAAATCCATAAAAATTTGAAAATCTTGAAAAATTTCAAAAAATATTGTCTTTTTGTCAAATAACTCGGACTCTATTTTTGAAAATCATCTGGACTTAACGTTTGTCAAAAAAATATCTATCTCTCAATCAACAACTTATGTCATTGATTGAGGGAAGAATGATTTCAATTAAATCAAAAGGTTATTCGTCATACAATTGTTTTCAAAAAGATAATCATGCATGTTTAATCAATGGAGTTTAAAGTCTCATAATCCGATCCTTATCAATTAAAATATTTTCATAATCAAGTCACAATTCTCCTCAAAAGCTTTCAAAAACAATTTAAATCTATAAAGATCACAAATCTCAAATGATTTGAAAATTGTGATCGGGGGAGAATTTGTGATTTAAATTGGATTTAAACTGATAATTCGATAAATGGTTTCACAAGTGTTTAGCAAGATTTCCTCCCCACATGTGCCAAACGATTTCAAATTTTCCATGCACATGTTGAGGGGGAGCATCCTTTTAAAACCACAAAGAATTGAAACGTGATTGATTTGTCTCTAAGTACAAGTTCCTTCTAATATGTGCAAAACTCTTTGAAACCTCGAGGCACATATTAAGGGGGAGCAAACTTATGAAAACCTCATCCTTCCTCAATATGCTTTATATACTTGATTTAATCAGGGAAGTGATGTTGATATATTTTAGAAAATGGTAATCAAAGAAGTTAATACTTCCTCTTACCTCCGTGTGCTAAAACGATTTATAATACATGATGCGCATGTTGAGGGGGAGCTCTTTTTCTAAAAATATCAAAAACAATTCAGGTACAAAATGATTTGATAATATATCACAAGTATCTGGATTGATTTTCAAATGGTTTTCAATTGGTTCCAACGGCAGATGAACAGTACCAAATAGACCGACCAAATTTACTTTATATATGGTGATATAAGGATGGTTAGGTTAGGTATTCGTTCCCACGATCCACCAGAACCGGAGGGATCTACCCAGGGACAATCTACTAGATAGTGTAGAGTCCTTAGGTAAGATGAAAAAAGGAAAAAAGTGAGATATGGGAAGAGTGCGGACTGAGATAGAACTAGAACTGGAATAAACCCAACAAGGTTCTAGTTATGAAATCTCGGTAAGCACTGAAGAGGTTGAAGAATGAAAATGAATTGTATGTGAAAAGGGTGAAAAGAAATAGCCCTCCATTTATTCAACCTTAGGGCAGAAACCGGGTTCAATTCATATGCTACTGGTGGTTACCAAGGTAACATCGGTATTGAAGACAAGACGTCATGGACCCAGTGACGCACTGCACTACAACTTCCCAAGCTACTCAAGTTCCTCTTAAAAGGACTTGTTTCATTCTCACGGGGAACCGACATTACCTATCGACTTTCTCTTAGAGTTTGTTGATATTGAAGAGGGAGACCCTATCCCTAGTCTCCGGCATAGGAACCAAATATGCACAACTGAGTCTAGAGCCACGGTATCATCAAATAAATCTCATTAGGACACTGTTAATGAAGACTCTCTGTTTCACACAATGTGGAAAGAGAGATTATATCTTGTGAGTCCTACGCATTATCCTTGTGGTATTGCTAGAACATCTGAGTGATATGCAAACATATTCACAATGAAGATGGAAAGCCTTCTGGAGCCAACATTAAACAAGCTCCTGGTGAGTGGCATGTGAGATCTATCCAATAGATCAACCATGTGACAACTGAACAAAAACAATGGGGTGGCTCAATCTTTTGAATCAATCCTGGTTTAGGTTATGGATTGACGGATACCTTTGAAAAACCGGTCATTGTGCTTAAAAATCCTTTTCCTTAGCACATCGACTGTGTACTAATATTTCAAAATAAAAGGTGTTTATGATTGATAATTGATTTTCTTTAAAACCTTCGTTGTATTGCTAAAACAATTTCTATAGAGCGGTACACGATTGTTCTTCAAATCTCTTTTCATCAATCAGTGAATCTCAATTCGCTGGTTCACTCACTCCGTGTTGTCTTCTTTGAGACGTTCCGGTTTGAGAACAGCTAGAGCAGCTGCAAAACCCTGTCAAGGAAATTCTTCGGAATTATACCTGATCACAGGCAGTACTTGTACTGATCAACGGGGAACCGTGGGCCGTGTACCTCAATTCAACGAAAGTGATCAAAGACACTTTCGTGCACTTTATTGCTAACTGTTGTATGCAGGTACGCCCGACGTTTGTAGCTGATCAGAATGAAGCGGTCAATCCATAGCCGCATGCTCACACAACACATTCATTTATAAAGAAATCATGATTAGTGCATCAATGACTCTGATATTTTCACTCCATGCTTCTGCTACGCTGCTGCAAATATCATGAATCAACTAAAGCTTCCGCTACTCTGATGAGAATATAGCATGATCCAGAATGTGAGCATGTCGGTCCAAATGTCACAACATCACATAATCCCAACATCACAATGGATGAGTCCGAGATTTATGTTAGCTGATGATCTCAATGCTGGCTCAACACTCATTAACACGTGGATCAGTTAAAGACCTCCACTTGGATTATCCATACATGCAAAAATGAAGAATCAATGACTACGAGCTACAGAGCAAAGAACATTAACAAGAATCCAAGGACAATCTTATTGTAATATATGTTTGTATTCAATGTATTTTTGAGGTGACCTCCCTTAGGGGGAGATTGTTAGGATTTAGTAAATCCAGTTATTAAAGAGTCGGTCACCTCAAGTATATGTAATCGTTAGAAAGCTCGTAGTCGTAGATTAGTTAATGTTTAGTAGTATTTAGTTAAGTAACACCGTGGAGGACGGACATGTCTTTACCCACTGTATGCCTGATCCACAGCCCGTAGGTGGCGATTTGTGTAAGACTATAAATACTCTCTACCTCCCAAGGTAGAGAGTTGAAGCTCATAATAATACTTTCATTTTCTCTCACTAAGTTCCCAAACCTCTAACTCTTTCTCTCTCTAAAACCTCATCTTGTACGCCTACTTGTGTTTATGATATGATGTGTTTGTGAAATCCAATATGTTACATCCTTAGGTGCGAAAGATAAAGCTGTGATGCCTTGTTCTATGCCTAGTGCTAAGTATGCAACCCATTCTATGCCCAGTATTAAAAAAGTGAACTCTAAAGTTCCTTCAAGTAGTTCAGATCCCTGCACGTCTAGTTCAGGAATGCAAAAAGTAGCCCAACCAACTAATGTTCCCATAATTTCCTCTACAGGAGTAATCAGTGACATAAAAGCAAGCGGGTCAAAGCCTCCAGGCAATACAAAGCAAGATAGGACCTCGCAAGCTAAGAATGTGCATTGAAAGAGTGTAGAAGACCACCCTAGGAACACTAAGTTTGAGTTGAATAAAACGAATCTTTTTGATTCTAGTATTAGCTATAAGCGTACTGTAATTAATTCGAATTCTGCTACTATCTACAAACCATGTAATGATGATTGCTTGACTTCTGTTACTAATCATGAATGTGGTGTGAACGATTTGATTAATGCTGTTAAATGTCCAGTTAAAATTGTTAATGTCAAAAATCAATCTAAGAGGGCTAAAAGGCAAAGGCGAAAGAAAGTTAGAAAACATTGGAAACCCACAGGAAGAAAATTTAGCAATATAGGTTATCAATGGATACCTACTGGCCGTAAGTTTAATCTTAATGAGTTTTGCCCTAAATTTGTTAAATCAATGCCCATTAGAAAATGGATGCCTACTGGTAGAACTATTCCTTTAAGAAGTGAACATACTTTGAATAGGTCAAATACGGACACTAGCACTGCTTCTATTCCTAATGATTCCATTGTTTCTACATCCGATGTGGGTGTTCCAATCACTGTTGCTAACCAAATGGAACCCATTCTTGCATGGGGATCCCAATTATCCAGTTATCCATTCTTGTCTGTGTTCAACTGCAGATCGTTCAAATCGTTCTGTGGTACCTGGACTCAGGTTGTTCCAAGCATATAACTGGAGATCGCTCGCGACTCATGAACTTCGTGAGTAAATTCATCAGGACTGTTAGATTCGGGAACGACCATTTTGGTGCAATTATGGGTTATGGAGACTATGTTGTTGGCGATAGTGTAATCTCCAGGGTATATTATGTTGAAGGTCTTGGTCATAACTTGTTTTCTGTTGGTCAATTATGTGATTCCGATCTAGAAGTGGCATTTAGAAAACATACTTGTTTCGTTAGAGAACTTGATGGTGTGGAACTGTTAACAGGAACTCGTGGGTCAAATCTATACACCATCTCTATCGAAGACATGATGAAGTCTTCTCCAATCTGCTTGTTGTCAAAGGCTTCAAAAAAAAAATCATGGTTATGGCATCGTCGTCTCAATCACTTGAACTTCGACACCATTAATAATCTTTCCAGAAAAGATCTTGTAAGAGGCTTACCCAGATTAAAGTATGAAAAAGATCATATTTGTTCAGCATGCCAATTGGGAAAAAGCAAGAAATATGCCCACAAACCAAAACCCATAAACTCAGTAATGGAAGTTCTTACCGTTCATATGGATTTGTGCGGACCAATGAGAGTGCAAACAATAAATGGGAAGAAATATATTTTAGACATTGTTGATGACTACTCTCGATTTACTTGGGTAAAGTTTTTGAGGACAAAGGATGAAACTCCAGATGTCATCATCAAACTTATCAAGCAGCTTCAGGGTCGACTCAACAATACTGTTAGAATTGTTCGAACAGAAAATGGCACAGAGTTTGTTAACAAAGACTTAAGTCAATTTTATGAAAGTTTTGGAATCAGTCATCAAAGAAGTGTTCCACTAACTCCTCAACAGAATGGTGTAGTTAAAAGACGAAATCGAACTCTTATGGAAGCCGCAAGAACAATGTTAATTTATTCAAAGGTTCCAATGTTTCTTTGGGCTAAAGCCATTGCCACTGCTTGCTACACCCAAAATCGTTCCCTTATAGACACCTCTCATGGAAAAACTCCATACGAACTTGTCCATAAATTAAAACCTGATCTCTCCTACCTTCGTGTGTTCGGTGCTTTGTGCTATCCAACGAATGACGGTCAAGATTTAGGTAAATTAAGAGCTAAGGCGGACATTGGAGTTTTTGTAGGTTATGCATCAAACAAGATGGGTTACCGAATCTACAACAAAAGAACTCGAGATATCATGGAAACTATTCACGTCATGTTCGATGAGCTGTCCGGGCAAATGGCTCCAGGACAATCAAGTTCTGGACCCGCATCACAACCTTCATTAAGTAGTCCCATTAGTTCTTCTCTTGTACAAAATCTCTCACCAGCAACTCCTTATGTACCTCCTTCAGAATATGACTTGAAGAAATTGTTTGATCCAATGTTTGATGAACACTATGAGCCAATTTCTAATGATCCATCAACAGAGGCTGCTTCTATCCCTGTCAATGAAGATAACTCTTCAGTTTCTATGTCATTAAGTGAAGAAGCGCCTTCTGCTGATCACTCTGTCTCATCATCAATTCTTCAATCATCTAGTGTGCATCATGGAATTGTTTCTGGCACCTATGATGGAGATAACCCCTTTGCTACTCCCGAAGATGCTCCATTTGAGAACATATTTGCTCCTGAACCATCAACAGAACCATCTTCATCAGGAGAAAATAACTCTGCTACTTCAGTTCCTCAACAACAACCACATGAACACCTTAGAAAATGGACACATGATCATCCATTGGACAACATCATTGGAAACCCCTCTCGTCCATATTCCACTCGTAAACAACTTGCAACTGATTCCTTATGGTGCTTCTTCAACTCCGTACTCTCTAAGATCGAACCTAAAGACATTAAAACTGCCATAAATGAAGACAGCTGGTTCAATGCCATGCAAGAAGAAATTCATGAGTCTGATCGACTAGATGTATGGGAATTAGTACCTGCTCCTGACTGTGCTATGATCATTGCTCTAAAGTGGATCTTCAAAGTAAAACTCGATGAGCATGGTGATTTATTAAAGAACAAGGCTCAATTGGTTGCAAAAGGATACCGTCAAGAGGAGGGTATTGACTTTGAAGAATCATTTGCTCCTGTTGCACGTATCGAGGCAATCAGAATCTTCCTGGCTAATGTTGCTAGTATGAATATGGTAGTCTATCAGATGGATGTTAAGACGACTTTTCTTAACGGAGATCTTAAAAAAGTCGTATACGTAAGCCAACCTGAAGGTTTTGTGAATCCATATCATCCTACTCATGTCTATCGCCTGAAGAAGGCTCTTTACGGTTTAAAGCAAGCTCCAAGGGCATGGTATGATACGCTATCAAATTTTCTTCTATCTACCGGATTCAGCAAAGGAGCAGTTGATCCGACATTGTTCACTAGAAAGTTAGGCAAACATTTAATTCAAGTTCAAATCTATGTTGATGATATTATTTTTGCCTAGACTGACCCCAATGAATGTGACTATTTTTCTAAGGAGATGGGCTCTAAATTTCAAATGTCAATGATGGGACAAATGTCATTTTTCTTGGGATTACAAATTTCACAAAGTCCCGAAGGCATTTTTATAAATCAATCTAAATATGCAAATGAGGTTTTAAAGAAATTTGGATTTGATTCTTGTGACCCTGTTGACACTCCAATGATAGAGCGTACTAAACTGGATGAGGACCACTCTGGGATCATGGTAGATCAAACGAAATATCGTAGTATGATTGGATCCCTGATGTACCTCACATCCAGTAGACCAGATATTCTGTTCGCTGTATGCATGTGTGCTAGATACCAGGGTAAGCCTACCAAAAAGCACCTTGAAGCGGTTAAACGGGTCTTTCGGTATCTCCAAGGAACCATCAATATGGGACTTTGGTACCCGAAGGACACCGGTATGTCACTTACAGCCTATGCAGATGTTGATCATGCAGGATGTCAAGATACACGTCGAAGCACGTCAGGAGGTGCTCAGTTTTTGGGTGATAAGCTTGTGAGCTGGTCTTCAAAGAAACAAATGATTACATCTATATCCTCCACAGAGGCTGAATACATAGCCATGTCATCTTGTTGTGCTCAAATCCTATGGATGAGATCCCAATTATCTGACTATGGCTTTGAATTCAACAAAATCCCTCTGTATTATGATAACAAAAGTACCATTGCTCTCTCTTGCAACAACGTTCAACATTCAAGAGCAAAGCATATCAACATTCAAAATCACTTCATCAGGGGGAGCAAGTGGAGAACGGTGTGGTGGAACTCTATTTTGTGAGGACTGAATACCAGTTAGCAGATATCTTCACCAAAACTCTTCCTAGAGAACGTTTTGAGTTTATCCTCCCATGACTTGGTCTAAAGAGTCTACAACCGGAAACACTTAAACGTCTTCAAGAGGAAGAAGAGGAGTAAAAGGTTTTTCTTCATCCATCTCTTGTAAATATTTATTCAAAAAAAAAAATTGAAAATCTCGAAAAATTTCCAAAAATATTGTCATTTTGTCATGTTTATCTTGAGTCTATTATATCTACGGTCTTTGTGTTGTCCAGTTATGGACCCGTACTTCAACCTTTATCCAGTAGTCCTATCAGTTCTACTCTTGTTTCTAATCCCTCACCAGCAACTCTGTATGTACCTCTTTCAGAAGATGATTTGAAGAAATTATTTGATCCAATGTTTGATGAACACTATGAGCCAAGTGCTAATGATATGTCAGTTCCATCAACAGAGGCTGCCTCTATCCCTGTCAATGAAGTAAACCCTTCAGTTTCAATGCCATTAAGTCAAGAAGCGCCTGCTGCTGATCACTCTGTCTCATCAACAAATCATCAATCATCGAGTGTACACAATGGAAATGGTACTGCTTTTATAGATTATGAAAACCCTTTTGCTCCTCCAGAAGATGAACCATTTGAAAACATATTTGCTCCTGAATCATCATCAGAACCATCGTCATCAGGAGATATAGACTCTGCTACTTCAGTTCCTCAACAACAACCACATGAACATCTTAGGAAATGGACACATGATCATCCATTGGAAACCTCTCTCGTCCAGTATCCACACAAAAACAACTTGCAACCGATGCCTTATGGTGCTTCTTCAACTCCGTACTCTCTAAGATCGAACCAAAAGACGTGAAAACTGCCATGAATGAAGACAGCTGGTTCAATGCCATGCAAGAAGAAATTCATGAGTTTGATTGACTAGATGTATGGGAATTAGTACCTGCTCCAGATTGTGCAATGATCATTGCTCTAGAGTGGATCTTCAAAGTAAAACTTGATGAGCATGGTGATGTTTTAAAGAACAAGGCTCGATTGGTTGCAAAAGGATACCGTCAAGAGGAAGGTATTGACTTTGAAGAATCATTTGCTCCAGTTGCTCGTATCGAGGAAATCAGAATATTCTTGGTTAATGCTGCAAGTAAGAACATGGTAGTATATCATATGGATGTAAAGACGGCTTTTCTTAACGGAGATCTCAAAGAAGTCGTATACGTCAGCCAACCCGAAGGCTTTGTGAACCCAGAGCATCCTAATCACGTCTATCATTTGAAGAAGGCTCTTTACGGCTTGAAGCAAGCTCCAAGGGCATGGTATGATACGCTATCAAAGTTTCTTCTATCTACTGGATTCAGCAAAGGAGCAGTTGATCCGACATTGTTCACCAGAAAGTCAGGCAAACATTTAATTCACGTTCAAATATATGTTGATGATATCATTTTTGCCTCGACTGACCCTAATGAATGTGACCGTTTTTCAAGTGAAATGAGTTATAAATTTCAAATGTAAATGATGGGACAAATGTCATTTTTCTTGGGATTACAAATTTCACAAAGTCCCGGAAGCATCTTTATAAATCAATCTAAATATGCAAATGAGATTTTAAAGAAATCTGGATTTGATTCTAGTGACCCTGTTGACACTCCCATGATAGAGCGTACTAAACTGGATGAGGACCACTCAGGGATCATGGTAGACCAAACGAAATATCGTAGAATGATTGGATCCCTGATGTATCTCACAGCCAGTAGACCAGACATTCTGTTCGCTGTTTGCATGGGTGCTAGATATCAGGCTAAGCCTACCAAAAAGCACCTTGAAGCGGTTAAACGGGTCTTTCGCTATCTCCAAGGAACCATCAATATGGGTCTTTGGTACCCGAAGGACACCGGTATGTCACTAACAGCCTATGCAGATGCTGATCATGCAGGATGTCAAGATACACGTCGAAGCACGTCTGGAGGTGCTCAGTTTTTGGGTGATAAGCTTGTGAGCTGGTCTTCAAAGAAGCAAATGAGTACTTCTATTTCCTCTACAGAGGCTGAATACATAGCCATGTCATCTTGTTGTACTCAAATCCTATATATGAGATCTCAATTATTTGACTATGGCTTTGAATTCAACAAAATCTATCTGTACTGTGATAATAAAAGTGCTATTGCTCTCTCATGCAACAACGTACAACACTAAAGAGTAAAGCACATCGACATTCGACATCATTTCATCAGGGAGCAAGTTGAAAACGGTGTGGTGGAACTCTATTTTGTGAGGACTGAATACCAGTTAGCAGACATCTTCACCAAAGCTCTTCCTAGAGAACGTTTTGAGTTTATCCTCCCACGACTTGGTCTAAAGAGTATACAACCGGAAACACTCAAACGTCTTCAAGAGGAAAACGAGGAGTAAAGGTATTTCTTCATCCATCTCTTGTAAATATCTTTTCAGAAAGCAAAATACAAAATTACAAAACCTTCAAAAAGCAAATAGAAAAATATAAAACTTTTAAAAATCCATAAAAATTGAAAAATCTTGAAAAATTTCAAAAATATTGTCTTTGTCAAATTCGATATTATCTACGATCTTTGTGCTGTCATTCAAAGAATGACACGGGACTTTAGATGTTGTTCGAATTAAAAAAAAAAAATCAAAAAATCAAAAATTTTTTGGGAGAAAGTGAAACAATGGTTTTTTTTCATTTCAGGCAATAACCCGCTTTTCAAAGAAAGAACAAAGCCATGCTTTATCTTGTTTTTCAAAACTCATGCTCTGATTCTATAAACAATTACTTACTATCTAATGAAAACTAATTTCTTTGAAAAATAACTCGGACTCTATTTTTGAAAATCATCTGGACTTAACGTTTGTCAAAATTAATCAATGGAGTTTAAAGTCTCTAAATCCGATCCTTATCAGTTAAAACGTTTTCATAATCAAGTCACAATTCTCCTTAAAAGCTTTCAAAGTCAATTTAAATCTACAGAGATCACAAATCTCAAATGATTTGATAATTGTGATCGGGGGAGAATTTGTGATTTAAATTGGATTTAAACTGATAATTCAGTAAATGGTTTCATAAGGATGTACAAGCTCTCCTTCCCACATGTGCCAAACGATTTCAAATTTTCCATGCACATGTTGAGGGGGAGCATCTATCTTAAACCACAAAGTTTTGAAACGTGATCAATTTATTTCAATGTGCAGTCTTTTCCTAATATGTGCAAAACATTTCTCTAATATCTATGCACATATTGAGGGGGAGCAACTATTTTGAAAACCACATTCTTTATATAACTACTCTTAGATGTAAGCCAACCCCTCAAAGATGAAAATTAGTTCTATTACAATGATGCTTGATGCAAATGTTGAGGGGGAGCTCTTGTTCTAAAAATATCAAAAACAATTCAGGTACAAAATGCTTTGATAATATATCACAAGTATCTAGATTGATTTTCAAATGGTTTTCAATTGGTTCCAATGGCAGATGAATAATACCAAATAGACCGACCAACTTTACTTTATGTATGGTGATATAAGGACGATAAGGTTAGGTATTTGTTCCCATGATCCACCAGAACCGGATGAATCTACCCAGGGACAATCCACTAGATAGTGTAGAAGTCCTTAGGTATATTGAAAAAAGGAGAAAAATGAGATTAGGGAAGAGTACAGACTAAGACTGAGCTAGTACTGGAATAAACCCAACAAGGTTCTAGTTATGAAGTCTCGGTAAGCACTGAAGGGGTTGAAGAATGAAAAAGAATTGAATGAGAAAAGGGTGAAAATAAATAGCCCTCCAATTATTCAACATTAGGGCAGATACCTGGTTCAATTCATATGCTACTGGTGGTTACCAAGGTAACATCGGTATTGAAGACAAGACGTCATGGACCCAGTGACGCACTGCACTTCAACTTCCCAAACCACTCAAGTTCCTCTTAAAAGGACTTGTTTCATTCTCACGGGGAACCGACATAATCTATCGACTTTCTCTTAGAGATTGTTGATATTGAAGAAAGAGACCCTCTCCATAGTCTCCGAAATAGGATCCAAATATGCACAAATTGAGTCTAGAGCCACGAGATCATCTATAAATCTCATTAGGACACTGTCTATAAAGACTCTCTGTTTCACACAATGTGGAAAGAGAGATTATATCTTATGAGTCCTACGCATTATCCTTGTGGTATTGCCAGAACATATGAGTGATATGCAAACATATTCACAATGAATATGGAAAACTTCTGTAGCCAACATCAAACAAGCTCCTGGTGGGTGGCATGTGAGATCTATCCAATAGATCAACCATGTGACAACTGAACAGAAACAATGGGGCGATTCAATCTATTGAATCAATCCTGGTTCAGGTTATGGATTGACGGATACCTTTGAAAAACCGGTCGTTGTGCTTAAAAATCCTTTTCCTTAGCACATCGAATGTGTACTCATATTTCAAATTAAAAGGTGTTTATGATTGATAATTGATTTTCATTAAAACCTTCGTTGTATTGCAAAAATAATTTCTATTGAGCAGTACATGATTGTTTTTCAAATCTCTTAGTATCAATCAGTGAATCTCAATTCACTGGTTCACTCACTCTGTGTTGTTTTCTTTGAGACGTTCCGGTTTGAGAACAGCTAGAACAGCTGCGAAACCCTATCAAGGAAATTCTTGGGAATTATACCTGATCACAGGCAGTACTTGTACTGATCAACGGGGAACCGTGGGCCGTGTACCTCAATTCAACGAAAGTGATCAAAGACACTTTCGTGCGCTTTATTGCTAACTGTTGTATGCAGGTACGCCCGACGTTTGCAGCTGATCAGATTGAAGCGGTCAATCCATAGCCGCATGCTCACACTACACATTCATCTCTAAAGAAATCATGATAAGTGCATCAATGACTCTGATATTTTCACTCCATGCTTCTGTTACGCTGCCGCCAATATCATGAATCAACGAAAGCTTCCGCTACTCTGATGAGAATATATCATGATCCAGAATGTGAGCATGTCGGTCCATAAGTTACAACATCACGTAATACCAACACCACAATGGAAGAGTCAGAGATTTATGATAGCTGATGATCTCAAAAGCTGGCTCAAAACTCATTATCACGTGGATCAATTAAAGACCTCCACATTGATTATCCAAAAATGGAATTATGAAGAATCAATGACTACGAGCTCCTGAGCAAAGAACTACATCAAGAATGCAAGAACAATTTTAAATGTAATATTTTTTATGTTCAATGTAATTTTGAGGTGATCTTGAGGTGACCTCCCTTAGGAGGAGATTGTTAGGATTTAGTAAATCCAGTTATTAAAGAGTCGGTCACCTCAAGTATATGTAATCGTTAGAAAGCTCGTAGTCGTAGATTAGTTAATGTTTAGTAGTATTTAGTTAAGTAACACCGTGGAGGACGGACGTGTCTTTACCCACTGTATGCCTGATCCACAGCCCTTAGGTGGCGACTTATGTAAGAACTATAAATACTCTCTACCTTCCAAGGTAGAGAGTTGGAGCTCATAATAAGATTTTTCTTTCTCTCACTAAAGTTCCCAACCTCTAACTTTCTCTCTCTAAAACCTCTAGTATACGCCTCTTTGATCATTGGTTTTGTGTGTTTGTGAAATCCAATATGTTACAGCTAAGGATCTTAAGCTTTATCAAATGGATGTCAAAAGTGCTTTTCTAAATGGTTTTATTAATGAAGAAGTATATGTAGCTCAACCTCCGGGCTTCATCGATTTTGAAAAACCTAAACATGTGTATAAGCTAAAGAAAGCCCTTTACGGTCTTAAACAAGCTCCAAAAGCTTGGTATGATAGACTCAAGTCTTTCTTAATCAAACACAACTACACCATGGGGTTAGTTGATAACACACTTTTTACTAAGAAAAAGGAGTCACATATAATCATTGTTCAAATATATGTAGATGATATTATTTTCGGATCTACTTGTCAAGACATGTGTTATGATTTCTCTAAAATCATGCATGACGAGTTCGAGATGAGTATGATGTGAGAACTTAGTTTCTTTCTTGGTCTAAAAATCAAACAAGTAGAAGATGGTATCTTCTTTAATCAATCTAAATACAACAAGGAAATGTTAAATAAATTCGGTTTAGAAGAGTCAAAACCAATTAGGACACCAATGTCATCCGACACTAAACTCACAAAAGAAGAAGACGGCGAATCCGTTGATAACACAAAATATTGTGGCATGATTGGTAGCCTTCTCTACCTCATGGCTAGTAGGCCAAATATCATGTTTAGTGTTTGTCTATGTGCTAGGTTTCAAGAAGATCCTAAAACATCACATCTAGAAGCCGTCAAAAGGATATTTAGATACATTAAGGGTACAACTCAATTAGGATTATGGTATCCTAAGGGTACAGGAGTAGAAACAATTGTATATGCAGATTCTGACCATGAAGGTGATTATGTTGACCAAAAAAGTACAAGTGGGGTATGTACTTTTATGGAATGTTGTTTAACATCTTGGTTCTCAAAGAAACAAACGGCATTAGCAATATCAACAACCGAAACCGAATATGTCTCCGCCGGCAAAGCATGCCAACAAGCACTATGGATGAAACAAGCGTTAATTGACTACGACATTCATCCAAGTGACATAGCCATTCTATGTGACAACAAAGGTGCCATCGATTTAAGCAAGAATCCGGTATTGTATTCTCGCACAAAACATATAGAGATTCGTCATCACTTCTTAAGAGAAAATGTTCAAAAGGGGAACATCTCTATTGAGAAGGGAGCGTCCGAAGACAACATAGCTGACGTCCTCACCAAACCGTTGAAGCGGGAACAATTCAACCTACTTCGTCTTGGTCTTGGTCTCATGGAACAATCGTCGTAATTTGCTTTTTCACTCTACAAGGTATGTAAACACTAGCCTTCTTCTTTCTGATTCTAGGATCTCTATTTCACGCACAACTCACAAGCAATACGGAAATTTTCAAAACACAAGATAAGTTTTCACTTATAACTCATAGTTTTCTCTTATTTTTTTCAAGATAAGTACAAGTTGCAAACACGTAATTACATACACATTTTCTTTCCAAAGGATAAACGTTTTATTCACACATAGAAACCTCTTTTCAAAATGTTTTCTAAAATGATACCTCTTCCCGTATCACTTTCACAAAAGCCATTTCTCACGTCCAGGACAAATCGCTTTTTCATTATTAATACAAAGTAAAAACCCGTTTTCATTGCATCTCATGTCTTTTGAATGATAAAGAGGACACATAACTAATATGTGTTTTCAGGTACATTCATTTAAGCAACAATGAATTAGGAGCACTCGGGTTATCTCACATAATAGTGTGCTTTTTCACTTCTAGTTTATTTTTATTTTCTTTTTAGGAGTCGAGATAACCGCAACTCCATATGGTTTGCATATAGGCACACACTATGCACAAATGTTTCCAAAAGGAAAATTTTGAGCTGCCTGAATCACCAGTACCACGGATCCCAGCCTTAATGCTGGACGGATCCCTCAAGGGAAGGATCCGTGGGATCCGTGAGACAGAAGCTAGTTTTATCTTCTATTTTTCTCACTTTGGATGAAAACTTCAATATTTTTCATCACTTATTTTTATTTCTTTTGGAGTATGTTATTTAATGCTTGTGTTCTTATGATCACATGCCTTAAATTCATATCTAATCATTAGATTTTAATCCACATTTTGGGTCAAGCATTCATTACAATGCATTATTTTTCTATAAATAGGATTCCCAAAATGCTTGCATATTCATCTCAACTTCACAAACAAACACCACCATGTCATCCAAAAGATCTTCCAACTTAGATGAATCACCTAGTGCAAACAATCCATTTCAAGAAATCCAAAATTTTGTCCTCCCACCCTCCAAAATACCACAATCAAAATCTAGAAAATCGGCACGGATTAGCATCCGGCCTTGTTGTTTAGCAAAACCATCATCAAATGGTTCATCACCAACCACTATTTCACCACAAGATGCTTCCATTATAGCACCTCCTTCATCACCAACAAACACACCAACTTCATCACCCATCAACTCACCACCTAAGATCACTCTTTTGGAACTCCTTAAGACTCCAACAAGATCTCAACAATCAAAGCAAAAAGAACTAGTATTTTTGACACCTCCAACTTCTCCAAACACAATTATCAAAGACCTTGAAACCTTACCACACTTAGCACCCATTTTCTTACAAGAACATCTAGTTTCTTTTCCACCATCACTTCCAAACATTCCGGACTTTGATCCACTTTTTCCATCTTTTCCACCATAAATTCCGCATCTCACAAATCAAAGTCATTCGAAAAACTTTCGCACTCATTTTACATTGTGAACATTGCCAATCCACTAGGGATATTGGAATATAAATTAGGGAAGAAATGCGAGTCATACTCAACCTCATTCTTGACCGCATCAATATCATTACTCATCAAAACCTACATCCATAACCTTATGCAAGCATGGAAGGAATCATTTTTATTATTTTTTTGTATTTCTCTTTTGAGTCATTTTTAAGAACAAGTATTGCTCTTACTTTTACATGCTTGTATGTGGCATAAATACCACTACATTTTGTTGTTTTATTACAAGGCCTTGTTTACATACCTTGGCTCCCAATCTTGATTCTCGTCAATCACAAGATTATTTATGCATGTTACTACTAACCCTTTCTTTGTAGGAATTTTTTTTCTCACTTGACGCCCCAATCTAGGGGGAGCTACCGTCAAGGGGGAGTAAGCGATACGTGGACTATTTTTCCACATTTTATTTCTTCGTTGGGTTTACTTTTTGTTTTGACAAAAAGGGGGAGAAGAAGTAAAACTTAGGATTTCAAAACATACATCTAATCTTAAGTTTTACTCATCATAACATTATGTTTTGTCATCAACAAAAAGGGGGAGATTGTTAATACAAATAAACCGTAAAAATGTTTATTAATATTTAGCGATCTCTTTGTGTTTTGTTGATAAGAAATATAATGTTATCATAAGTAAAATTATAAGGACACATGTTATTTTTGTAAAGCATTTACATTTAGTCATTTAAATACAAATTGTTGTAATAAATCATTTGTTGTAATAGTTTATTAGGATGGGTAAAAATCACAACCCATGGAGCATATCCATAACCCATGGTATTGACCCATATCCATTTGACTAGATGCATTGCATCTATTAGATACATTGTATCTAATGAAATACCCATGGACCAACCCATAACCCATGACCCATAACCAAAAAACCCATGGGCAAAGAGGAGCGTCCCACGGATCCCTGGATTTACACTAGACGGATCCCTTAAGGGAGGGATCCGTGGGATCCGTGGAACAGTGGCAAGATTTTGCCTATAAATAGAGAGCCATTTCTTCATTTCTCTTCACCCCTTTTCTTACTAACTCTCTCATATACTCTTACTCTCTGCTAACAAAAGATCACTTGATCTAGAGAGTTGTTCTTCTTTCTTCTATTGTGATTCTCATATAGGTCCTTCTCTAAGGCGAGATCACGAGCTTACTACACGTCATCCAAGCAAGGGGTCCTTGATTGATTTGTTCCTCTACAAGATTTCTATAGAAAGATCTTGTATTTGTTATTTCACATATTTGTTGTGTAATAGTCGTGTTGGTTTGGTCCTCCGTGTTACGGACTCGGTATTTAGCTTTGTATCGGAAAAAGGTGTAAGCAACGTTGTGAAGGCTTCTCCGCCAAGTTGAAGGAGTTTGTTGACATAGTTCTTGAACTCTCGAGTAGGTGACTCGGGGAGTGGAGTAGGGCAAGGAATGTGTCCTTGTAGCCGAACCACTATAAATCGGTTGTGTCATTTCTATCCCTTACTTTACTTTATTTACTTGCATTACTATTAGATCTATATTTTCTCTTCATCCATACGATTTCACATAATATCGAATCTAAAGTGTTTGAAACTAACTTAAAATCGGCAAAACTATTCAACCCCCCCTTCTAGTTTTCCACAGTCCCTGCAGTAAATTGCATTGTCGCCCCTATTTTTATCATATTTACAAAATTGGTCCCTCCATGGGTATAAATACCCCAACCTACACACACACTCCTCATTTTTACATTTTATTTCTCTCTCTTCAAAACACATACAACCACTAATACTCCTTCTCTCTCTAGAAAATCCGGCGACCCTCTCTAGGGTTCTGGCGCCGTCACTTTTTCCGGCCAAAATTCCGGCGACCACCAATAGTTACACCACCACTTCTAATTGATAGATCGGGGGTCTTGTGACCACATTTATCCATCGAACGCACCTCCAAACCATAAGACGCGCCCTAGATCTTGACTCTTAATTTCGTAAATTAGGGTTTCGTGGTAATAACGTGTTTAATGGTTCAAGCTTAGATGGTTACGGGTTGTACCTGTGAGAGACGCCATCACAGCCACTCCGTGTTCATCTCTTCCTCTCGGTAACACATAACTAGTATATTGTTATTTTGGTTTCTACCGATTTATGTATATTGTCATGTTTGTATTTTCGTGGATATGCATGTGTTAAATCAAGATCTATACACGTTTTTTTATTAACAAATGGTTTGTGTGGTTAAATGGGTATAACAAGAATGGTGTCGTGATTTCGTGAGTCTCGGATTTCTGGTCATGGATCCTTGGTCTTGCATTTATTGGTTAGGGTATGTCAAAAAATAGCTTTGGTTTCATGTTGAGAAAAATTTGACTGTGAATAATTGGTGTAGTGATTAAGTTTGACCCCTGTTTTGGATTGAAGGGTCGGGTCTGACCCGTTTGGGTCTCGTATCTGGTCGGGTCAAATGACCCTTGGGTGCGTTATTTGGACCAGTTAGGGCTAGGAGATTCGGGTCAAGGTTTGACCGAATGTTCCCTTGTTATTGTTTGTCTTGGGTTATAAATGAGGTATACAATATAAGTTGAATTTGTTACGGATACAAATTGATAAGGCGCAATAATAGTTGATAAGTCGTAAATGTTGTTAATATATATAATACCGGAACGTATAAAATGGCAAAGGGTAACAATGGACTAATTTGAAATATGTGGCGAATTGATGATATATGAATTATCGATTAATAAGAATAGATGGTAATAAAATGGTCACGGTTTAGTATTAGTTACGTGTTTGATGGTAAATGATTTCACGGGTTTGAAAGTAACTTTGAAATGTGTTATAATAGCATTGTGATAAATACGTCGAATTAACTTGTATAAAGGATATAAGTAAGTATGATGATGAAGTTAACTTGATAAATATATATTTATATATATATATATAGATATATATGTAACGACTTGATTAGATAACGAATTAATTACACAACGATACCGGGATAGAACTAACAGGGTAAAACAATATGGAACATGAGTTAACAACAAATAATATGTATAAACGGTATGATAAACATTTAGAACTAATTATGTAACTAGTAATCGATAAAGGATAATACGAATACGCTATAACTTATAAGGTTTAGCTACATTTTATAAATTTGGAATAGCAATTGATAACAAGCTATATTTACTAATAAGTGGAACTTTATTAAACGTTTTGGCTTAAACGAGTATAATATATTAGACTCGGAAATGAGTTTAATATATTTGTTTCGCGATATGCCTAAGTATTCCATTTCCACATTTTAACTAATAATGAGATATTTAGCTATATATTGTCGATGAATATGGTTTTATTCAATAATAAACTCTTATTGATTTAAAGATAGTAACTAGTATTTTATAAATAACAGTTAATTCTTATAAACTCGTCGGGAAAGGTTGTTTTGAGAAAAACGATATAATAAAATCATACTGATTTGGAAACGGAATAAGCGAATGTGTCGGTTATAACATACTACAATAGTATACTTTATACAAAGTACTTTCTTATAAACTTGAAATAATTACGAGTAACAGTTGTGAAACCCTTATTAAACAAGCAATAAATGGAAACTCATCTTTTATTATAAACATGAACGTTTGGGATTATGGAAAACTACCAAAACTTACCAATTAAGCTATTTATATTACATAAATAGTTGTCGCCATTTCCTCGTCTCTTTGACTAGCTTGAGTATTGTCAGTATTTCTTGACCTTGTCAATGTCTTCTCCTTTGGCGTGCATTCTAGCTAGTATTTTTCGACTATGTCGACGTCCTCTCCTCTTTTGCATGAGTTGTACGTCGCATCTATGTTTCTTAACACCACACGAAATGTTAAAACTAAACATTTGAGATATTAACTATAAACTTTTGGGAAAGATAATGGACTTTTGAAGTACCGACATGAATGATCCATGAAAACTACGACACATTACTTTTTATCGACTTCTTTATAATATGAGATGTATTTTGAGATAATCGTATGCGCAATAGCTTGCGTCACTTCTATCGTATTGTACTCGTTGTATATTCTTCTGGATGCCGTGAAGATTAGCTTTAGATGCCAGTCGTGTCAATAGTGAATAGTGCATTACTGTGGCTAAGGTGAGTTTCATAGCCCCTCTTTTCAAAGGTTTTCATAACTATTTTGGGGGAGAATACATGCTGCTTTTAACCAACCGTATTTGAATATGTGAACATTATTTGAGAATGACTGTTGTTTGGTATACTTGACTTGTGAATTGTGATCGTATGTGTTTTATGTGAAAACAAACTATTTCTTGGACCTGCCACTACTATTTTGAATTGCTTATGTGTTGATTGGGAAAAGTTAGACATGCGACATATGTCGACTTAGACTAGGGTAGCATCTCTATGCTATAACGCGATGCCCAGCTAAGAATATCGGCCTAGTCCAAGGTAGCATTTGTTCTAGGCCTTGCTACGACTGCGCTGGCAAGAGTCGCCCGTGGCCCTGCATTGAGATTTCAAATGTTTTGTGGATTATTGATCGGATTGATTATTGATTGGATTGATTATTGATTGATTGATTGTTGATGGGAGTGTTTATTATCTATCTACCTTAGTCGCACATAGCAATTAAACTCTATCAGGTCCACTATTACTTTTGTAACTAAAATCAATGAACTCACCAGTGTAAGCTGACTTTTTAGCATGTGTTCTCAGGTTTAAGGCGATAGCTCACTATTGGAAGACGCTTGGCAAGGGGCATGGATATAGGCGACTCTGATGAATAATCGTGACCGCTTTAAATAAATGGGATATAAACCATTCTTTCTACCTTATGTTGTGATACCAAGATAGTAGCACCCAAAGGTTCGTATGCTTCCGCTGGACCATATTTTCGGGGTGTTACAGTAAAGTTTTTAGATTACCAAAGAGAGTTTGAAATTGATGAGTATTGTGAAATTTAGCTGTTCTGTAGACCCGGTTCCCACGGATCCCTAACTTTGGGGATCCGTCTAGTTAAAGTATGGGGATCCATCTTCAGATAGTAGTGAAATGGAGTGATGATATTCTATCAAGGTCTAGTACCTATATATCTTGAGTAGTTAAGTTCCCTAAGGTGTCTTAAATGGTATAGGACTTAAATGTTCAACCAGAATGATTGAGGATATCTAATGATGGTTTTTGATAAAAGAATAGAGTTTTCATGTATGCACATAAGTGCTTAAGCATGATACAAAGATTTTGAGTGTGTCAAATGATGTCAAATGATCCTAGAGATAAGATGATATCACAAAGGAAATTTGAAAAATTCCTTAAAAATTATAAGAAATAAAAAACTAGTTTTTAGCCTATTTTGAGATAAAGATGACTAAACTCAATTTGCTAAAATTGAGAAAAATATCAAACTAGGTATTTTGAGATGAGATAATAATGTATAAGCATTGAAGCGGAAAAATGGTGAGTTATGAAATGATAAAAAAAATCTTGAATGTGATCTTAAGTCATTCATGAGTGAATGTGGGATCAACTGAGCTTAAGGATAGGTAAAGTGATCCTAAAGTATCATGTTTAACTAGTCTAATAAGGTCTGGATGGTTAGATTGATGTGAAGGTGTAGTATTTCCATAACTGTCCACCCGGATCCCATGGATCCTTCATTATAGGGATCCGGCTAGTTATAGCCGAGGGATCCGGCTTCTGGGACCGCTTCCTTCACAGAACGCATGCAAAATTTTGCACCGCGTATCGAATTTCAAACCTATTTTTTTCTACATCAAGCATTCATGTATGTAAATAAAGCATAGTAAGCATGGCATGTAAAAGTGACATATAGGCATGCAATTAGAAGGAAGACCGACTTTTTGATATTATATCAAATAGTCGTAAAATTCCTATTAGATTTTCCTCAGTTAAGGTGTCTTTGTTTTTCGCCATACCATCGACTACTACCAAGTTTTAAGATAAATGAAATATTGTTTAAGATGTTTACAACACATTGTTCAAATTAAGGTCCTTGACCTTACCTCCCATTTCTCTCAAACTTCTCCTTCAAAACCCCCCAAACTTCACCTTCAAACCCTTCAAGCTTCCATCTCATTTCTTCTTCTTCCCACTAGAAAGTTGGAAAGACATTTAAACATCCCCTTCATTTGTTGGAACTCTTGAGATGGGCTTGGGATGTCTGACAATTGCTTAATGTAAGCCACCTGGTCGAGATGGTAGTTGCCTATAGGGTTGTTTCCTTCTCCCTCCCTTTCTTAGGATGAGTCCGTTAGTGGATGAGGTCCTTTACCTTCAACTATGAACCTCGTTGTCTTCTCATTGGATAGGAGTACCATGACTTTATTGCATAATAAGTGGTCATCGGTATAGGGATATGGTTCTAGGGCAAAGAAAAAGTTAGTTAGTCGAGTTAGGAGCATAGCATAAGGTAGTACCATCTTGTCCATCTTTGAAACGCTTGCCATTCATTTGATCATGTAGTGGGCGAGGTTAAAAGGAGTTCGGTTGACAAGGCAATAGATCATGTAAACTAGACATGCGTTAGGATGATCCTTGTTTCCAACCAAGCAAAGGACATTCTCCCTAAGAACTTGTTCCAATTTCTTGTATAGAGGGAACACCTCCGAAAGTTACATTTAGAAGGGATCCCGATGGATGACCTTTGAGTTTCTAGTTACCCGAGTTGAGGAGGCTCTTTGAATAAAAATGGTATCTCTCACCGTGGCTGGTTCCGGGAGGGGTGTGAAATAAACCGCATGATCATCGACCATGTCCTGAAGGTTGGCTAAAGACCATTAATTGGAATATATGCATACTCCATGGTGAGGAATACGAAGAATTCGGGCAAACTCAACAAGGGTCAAGGTATGATTGTGTTCATTGATGATGAAAGCAATTGAGATGGTTCCGTCCTCATTCCTTATTATCTTAATGCTTTTGTAGAACTCAAGAACAAATACCGGGCATATTTGTTCATTAATGTTGAGAAGACATTAAAAGTTGATTCTCGAAAAGACCTCGGGTATGTCGATATTGTTGAGAAAGGATTGTTCAACTACACGACCATCATGAAACAACCTCTTTTGTAGCATTTTGAAAGTATTTAGGTATTCAGGGCTAAGACGTTCCTTTAGATTGTGAATTGGTATGTAGTGAGCCGTATCTCAGTGGTCTTGTTGCCTAGAGCTTGGCATGATTGATCCTAAACACCAAAACCTTAATGTGGTGTTAATTATGTGAATAGTTCCTTTTTGAGGTTCATCACAATTTGTCAACACATGTCTTTTAAATTCATTATGAGTTTCTAATTTGTATTAACAATGTTTATTCTTTGATTAGTTATCTTAGAAAACAATGTGATAGCAAATTATGACAAACCCACTTGAATCAAAGTTCTCAAGATGAAAAATTGTGCTACTAGGAACTAGAGAATGGAAATTACAATGTAGTGAAGATAATACTTACGCAAGTGATTGCTTTCCTTGGAATGATGAAGAAGGATCTCCTATGAACAGTAATTCTGGGTTTACGTTCGTATGTGAAAGAGTAAAGTAGGGAGTAGAAGTCCACAGTGATCATCAAGCACTTATTTTGTATTCTGATGTGCTGGTTCCTAAAGATCCCTTGAAAAAGGGATCCGGCTAGTTAAAACGTGGGGATCCGATAGTTTAGCAGAGAAACAGTCGAGTGAGTTTGATAATTTTGACATGGGATTTTTGATTTTGATTTTTTAATGGTCTTACTCTATAACTTATGGTTTGTTTTTAGGTTCAAGGTTTTGACGAGTTTTCGTGTTTACAAAACTCTTTTGACGAGGTTTCCTTTTACGAGTAAGTCATAAGTTGGGAAGTTAAGAATCATGACAAAATACTATTTTACCATGATATGAAAAGTTTTGAATGCAAACTATTGATATTGATTACTAATGTAATGCCAATATCCCCATGTAAGAAATGATGAACCAAGATTTTTGATTAGTCAAGTTTTCTTTACGAGGTAAAGATGTATAATGACTAGTTTGTAGTTTTGTCTACGGAAATTAACCAAGAATATTATTCTTGATGATGTGTTTAATATGAAGAACAACTTTTTTGTAGGATCGATAATATTATTGTGTTGATGATTCGGGTGGTCTTGGATGATCAAAATACATGTTTGCCATATTTAGAGAGAGAAAGTAGAGAGAGAGGGTGTTCTTGCTAGAGGTTTACACAAAGGAAATGTTAGATTGAATGAAGCACCACCCCTTTCATGGATGGAAGGGGTATTTATACTTACACAATACACGACCTCCTATCGGCCTGTGGATCAGGGATACAGTGGGTAAAGACCCGTCCTTCCTCCACGGTGTTACACTACGCTAAACTAAACTAATAACTAACTAATAAACTGATAAATAACGTAAACAACGACAAATCTACGAGCTAACATATGCTAGACCATTATTGGAGTGACCGACTCTTTAACATGGAATTTCCAATTCCTAACAATCTCCCCCTAAGGGAGGTCACCCCATGAAATACATTTTGCTTTCTAGCATTCTATCTTTGACTTCGTTCTTGAGCTCGTAGACTTGAATTCTTCATTTCCGCAATCTTTGTGCTTTAGTAGCGAATCTTTAAAGTCCGCATTGAATTGTACTTTCAGTGGAGGCCTTTAACTGATCCACATCTTTGATGATCTTTGAGCTTTCTTTGAGATCATCAGCCACAGTAAATCTCTGGATCACCCTTTATTGTGTTTCCATCATGTAAAGTTGTGACTTTCGGACCGACATGCTCACACTTTTGAATCATGACATCTTTCCATCAGAGTAGCGGAAGCCTTACTGGTTCATGATATTTGCAGCAGCGAAGCAGAAGCATAGTATGAAATATCAGAGCCAGGTTATGTAGATATGCACCAGTCATGATTTCTTCAAATAAGTGTAGATGCTGTGAGCATGCGGCTATGGAATGACTCCTCAATTCTGATCAGCTGCAACCATCGGGTGTACCTGCATACAACAGTTAGCAATAAATCGCACGAAAGTATCTTTGATCACTTTCGTTGAATTGAGGTACACGGCCCACGGTTCCCCGATGATCAGTATAAATATTGCCTGTGATCAGGTAGGATTCCTAAGAATCTCCTTGACAGGGTTTCGCAGCTGTTCTAGCCGTTCTCAAACCGGAACGTCTCAAAGAAGACAACACGGAGTGAGTGAACCAGCAAATTGAGATTCACTGATTGATGAAAAATGATTTGAAAAACAATCGCGTATTGCTTGAAGAAAGAGTTTTGCAATACGACGAAGGTTTTATGAGAAAGATCAATTTTCAAACAAAATACTTTTTGTATTAGAGAATGAGTACACATTCGACGTGCTAGTGAAAAGAAGAGATTCGCACATCGAACGGTTTTTCTAAAAGTATTTTTCAATCAGAGATACTTTTTGAATTTGAAAACATAAGTACACATTCGACGTGCTAGAGAAAAGAAGGTTTGCACATCGAACGGTTTTTCCAAAAGTATTCGTCAATTCCATTCCTGGACCAAGGTTGATTCAATAATGAATCGCCCCATCGTTTCTATCCAGTTGTCACAAGCTTGATCTTTTGCAAGATTTCACATGTCACCCACCAAGAGCTTGTTTGATGTTGGCTCTAGAAGGATTTCCATCTTCATTGTGAATATTTTTACATATCACTCGGATGTTCTGGCAATATCACAAGGATAATGCGTAGGACTCTTAAAATATACTTACTTTCCACATTGTGTGAAAAAGCAAGTCTTCAAGAATTTAGTGTCCTAACGAGATATTGTGGATGATCTCGTGGCTCTAGACTCAATTGTGCATATTTGGTTCCTGAGCCGGAGACTAGGGAGAGGGTCTCCTTCTTCAATATCAACAATCTCTAAGAAAAAGTCGATAGATAATGTCGGTTCCCCGTGAGAATGAAACAAGCCCTTTTGAGAGGAACTTGAGTGGCTTGGAAAGTTGTAGTGCAGTGCGTCACTGGGTCCATGACGTCTTGTCTTCAATACCAGTGTTACCTTAGTAACCACTTAGTAGCATATGTATTGAACCCGGTTACTGCCCTAAGGTTGAATTATTGGAGGGCTATTTCTTTTCACCCTTTTCTCATTCATTTCTTTTTCATTCTTCAACCCCTTCAGTGCTTACCGAGACTTCATAACTAGAACCTTGTTGGGTTTATTCCAGTACTAGCTCTGTCTCAGTCCGCACTCTTCCCATTTCTCATTTTTCTCCTTTTTTCATCATACCTAAGGACTCTACACTATCTAGTGGATTGTCCCTGGGAAGATCCCTCCGGTTCTGGCGGATCGTGGGAACGAATACTTAACCTAACCATCCTTATATCATCATGCATAATGTAAATTGGTCGGTCTTTTGGTATTGTTCATTCTTTCTCGAAACCAATTGAAAACTCATTTGGAAAAATCAATCAAGGTACTTGTGATATAAAATCAAAGCAATTTGTACCTTAATTGTTTTGATCATTTAGAAATGCTCCCCCTCAACATGTGCATATGATTTGAAATTGTTGAGCACATGGAGGCAAGAGTTCTTTGAAATAATTTCTTTGAAATAATTTCATGATCACAATTTTCATAGAAAAAGCCATTTGATTTTCTTGGTAAATTCTCCCCCTCAATATGTGCGTAGGATATTTGAAATCATTTTATCACATAGAGTCAAGAGTTCTTTTCAAGCACATTTACGATCACACAAGCCATTAAGAAACCATTTAAAACTCAATCAAGGTACTTTATGTTAAAACATAAAAGCATTTGCACCTCGATAGTTTCCTTTCTTTTAAAAATGCTCCCCCTCAATATATGCTTCGAGATTCGAAAGCGTTTAGCACATATGAGAGAGCAGCCTGCACAACTGAATCAAAATGATCAACTTTTATCAAATTTCATTATTAAATCACAAATTCTCCCCCGATCAAAAATATCAAACTCTTTGAGATTTTGGATCCCAAGTGATTTAATAAGGTTTAGAACACATGGGAGAATATGTGCCTAGTTTAAATACTCATATTGTTTTTGGATAAATCCTCCTCCTCAACATGTGCATTGTGTATTTCAAATCGTTTGGCACATGGAGGCAGGAGTGCCTATAAAGGACTAAAACTGGTTCCATTAAAACAGATTTGAGATTTAAATCACGATCTCTCCCCCGATCAAAAATATCAAACCATTTGAGATTTGTGATCCCATCTGATTTAAATCATTTAGAAAATTTTAGGGGAATGACGTGGCAAGATTTAATTTTTGAAATTGACTGAGATGGACCAACTCTAGACATTAAAGATTGTTAGTGTCAGGTATGATAGTTTTTTAAACGATCTTTAAGTAAAATAAAACAATTTCACAATCAAACAAGAACATAAAAAATTTCATTTTGTAAGATCTTTGAGTTTTAAAGAAAATCATACCATGACATAACATTAAATCTTTAGATCACCACTTTATTTCGTACAAACGGACTTGAAAGATGAAATATCGTTTTGAAAATATTTAATTTAAAATCACTCTCCCCCTCAATTGATGACCGAAGTCGATAATTGAGTGACTTAAGTTTTGATAAAATGAAGTCCGGTGATTTTCAAAATTTAGTCCAATTAATTTTCAGAACAATATTTTCCCATTTTCAAAACAATTTAATCAAATTTTTCAAAATTGTTTAAAAAATGGTATCCTGCACAAAGATATATTAAGTGGTTGAGAAGCTTCTGTTGTTGCTGTAGGGCTTGGAAGAAAAACCGTCTGCATATGCAGTGAGACTTCTTCTTATGTTGCATTTTGAATGCCAACTGAGGTTCAATTAAGCTCCGTTTCTTCAATCATTTAGAAGAAAACCATCTGCTGATGCAGTGAGACCTCTTACGTTGCATTTATGCCAACTCTGCATAGAAGTCCAATTAAGCTCCGTTTCTTAATTTGTCAACCCAAGATATAGTTACCCATTCCTTTCGGCATCCAATCATCATATTATGTGGGATCCGGATCGGGAACATTCTTATACCAAAATACCAGCATACGTTAGTGAACACACATACAGATATATGGTGGTCGACATCACCCAAACAGCAATCGACTAATTCAAGTCAATTCAACATATCAAACAGTTCATATAAGGTATGAGAATAATGTGTTTATCAAACTCTAATCATCTAAACCTAACAATCATATCCTAGGCACCTAGTCCTTCAACGTAGGTTAACATCATTTTTCAGTTAAGCATTTAGGATAGTTAGATAATCTCGTTAGATGATATAGATTTGAAAACATTCTCCCCCTCAATCAATGACTTATTTTCAGAAAAGTTTAAAAGCGCTGAAGTCATTGATTGAGTTTTCAATTTTTACAAAAACTCTGAAACTGATTGATTCGCAAGCAACTCATTTACCACCATTTTTTAAAACACCAAATATTTTTCTGAAGAATTTTAGACGGAAAAACATTTGTGTAGGAACAGCAGTCCTTCGACATACTTTCCTCATTTTGATTTAGGATAAGTGCACGAAATATTTTGAAAATTGATTTAGCGCAGCACTTTCCTTTCTTAGAAAAACGGGTTCCTATCAGAAATAATAGCAAGCCATAATTTGAAGCCCGGGTTACAGTCAGAAATAACTGTAAGCCATATTTTTAGACATGTTTTGAAAAAGAATATTTACACCTCCTGCTCGAACTTCATCTATGGTCCCGTGCCATTATTGAATGACATTTCTAAGACCGCAGATGTTATCGATACCAGAAGACATGTCTTGAAAAACAATATTTTTGGTATTTTCAAATTTTCTGATTTTTATAGGTTTTTGTAGGTTTTATAATTTTCTATTTTGTTTTGCTGGTTTTATAATTTTGTATTTAGTTTTTTTTAAAATATATACAAAGATAGAATAGATGATATAGTTAAAGAAGATGATGATACGAGTACCGAGATAAGGATATCGAGCAGCCCCGTTGTAGAAGATAGAAGTCATCATCCCTAAAACTTTCACCACCAAAAGCTTCCGAGGCTCTTGCATTGAAGAAAGAAATTGAACCATCTGAAAGTGAGACTTTGGCAGCTTCCCCCCAAACCGAAAATCCATTGGATGAGCAGATTCGAAGCTCTATTTCAAGCTTGCCTTAGCCAGGTGCACAGAGAAGCACACCATTATCATAAAACCCGCTGCTCCTTTTAAGACCGATAATCGAGATTCTTCGTTCGGGGTTATATCATCAACAAGAACAACAGCAACGTATCATCCCACACATAAAACAATCTTCTCAAATTTCTTTTCTACTAACGTCTGAAGCAATCCATTCCAAAAGGTGTCAAGAGACCACTTCCCCCGAGTAGTTGAATTGATGCAGTCAATCTCTTAGACTAAAGCTCACAAACCCGAATACACATATACCCAAAGACAAAGAAACTTATACCATCGAAGTAGCATATTAAGTCCAATAGCCAAAGAATAACCTCGAAGTATACTTTTCTCTCCCCCTGAAGACAGTGCATGAAGCTCAAGAACCCGAAGTACCCGAATGCCCAAAGAGAGAATAACCGATAACATTGAAGAAGCAGGCCAAATCATTGATTATCTCTGCGGGTGACAATCTCTGCGGATGTCAACACCGGAATAAGTGATTATATCTCTGAATCACTGATTAAGCCCTCAAGTAAAATAGCTGAGCATCCCCAATGTACACAATCTCTCTCCCCTGATGATTGTGATAACATCAAAATCATCACACACTTGTGTACCTCTTTCATCTTCAGAAACTAACTCTTCCATCTCTTCCCACACATAGTTGGAATAAGAACACTAAAAGCCTTGATGAGTAAAACTTGAGTTTCTCTGCGGTCATGACAAATGTTTTCCCGGGATATCTTCAATCACTTAGAAGAATTATGTTCATCAAGTTTACTCGCCATGAGTCAAACCTTGAGTTTCTCTGCGGTAATAACATTTGTCTTCCCAGGATATCTTCAATTACTTAGAAGTATTAAGTTCATCAAGTTTACTCGCATTTAGATACGTGTCTCCTTCCCCCTTGCTGGTTTTGATACTTCAGAATCAGCAACACTTTGAAAGCCCATGTACTAGAAATCATTTGAGAAGAACACTTGAACTATTGTGAGAATCAACTTGCTGAAGAAAAGAATGAGCAAATCTAATTGGGGATTAACTTTGGCATTTAACTCTCCCCCAATTAGTGCTCTCCCCTAAACCGACAATCTTTATGATGAATGCTTGAATTAAGAAGAAGTCTTTATGTAATCAAATGCAACTCGTCTTTAGTCTTCTAACATATAGCAGACAATGTAGAATCGACTGTAGACTCGACCTTCTTCAAGATTGTCCAGTTGGGGAATAGATAGTTAACATCTTCAACTCATACCAAAAAGCATCCCACCAAAAAGCATCCCAATTAACTTACATCTTGCAAATCCCCTTAACTAAAATCCCTCCCAATCAAACAAGAATAGAAAGATGTTCATCAAGGAAATCAGCAATCAGGCCGCAACGAACACACAAGATGGTAAGGCCAAACTACCAATCACATCAAACAAGAACAGAGAAATTGTTCAGAATTATCATGTTGATGTATACGTGAAGCATTAACCGGAAGCACTTTGTCGATAAACTTATCAATCCGAGTGAAGATGTCAACCAACGGCTCTTAGAAGAACAACTCCATGTAACGATGACCCGATAAGAAGAAGCTCGGTTCTTACATGAGTTTGGAGCCGTTTGACCATTTATTCTCATATATCAATCAACCATGCAGTATTATCACACTTCTTCTCCCCCTCAAGAATTGCAGACGAAGTTGCCATTCTTGACTAAATAAGTGAACATCATCCAAATGTTGTCTATTCACACTTCTCTCCCGCAAAATTAGCACAGGATGTCGCCATCGTCATTATAGTTGAGAAAGTGGAATCAGAGAACAATCAACAGTACCCTGGTTCACTTGATGACTGAAGCGCATGGAAAAGTATGAAGCATGTTGATGAGAATGGTCATAATAAGAAGATTTCTCTTCTTCAAAAGATAAAGCGCACTGACACGTACACCTTTCTTTTCTTTAGAGAACGAGGCATGAACTGAAGTGTTCAGACGTCATTATGTTGAAGTACGAGGCCTGAACTGATGTGAACAGACGTCATAATCTCTCTCTTTTCAGCTCTCTTAGGAAAACATGTAATTAACCCCATTATCATTCAGTAGGCTCTTTGTAGTGACAACTGATGGAGAAAACCCAATATGATGAATTTGACCCTGAAGTAAACTAACCCGAACTCGTGACTTAAACTTGCACATATGTAACAAAAAGCGGTGCCGATTTCCATTAGCATCTCTCAGTACTCTCTATGTACTCTATACTCTTCCACCAACCAACCATCAAGTATAAGACGTACATTACCTCTTGAAAATCCATAATTGAATGTGACACTGAGCACTGCAACGTAACTCCTTAAAGTGATAGTTATTTTGTAGTGGTATGAGCCCAATTCCCCCAAGTGGTAAAAGAAAAGGTAAAAGACACCCAACAATAACTAGATTTCCAAGTCTTTGTTTTTGATAATAAGCTCGAACAAGGATCTTGAAGAATCTTCATCCATCCATCCCCGATACCTTCAGATACTAAGTACACTTGCCCGTGATATTTCACTTCAACCTCAAATAAATAATAGTGAATTAACCCCGTTGTCACATCTTCTGAACTGCTCAAATCTAGCATTCTTTGACGTTTTAAGTAAACTATGATAATGGTTTCATCCCGACCATGGTTAGAAGCACATATCCCCGTAAAACCATATAATAACCTAACTGCCATGACAAATATCCAAACACACATCCAATTCATGAAGTACACCCTTTTATCCTTTCTTCGAAACAGAAACCGTAGCACCAGCATCAAATAAGATCCCGAAATACACTTTTCTTTCTCCAAGATGGTTCTATCATTACGGGATTTTACAATTCTATGGTTTAAACCGAGAAATAGTTTCTTTCGCGGGATTTTACAAAACCAAGAATACACCGTAAGATAGATCCGGAAATGCACTTTATTATTACCAGGATGTTTCCATTGTTACGGGATTTTACAAGTCTCTGATTTACACCGAGAAATAGGTTCTTTCGCGGGATTTTACAAAATCAAGACAAAACCGTAAACAATGTTAGCTTGAATGTGTTATGACAACTTTGGTTTCGGTGAATATCTGTTTTAAGGGAACATGCAGCGGTTCATCAACGGTTCATTATCCAACACCAACATTATCATCAACCATCCAATCAACACTTTGGTAAGCACATCATTCACGCAATCTGTCGGCTATTGTAGTGACCACAAGGAGAAGTAAACCCGATATATCAAACTCGAACATGACGTAAAATTCCCCAGATTTGTTACTTAAACTGTACTAATCCTTGTGAACAAGAAACGGTGTACCCAATGTACAAAACCTCTTGACATATCCTCAACTGCGTGAGACACCGAAGTGATAGCTACGTTGTGGGTTAATCGAGAAAGAATCACAAACGCAACTAAATAGCCAAGTCTTTATCACCCTCTATAAATGCCCAAACAAGTCATCTTCGCGGAAGGGTAGAAAGAAAGAAGACGAAATAAGTAAACACGCCTGGAAAAATCTCACTTCAAATTCAAATAAGAAATACCGTCCAAACAACCCCGTAGTCGAATTTGTTCAATTAATTCAAGCCGTGAAGAAATATACTTCGTGAAAATGCATAAACCAAACTATCAAGCCACATAGCACATCAAATCTCATTATCAATCCAAATCATATCAATAAATCTCATCAACCAATCTCATCATTAAATCACATAAATCCGATCTCATATTAAGAAGCCCATCTGACCGTCATTCAAATTCAATCATTTATATACCCGTTATGATAAATTTCTTTTCACAAAAATTAAGCACAAGCCGTGAATTTAGTATCCATCCGTGAAAATTTTATCATACCGATAATACCATTCTTATTCAACAATCATCAAACATAAGCATATCCAAACATGAAATTCGGATAAACAATTTCATGCATCCGCTTCAGGCTTAAACGTATATCACGGCCTAGTCCAAATAAGTTTCATTGCAACCCATAGTCCAAAAGATGCAATATTCACCAGCCCATTCCAAAAAGAAAACACCGATCCAACTACCTACATATAACAGTATATGATATAATGCCCTAAATCAACTCATTTGTCATAACCCTAATTGCACTTATGTAAAAAATACGCCCCCATCTAACCCTTTCCCCAAACAAGATGAAATGTACCTAGACATTGGGTTATGGATCTTGGGTCATTGGTCATGGACTTTGGGTCATGGATCATGGATAATACCCAATATGACTTCATGCATGATGTCATGCAATGGGTCATGGGTTATGGATCATGCTCCATGGGTATGGGTTATGGACTTTGTTTTTTACCCAAAAACATTCATTGTACCTAGTCAATGGATCATGGGTCATGGACTTTGGTTTTTATGCATTACATTACCCATTACAATATATACAAAGTATATATGTACATTTCTATATTATGTAAACACTAGTTGTTATACATATGCATTTGTATAAGATGTAAACAATATTACTTGTTTTGTTTATATAAAAATGTCTTTTGTTTTATATAACTTATTTACTAAACATGTTTTGATATGGTTTTAATATGTTTAGTATAAGTGTGTTAGTAAACTATTGGCTCAAAACCTTTTACGTATTTTATTTGTTTCGTTAAAATAATTTTACGTTTGTTATCGACAAAACAATAGAAGATCGTAAAATATAAATAAATGTTTTTATAGTTTATTTGTATAAACATAATACAACCCATACAACTCCTGTCCATTCTGATTCAGTAGCTTCGGCTACTGTTATACCCGATTCTCCAATTCATAGCTCGCACACTACATCTGGCCCACAACCTACCCATTCCTCTCACAGCCTACTTCCCACCACTCAATCTACTTTGCAATCTGGCTCAAACCATACATCCTCCACTACCAACATTCCCTTTCTGTTCAGCAACCTACAACCAATGTTGCATCGCAACCCAACCCGAATCCTGCTTTGACTCATCCCTTGGTCACTCGCTTTCGTGCCAATACAAATCGGCCTACTCAACATTACACTCTTAATGTGTCCACCATTTCCCCACTTCCCAAGTCGTATAAACAAACGTTTAATATTCCTAATTGGTATAGTGCTATGCTTGATGAATATAATGCGTTAATTAAGAATATTACCTGGATTCTTGTACCTCAGCATTCGAGGGCGAACATTGTTCATTCTTTATGGCTTTTTTGGCATAAGCACAATGCAGATGGTAGTCTTAATCGTTACAAGGCTCGCCTTGTTGCGAATGGTAGCACTAAACTTGCAGGTATTGATGTGGATGAGACTTTTAGTCTGGTGGTTAAACTGGCTACTATACGTACTGTGCTCAGTCTTGCAATTTCTCGTCATTGGCTGGTTCACCAGCTTGATGTCAAGAATGTTTTTTTTTCATGGCTCATTATCTGAGACTGTTTATTTTCACCAGCCTCTTGGTTTTCAGGATCCGAAGCCCTGATCATGTTTGTTTATTGCAACGACCGCTCTATGGCCTGAAACAAGCCTCACGAACGTGGTTTTAGCGGTTTGCAACCTATGCTACTCGGGTTTGTTTTCATCATAGTCGATTTGACTCTTCTCTTTTCATTTACAGATAGGGGTCGGACATTGCTTACTTACTACTATATGTTGATGATATTGTGTTTACAACATCTTCTACAGCTTTTCTATAGCGTATTATTACGTCTCTACATACGGAGTTTTCTATGACTGATTTGGGGCCTTTTAATTATTTTCTGGGTATTTATGTGACTCGTAATACTTCTAGGATGTTTTTATCCAAAGAGAAGTATACGACTGAGGTTTTTGAGCGTGCTAGCATGCTTACTTGTAATCCGCGTCGTAATCCGGTTGACACGAATTCCAAGCTTTCTACTGATGGTGATCCTGTTTCAGATCCTACTTTGTATCGTAGTCTTGCAGGGGCTCTACAGTATTTGACCTTTACGCGGCCCGATATATCTTATGCGGTTCATGCATGATCCTCAGGAGCCTTATTTTTCTGCTCTTAAGCGGATCTTGCGGTATGTTCGTGGCACCTTGACTTATGGTTTGCAGCTTTATTCATCTTCGACGTCTTCGTTCGTTGCTTATTCTGATGCAGATTTGGTTGGGTGTCCGACTACACATCGGTCTACCTCTGGTTATTGTGTTTTTCTTGGAAACAATCTTTTATCTTGGTCCTCCAAGCGCTAGTTTACTCTCTCTCGGTCTAGTGCCGAGGCTGAATATCGGGGTGTTGCCAATGCGGTTGCGGAAACTTGCTGGTAACGTGATCTTCTACGCGAGCTTCATACGCTACTGTCTACGGCTATGCTTGTTTATTCTGACAAAGTGAGTGCAGTCTACCTTTCGTCTAATCCCGTGCAACATCAACCCACGAAGCACATTGAGATCGACATTACTTTGTTCGTTATTTGGTTGCTAAGGGTCATGTACGTGTTCTTCATGTCCCTTCTCGCTATCAGTATGCAGTTATCTTTACGAAAGGTTTACCTACGACCTTATTTGATGAGTTTCGTTCCAGCTTGAGCATTTGTGTACCTCCCGCTCAAACTGCGGAGGGTTGTTAGACAGATTATTTGTAAGGGCTAAAGCCCATATATTGTTTAGCATGGTTTATATGTAGTTAGGCCCATTGTGTATTATATATACACTCAACATTGTAATCATTATTTATTATGCAATACAAGGTTTAATATAGAATGTCTTAATTACTGAGGAATGTTGTAACTTGTCACTTTTTCTAATTGTCTATAGCGCGCCTTCTTATGAATTCATTTTTTTGCTATTATATACTCAAAATTTTTGAGTTTTGACTTTTGTGTGTATTTGCTCATTACAAATGTCAAATTTCAAAAGTTTGGGGTACATAATAGGAAAAATAAGAAGGCTACACACAATTGAAGAAAGTGATACATTAGATACATTCCTAGGTAATTATACGTATTTCTTATGCATATTTATGCATGGTTTAGGGTCGAAAGACTTCTTTTTCAATGAACAAGCTTTACAACCCACTAGGCAGTGTACCTAATCATTGTAGTCTAGTATGGGTAAGCCCAGGGGGTTGATCGTTCTCTAGGGGAATAGATATGCTAGTAGAGATGTATGACGAAAAGGTGAGGTGAGGAAGGTTCTTTTTTTTATGTTTTTATATTTTTTAATGAAAGAAAGTAAAATCTCGGGGTTTGAAGAGTAGGGGGTGGTAATTCCACCAATTATACTACTTAACAAATAAAATTAAAAACTAATTAACTAATGAAGAGGAAAAGGCTATGGATTGATTGATTGTGTTTATTATGATAATTAAAAACGTGTTTACTTAGATTTTCTTACTCCCTAGTTATCTATTATTGGTCGGTTGAATTGTCACATACTCATTCTAATTGGTGCATTGTATTCCGTGTTAGTCATAGGGGGTGCCTAATTCCCTAGTTCTATGAATCATAACTCTCCTCTAGACTATCTAGGATCGCTAAGTACCGAAGTATCTCCCCCAAATACTCTATTATCCTTAAGCTACAACTCACGCAATAAACACAACGATGGCCTAATTGCACTCTTAATTTTTTTTGCTATTTAGGACGTTCAAGCTCGCAATAATTAAAGAAGAAGCCAGTTGTCCTTACTCTAGCGTCTACCAAGTAAAACAAGAGACAACCTAACAATAATCAACAACTAGGTTTCATTGGATCTAAGCAAACACTAGATCAATTTAGCTACGAATGATGGATAAGCAAGAACACAAACAAACAACTAAACATAGATCAAATATGGTGATAGATTGGATAAACAAACTTATCTTTAAGTATACAAGAGGGTTTGGAACCCTAAAATACTGCCCAAGTCGGACTCTTAATGAACTAGGTTTGCTCTCCAAAATAATGCACACCAAATACAGTAAATTCAAAGTCTATATATAGATTTACACTTACGAGGGCATCACCTTTTGATGGTGATGCCGTCTGATCGTCGTTATTAGTGTTTCGTTTAGTACAAGTCATCATTGGTACTACATCATGTGAGAAATGGTGACGCCATCTGGCTTGCTTGAGGACGTCGTCTGGGATGGATCATGGTTATCTGGTGAAAAAAGTAAGGGTGACGCCCTTCTTGGTTATGGCGTGACGCCGTCAGGTGTTAGGACCAAAATATGACCTGAGTCGTCGCTTGAGAATTTTTAGAAAACCTTGTGAGCGACAACGTCGCCCTTGGAGTTGGGACGTCGTCAGGCTTGTGAAAACTGCCTTGTATCTTGACTTTGTCATTTTCTTCATGTTTTAGCTCTTTTTTATCCAAATATGATTTATTCCATCATTTTGCTTTCAAAACACTTAAAATGTGAAAATGAATGATTTTAAGCAATAAAAAATATAAAATGTAATGATTTAGGGCTTAAATGACCCCCTAAAAAGGTATGTTCTAAAACCTTATCAAATATCCCTACACTTGAAATTTTCTTGTCCTCAAGCAAATGTGCTTTTGGCTAATCAATTTATGAGTTAGGGGTCATTTAGCATTGGTTTAAAATAGTCTACAACAAGTACAAGCGCCACAATAGTCAAAACAAGCACATAAATTATACACTAGCACCTCACAATTGGTGTTTGGACTCTCTTATCTCTCGGGTTTATATGAAATATAATATGTAAGGAAATAGAAGATAAACACTCATTACCTGTCGTAGTAAATAGATTACCATAGGCTTGAGAATAGATCAAACCTCCACCACTTTGGCGTAAGCACCTAGGAATAACTAGGTCTTCACAAAGGGTTACAATGTTAGGCTTCGGGTAGGAAAATAAAAGGTTTTTTGGATATGGGGAATTTTTAGTGGTGGCAAGTCAAAAATCCAAGTTACCTACATAAAAAATACGGCGTTGCTAAGACAAGACTCGACTGACTAACATTAGATAACAACTTGAAACAAAATCAAAAGACATAATCTTAAAACATAAAGATAGATGTACAACGGATATCAAATGAGTATTTCAAACATATATCACCTCGAGTTTTAAAGTAAGATAAGAATATCAACAAATAGTGTAGTAGAATATATACATCTACATGTGTTTTATCCCCTGAGGGTAGAGTATAATTGTCAGGGTTGTGTAATATTAGGTGGTCCTCATTGTCTTCTTCAGTTTTAATCGGCGGTGTGGGATACACTTCTAAAGTTTGGTTTAGTTACCAAGGAAATTGTGGTTATCCTGTCTGTGAGTTAGCAACATAAAACATTTTTCAAAAGTGTAAATGGCTTAAAGGGTGATTGTAAAATAGTTTATAAAATGGTTTGTAAAACGTTTTTTCGAGAAATAAGAAGACAATTTATCAGTTGCAAAATAATAGCAAAGTTTGTAGTTCACTGTCTGACGTAACTGTAAAATAATAATTTGGTTTTTAAAAGAACCCGTGAGTTAATTTATAAAACAATTTGTAGGGCAAAAGAAAATGATCCGTTGTTTATGAAATGATGATATGGCCGAAGCAAAACCTCTTTGGTGTGCAAATTAAGTTTGAAAACAGTTTTGTGTCTCAATAGTGGTACAGCCTTTTGGCATAAGAAGGTAGTGAAGGTAGGCAATTTGGTGTGCAAATTAAGTTTCTCCTTCTAAAGACAGTGTTTCGGTGATAAGGTTTTAAAAGGTACCTTTTTGAGGGGTCGTTTAAGCCCTTATTTGATCACTTTTGTATCCGTTATTGCTTAATATCGTTCCTTTTCACTTTTTAGGTCTCTTGAAGGCAAAATGCTGGAATGGCACTTATTTGGACGAAAAGGCGCGATTATACGAAGAAAATGGCCAAAGTCAGAATCGAGACACTCAAAGCTGCTGAAAACTTAAGGTGACGGTGTCAGGTGTTAAGTGTGACGCCGTCGGAGGATCTTTGTGACGGGACAGAAGCCAAAACTCCCATTTTCAAGTGACGACGTCAAGTTATAAAAGAGTAGGCCGTCGCAACTCAGACGGCCAAGATGTAATCCAGACGGCGTCAGAAGCTGAAGAGGACGGCGTCACAAGCATAAGGTGACGCCGTCGCAAGTCTAACGTGGCCAAGACGAAACCCTAATGACGGCGACACGACGGCGTCACAAAACATAAAGTGACGCCGTCGCATGTGTAATATTATATATAGAATCCGAATTTTTCAGTATTAGTGTGTAGTCTTTTGGAGTAAAAACCTAAACCGAACCAAGGCTGTCTTGTACAGTATTTTAGGGTTCCAAACCCTATCTTACACCAAGATAAGTGTTTTACTTCATTAATACAATTATGTCTTTGATTATTTGTGTGTATGCTTGCATGATTTCCATGTCCGGCTAATTTACTTGTGTGTTTGCTTTGGGAATATGAAACTTAATTATTGAATATTGATTGGTTGTTTCTTATCTTAGTTGGTTAATGATCTAGTAATGCGATAGGTCATTCGTTGTGTACTTAATGCTTGATTAAATCTTTGTGAACCTTAGAATATGACTCTTTGTGTAGTTGTAAGCTAAACCATCCAAAGAGTGCCTTAGAGTAAGAGTTTATTATCCCTAGTGGGTTTTGTAGACGAGACCCTTTGGTAAGTTCAAAGAGTTAGGGAGAAACGCATACCCTACAACCTTAGACACACAACGCAACTAGGAATAAGGACGTGACAATTCAACCACCAATAGGAGATAATTAAGAAGTAGTAAAACCTAAGTAAACACATCTTTAAACTATCATACGAGCACACATTAATTAGACATAGACTACATACACCTCAGATTAGATAATTAAATAAGTAGAGTAATCGGTAGCAATACCAACCCCCCCAAATTCAAACCCCGAGATTCGTACCTTTTCTTTCCTTAAAAAATATAAAAAGATAAAAAAATAATCTTCCTCAACCACAACCTTAGCGTAGTAACTTCTCACTAGCATTCCTAATCCCCTAGAGAACGATATCAATACCCGTGGCTTACCCTAATACTACACTACAACGATTAGGTTCACTGCCTAGGGTGTTGAAAAACTTGCTCGACGAAAAGGAAGTTCCTTTGACCCCGAAAGACGCGTGTAGCGTTATCAAGTTTTTGGCGCCGCTGCCGGGGAATAGAATAGCTAGTTAGTAGTCCACCTCGTTTAGGTTTCTTTACTTGATTCCTATCAAGTAAACTTTTTTTTTCTCATTTTTAGCTTCCTCTTAGTCTATCCCCCTTCTTCGTGACCTTTGTTCGTAACCCCATCACTTTTCATCATGGAAGGTGATAACCACCCACCATTCATCAACCCACCACCAATTGACCCGCCAAGAGCCCGTACTCTTGGTGAATACTCGAGACCAAGCCACTCAGGCTATAAGAACACCATTGAGCTTCCCGACCAAGCCCAAACTACGGCCCTGCGATCCGACACCATCCGGTTGGTGCAAAACGGATGTGCATTCCATGGACTTCGTTCCGAAGATCCAAATCAGCATCTGAGGGATTTCCTCAAAATTGTCGATTCCATCGACCTTGATGCTACTACTCGGGAGACCACGCGCCTGCGTCTCTTCCAATTCTCTCTACGGGACCAAGCTAGTAATTGGCTTGAGCGACTTCCCACCGGCTCCATCTCAAGTTGGGATCATCTTACCTCTCGCTTTCTTGCTCAATTTTTCCCACCAGGGAGAACCACTAAGCTTAGGAATGACATCTTAATGTTCCAACAACGTCAAGGTGAATCTCTCTACGAAGCATGGACTCGATTCAAGGACTTACTTCATAAATTCCCTCATCACGGCATTGATCTTTGGCTCCAAGTCTAAATTTTCTATGATCATGTCAACTTCCCCACCAAGCGATCCATTGACCAAGCGGCCGGTGGAAAACTTAGTGATCTCACCGCGGAAGAATCATGGGGTATGATAGAGGACCTCGCCCTCTATGACAACGAAAGTTGGGATGACCCCCGTGAGCTGCCCAAAACCGTTAAGGCAATCTCCTTGCCTCCTTCCGACCGTAGGATGATCGAACTTGAAGATCAAGTTAATTTCCTAATGAGTTCCTACAAAAATCCTAAGTCCTCACGTCAAGTGAATAAAATCACTCTACCTTGTGAGTTATGTAGTGGTCCCCATGACACTCGTGATTGCACAAGACTTCCTGAACAAGCTTTTGCGGACTACGCCTCCATGCGTACTGACGGAGCGGGAGAAAAGTGGTACACTTTCAAGCCCGAACAAAACAACTTAGGAAACTCTTACAACCCCTCATGGAAAAATCACCCTAACCTTAAGTGGAACCAAAACTCAAGCACACCCCAAAGCTCATCTAGTCCACCTAATAGGTTCAACTCTCTAAACACCGGGAACCCCACTAATCTTGAGGCAATTGCATCTAGATTCCTGTCATCTCAAGAGACTCGATTGACTAAGCTTGATGCTGATTTTAAGCAAAGACAAAGCGAGATGACAAACAAGCTTGATGCCCTCTTAAAAGCCTTCAATGAACGGGAAGTTGGAGCACTCCCAAGTGAAACTATAAAGAACCCAAAAGTGGATTCGATCTCGTCGACTTCATGTTCTTGTTCACCATGCGAGAACACACATCCATGCCCCTCACACCCAACGGTTCACTTGGTAAACGCTATCAAAAAGGGTTCCAAGCCATCCAAAAGGTACCAAGGCCCTGCACCGTTGGTGGAACCCACTCTTGAGAAACCCGTCAACCAAGAATCCAAACCTAGTTTAGAGGAGGAGTACAAGGAACTCCATCAAGAAAAACCGATTCTTGAGGTCTTAGCTCATGCACCTTATTATAATGCTTTAAAAGAAAAATATGAGTTAGAACTTAAGCTTGGAAAACATGGGTCCGCTTTTGTGCGAAATAATTTACCTAAGAAGTTAGACGATCCCGGGCTATTCACTCTTCCGTGTAGGCTTGGAACTTCCAAACCTCTCGACGCTCTAGCCGACTTAGGGTCATGCATCAATCTTGTTCCGTTGTCCCTCCATAGAAGCCTTAACTTAGGTAAAATAGAACCAACGGAAACCATCTTAGGTCTAGCGGACGGTAGTGTTGCACATCCGGTAGGAATAATAAAAGACATGGTAGTACACGTAGGAGAGTTGACTCTTTTGGCCGACTTCCATGTGCTAGACATGAATAAGGACCCAACATGCCCCTTACTAGTAGGAAGAGGATTCTTAGCTACCGCTAGTGCCATCATCGATTGTAAGATGTCCAAAATAGTGGTAGGAGAAGGGAGTGCTAGGTCAATTTACGATGTCAAAAAGCATACGTACTACAAAGAAGAGGAAATCCCACATGAGATTAAGTTGGATAGAGAGCCTTCTAGATATGGACCTTGGATAGATAAGAACCTCATAGGCCTCCAAAGACCTTTTTACCTAGATGAAGCCTTCACTAGTAAAGCAACTTTCCAAGAAAAAGAAATGGCTAGGGACATGGAAGTGAACCCGTTCGAGGACGCCTTAGTATTTAGGAAGATGACCGAGTTCTTAGGAAGCTTGCCCGTCAACCTTGTCATGAATAAGTGGAAAGTTGAGAAATCTAAACACAAATGGGACTGGATAGACCGCCTAGTGACGGTAATGGAGAATGGCACATTAGGATAACAATCTATGATCCCGATGGAGAAAAGTTTGAAAAGGCATATCTAACCGAACGTACTATTAGGAACTTATATGATAAGTTTGATCCTTATGACATTGTGGAGGATAGGCTTACTTATATAGGTACGTAGGAGCACGACTACGAGTCTAGCTACAAGATTCTTAAATAAAGAAAAGCGCTTCGTGGGAGGCAACCCATGCTTAATTGTTTGCTTGTTAGTGTCATATATCTTTTATCGATTGTTTATTCTCATGTTTAAATTTGTAAAAATGCTTTATTTTGTTTTTAACCTCGTCTTAATTGCATATAAAGGTATTTTACATAAGGAATAAGTGTAGGGAGGATTACACACGTTTTCAAGGAAACGTAAACATGAGAATGACAATTCATTAAAAGATATATTTGTGTGTTTGTTCGAGTCAAATGCTTGTATCGAGTCATAATGGATGTTTTGCAGAAATTTTTTCCAGATTCTAAAGATGTAAGTTTTCCAGAATTTTTTTCAGAAAATCGCAGACCAGTTTTTGTCAGGATAACCTGACGGCGTCAGGATCGCAACCTGACGGCGTCAGGAAGGAGTAAAAACAACAGATTACTTTTTTTTTCTCGTTTTCTGAGCTACTTAAAAAATTTGGAATTTTCCAGGTCTTAATTTTCTAGAAATTTTGTAAACATCCATTCCACAAGCATTATATCTTAGTTTAAATCGAGTCTTATATATATTATTACCGCCGATTTTGCGCGAAGGTTTCGTTTGTTTCATCAAGTGTGCAGGTTTAATTTATCAAGAAGAAGTTACATAAGATTGGAAGGAGCTTTTCACGCATAGAGTACTAGTTTCTTTCGTTTTTGATTACCTTCCATTATCATAACTTTGATACTTTCGGGGAACATTGGGGACAATGTTCAGTTTAAGTGTAGGGAGGGAAAATAAAACGGGGACTTTGAAACTATGCTTATCCTTGATTATTTGCTTTGTCCAATTGTATTTGTGTAATAAACCATGAGAAAATGCCGGTTAGGGTAATTTTAGCACCAAATTTAAATTTTTTTATGATATATAGGAGTGGGCCATTTGTCTTAACAAAAGCGTCTCACGGATAGAAAGTTATATGACTAGCACAAAAAAACCTTTACCACCTAAATTCCACCCAAAATGTGAGGATCGCCCTTAGATTAGTAGGAATTAAAAGCATTCATCTTTAATGCTTAGAGTGTGAACTGGTAGTATATTAGATTCTAGAACTTGTTTTGTGATGCATTCCGAGATCGCTAGTAAGACTACACTTGTGTAGTTAGGAATAACTAAATGATAAGAGGCATTAGGATAACCCTTGTTTGATACCCGTAATATAATTACTTCTTCCACATCGGTTGAGTAATTCCCCCACACCCTTTACATTGTACTCATCTTTAGTGCACGATACCCCTAGTTAACCCCTCAGAGCCTATCCTTTTCGCGGTTCTCGTGATGTTTCGGTTTTTCCGGAATATCAATGAAGAGCATTGTTTACACCCCACCCCCAAATGTACACCCAAATCGCCTTAGCCTACCTTGTATCCACTCACTTTTAGTGCATTATTGTTATCACCTTAAACCCTTAGTTCAATTATCTAGTTGCTTGCATGAGTTGCTAAGTCGAGTCATATCCTTTGTATACAGTTTTAGGACGATTGGGATTCATGGGAAAAGTTAAAGTTTATGAAATGATGGGAAGGGAACGTTAAATTCAAATTCCCTTTGTTTGCATAATAATGTACCCCAAGTGTTTTGATCTTTTCAATTCGGGTCAAATTAGTGTTAGAGTAATAAAAACTCAAGTGTAGGGATGTGCCTATAAATCCCTATCATTTTGATGTTACCGTAGAGGATGGTAGAGTAAAAGTGTATGGAAAAAAAAAATCGAAAAAAAAATAGAAAAAGAGAAAAGAAAAAACATAGAGTGTTTGATATAAAAAAAAAAAAAAAAAAAAAAAAAAAAAAAAAAAAAAAACGGGCTACCATCCTACGTCTTTCCTTTAATTTTATGTTTGTTTTATTTCAGTTAGCTAGAGTTTAGAGTGTCGAGTCTTGGCTTAGCAAAGCCATTCTTCGTATGCTTGTAACATAAGAGATTTTTGACTTACCACCACTATATAGCCTATCCCACCAAACCCTTTGTTTCCCTACCATAAGCCTAACATTACAACCCTTTAAAGACCTCTTTGATAGTCTTTCCTAGGTGCTTACACCAAAGCGATGGAGGTTTGATCTATTCTCAAGCCTATGGTAATCTATGTACTAGGACCGGTTAATGAGTGTTTATCTTCCATTTCCAATTTGTTATATTTCATATACACCTGAGAGAGATGTGAGTATCCAAACACCCTATGTGAGGTGCTAGTATGTAATTTCCGTGCTTGTTATGACTTTTGCGGGGCTTATATGTGTTGTGGACTGTTTTAAACCAATGCTTCATGATCTCTAACTTATAAATTAATTGGCTAAAAGCACATTTGCTTGAGGACAAGCAAATACCAAGTGTAGGGATATTTGATAAGGTTTTAAAAGGTACCTTTTTGAGGGGTCGTTTAAGCCCTTATTTGATCACTTTTGTATCCGTTATTGCTTAATATCGTTCCTTTTCACTTTTTAGGTCTCTTGAAGGCAAAATGCTGGAATGGCACTTATTTGGACGAAAAGGCGCGATTATACGAAGAAAATGGCCAAAGTCAGAATCGAGACACTCAAAGCTGCTGAAAACATAAGGTGACGGTGTCAGGTGTTAAGTGTGACGCCGTCGGAGGATCTTTGTGATGGGGCAGAAGCCAAAACTCCCATTTTCATGTGACGACGTCAAGTTATAAAAGAGTAGGCCGTTGCAACTCAGACGGCCTAGATGTAATCCAGACAGCATCAGAAGCTGAAGAGGACGGCGTCACAAGCATAAGGTGACGCCGTCGCAAGTCTAACGTGGCCAAGACGAATCCCTAATGACGGAGACACGACGGCGTCACGAAACATAAAGTGACGCCGTCGCATGTGTAATATTATATATAGAATCCGAATTTTTCAGTATTAGTGTGTAGTCTTTTGGAGTAAAAACCTAAACCGAACCAAGGCTGTCTTGTACAGTATTTTAGGGTTCCATACCCTATCTTACACCAAGATGAGTGTTTTACTTCATTAATACAATTATGTCGTTGATTATTTGTGTGTATGCTTGCATGTTTTCCATGTCCGACTAATTTACTTGTGTGTTTGTTTAGGGAATATGAAACTTAATTATTGAATATTGATTGGTTGTTTCTTATCTTAGTTGGTTAATGATCTAGTAATGCGATAGGTCATTCGTTGTGTACTTAATGCTTGATTAAATCTTTGTGAACCTTAGAATATGACTCCTTGAGTAGTTGTAAGCTAAACCATCCAAAGAGTGCCTTAGATTAAGAGTTTATTATCCCTAGTGGGTTTTATAGACGAGACCCTTTGGTAAGTTCAAAGAGTTAGGGAGAAACGCATACCCTACAACCTTAGACACACAACGCAACTAGGAATAAGGACGTGACAATTCAACCACCAATAGGAGATAATTAAGGAGTAGTAAAACCTAAGTAAACACATCTTTAAACTATCATACGAGCACACATTAATTAGACATAGACTACATACACCTTAGATTAGATAATTAAATAAGTAGAGTAATCGGTAGCAATACCAACCCCCCCAAATTCAAACCCCGAGATTCGTACCTTTCCTTTCCTTAAAAAATATAAAAAGATAAAAAAATAATCTTCCTCAACCACAACCTTAGCGTAGTAACTTCTCACTAGCATTCCTATTCCCCTAGAGAACGATATCAATACCCGTGGCTTACCCTAATACTACACTACAACGATTAGGTTCACTGCCTAGGGTGTTGAAAAACTTGCTCGACGAAAAGGAAGTTCCTTTGACCCCGAACGATGCGTGTAGCGTTATCATTCGGGTTACTTCGTAAGTTTCTAGGGCTTTTGTTGGGCTATAAGTCAACTTTTCGTGTGTTCCTAGACCTTATCAAAAGTTTATTCTTCCTTTCGTTCTTACTTACATCAAAAGTCCTTTCTTATAGGTACTATGGAGGGTTGTTCCTAGAACGGCTAGGAATGTAACTTGGTTCATCCACGGAGTATAAGGTTTGGGGTAGTGATGACTATAACATAACCCAATCGAGATAGAAAGTATTCCAATAAAGTTTATGATTAGGGAGTAATGTGATGCCAGTGTGTTGTGTGCGACTTTTAAAATGTTACATGCTCGTTTACCCACACCAAAAACATTATCATTTTCTGAAATAAATCAAAACCAACTGGACATAACGCTATTATAACTACTCCAAGTATTGCAAAATTCACCTCTGTATCAGGAATAGGTGATCAAGCTATGTCCCACTGTCCCTTGTTAAATATAGGCAATCAATCTATATTCAACCAAGGTTTAATGAATTTTGGAATACTCAGCTTAGTTACGCTAGTAATATGTCCCAATGCTTTTCAAAGTTATCTTGAAAGACTTAAACAAATATTCCATTTACATGTGGAAAAGGCGTATCACTATGATACGTAAACATACATATAGGAGAAATAATTATAACATGTAATGATTTTAGATGGGCAGTAATAAAACACATATCTTATCAAGTATAATCTCAAACAGGATCATAAGTGAGGCATCAGCTTGGCAGGCAGGCACGTGTCAGTCATAGGGTTAAGTATCATTTTAGTATTCCCATTTGCTATTTATGACTACCATGCTTGTACTTCTAGTTGGTATTTTCCGTTGCTTATGATATTGGTTCGACATAATAATTGATGTTTACCTGACGTGTTGATCTACATTGCTTACACTTCTGATCATGCTACCGTTTAATTATGGAATTGGATTCAACTTATGCTATCTGTCTAGTTGACTTGTTTAGTTGCCATGCTATATTCTTTTTCAATTAATTCCTTTAATTCTTATGTTCATTTTGGTATTCCTACCTGATACATGTGACTACCATGTTTATACTGCTATTAGTATTTCCGTTTGTTATAATACTTGTTCCGTTCATTAACTGTGGATTATCTGACTTGTGTGATTTCCATGCTTACATTCTTTTCAGTTGCTTCCGCCTACTTAGATTTCAGCTTAGCTTACACATATTCTGATTATCTGATTTATTTGTGTTGCCATATTTAGGTTTAGTTGATCCACTGACTGATATGCTTGTACACTGTTTTGTTACTTGTTCTTTTTATATTATTTTTTATCAACCCCTAATTGTTTATGTCCGGTATCTGTATGTTAGGTTATTTATATGTCCTTATATCTATTCGTTGATGCGGTGCTTTGCTTTGGTCTCTTTTGATTTATGTTCTTCTTGTTATCTGTTAATATTGTGTTCTGCAGGTTCCTCATTGACTCATTTTTTTCATTGCTATGACCTTGATATCATTTTCCTTTGATTCCTTTCGTATCTTTATTTTGTTTAGTTTTTGTTATGCAATATCTGTTCACTAGGCTTTTTAAGATCAGCCACATTTTCTTTTCCATGCGACAGGTACTAAGTGGGATGTTGGGCTTTGTTGGGCTGAGAGTAGAAGCTTGAATGGTTCAACCCTAGTTTCCTTTTCGTTTGGACTCATTTTGAAGAACACTTGTTTTGGAATTTTATTTATTTTTGACATGGTGGATTATGTATTTCTTTTTAAATTCATCAGTTTATATGACTTAACTATTATTTATAAGAGACTTCCATTTGTATTTTGATTAATATGTTCTGATATGACTCCATACTATAGCATTTGGACCCTTGTCGGGTTGGGGTGTTACAAGAAGAAAGGAGTAGTAAAGAATCCTTGACCTTATGTTCCGCCAATACTACGGAAAAAGTCATTCATCCTCCAAAACTAAAGGAGCTTGCTTCCCATTTAGAATATGCATTTCTAGACAGGAATCCTGAATTTCCTATTATTATTTCATCATCATTATCTGACAATGAAAAAGATGCTTTTATTACAAGTTTTATGCAAGCATAAGGGCGCTATGGCAAGGAAGGTTTCAGACATTAGATGGATTAGCCCTTCGTCCTGCTCCCATAAAATCTTAATGGAAGATGACTTCAAACCAGTGGTGCAACTGATACGCGTGAAACGCGTGTTCGGGGTCAAAGGAACTTCCTTTTCGTCGAACAAGTTTTTCAACACCCTAGGCAGTGAACCTAATTGTTGTAGTGTAGTATTAGGGTAAGCCTCTGGAATTGATATCGTTCTCTAGGGGAATAGGAATGCTAGCGAGAAATAACTACGCTAAGCTTAGGGTTGAGGAAGATTATTTTTTTATCTTTTTTATGTTTTTTTTAGAAAATTGAAAGGTACGAAACTCGGGGTATTGGATTTAGGGGTTTGGTATTTCTACCGATTACTCTACTTATCTAATTATCTAATTAACTAAACTAAGGTGAGTGTAGTCTATGTCTATTGTTGTGTGCTCTTATGATGATTAAAAATGTGTTTACTTAGATGCTATTACTCCCTAGTTATCTCGTATTGATGGTTGAATTGTCACGTCCTTATTCTTAACGTGTTGTGTCTTCTAAAGTCGTAGGGTATGCGTTTTTCCCTAACTCTTTTAGACTACCTTAAGGTTATTGCCAACGAAATCTCTAGGATTCATAAACTAACTCTAAGGTTATCTTTGGATATTTAGACTACAATAACTCTAGGTGATTATAAACTAATGTTCACAAAGATTACTCAAGCATTAAAAACACAATGAATGACCTATCGCAATACTAGGTCAATCACAATTAAGAAAAGAGACAACTAATCAATATTAAATACCTAGGTTTCATAGATCTAAGCAAACACACAAGTAAATTAGCCGGACATGTAAAACATGCAAGCATACACACAAACAATTGAAGACATAATTAAATTAATGAAGTAAATCACTTATCTTGTTGTAAAATAGGGTATGGAACCCTAAGATACTGCCCAAGAGAGCCTATGTTCGGTTTAGGTTTTACTCCACAAAACTACCTCTCTAAAATACTAAAAATCCAAATTCTATATATAGAGTTACAATATGCGACGACGTCACTCTTTAATTGTGACGCCGCCATTAGGTTTTCGTCTTGGCCACGTCAACTCTGTGACGGCGTCACCTTATGCTTGTGACGCCGTCGGCTCCAACCTCTGACACCGTCGGGATCCAAATCTAGGTCGTCTGAGTTGTGACGCCCTACTCTTTTAAACCTGATGTCGTCACTTGTAAAATAGCAATTTGCTCTCTGAGTTGTCTCAAGGTGTGTCGCGACGGCGTCACTATTAAGCTGTGACGCCGTCCCCTTCTGTTTCAGCAGCTTGAGTGTCTCGATTCTTGACTTTGGCCATTTTCTTCATATAATCGCGCCTTTTCGTTCGAATAAGTGTCATTCCAGCAATTTGCCTTCAAGAGACCTAAAAAGTGAAAAGGAACGAAATTAAGTAGTAACATATACAAAAGTGATCACTTAAGGGCTTAAATGACCCCTCAAAAGTGTACCTTTTAAATCCTTATCAAATATCCCTACACTTGGTATTTGCTTGTCCTCAAGCAAATGTGCTTTTAGCTAATTAATTTATAAGTGAGGGGTCATGAAGCATTAGTTTAGAACAATTCACAACACATATAAGCCTAGCACCTCACAAGTGGTGTTTGGATACTCTCATCTCTCGGGTGTATATGAAATATATCAAGTTGGAAATGGAAGATAAACACTCATTAACCGGTCCTAGTACATAGATTACCATAGGTTTGAGACTAGATCAAAACTCCATCGCTTTGGCGTAAGCACCCAGGAAAAACTATCCAAGAGGTCTTTTAAAGGGTTGTAACGTTAGGCTTACGGTAGGGAAACAAAGGGTTTGGTGGGATAGGCAATTTAGTGGTGGCAAGTCAAAAATATTTATGTTACAAGCATGAGAAGAATGGCGTTGCTAAGCCAAGACTCGACACTATAAACTCTAGATAAATTGAAACAACCAAACATGAATTTAAAGATAGATGTAGGATGGTAGCCCGTATTTTTTTTAACACTCTATTTTTTTCTTTTTCTCTTTTTTCTATTTTTTTTTCGATTTTTTTTCATACACTTTTACTCTACCATCCTCTACGATAACATCAAAATAATAGGGATTTATAGGCACATCCCTACACTTGAGTTTTTATTACTCTAACACTAAATTTGACCCGAATTAAAAAGATCAAAATACTTGGAGTACATTATTACGTAAATAAAGAGAATTTGAATTTAACGTTCCTTCCCGTCATTTCATAAAATTTAACTTTTCCCATGAGTCCTAATCATTCCAAAACTGTGTACAAAGGATATGACTCGACTTAGTAACTTATGCAAGCAACTAGATAATTGAACTAAGGGTTTAGTATGATAACAATAATGCACTAAACGTGAGTGCAGACAAGGTAGGCTAAGGCGATTTGGGTGTACATTTGGGGGTGGATTGTAAACAATGCTCTTTATTGATATTCTGGAAAATCAAAATATCACGAGAACCGCGAAAAAGATAGGCTCTGAGGGGTTAACTAGGGGTATCGTGTACTAAAGATGAGTACAACACAAGGGTGTGGGGGAATTACTCAACCGATGCGGAAGAAGTAATTATATTACGGGCATCAAACAAGGGTTATCCTAATGCCTCTTATCATTTAGTTATTCCTAACTACACAAGTGTAGTCTCACTAGCGATCTCGGAATGCATCACAAAACAAGTTCTAGAATCTATTATACTACCGGTACACATTCGAAGCATTAAAGTGGAATGCTTTAATTCCTACAAATCTATGGGCGATCCTCACATTTTGGGTGGAATTTAAGTGGTAAAGGGTTTTGTGTTAGTCATACAACTTCCTATCTATGAGACGCTTTATTAAGACTAATGGCCCACTCCTACATGTCATGAAAAATTTTAAATTTGTTGCCAAAATTACCCTAACCGATATTTCTCATGGTTTATTACACAAATGAAATTGGACAAGGCAAATAGTCAAGGATAAGCATAGTTTCAAAGTCCCCGTTTTATTTTCCCTCCCTACACTTAAACTGAACATTGTCCCCAATGTTCCCCGAAAGTATCAAAGTTATGATAATGGAAGGTAATTAAAAATGAAAGAAACTAGTACTCCCCTTATTAGCTCGGTAGGATCCGTGTGAAGTAGTGGTTAAATCTTTCTTCAAGAAGAATGTATGTGTGAAAAGCTCCATCCAATCTTATGTATCTTCTTCTTGATAAATAAAACCTGCACACTTGAAGAAAACAAACGAAGCCTTCGCGTAAAATCGGCGGTAACAATATATATATATATATGACTCTACTAAACTAGGATATAATGCTTGTGAAATGGATGTTTACAGATTTTCTGGAAAATTAAGACCTGGAAAATTCCAAAAATTTATAAGTAGCACAGAAAATGAGAAAAAGTAGTAAGCTGTTTCTACTTCTCTTGACGCCGTCAGGTTGCGACCCTGACGCCGTCAGGTTATCCTGACAGAAACTGGTCTGCGATTTTCTAGAAAAAATTCTGGAAAATTTATATCTTTAGAATCTGGAAAATTTTTCCTGCAAAACATCCATTATGACTCGATACAAGCATTTGACTCGAACAAACACACATGTATATCTTTTTAATAATCGTAATTCTCATGTTCACGTTCTTTTTGAAAATGTGTGTAATCCTCCCTACACTTATCCCTTTTGTAAAATACCTTTATATGTAATTAAGACGAGGTTAAAAACAAAATAAAGCATTTTTACAATTTTAAACATTAGAATAAACAATCAATAAAAGATATACGACACACAAACAAGCAAACAATTAAGCACGGGTTGCCTCCCACGAAGCGCTTTTCTTTATTTATGAGTCTTGTAGCTAGACTCGAATTCGTACCCCTACGTGACTTCGTTACCGTCACCTTCTTCTAAAACAATATCCTCATCGTTGACCATTTCATTATTGTCCAAATGATAATGTTTCACACATTGTCCATTCACGGTAAATTCACTCCCATCATGGTCTAGTAGTATCACAGCCCCATTGTCCATTTTCCTCTTCACCGAAAAGGGCCCATACCATCTTGATTTGAGTTTTTCCGGAAATAATCTCAATCTTGAATTATACAAGATCACCTTATCCCCTTCCACAAACTCTTTAGGATTCTTTATCCGTTGATCATGCCATTTTTTCGCCCTTTCTTTATATGTGATTGACGATTCATAAGCTTCAAGTCTTAGTTCATCCAGTTCTTGAAGTTGTAGGAATCTATTTGACCCTGCCTCAAAATAATCCATATTACAGGCCTTAAGTGCCCAATATGCCTTTTGCTCAAGTTCAATAGGGAGGTGGCATGCTTTCTTGTATACTAAGCGAAAAGGGGTTGTTCCTATAGGTGTTTTATAAGCTGTTTTGAATGCCCAGAGTGCCTCATCCAGTTTAAATGCCCAATCTTTTCAATTCTGGTGGACCATTTTTTCAAGTATCCGCTTTAATGCTCGATTTGTGTTCTCTACTTGCCCATTGGTTTGGGGATGATATGTTGTAGAAAATCTATGCGGAACACCATACTTCTTCATCACCTTCTCCGTTTGAGCATTGCAAAAGTTGCTTCCTCTATCACTGATCAATGCCTTGGGAATCCCAAATCGTGTGAAGAGTTTTTTAAGAAAATGAATGACTACCCTTGCATCGCTAGTCCTAAGGGCTTGGGCCTCCACCCATTTAGATACATAGTCGATAGCCACTAGGATGTATTCATTTCCTCCAGATGATGGAAAAGGTCCCATGAAATCTATACCCCAAACATTGAATATTTCGCAGACTTGGATATAGTTCTGAGGTGATTCATCCCTCCGCGAGATGTTTCCCGATCGTTGGCATGCATCGCACGTTTGAACTAATCTCTTAACGTCGCGAAAAACAACAGGTCAGTAGAATCCGGCATCGAAAACTTTCCGTGCCGTGACATTTACACCGTGATGCCCCCCAGATGGTCCCGCATGACATTCTCTCATAATCCGATCAACATCCCTTCTAGCAACACAACGTCGAATGATTTGATCGGGGCATATACGGAATAGGAAGGGCTCATCCTAGAAATAGTATTTTAGCGCGGTGAAGAATTTCTTTTTATCTTGCCTAGTCATGTAATTTGGCAAGACCCTACTGGATAGATAGTTAGCATAATCCGCATACCATGGCTCAATATCCTTAATGGCCATTAGTCGTTCCTCAGGAAAAGAGTCACGAATTTCGGTATGGTCTAATTTCTCTAGGTCTGGGCTCTCTAACCGTGATAGATGATCAACAGCAAGATTTTCAGCGCCCTTTTTATCTCGAATTTCAATGTCGAATTCTTGAAGTAATAAAATCCACCTAATAAGTCGGGGTTTCGCATCTTGTTTGAAAGGACGAGATATTGCCTGAACTTATCGAAGGCAAAAACCACAGCTAAAAGCTCTTTATCGGTGGTTGTATAATTCTCTTGCGCTACATTCATGGTTTTGCTAGCATAGTAAATTGGTTGAAAATGCTTCTCTTTTCTTTGGCCGAGCACAGCGCCTACAGCATAATCACTAGCATCGCACATGATTTCGAACGGTTGGGACCAATCAGGGGTAACCATTATCGGAGCCTGAGTGAGATCTTTCTTTAGACGATTGACGGCTTCCTTACATTTTTCAGAGAAATCAAAAGGGGCGTCCTTGACTAGAAGCTGTGTCATTGGTCGGGCAATTTTTGAGAAGTCCTTAATAAATCTTCTATAAAAGCCCGCATGACCGAGAAAGCTTCGAATGGCCTTGACGGTAGTAGGATAGGGTAGTTTGGATATTGCTTCGATTTTAGCTCTATCGACCTCGATTCCATTTTCGGAGACTTTGTGCCCCAAGACGATTCCTTCTCTTACAATGAAATGGCATATTTCCCAATTCAGGACTAGATTGGTTTTTTCACACCGTTTTAACATCTTCCTAAGGTTGGATAGACAAAGGTCAAAGGAATTTCCAAATACCGAGAAATCCTCCATGAAGACTTCCATGCTGTCTTCAATTAATTCATGGAATATGGCCATCATACATCTTTGAAAGGTAGCGGGGGCGTTGCATAACCCGAAGGGCATGCGCTTGTAAGAAAAAGTCCCGTAAGGGCATGTAAACGTAGTTTTTTCTTGATCTTCATGAGCAATGGGGATTTGGAAGTATCCTGAGAAACCATCAAGAAAACAGTAGTACTCATGCCCGGCTAACCTTTCGAGCATTTGGTCGATGAACGGCAAAGGAAAATGGTCTTTCCGGGTGGCACCATTTAACTTCCTGTAGTCGATACAAACACGCCAACCAGTAACCGTTCTCTGTGGTACTAAGTCACCCTTTTCATTCTTCACGACCGTCATTCCTCCTTTTTTTGGAACCACTTGGACTGGGCTGACCCAAGGGCTATCCGAAATGGGGTAGATTAGGCCGGCATCGAGGAGCTTGACGACCTCCTTTTTCACTACCTCCTTGATATTAGGGTTAACTCTCCTCTGAGGTTGAACGGTTGGTTTGTAATCTTCTTCCATAAGAATTTTATGAGTGCAAAAAGTAGAATCAATACCCTTAATGTCCGCAACACTCCATGCGATCACTCCTTTGTATTCTCTTAGAACATCTAAGAGCTTCCCTTTTTGTTCAGTGGTCAGCGAGGAGCTTATGATGACAGGGAGTTGATCCTCTTCTTGAAGGAAGGCGTATTCTAAATGGCTCGGGAGATCTTTCAATTCTAAGGTAGAAGGTTCCTTGATTGATGGTTTTAGCTTGTTTTTCGGCTTTTGAAGTTCAAGAGGTTCAATTTCTTCCCTACCCGGGTAAAAGGAAACAACTCCAACCATCTCAATCTCTTCATCATTATATATCATGTTGTTATCATCATTTATGAATTTGTTTAATAGATACTCATCAATACAGCCATCTATGTCATCAATAAATTCATCAACTTCTTCAACAAAATAAATAGGTTGATCGTAAGAGGAGGAATGACTCATAGAATCCTTGATGTCGAAGGTCAAGCTCTCGGACCCCACTCGTAAAGTGAGTTGTCCATCATGAACATCTATGATGGCACGAGCTGTATCCAAGAAGGGTCTTCCAAGGATTATCGGGACTGAGTTATCTTCCTCCATTTCTAAAATCACAAAATCAACCGGAAACTTGAACTCCCCTACTCTTACAAGAACATTTTCACAAACTCCAATGGGATATTTGATTGATCGATCAGCTAACTGAATACTCATTCTGATTGGTTTCAACCTTGAATATCCGAGTTTGAGGAATAAGGAGTGAGGCATCAAGTTAATGCTTGCCCCGAGATCCGCCAAGGCGTTTTTCATAGAGAGTGCCCCTATAGAGCAAGGAATGGTGAAGCTGCTCGGATCTTCTTTCTTCTTGGGCAAGCTTTTGTGGATGATAGCCGAGCACTCTTCTCCTAATGATATCAACCCTTCAATCTTCTTCCAATTCTATAGCAACCTCTTGAAGTATTTTCTATGTTTAGGGATATGATAAAATACATCAAGAAGTGGTATGTTAGCGGAAGTCCATTTTAAGTAAGACAATATTCTCTCATTGTCTTCTTCAGACTTTTGATTCTTTAAACGCGAGGGATAAGGAATCCGTGCGAGAGTCGGACGCTGGGCAGGTGTTGATGTTTGTGGAGGGGGGTCGTGGGGAGTCGAAGGAGGTTCGGGAATTGCTCCATTTCCTAACTCATGCTCCCTGATGGTAGGATTTTGGTTAGGGTGTGCGGGATCCTTGGTAGTAATTCTTGATCGAGTAGTAATGGCACAAGCTGGATTGTGCTGGGTTGGACCAGGTTCGCCTATTATTTTGTGGAGTTCGGTGAACTGGCTCTCTAATTCATCTTGTTGCTCTTGAATGAATCCTTCGAGACCCTTTAAAAGCATTACCCCTTCCATGGTAAATTGCCTGAGTTCATTTTCAAAGGCATCACGGGTGATGTATTCAGAACCCTCCTTTCTCTCAGTCTTCCATTTTAGATTTCCCCAAGGAGTGCATTCATCGTTTTGATAGAATGTGAGAAGGGAAGTGTCATCATAAATGTCATGACTGGAAAGAAAGCGCGCTCTTGGCGTGTGTTATCATCACACTCATCGCTCTCGTGTGACCCTCCACAAATGTCGCATATGAGGTATGGGTTAAACAACCTCTTAGATTCTTGCGACTTCGTGAGGTATGCAAGCTTCTCTTGCGACCTCTTCATCCGATCATCAAGAGATAATGGGCTTTTATTTGAGGCAGCAGAGACACTCATTACAGTTACTGGCTCGTTCCAAGTGTTGTATTGGTCTTGGACATACTCCTCAATGCGGTCCCATCCTTCTTTCGTATTGAGATTGGAAATTTTTCGGCCAGTTGAGAAGTCAATCCCTTTTTTATCACTACGGGAGACATTGTCGTAAAATATTTGAACAAGCAACCAAAGGTTGATACCATGATGTGGGGCTTGTTGAATGAGATCTTTGTAACGAGTCCAGGAGTTGACGATAGATTCTCCATATGTTTGATGGAAATGAAGAATTTTGCTCCTGATGGATCAGTTCTCCCAGGGGGAAAGAACTTTTTGGTGAATTTAGTTGTGAGTTGTTCTCAAGTGAAGATGGACCTTGGAGGAAGCTTATCGAGCCACTCCTTGGCCTGTCCTTGAAGAAAAAATGGGAAAAATCGGAGTCTGGATGTCTCCTTGGATGCTCCGTCAGCATAGATAGTATCCACAATTTTTAAAAATTGTTTGATGTGATGAATGGGGTTTTCGCTGTGGGATCCATGAAATTGACATGCATTCTTGAAAAGCCAAATTTCGGTGGCATGCAACACCTCATTGACCTGTTCAGGAGGGTAGACAATGGCGCTGGTAAATCCAGATGCGGAGGGGAAAGAGTACTCCCTAAGGGATTTTGCTTCTGGTTTATTGATGGGTCCATTGACCGGAGTAGCGGGGATTTCCTCGCTATGTTGGCTCAGATTGTCAATGTTGATGGCTTCAGGGGATTTAGGGGAATGAGTGGACTCTTCGTCAGTTGCGGCTTCATCAAAATTGATGGTGGTGCCTTGAGGTTCCGACTCATGGAGAGCTCTCCTTCGCCTATTTAGCTCTCTTTCGAGGTTCAACAAAAGGTTCAAGAATGGTTTTGGTGGAATTGCGGGTCCTAAGTTGTCTAAGGGGATTGGTGGGTGGAAATGGCAGGTTTGGTGGCTGATTATCACCTTCCATGATGAAAAGTGATGGTGTTACTAACAAAGGTCACGAAAAAAGGGGATAGACTACGAGGAAGCTAAAAATGGGAAAAATGCTTACTTGATAGGAATCAAGGAAGGAAACCTAAACGCGGTGGAAATCTAACTAGCTATTCTATTCCCCGGCAGCGGCGCCAAAAACTTGATATGCATACAACGCGCGTTCGGGGTAAAAGGAACTTCCTTTTCATCGAGCAAGTTTTTCAACACCCTAGGCAGTGAACCTAATCGTTGTAGTGTAGTATTAGGGTAAGCCTCGGGAATTGATATCGCTCTCTAGGTAAATAGGAATGCTAGTGAGAAATTACTACGCTATGGTTGGAGTTGAGGAAGATTATTTTTTTTATCTTTTTTATGTTTTTTTTAGAAAATTGAAAGGTACGAATCTCGGGGTATTGCCTACGAAATCTCTAGGATTCATAAACTAACTCTAAGGTTATCTTTGGACATTTAGACTACAATTACTCCAGGTGATTATAAACTAATGTTCACAAAGATTACTCAAGCATTAAAAACACAACGAATGACCTATCGCAATACTAGGTCAATCACAATTAAGATAAGAGACAACCAATCAATATTCAATACCTAGGTTTCATAGATCTAAGCAAACGCATAAGTAAATTAGCCAGACATGGAAAACATGCAAGCATACACATAAACAATTGAAGACATAATTGAATTAATGAAGTAAATCACTTATCTTGTAAAATAGGGTATGGAACCCTAAGATACTGCCCAAGATAGCCTATGTTCGGTTTAGGTTTTACTCCACAAAACTACCTCTCTGAAATACTGAAAATCCGAATTCTATGTATAGAGTTACAATATGCGACGACGTCACTCTTTAATTGTGACGCCGTCGGGTCGCCGCCATTAGGTTTTCGTCTTGGCCACGTCAACTCTGTGATGGCGTCACCTTATGCTTGTGACGCCGTCGGCTTCAACCTCTGACGCCGTTGGGATCCAAATCTAGGCCGTCTGAGTTGTGACACCCTACTCTTTTAAACCTGATGACGTCACTTGTAAAATAGCAATTTGCTCTCTGAGTCGTCTCAAGGTGTGTCGCGACGGCGTTGTTATTAAGCTGTGACGCCGTCCCCTTCTGTTTAGCAGCTTGAGTGTCTCGATTCTTGACTTTGGCCATTTTCTTCATATAATCATGCCTTTTCGTCAAATAAGTGTCATTCCAGCAATTTGCCTTCAAGAGACCTAAAAAGTGAAAAGGAACGAAATTAAGTCGTAACGGATACAAAAGTGATCAATTAAGGGCTTAAATAACCCCTCAAAAGTGTACCTTTTAAATCCTTATCAGCAACCGCAAAGAAGATTGAACCCAAAAGTTCAAGATGTGGTAAAAGATCAAATCATTAAACTCTTAGATGCAGGTTTGATATGTGCCATCTCCGACAGTCGATGGGTCAGCCCTATTCATGTGGTACCAAATAAAGGAGGAATGACAATGGTCGTTAACGAAGATAATGAATTGGTTCCCACTAGAACTGTTACAGGCTGGAGGGTGTGCATCGACTAAAGAAATCTCAATGACATAACTAGGAAGGACCATTTCCCACTTCCATTCATCGATCAAATGTTGGAAAGGCTCTTAGGGCATGAATTCTATTGTTTCCTTGATGGATTTTTTGGGTAGTTTCAAATACCTATAGCTCCTGAAGATTAAGAGAAGACAAATTTTACTTGCCCATATGGAACATTTGCATATCCAAGAATGTCATTTAGATTATGCAATGCACTTGCCACCTTTTAGAGATGCATGACAACAATCTTTTCTGATATGTGCCAGGATTTCATGAAGGTCTTCATGGACAATTTCTCGGTTTTTGGTAACTCTTTTACTTCCTGTTTAAGCAACTTATCTAAAATGCTAACTAGGTGTGAAGAAACTAATCTTGTCTTTAATTGGAGAAATGCCATTTCATGGTTAAGGAGGGGATTGTTTTAGGACATAAAATTTCCCAATCTGGTATTGAGGTTGATAGAGCTAAGGTTGACGTAATTTCTAGGCTCCCTTACCCTACTAATCTTAAAGGAATCGGGAGTTTTCTAGGGCACGCATGATTTTATCAGAGATTTATTAAATACTTCTCTAAAATTGCAAAACTTATGATCTAACTACTCATGAAAGACTTAAAATTTGATTTTAACGATGAATGTAAAAATGCCTTCGACATTTTAAAATGCAAATTGACTATAGCTCGTGTTATTATCGCTCCCGATTGGAATAGTGATTTCGAACTCATGTGCGATGCTAGCGACTATGCTGTAGGAGTTGTTTTGGGACAAAGGGTGGATAATAAATTTAAATCAATTTATTATGCAAGTAAGACCTTAAGTGACGCACAAGAAAACTACACTACTACCAAAACAGAGCTATTAGCAGTAGTTTATGCTTTAGATAAATTCAGGTCTTATTTAGTAATGTCTAAAACTGTTGTCTACACTGACCATACAGCTCTAAAGTATTTGTTTAGTAAACAGGATTCTAAACCTAGATTAATAAGATGGGTGTTATTGCTACAAGAATTCAAGATTGAAATCTAGGACAAAAAAGGTGCTGAAATTTGGCGGCAGACCATGTATCTAGACTTAAAAATCCTGAACTAGGCAAACTTAACGAGGAAGCTATACATGAATCATTTCCTAATGAACACCTAATGTTAGACCGAATTAAGGATCCGGAAACAGATCCGTCGTACGCTAACTACGCAAATTACTTAGCCACAAGAATCCTTCCTAGTAATAAGACGTACGATCAGAGGAAGAAATTCTTTTCGGATTTAAAATATTATTTCTGGGATGATCCATTCTTGTTCAGGTCATGTGTCGATGGGATCATTAGAAGATGTGTGTTCGGGAAAGAACAACAACAAATTTTGGAACATTGTCATACAGGACCAACTGGAGGACATTATGGAGCTGATATAACTTCAAGAAAAGTATTTGAAGAAGGGTTCTATTGGCCAAGCATTTTTAAAGATGCTACGAAATATGTGAGGAAATGTGATGCATGCCAACGATTAGGTAACATTTCTTCACGGAATCAGATGCCTTTTGTTAGGAATTAGAAATTCCCGGTATTAAAGAGTCGGTCACCTCAAGTATATGTAATCGTTAGAAAGCTCGTAGTCATAGTTCTTTTAAGTTAAGTAGTTATTTAGTTAAGTAACACCGTGGAGGACGGACGGGTCTTTACCCACTGTATGCCTGATCCACAGCCCAAAGTGTGGCGAGTTATGTAAGACTATAAATACTCTCTACCTTCCAAGGTAGAGAGTTGGAGCTCATAATAATATCTTTCACTTTCTCTCACTAAGTTCCCTAAACCTCTAACTTTCTCTCTCTAGAATTCCATCTTATACGCCACCTTGTGTTATGGTTTGATGTGTATGTGAAAAGTTATATCTTACAATTGGTATCAAGAGCCATGGTTAGATCATATCTTGCACATCTTTGGATTTATAGTGGTTTTTAGGTGGTTTTTGAGTTTGAAAAAGTTTAGTGGTTTTTGCATCATTTGGTTGATCTCTAGTGTTAATGTTTGAATTTTGTTGGTACTTTTGTGTTTAGAATCATCATAAGTGTTTAGGTTTTCATTTGGTAAGCTTGAATCATCTTGGTTGGGTTGTTTTTGGATTGAAAAGTGATGTTTATATGGTTTTTCATGGTAGCGAGTTAGTTCACGGATAACATTTCTTCATAGCGACTTGCTTCATTATTTTGTAGCGACTTACAGTGTTAAAAGCTAGCGAGTTAAAGGACAAGTAGTGGACTCTCCACTACGGGTAGCGACTTGTGGTAGCGACTTGGTCAGTAGCGAGTTGCTCTTTAGCGACTTGTGTCTCTAGCGACTTGTGTAGCGAATTGCTGCCAAAATTTGGTTAGCGACTTGGTCTGTAGCGAGTTACTACTTAGCGACTTGTTTTTCTGTTAGCGACTTGGGATTCTAGCGACTTGGGTGTCTAGCGAATTAATTGGTAGCGACTTAGTGAATTTGTTTCTAGCGACTTAGAGCTTTATCATCTAGCGACTTGAGTGATTGTTTACGGGTTTCTCTTGATTTAGTAAAATCCCGTGAAAGAATCTATTTCCCGGTTTAATCATTGAGTTATAAAATCCCGTATAATCTGATAACATGTCCACCAACGTCCCTACTGTCATCTCCACTGTTGCCGAGGATGTACAAGCAGCTGGATCAGATGCTCGTCCACCCATGCTTGACAGAACTGACTACGATTCTTGGGCTCAACGAATCAGATTGTATTGCCTTGGAAAGGAAAATGGTGTCAATATTCTCAAATCCATTGATGAAGGACCATATCGAGTTGAAACGACTAGAGACATACTTGATACTAATGAAGATGGTACTCCTATTTACGGAATGGACAGACCTAAGATGTATGATGAGCTTGATGATAAGGAGAAAAAGAGATTTGATGCAGATATCAGGGCTTCAAACATTGTTCTACAAGGTCTTCCTAAAGATATCTACAAGCTGATCAATCATAACACTGAAGCAAAGGCAGTTTGGGATAATGTCAAGATGCTTCTCTCAGGTTCAGAACTAACTATGGAAGACAGAGAATCCCAACTCTATGACGAATTTGAGCACTTCAAGATGAAACCCGATGAGAGTGTCTATGAGTACTATGTGAGATTTCATAAGTTAGTGAATGACATGAGGAACATCAGAATGACTATGCCTAACATTCAGCTCAACTCAAAGTTTGTGAACAACATGAATCCCGAATGGCACAAGTTTGTCACCTCTGTGAAACTCAATAAAGGATTGAAGGATACAAACTATGAGCAACTCTATGCCTTCCTCCTTCAAAATGAGAGTCATGCCATGTTTGAAAAGAGAATTCTTGATCAGTTCAAAGGTCAGAGAGATACAAGGTCTACAAATGATTCAACTGCCTTCTTCACAAATGATGGGACTTCCAACAATGCTTCTCAAGTTGCACCCATGAATCATGATAATCACAAACCCATTTCTGATCCAAGGTTCAAGCAACCTGATGCAAATGCTGTCATGGAACATTTCATCACTCAACTAACACTCATGGTCAAAGAGAACAGGACACTTTCACCTCACACCAACAAACTCCACACCTATAATGAGATCCGAACAGGCCTCCAATCTTCACAACCATTCTTTGATAAGAGATGGGAAAATTATGGGGCAACCAGTTCAGGAAAAACAGTATGATCAGGGAAGAGGTGGAGCTGGGAGAGGTTATGTTGGAAACCAGAATCGAGGAAGAAATAGTAACCAAGGTCAAGCTAAGCCGATCAAATGCTATAACTGTGGTGGTGAGGGACACATTGCAAGGAACTGCACATCTCCAAAGCGTCCACAGAATGCTGATTACTTCAGAGATAAGATGTTACTGGCACAAGCTCAGGACAATGGTGCTGCGTTGGATGAAGAGGAATTGTTGTTTCTTGCTGAGGGTAATGCCAAGACCTATGATGCAGATGTGGATGAGCAGCCTATTCAGGAGATAGGTCATAATCATCAGAACGCCTTTCAAGTTTCTGACTGTGATGCATACGACTCTGATGTAGATGATGGACCTACTGCACACACAATCTTTATGGCTAGCATCTCTCCAATGGTTTCTCCCAAGATCTCTTCTTCACCACTAGCTGGCCCATCCAAGGACAAACTCATCTCTGAGGTATTAAAGCTATACGATGATGCTGATGTGCAACAGATGCATGACAAAGTACAACCGACTGAAACTATTGAATCAAATGTTGAAAATATGGGTAATATCAATATTGTCCCATACGATCAATACGTGAAACAAAGTGAAAGTGAAGTTGTACCAAGTGATGCATCTTCTGCAGTCAACAATGACTATGTCTTTGATGAATACACTGCATGTGCTCCTAATGATTCCATAATTTCTGAACTAAATGCCTATAAGGAACGTGTTGCTATTTATGAACAAAGGGCAAAATTTGAGTTGACCACTCGTGAGCAGGAAATGGATGTCCAAGTGAGTACAATTATTAGAAAAAGTAAGTTTAGAGAAGAAGTATTGAAACAAGAATTAAATTCCCTGCAAGAAAAATTTTCTAAAACAGCTAAGCAAAAACAAGAACTTCAAGAAAATGTGAAAATGCTTAAGCAAGAATTTAATGCAAAGGAATCAAAACTCTTGAGAGATTTTTCTAATCTGAAAACTTTGAAAAACAAACTTGAAAACAAGTTGTATTTACAAGGAAACACCATTCAGACTGCTCACATGATCACTAAGCATAGAGTTCTAAGCGATAAGCATAGCGTTCCCCTTGTAGAGGAACCAAATCCAGAGGTAATTAAAAAGGCTAGAAATGCTCATAAGGTAATTTATGATGGTAATGAAGTCCTTAAGCCTAGGCAGAAACCTAGTTGCGTTGAGTGCACTGAGGAAGATAAGATTTTAAATGAAATCACTAGGGAAAAGATGAATAAGAAGCAAGATGATCCCAAATGCAAAGAGAAAAACATAATCTTCTCTCCTCATGATTACAAGAAGGAAAACTGGATTGCCTTGAACAAGTTTAAGCCTCAGACTTTGTTGACTCCCGAACAAGTCTTCTGGAAAATGGATTTAGATAAGCAGAAAGCTGAAAATATTGTAGAAACAAACCCTCCCCTTCGGAAAATGCCTAGAGCAACTGTGTATCCTCCTAATACACCTATGCATCTTGTACCTAGAACAATTGCAACTAAAAGCAAGACATTAATTAGCCAATACGTTATATTCCAACTATTTGTTGATTTTGAGAAAACTTGCAAGAAAAGGATCACTCCCACTGGTATAACTGAAGGTGAAAGAGGTTTTGAACAAATGAAAGAATGTTATTTAACTGAGGTCATGCCCTTCTTTAAACTTCTAAAAGATCACTTTGAGAGTCTTAAAAAAGGGGTAGAAGCTGATATTAAAGGTATGGAAAAGGAATTTGATGCAATGGTTGCTGAAGTTAGTGATTATGAGCGTGCACTAAAATATAATGAGATTGAGAGAAAGAACTTGCATACATTAAATGAGAATCTTATTACTGAATGTGTTGCTCAAGATGTGTTTTTCACTGCTTCAAATTGCTCTATTAATGCTTCCAAATTTCATGAATTATCTGTGGCCCTGAAAGTCTCCCATGATCGTGTCATTGAGCTTGAAAAAACTAATTCTAAACTAAATGAGAAAATTGAACTGGATGATCATGACAATTTGGTTAAACATTTTTCTAAACTAGAAGTTGAGTATTTTAATCTACAACTAAAATATCAACATCTCAAAGAAAATGTCAAAACTTCAAATATCAAGACATCTTCAGATGTTCCAGAGTTTGATGCAGTTTTTCAAATTAACAAACAAGATGAACAGATTCAAGCTCAGTGTAACACGATCAGAAAGTTGAAAGCCCAAATCTCTCAATTAAAGGGTCAAACGAACAATATGACAGGCTCCCAAATGCCTCCTTCTTTAGATTCTCAGAATTCTCAAACGTTTCATCTTCAAAACCTAGTAAATGCTTTACAAAAGGAAAACGAAAGCTTTCTAGAAGAGAATGAAAAGGTTAAACGTCATTTCAATGAGTTGTTTGAATCAATTAAAGTCACTCGTAACAAAAACAACGAACAAATAACTTCATTGCAAAAGGAAATTGAGAATCTGAAGAGTCAGGTAAAAGGGAAAATGCCAATGATCAATGAGGAGAATGTTGTATCTAAGGTTCACTCTGGCAATAATTCTGCTTTATCTGTGACATATGTCCCCCCTCACCTAAGGAACAACAAACTTGCCATCCAAACATATTTCTCATCCCTTAAGGATTGCCTAGAATGCCTGCGTGAGATTGTTGAAGAGGATAAGCTAGAGAAACCTCATGATAATGTAATTGGACATGCATGTTCATATGCCAAACGATCTCAAGAAATCTTAGAATGCTTAATCACCATATGCCCAAAGACATTAGGTGAGAGAGTTAACCCTTTGATTCCATGCTCAATGCCTAAGGCCAAATATGAGATGCACTCGATTCCCAATGTTTTGAATGAGAGTCGTAGTATACCCTTGAGTAGTTCAGATTCTAGATCTGTCAATGCTAGGAAAGTGAACTCTAATGTGCCTTCTAGGAGTACCAATCTCAGTACATCTAGCTTTATGAAAGTGAACCGTAGTGCACCTGCATGTAGTTCAGATCCCAGCACATCTAAACAGGTGGTGCAAAGAGTAGTAAAACAAACTAATGTTCCCATTCCCTCTACAGGAGTAATCAGTGACATTAAAGGGAGCAGGTCAAAGTCTCAAGACAATACAAGGAATGATAGGACCTCTCAAGCTAAGAATGTGCACTGGAAGAAAGTAGAAGAACAATCTAGGAACCTTAAGTTTGAATCGAATAAAACGAATCGTGTTGATTCTAGTATTAGCCATAAGCGTACTGTAATTAATTCGAATTCTGATACTATTTGCAAACCTTGTACTGATGATTGCTTGAATTCTGTTTCTAATCATGGATGTGATGTCAATGCTTTGCCTAATGATGTTAATTGTCCAGTTAATATTGTTAATGCTAAAATTCATGCTAAAAAGGCTAAAAGGCAAAAGCGAAAGAAAGTTAGAAAACAATGGAAACCCACAGGAAGAACATTCAGCAGAATAGGTTCTTATTGGATACCTGTTGGTCATAAGACCAATCAGACAATGCCCACTAGAAAATGGATGCCTACTGGTAGAACTATTCCCTTAAGAAGTGGTCACACTGTAAACAGGACTAATACAGACACTAGTATTGCATCTACTCATAATGATTCCATTACCTCATTGTCTGATATGAATGCTTCTATTTCTGATGTGGGTTTTCCAACTGTTGCTACTAACCAAATGGAACCCATTCTTGCATGGGGATCCCAATTATCCAGTTATCCATTCTTGTCTGTGTTCAACTGCAGATCGTTCAAATCGTTCTGTGGTACCTGGACTCAGGCTGTTCCAAGCATATGACTGGAGACCGGTCACGGCTCATGAACTTCGTGAGCAAATTCATCGGGACTGTTAGATTTGGTAATGATCATTTCGGTGCTATTATGGGTTATGGAGATTATGTTGTTGGTGATAGTGTCATCTCCAGAGTGTATTATGTGGAAGGTTTAGGACATAATCTGTTCTCTGTTGGTCAATTCTGTGACTCTGATCTAGAAGTAGCCTTCAGAAAACATACCTGCTTTGTTAGAGATCTTAATGGTAAGGAACTGTTGAAAGGAACTCGTGGCTCAAACCGTTACACTATCTCTATCGATGACATGATGAGAGCTTCACCAATCTGCTTGTTATCAAAGGCTTCAAAGACAAAGTCTTGGTTATGGCCTCGTCGTCTCAATCACTTGAACTTCGGCACCATCAACGATCTTTCCAGAAAGGACTTAGTTGTAGGTTTACCTAGACTAAAGTATGAAAAGGATCATATTTGTTCAGCATGTCAATTGGGAAAAAGCAAGAAGTATGCCCATAAACCCAAACCTACTAACTCGGTCACGGAAGTTCTTCATATGATTCATATGGATTTATGTGGACCAATGAGGGTGCAAAATATCTTTGGGAAGAAATATGTGTTAGTTGTGGTTGATGATTATTCTAGATTCACCTGGGTCAAGTTCTTAAGGACAAAGGATGAAACTCCTGATATCATCATCAAACTCATCAAACAACTGCAAGTTAGACTAAACAAAACTGTCAGAATTATCAGAACAGACAATGGAACTGAGTTTGTCAACAAACAACTTAGTGAATTCTATGAAAGCGTTGGAATCAGCCATCAAAGAAGTGTTCCACGAACCCCTCAACAGAACGGTGTAGTTGAAAGACGAAATCGTACTCTTGTTGAAGCTGCTAGAACAATGCTGATCTACTCAAAGGTTCCAATGTTTCTCTGGGCTGAAGCAATTGCCACTGCATGCTACACACAAAATCGTTCCCTGATTCACACCATTCATGGAAAAACTCCATATGAACTTGTCCACAACAGAAAACCTAATCTATCTTTCCTTCGTGTGTTTGGTGCCTTGTGCTATCCAACTAATGAGGGTCAAGACTTGGGCAAACTTAGAGCTAAAGCAGACATTGGAGTATTTGTAGGATATGCACCAAACAAAAAGGGATACCGGATCTACAACAAAAGAACCCGAAATATCATGGAAACAATTCACGTTACGTTTGATGAGCTGACCGGTCAAATGGCTCCTGGACACTCCAGCTCAGGACCCGCACTTCAAAACAGTCCTATTGGCTCATCCCTTGTTCCAAACTCCTCTCAAGAAACGCCATATGTACCTCCATCTGAAGATGATGTAAAGAAATTGTTTGATCCAATGTTTGATGAACTGTATGAGTCTACTACTAATGAGGTGTTGATCCCTACAATAGAGGATGCTCATATTCCAGTGAATGAAGTCAATCCTTCAGTCTCAATCTCTTTAAGCCAAGAAGCACCTGCTGCTGATCCTTCAGTCTCATCAACAAATAATCATTCTTCAAATGTACATCATGGAAATGTTTCTGACATCAATAATGAAGTTAATCCCTTTGCTACTCATGAAGATGCTCCATTTGAAAACATATTTGCTACTCCTGAATCATCATCAGAACCATCTTCTTCAGAAGACATCGACTCAGCTACCTCAGTTCCTCAACAAATGCCACATGAACACCTCAGAAAATGGACTCACGATCATCCATTAGACAACATCATTGGAAATCCCTCTCGCCCTGTATCAACCCGGAAGCAACTCGCAACCGATGCCTTATGGTGTTTCTTCAACTCCGTACTATCTAAGATCGAACCAAAAGATGTTAAAACTGCTATGAATGAAGATAGCTGGTTCAATGCTATGCAAGATGAAATTCATGAGTTTGATCGTCTTGATGTATGGGAGTTAGTACCTGCTCCAGACTGTGCTATGATTATAGCTCTAAAATGGATCTTCAAAGTAAAACTTGATGAGCATGGTGATGTGTTGAAGAACAAGGCTCGATTAGTTGCCAAAGGATATCGTCAAGAGGAGGGTATAGACTTTGAAGAATCTTTTGCTCCAGTTGCTCGAATCGAGGCAATCAGAATCTTTCTGGCTAATGCTGCTAGTAAGAACATGGTAGTTTATCAGATGGATGTAAAGACGGCATTTCTAAACGGAGATCTTAAAGAAGTCGTCTACGTCAGCCAACCTGAAGGATTTGTGAATCAAGAGCATCCTACTCACGTTTATCGTTTGAAGAAGGCTCTTTACGGTTTAAAGCAAGCTCCAAGGGCATGGTATGATACCCTATCAAAGTTTCTTCTATCAACCGGATTCATCAAAGGAGCAGTTGATCCTACATTGTTCACCAGGAAGTCAGGCAAACATTTGATTCATGTTCAAATTTATGTTGATGATATTATTTTTGCCTCGACTGATCCAATGGAATGTGATCGTTTTTCAAATGAAATGAGTTCAAAGTTTCAAATGTCAATGATGGGACAAATGTCATTTTTCTTGGGATTACAAATTTCTCAATGTCCCGGAGGCATTTTCATAAATCAATCTAAATATGCAACAGAGATTTTAAAGAAATTTGGATTTGATTCAAGTGACCCTGTTGACACCCCCATGATTGACCGAACCAAACTAGATGAGGACCTCTCAGGGATCATGATTGACCAAACGAAATATAGGAGTATGATTGGATCCCTGATGTATCTCACTGCTAGTAGACCAGACATTTTGTTCTCTGTGTGCATGTGTGCTAGATACCAGGCTAAGCCTACTAAAAAGCACCTTGAAGCAGTTAAACGTGTCTTTCGGTATCTCCAAGGAACCATCAATATGGGACTATGGTACCCGAAGGACACCGGTATGTCACTAACGGCCTATGCAGATGCTGATCATGCAGGTTGTCAAGATACACGTCGAAGTACGTCAGGAGGTGCTCAGTTTTTGGGTGATAAGCTTGTGAGCTGGTCTTCAAAGAAGCAAATGAGTACTTCTATTTCCTCTACAGAGGCTGAATACATAGCCATGTCATCTTGTTGTGCTCAAATCTTATGGATGAGATCACAATTATCTGACTATGGCTTTGAATTCAACAAAATCCCTCTGTACTGTGATAATAAAAGTGCTATTGCTCTCTCATGCAACAATGTTCAACACTCAAGAGCAAAACATATCGACATTCGACATCATTTCATCAGGGAACAAGTGGAAAAAAGTGTGGTGGAACTATATTTTGTGAGGTCTGAATATCAGTTAGCGGACATCTTCACCAAAGCTCTTCCAAGAGAACGTTTTGAGTTTATTCTTCCACGACTTGGTTTGAAAAGCCTTCAACCAGAAACTCTCAAACGTCTTCAGGAGGAAGACGAGGAGTAAAGGTCTTTCTTCATCTATCTCTTGTATATATCTATTCGAAAATCAAAATACAAAATTATAAAACTTTCAAAATCCATAAAAATCTGAAAAAGTCGAAAAATCTTCAAAAAAAATATTGTCATTTTTGTCATGTTTCTTTCTGGTTCGATTATATCTACGGTCTTTGAGCTGTCATTCAAAGGATGACACGGGATTTTAGATGTTGTTCGAATTTAAAAAAAAAAAAAAAAAAAAAAAAAAAATCAAAAAATCAAAAAATTATTTTTGGGAGAGAGAGAAAATGGTTTGTTGTCATTTCAGGCAATAACCCGGTTTTAAAGAAAGAACAGAGCCATGTTTTATCATGTTTTCAAAATTCCATGCTCTGATTCTATAAACTTTTATCTGCTGAAAACTAAATGCTTTGAAAAATAACTCAATCTCTATTTTTGATAATCATCAGGACTTATTTGTCAAAATCTCTATCTCTCAATCAACAACCTACGTCATTGATTGAGGGGGAGAATGATTTCAATTAAATTAAAAAGTTATTTGGTATTAAATTGTTTTCAAATGATATACATGCATGTTTTAATAAATGGAGTTTAAAGTCTTAAAATCTGATACATATCAGTTAAAACACTTTCACAATCAAGTCACAATTCTCCTTAAAAGCTTTCAAAATCAATTTAAATCTATACGAGATCACAAATCTCAAATGATTTGATAATTGTGATCGGGGGAGAATGTGTGATTTAAATTGGACTTAAACTGATAATCAGGTAAATGGTTATAAAAGAATGTACATGCTGTCCTTCTCACATGTGACAAACGATTTCAATTTTTCAATGCACATGTTGAGGGGGAGCATCTATCTTAAACCTTTGATTTGAAACGTGATCATTCATCCTAATGTGCAGGTTCCCTCTAGTATGTGCAAAACTCTTTTCAAACCTCGAGGCACATATTGAGGGGGAGCAAATTTATGGAAACCTCATCCTTCCCGGAAATGCTATACCCACTTGATCTGTTGAGGGAAGTGATGTTGATATCCTTTAGATAATGGTAATCAAAAGAAGTTAATTCTTTCTCTTGCCTCCGTGTGCAAAACATTTTCAAATACTTGATGCACATGTTGAGGGGGAGTTCTCGTTCTAAAAATATCAAAAACAATTCAGGTACAAAATGCTTTGATAATACATCACAAGTATCTGAATTGATTTTCAAATGGTTTTCAATTGGATCCAATGGCAGACGAACAATACCAAATAGACCGACCAACTTTACTTCATGTACGGTGATATAAGGATGATAAGGTTAGGTATGTGTTCCCATGATCCGCCAGAACCGGAGGGATCTACCCAGGGACAATCCACTAGTTAGTGTAGAAGTCCTTAGGTATGATGATAAAAGGAGAAAAATGAGATATGGGAAGAGTGCGGACTAAGACTGAGCTAGCACTGGAATAAACCCAACAAGGTTCTAGCTATGAAGTCTTGGTAAGCACGGAAGGGGTTGAAGAATTAAAAAGAATTGAATGAGAAAAGGGTGAAAACAAATAGCCCTCCATTTATTCAACCTTAGGGCAGATACCGGGTTCAATTCATATGCTACTGATGGTAACATCGGTATTGAAGACAAGACGTCATGGACCCAGTGACGCACTGCACTTCACCTTTCAAACCACTCAAGTTCCTCTTAAAAGGGCTTGTTTCATTCTCACGGGGAACCGACATAATCTATCGACTGTCTCTTAGAGATGGTTGATATTGAATTAGGAGACCCTCTCCCTAGTCTCCGGCACAGGATCCAAATATGCACAAATTGAGTCTAGAGCCACGAGATCATCAATAAATCTCATTAGGACACTTTCAATGAAGACTCTCTGTTTCACACAATGTGGAAAGAGAGATTATATCTTGAGTCCTACGCATTATCCTTGTGGTATTGCCAGAACATCTGAGTGATGTGTTTACACATTCACAATGAAGATGGAAAGCCTTCTGGAGCCAACATCAAACAAGCTCCTGGTAGGTGGCATGTGAGATCTATCATATAGATCAACCATGTGACAACTGAACAGAAACAATGGGGCGATTCAATTTTTTGAATCAATCCTGGTTCAGGTTAGGGATTGACGGATACCTTTGAAAAACCGGTCTTTGTGCTTATAAACTCTTTTCTTTAGCACATCGACCGTGTACTCATTTTTCAAACCAAAAGGTATTTTTATGATTGATAATTGATTTTCAATAAAACATTCGTTGTATTGCAAAAACAATTTCTATTGAGCAATACACGATTGTTTTTCAAATCTCTTTTCATCAATCAGTGGACTTAAAATTCGCTGGTTCACTCACTCCGTGTTGTCTTCTTTGAGACGTTCCGGTTTGAGAACAGCTAGAACAGCTGCGAAACCCTGTCAAGGAGATTCTTAGGAATCCTACCTGATCACAGGCAGTACTTGTACTGATCAACGGGGAACCGTGGGCCGTGTACCTCAATTCATCGAAAGTGATCAAAGACACTTTCGTGCGATTTATTGCTAACTGTTGTATGCAGGTACGCCCGACGTTTGCAGCTGATCAGAATGAAGCGGTCAATCCACAGCCGCATGCTCACTTAACACATTCATCTCAAAAGAAATCATGATTAGTGCATCAATGACTCTGATATTTTCACACCAAGCTTCTGCTACGCTGCTGCCAATATCATGAATCAACTAAAGCTTCCGCTACTCTGATGAGAAGATATCATGATCCAGAATGTGAGCATGTCGGTCCCAAAGTCACAACACCACAATGGATGTCTCAGAGATTTTTGATAGCTGATGATCTCCAAAGATGGCTCAAACTCATCATCACGTGGATCAGTAAAAGACCTCCACTTGGAATAACCAAACATGCATTGTGAAGAATCAATGACTACGAGCTTAGGAGCAAAGGACTACATCAAGAATGCAAGATCAATTGTTTAATGTCATATCTATTTGTATTCAATGTAATTTTGGTACATTATTGAGGTGACCTCCCTTAGGGGGAGATTGTTAGGAATTAGAAATTCCCGGTATTAAAGAGTCGGTCACCTCAAGTATATGTAATCGTTAGAAAGCTCGTAGTCATAGTTCTTTTAAGTTAAGTAGTTATTTAGTTAAGTAACACCGTGGAGGACGGACGGGTCTTTACCCACTGTATGCCTGATCCACAGCCCAAAGTGTGGCGAGTTATGTAAGACTATAAATACTCTCTACCTTCCAAGGTAGAGAGTTGGAGCTCATAATAATATCTTTCACTTTCTCTCACTAAGTTCCCTAAACCTCTAACTTTCTCTCTCTAGAATTCCATCTTATACGCCACCTTGTGTTATGGTTTGATGTGTATGTGAAAAGTTATATCTTACACCTTTAAATAACATCATGGTTTGTGAGGTGTTTGATGTTTGGGGAATCGACTTTATGGGACCTTTCACCCATTCGGGAAAAAAGTGTTATATTTTAGTCATTGTTGATTACGTATCAAAATGGGTTGAAATCGAAGTTCTACCAACCTGTGATGCTAGGAGCATCATCAGATTCCTGAAAAAGCTATTTTCTAGATTTGGGGTTCCTAAGTCAATTATAAGCGATAGAGGAACACACTTTTGCAATGCCATAGTGGAGAAGGTACTTATGAAATATGGGGTGGTTCATAAGTTATCAACACTATACCACCCTTAAACAAATGGGCAAACTGAAAATACCAACCGAGCAATGAAACGGATTTTGAAAAAATTCGTAAGCAGTAACCGGAAAGATTGGGCGGATAAGTTAGATGATGTCTTGTGGGCATTTAGGACTGCCTATTAAACACCTTCGGGCAGCATACCATTTCAGATTGTATACAGAAAGGCTTGTCATCTCCTAGTTGAATTGGAACATAAAGCATTATGGGCTCTTAAAAATGTAAATTTGGACATAAATGAGATAAAAAATCACAAATTCTCTCAAATCAATCGACTTGCAGAATTGAGAGATGAGGCATATGATCATGCTAGGGCTTATAAGGACAGGACCAAAAGATGGGATGATGCTAGAATAAAAGAAAAGGAGTTTTAGGTGAGACAGGAGGTGCTCGTATTCAATTCAAGACTTAAGCTTTTTGGAAGGGAGTTGAAATCTCGTTGAGTAGACGGTAAGTCGAGTATTCCCATATGGAACAATTGAATTCGTTAGTAAAGAAGGTGAATATTTCAAGATAAATGGGCAAACGGCCAAAATTTACTATGGAAATGACAATAGTGAGCTTTCAAAAGCCATCTACTTTACACCAACGTAGTGCCCGCGGGTTTGAGTCTAACGTAAAGAATCGTAAAATAAACAAAAGTTCTCTTTCTGGAGACAACCCAAATTATCCTTTTTCTTATCCTTTTTATTAGTATTGTTGGGTTTGGTATGTTTTTTTTAATTTTTCCAGGAATTGAAGCAATGAGAATAACGTACATCTCTCGAAAGATAGAACCAGTCTAGAAATTTCCATTATGTGCATACTTTACGGCGTAAACCCAGTTTATGGTTACACCGTAACCATCGTCCTGATATAGGATGACTCCCAGGTTTCTCCAATTACGGCGTAACTCAGCAATGAGATTACGTCATAACCTGTTCTGTAGCCAAATTTAACTTTTACTCTTACTTACCATAACCTTGTATTAGTTCTAAATGAACTTTGTGGGTGTGTCCCTATAAACCCTCACGAGACTTCACTAGTCCACTCAGGACACCGAGTAGTTTAAAAGGCTTGTTGCATGCACCAAATGCAACCGTGATTTCTACGAAAGTGAGTTAGGCTTTTGTTCATTTTATTTTTTCCTTTTAATTTTATAATTATGCTTATTGGTAGTGTCGTGATTTCAGGGAATTGAAGTTTGCTGATGAAGGCAAGACGAAGGCACGCATTTCAACGTGATCCTTCTTTCATTTTAGAGTAAAGTGCATGGGAGTTCTCGTTCCAATTCTACTTTTACCTCATCTTAATTCTTGTTTAGTACAAAAATGGGCTTTGTACATTTCAAGTAGAGGGACGGGAGTAGAATTATAACTTGAACTTGCTTGCCCTAATTTTTTTAGTTTATTTTGATAAATGATGCCATTTTTAAAATTTTGACATGTTTTTCCTAACCAAACTAGAATAGACCTTAGCCGAACACCCTATAACCCTTGATTTCTATGGTGAGATTTAGCCTAACCATTTCCCCTTTTTTACCCCAAATCCACCAAATATTGAGTGTGCCGGTAGTATGTAAATTTTAGAACTTGGCCTTTACATCATTTCGAGACCATAGATGAGTAGTGTGTCGAGTTAGCTTGATACATTTGGAAGAGACAATCCGAGAAGGAAATATATTAGGATTAACACCCAAATAGCCTACATGTGTATATAATTGTGTGCGTCTATCGACTAGTCACCTCGACTCTTTGACCCCCGTGTTAAAATCCTTTTTTGTGTAGGATCGTAATATTATTGTGTTATGATGATTCGGGTGGTCTTGGATGATGGAAATACATGTTAGACATTTTAGAGAGAGAAATTAGAGAGATGGTGTTCTTGGTAGAGAGTTGGTTCAATAAAAATGAAAGGTTAGATTCCAAGCCACACCCCTTCCTGACGGCCTCCTGACGGCCTGTGGATCAGGTATACAGTGGGTAAAGACCCGTCCTTCCTTCACGGTGTTGCTCTAAACTAAACTACGCTACAAACTAACTAATAAACTGCTAAATAACGTAAATAACTACAAGTCTACGAGCTAACATATGCTAGACTATAATTGGGGTGACCGACACTTTAACATGGAATTTCTAATTCCTAACAATCTCCCCCTAAGGGAGGTCACCCCATGATTTACATTTTGAATCTATCTTTGTCTTTAGTTCTGAGCTCGTAGACTTCAATTCTTCAAGTTCCGCAATCTTTGTGCTTTAGCAGTGATACTTCAAAGTCCGCATAGTTTTGTACTTTGAGTGGAGGTCTTAAACAGATCCACATCTTGATGATCTTCGAGCTTTCATTGAGATCATCAGTCACAGTAAATCTCTCTGGATCATCCATAGTTGTGTTGCCTTCATGTGATGTTGTGACTTTTGGACCGACATGCTCACACTTTTGAATCATGACATCTTTTCACCAGAGTAGTGGAAGCTTTTACTGGTTCAAGATATTTGCAGCAGCGTAGCAGAAGCATAGTATAGAAATATCAGAGCCAGGTTATGTAGATAAGCACAAGTCATGATTTCTTCAATTAAATGTGGATGCTGTGAGCATGCGGCTTTGGATTGACACCTCAATTCTGATCAGCTACAACCGTCCAAATGTACCTGCAAACAACTGTTAGCAATAAAACACACGAAAGTGTCTTTGATCACTTTCGTTGAATTGAGGTACACGGCCCACGGTTCCCCGTTGATCAGTACAAGTACTGCCTGTGATCAGGTATAATTCCTAAGAATCTCCTTGACAGGGTTTCGCAGCTGCTCTAGCCGTTCTCAAACCGGAACGTCTCAAAGAAAACAACACGGAGTGAGTGAACAAGCAAATTGAGATTCACTGATTGATGAAAAATGATTTGAAAACAATCGCGTATTGCTTAAGAGAAAGAGTTTTGCAATACGACGAAGGTTTTATGAGAATGATCAAATTTCAATCAAAAATACTTTTTGTATTTGAAAAGAGTACACATTCGATGTGCTAGATAAAAGAAGAGATTCGCACATCGAACGGTTTTTCCAAAAGTATTTTTTTTTCAATCAGAGATACTTTTTGAATTTGAAATATGCTTACAAATTCGATGTGCTAGAGAAAAGAAGATTTGCACATCGAACGGTTTTTCCAAAAGTATTCGTCAATTCATTTCCTGGACCAAGGTTGATTCAAGATTGAATCACCCCATTGTTTCTATCCAGTTGTCACAAGCTTGATCTTTTGCAAGATCTCACATGTCACCCACCAAGAGCTTGTTTGATGTTGGCTCTAGAAGGATTTCCATCTTCATCGTGAATATTTACATATCACTCGGATGTTCTGGCAATACCACAAGGATAATGCGTAGGACTCTCAATATATATATACTTACTTTCCACATTGTGTGAAACAACAAGTCTTCATTATTTTTGTGCCCTAATGAGATATTGTGGATGATCTCTTGGCTCTAGACTCAATTGTGCATTTTTAGTTTCCTATGTCGGAGACTAGGGAGAAGGTCTCCTTCTTCAATATCAACAATCTCTAAGAGAAAGTCGATAGATAATGTCGGTTCCCCGTGAGAATGAAACAAGTCCTTTTAAGAGGAACTTGAGTAGTTTGGGAAGTTTAGTGTAGTGCATCACTGGGTCTATGACGTCTTGTCTTCAATACCAGTGTTACCTTAGTAACCACCAGTAACATATGTATTGAACCCGGTTACTGCCCTAAGGTTGAACTATTGGAGGGCTATTTCTTTTCACCCTTTTTTCACATTCATTTATTTTTCATTGTTCAACCCCTTCAGTGCTTACCGAGACTTCATAACTAGAACCTTGTTGGATTTATTCCAGTTCTAGCTCAATCTCAGTCGGCACTCTTCCCATTTCTCATTTTTCTCCTTTTCTCATCATACCTAAGGACTCTACACTATCTAGTAGATTGTCCCTGGGTAGATCCCTCTGGCTCTGGCGGATCGTGGGAACGAATACCTAACCTCACCATCCTTATAACTCCATACATAAAGTAAAATGGTCGGTCTTTTGGTACAGTTCATTCTTCCTTGAAACCAATTGAAAAATCATTTGGAAAAAACAATCAAGGTACTTGTGATACGAGATCAAAGCATTTTGTACATTAATAGTTTTGATCATTTAGAAATGCTCCCCCTCAACATGTGCATATGACCTTGAAATTGTTTAGCACATGGAGGAAAGAGTTCTTTAGAAATACTTTCTTTGATCACAATTCCCTTAGAAAAAGCCTTTTGATTTTCTTTGGTAAATTCTCCCCCTCAATATATGCATAAGATATTTTAAATCATTTTATCACATAAAGGAAGGAGTTCTTTTGAAGCACATCCACGATCACAAAATCCATTAAGAAACCATTAAAACTCAATCAAGGTACTTATGATAAAACATTGAAACCTTTGTACCTTGATAGTTTATTTTCTTTTGAAATGCTCCCCCTCAATATATGCTTCGAGATACGAAAGTGTTTAGCACATATGGGAGAGCAACTAGCACAATTGAATCAAATGATCACCTTTTATCATATTTCATAATTAAATCACAAATTCTCCCCCGATAAAAAATATCAAACCCTTTGAGATTTTGGATCCCAAGTGATTTAATAAGGTTTAGAAAACATGAGAGAATATGTGCCTGGTTTAAATACTCATCTGGTTTTTGGTTAAATGCTCCCCCTCAACATGTGCATCATGTATTTGAAATCGTTTGGCACATGGAGGCAGGAGTGCCTTTAAAGGACTAAAATATATATGAGATTTAAATCACTATCTCTCCCCCGATCAAAAATTTCAAACCTCTTGAGATTTGTGATCCCAATTGATTTAAATCATTTAGAAAATTTTGGGGAAAAGACGTGGCATGATTTACTTTTGAAAAATGATGGATAAGGATCAATATAAGACATTAAAGATTGTTAGTGTCAGGTATGATAGTTTTTAAGAGATCTTTAAGTAAAATAAAACAATTTCACAATCAAACAAGAACATAAATTTTTTTATTTTGTAAGATCTTTGAGTTTTAAAGAAAATCATACCATGACATAACATTAAATCTTTCGATCACCACATATTTTGTACAAAACAGACTTTTATGAAGAAATATCGTTTGAAAATATTTTATTTTAAATCACTCTCCCCCTCAATCGATGACCGTAGTCGATGATTGAGTGACTTAAGTTTTGATAAAATGAAGTCCGATGATTTCCAAAATTAAGTCCAATTTATTTTCAAAACCATATTTTTCCATTTTTAAAAACAACATTTTCAAAATTTGTGTTTAGAAATATTATCATCCACTACTTGTCCTGCACAAAGATACGTTAGGTGGAGAGAATCATAAGCTGCTTTTGTTGATGTTGTTGTAGGGCTTGGAAGAAAACCGTATGCTGATGTAGTGAGACTTCTTACGTTGTATTTTAATGCCAACTGAGGTCAAATTAAGCTTCGTTTCTTCAATCACTTAGAAGAAAACCATCTGCTGATGCAGTGAGACCTCTTACGTTGCAATTCATGCCAACTCTCCATAGAAGTCCAATTAAGCTCCTTTTTTTCATTTGTCAACCCAAGATATAGTTACCCTTTCCTTTCGGCATCTAATCATCATCATTTATGGGATCCGGATCGAGAACATTCTTTTATACCAATATACATGCATACGTTAGTGAACACACATACAGATATATGGTGGTCGACATCACCTAAACATCAATCGACTAATAAAAGTCAATCCAACATATCAATCATATCATAAAAGGTATGGGAATACTGTGTTTATCAAACTCTAATCATCTAATCCTAACAATCATATCCTAGGCACCTAGTCCTTCAATGTAGGTTAACATCATTTTTCAATTAAGCATTTAGGATAATTAGATAAGTCCGATAGATGATATAAATTTGAAAAACATTCTCCCCCTCAATCAATGACTCATTTTATGAAAAGATTAAGAGCGCGAAAGTCATTGATTGAGTTTGCAAATTTATCAAAACTCTGATACTGATTGAATTTCTAGCAACTTATTTACCACCAATTTTTGAAAACACCAAATATTTTTCTAAAGAATTTTAGACGGAAAAACATTTGTGTAGGAACAGCAGTCCTTTGACATACTTTCCTCAATTTGTTTTAGTATAAGTGCAAAAAAAATTTTGAAAATTGGTTTAGCGCAGCACTTTCCTTTCTTAAAGAACGGGTTGCTATCTGAAATAATAGCAAGCCATGGTTTAAGCGCGGGTTACAGTCTGAAATAACTGCAAGCCATATTTTTAGACATGTTTAGAAAAGAATATTTACACCTCCTGCTCGAACTTCATCTATGGTCCCGTGCCATTATTAATGACATTTCTAAGACCGCATATGTTATCGATACCAGAAGACATGTCTTGAGAAAAACAATATTTTTGGAATTTTAAGATTTTTCAAATTTTTATGGATTTTTGTTGATTTTATATTTCTCTATTTTGATTTAATGGTTTTATATTTTTGTATTTTCTTTTTGATAAATATTTACAATGATAGAGAAGATGATATAGAATAAGAAGATGATTATACGAGTACCGAGATAAGGATATCGAGCAGCACGTCGTAGAAGATAGAATTCGTCATCTCTTAAACTTCCACCACCAAAGCTTCCGAGGCTCCAGAATAGAAGATAGAACATGGGCCTTTGAGAAAGAGAGACTTTGGCAGCTTTCCCCCAAACCGAAGATCCTATAGATGAGTAGATTCGAAGCTCTATTTCAAGCTTGCCTTAGCCAGGTGCACAAAGAAGGACACCATTATCATAAGTCCCGCTGCTCTTTTTAAGATCGATAATCGAGATTTTTCGTTCGGGGTTATATCATCAACAAGAACAGCAACGTATCATCCCACTCTTTAAAATAACTCTTCTCAAATTTCATTCCACTGAAGTCAGAAGCAATCCATTCCAAAAGTTGTCAAGAGACCACTTCCCCCACGTAGTTGAATTGATGCAGTCAGTCCCTTAGACTAGAGCTCACGAACCCAAATACACATACCCGAAGACAAAGAAACTGATACAATCGAAGTACTAGGTTAAGTCCAATAGCCAAAGAATAACCCCGATGTATACTTTTCTCTTCCCCTGAAGAAAGTGTATGAAGCTCAAGAACCGAAGTACCCAAATGCCCAAAGAGAGAATAAACGATAACATTGAAGAAGCAGGCCGAATCACTGATTATCTCTGCGGGTGACAATCTCTGCGGATGTCAACACCGGAATAAGTGAGTATATCTCTAAATCACTGATTAAGCCCTCAAGTAAAACAGCTGAGCATCCCCAATGTGCACAATCTCTCTCCCCTAATGATTGTGATAACATCAAAATCATCACACACTTGTGTACTTCTTTCATCTTCAGAAACTAACTCTAACATCACTTCTCCACATAGTTGAAATAATAACACTAAACGCCTTGATGAGTAAAACGTTGAGTTTCTCTGCGGTCATGACATTTGTCTTCCCAGGATATCTTCAATCACTTAGAAGAATTAAGTTCATCAAGTTTACTCGCCATGAGTCAAACCTTGAGTTTCTCTGCGGTAATAACATTTATCTTCCCGGGATATCTTCAATTACTTAGGTGCTTGTCTCCTTCCCCCTTGCTGGTTTTGACACTTCAGAATCAGCAAAACATTACAAGCCCAAATACTTGAAATCTGTTAGGTCACTAGTTTTACAACACAAGCTTACTAGAAGGAGATAAAGGCGATTGAACAAGTAAACCAAACACACACACACGTTATACTAAGACAGTTATGCGTAGAGTATGAAGTGAAAGAGAAAACTTGAACAACCAACCTTTAAATGAAGGTTTACAAGAGTATTTATAGTAGGGAAGCTAGGGCAACACTCCTAGTTCCCATCCTTTCCTTTATGGGCTTAGGCCTAAGCTCATGGGCCTTCTACATAAGCTTAAGGCTAATAACAAACATAAAGGCCATAATTAAGCTACCTATTACATATGAGTAACTAACACTTGAATTAAGATTTAGGAGTGATTCCAACAATCTCCCCCTCAAGTGTTGGTGATGAAAAACGGTGAAGGAGTTGATGTAATAGTAGCTTTGACGTCTTCTGACATTCTTCTTTCTTGTGAGAAGAATTGCCTTGATTCGAACAATCTCCCTAGTGTAGAGAGATAGTTTTCTTTGAACAGTTATGCTTTGACGCCATCTTTAACTTTGTTCTTTGACCATTGTTCTTTGTGATGAAAGTGATAGTATGTTGTTGTCTGCATCAAGTCTGCCTCAGGTCTGCTTCGCCGCTACAGTGTCTCTACGTCATTCTTCAACATGCTCACACGCTCTTTGACGTTGGAAGTCAGTACTGATGAAGTTCTTTAAGTATTTAACTTTGTAGATTCTTTGATTTGACGAAGAATCATTCTGACTGTTGTGTTGCTTTTGGATAGAACTTCCATTAGTGATGATGTTGGCGTGAGCATGAGAAGAATCTGCACGATCATCCCGCTCCGGAGCTTCCATAAGAAGAAAACATTTCAAACGGTTAGCAATAAGCGGATTCCGGCACTTACAAGTTTGAACTTCTAGAGTGTTAACAGCATAGTGTGAAAGCACAACTCTAATTCTTACAAAGGCCGTTCCTGAACTGGAGTCCCACAAGTGAGATAACGCGATGTACCGAAGTACATCTACAGTTCAGATGAGTCGCTGAGGTACACCGAAGCATCACCTCACGACTGTAGACCGTTTGAGACACACTAAGCGTAATCCACGGGGAGTTACCGAAGTGACCTGCTGTCAGGGCTGTTTGATGTTGACCCTGGCAGGAGTTTCCATTCAATCACTGAGGATCACAGATGTGAACCTCTCATAAATGTTCTCGACAGATTGCTAAGATCTGTGAAGGACTCGATAATGTACCACTGAAATTCTTATTGTTGAACGTCAAGTGATAAAATGTCAAGTGTAACTAAGAGATCTTTTGATGAATCTCGTGGCTCAAGACTCAATAGTGCGTTTTGGTTTTCCTGAGCGGAGACTAGGGAGAGGGTCTCCTTCTTCAATACCAGCGATCTCTAAGAGAAAGCCAATAGTTTACGTAGGGTTCCCTGTGAGAATGAAACAAGCTTTTGTTGAGAGAAGCTTGAGTGGCTAAGAAGGTATAGTGCATGCGTCACTGGGTCCATGACGACTTTTAATCTTTAATACCAGCGTCACTAAGTGACAACCAGTAGCATATGAATTGAACCCGGTTTCTGCCCTAAGTTGAATAATTTGGAGGGCTATTTCTTTTCACCCTTTTCTTTGCATTTCTTTTTAATTCTTCAACTCCTTCTTTCTCCGATTCTCATTTTCTCCTTTTTATCATCGTACCTAAGGACTTCTAAGTACTAACTATTTGTGATGTCCTTGGGTAGATCCCTCCGGCTCTGGCGGATCATAGGACGGTTATTCCTAACCTTAATCACCTTATCACTCCATGACTAACCTATGTTGCCATAAAACCAATTTTTCAAGAAAATCTCTCAAAGGGTTTGTAAATGAAAAAACATGTTTGAACCACTGTGAAAGTTTTATCTTTTAGCAGAAATACTCTCCCTCCACATGTGCTTTAGAGTTTTGACGGAAATATGCACTGTGTGGGAAGAGCGCGCACTTTTGAATTGATCAACTCAAGATAGACAATCCCCCGCGAGACACGGTTACGTTGCATAGTTAAAGAGTTACATTGTCAGCTTTTAGGAGACAACTAGCTCTAATAACTACCATGAAGGTGTAGACAAACCTCGAAAGGTTGTCATACCCGTCAGAGTTCATGTCTACCAAGAGTTTCTCGAATGGTACTTTCTACTTGGACAAGTCCTTTGCGAGACACGTTTACATTACTAGCGAACTAGCTTGAAATTATTACCCGTCCAGGACAAGTCTTTTCGAGTTACTAACAGTTTAGTATCGTCAATTCGTTGGTTAAGTCTATTACACAAAGATTCATTTGCATTTACACAACATATTTCTTATCACATAATTTTCTCCCCCTCAAAAATGGCATATAAAATGTTATTTTTGAAAAGTTGAGAATAAATATGACCATTTCGAGTGTTGCGGGAAGATGACCACTATGAAAAATTTGTGAACAAAGTTTTAATTCAAATACTCCCCCTCAACTAGTGATATAAACGGTTGAGGTTTTGAAAATCATACGGGGAAGTACTTGTCCTTTTGAGTAAAACCTTGAAAAATGAAATGTTTGATAGGTTTTACTCAAAAGTAAGAAGCTTTCGCTCCTTTTATAAGGATTGTGGCACTGAAGCGTACCACAGGGTCCGTTCTTGACAAGAACGGGTTGTACACTGTTATGTGTGCACAAGCCATACACATATATAAATCACACATCCAAATTTATAATGAAAGAAGCAGTTTAAGGGGTACCAGGTAGTCCAGAGATGTCGCCAGGAGTGTGAATCGGGCGTTGAAAGCCGGTGATGTTAATCCTTGGTCGACCACCAACATAGCTTTTCAATATTTTGAACTGATCCCTTCTATACAACCTTTCAACAATCATCTTGATGATTCTCCTCACATCCCTTCGATCCTGAGAATTCCATCGCTTAGGAGACCCAATCATTTGACGTATATCCTTCAACCTATAAGCCAATCCGTCCCTAACCATCTTCAAAGTGTGATCCCCAAATTTGTGAAGATCGCTACACGCCATTAAGCAATTTCGTCGAAGTTCACTGCGGTAAACGACGCCGTATGGTTTGCTGATGAGTGTATATTGTGAGAGCTGGTTGATGTCGGGAAGATCGAGCTGAGGTGGAGTAAAGTTAACACGGGTTTGATATGATTCAACAGCCAGCTGGAGATCTTCTACACGTTCTTTGATGACTATGCGTCTGATGAATATGAGCACTGACTTGATGAATTCACGTTGTACTTCAGTGGAGAATTGTCTCATACGACCCTGTACTTTGGCAAGGTACATGTCTTCGATGTCATTGATAGACAAATTCTCAAAGTCAGCTTCAGAGAATGCATTATCCCGTTCATTTTGCCTTTTGAACACAATCTTCTTGAGAAAAGTGTAGTCCCATTTGGTCGAAAGATCAACGTGTTTGATGGCAACGATATCCTTAGTACTGAACACTGGATATTGAGACTTCTGAACCTGGCAGCTTCTGTAGTAGATTCTTCGGCGTTCCGACCAATGATGAATCCCGTACATTGCATCTCGGTCGTATGCTTCCACTTTGTTGGAGAACAAGTGAGTAGCTCTTTCCTCGATAGCTATGAAGTTTGAGTATATGGCTGCTGGGAATGGAAGTGTCAAAGATGTAGCGTATTTCCTTGATCCATCGCCACCGTGTATAAGAAATTCCAAGTCTTTGTTGAAGAAATATCTGAATGGAATCCTAGGTTCATCTGGTTGGCCGATCGTTGGTAGTGGTTTTGACCAGTCGGTGTAGTATGGAGGGTTGTCCCGTTTGGTGAAGTCGATGTTTGCTTCTGGGTTGAGCCAATCCATGTTGTTAGACATAGCTCGAGCAATGTTTTCAAGGTGATATTCGACCTCGATGGCACTTTCTGAGCTATCTTTCCACAGTTGAAAAGCTTCATTCTTGATTCGCCTCAACTCGGATTTCGTCATCTTCTTCACATGGAACTTTTCTTGCATAATCTTAGCATGCTCCAAAGTATTACCGTCTACCAGATCTTGACCTTCTTCAGGGTAGGGAGTAGAATTGACAAGTGTAGAAAACCATTCAAACTCCTGTGTTGTATCTTCATCTAGCCATGATACGACGTCAGTCATTGGCACCTTCTTCTTCTTTTGTTTTGGCCTAGATGAGGATTCTGGTTTCTTAACTTGTTTGGGAGAGGTGGGTTATTGTAGGGGCTCACGGACTGCCTCATCGTCACCACCCGTATACTCAAAGTGATCACCGGTTTTTTGAGTCTCGGGCGGTAACTCAGATGAATCCTGAGGTTTATCAGTAGAAGTTGCAGGAGAAGATCTTTGTTGAGTAGGAGTCCGTTGTGGTGGAGGTTGCATCGAGTACTGAATAGAGGATGATACATCAGAATTCTTTGTGCGTTTGGGCTCTTTATCCTTATCCTGATCTTTGTCTTCATCATCTCTTGAACGTTTGGGCCTAACGGCTTCTTCTCGGAATGAGGACCTGAGTTGGTATTCCAATAGAGCTTCAAACAGTTTAGCTTCATGTGAGGCAAACATTGCAGAGCGTGTCGACATTTGCGCTACTAGCCGGTTCACCAATTCATCATCTGAGAAGATTATAGATTCAACTGGATTGATGCTTAAATTCATCGGAGTTGATTTCATGGCTTATTTGGCTAGATGCAATAGATTTGGATACAGTTTTCTGGTAAACATCTGCTTTGTCAGATTCGGAACGACCTCCATAAGGAACTGTTGAGTGTATCCTTTGATCATTTCATCCATTTTTCCTTGAAGATCATCTTTCATGACCTTCTGGACATACTCCCTTTCTTTTTGCATCTTGTCGAGATCATCATGTATATACTGTATCTGATCAGCATAGAAATTCATCTTCCTTTGGAGGATGTCTTTCTTTCTGACTTGTTTGACAGCATTCCCAATTCTTTTATGAGCATGAGATATCCAAGATCGAGTAGGCTTCTTCACTAATTTGGATGTTGATTTGGTTGATCTTTTAGATGGTGGTGGTGAGGAGTGAGATGATGAATCTGATGAGGAGGAGACATGAGGAGGTTCAGGGTCCTTTGGAGGTGCAGAAGTATCCTCCTTGGAACGAGTTAGATTGTTGAGAAGATAATCATCATAATTTTCTTCGTTATCTTGTCCAGATTTAGCCTTTTCTTCCGTCTGAGTCTTAGCTTCTTCATCAGACTTATCTTTCTCAGTATTATCCTTTTCTGGTTCCTCAATGTTATGATTAGTAGACTCCTTCACAAGCGTTTGTTGTTGCACAAGAGTGGTGGCACCAGATCCCTTATCGGGTCGATTAACCGAATCAGGATCTGGTGAAGAGTGGGCAGCACCACTTGATCCTCCGGGGCCACCCATTTGGTCTTTTGCAAATTCTTCAGCTTTTTGAAGGTGTCTAACGAATTTAAACTTCTTCCTGTAGGATTTATCCAGTTGCTCTTCATCACTTTCTGAGCTTTCTTCATATGGCACAAGTACAAGAGTCTTTCCTTTTCCTATGTTAGCTGGAGGACTGGGAGGTTTAGATACCGTTGTGGTTTCATCTTTAGCAGTTTCAGAGTATGTAATCTCTTCTTCTGATTCAGTACCTTCTGAGTCCTCGTCAATTAGCTTTCTCCTCGGTTCAGGTTTAGGTAAGGGAATGGGAACAACTTCCTTAGAAGGAACAGTCCTTTTACGAGGAGGATTCCTCTTGGGAAACTTCCTATGACTTTCAGTACTTGCAGCACTTCCTGCACTGCCTCTTCTGGTTCTCCTTATAGGTGTTCCAGAAGACTTGTCATCGAGATGACCAACTTTGCCTTCTTTTACTGCAACTAGATACCTTTTGTATGTCTCGAGCCTTTTGATTTCTTTAGATAGAAGGTGATCAGGTAATACAACACCCTGTTTCTTTGTAGACGATTCCTTGATTCTGACTGATAGGGTAGGCTCAGTCAACATATCATGATTGTCTGGGTCATTGAGCCTTTGTGGAATATCGGGATGAAGTCCAAGTGCTCTCTGGATCAATAATTTTGTGTATCTGACATAGGGAATCTTTGAGCCAAGTTTCTTGTGAAATGACATCATGTCTTCCCATAACAGTGCTTCAATTTCGATGTCCTTTTTGTTGATTAATGACCAGAAAATTTGTAGTTCCATGAGCTTGGGATGCTCATATCCACTATCACGACCAGAGACCGATTTGGTGATGATGATGTAGAGGGTTCTCCATGGTTGAGGAATGTTCTTAAGCTCCACATGAGAATGCCTAGAGATAGTTCCTGAAGCTTCATCATAGCCAATATCAATCAGGAATTAAAGAACTGTCTCCTCAGTAGGTGTGGCAAAGAAGTCGGTTGCCTCGATTTCAGGAATGAGAAGAACAGCCCGTAAGTCTGCATGAGTGATTGAGCGTCACTGTCACTGCACTTTGACCTGTGATCCTTTGCATCGAATTCCAGAATTGTTGCATGTAGATCTCCGGTACTGTAGCAGAGTGTGAGAGCATGTTCTGGTAGGGATAATTCTTTAGAATATCCACAGCAATGAGACAAGAAGATTCTGAGCATGTGAGGGTTTCAAAGTCAACCCTAAGGTTGTTCTTTCCAATCTTTCTAGGATAGCCATTAGGGAAGATGTCAGCAATTGTGAGAACTTCTGGTGCATCCACATTCATTTGAGCAGCCATGTCGTGATCTGAAATAACATTAGCTAAAAGAACCAACATATCGAAAGACATAATGTTAGTCAACAGAAGGTTTTATTGTCTAATTATTGAATGTACAGTGTTAAAGATTGTTACGAGTCTAAATTCACTTGTTTTTTCAATAGTCCAATGTCGTCGTGATAAGTTTCGTGAGTTAGTTAACTCTAAGTTTTAAAGTTTATGTTATCACATATTTAACACAACATATTAAACGATTAAGTTTATTAGTGACATTATTGGTTTCATGACGATATGATTTGTTTATTAACAAGTTTGTGCATGTAACAATTCATAATGAAGGTCTATCAAGGCTTAGGCGTAGATTTGGCAAAGTTACGCGTAAAAAGAAGTGATATACGCGTAGACGAAAGCTTATGCGTAGGATCCTAACTTACGCGTAAGAAATGTTACGCGTAGAAAAAGAGAACCTTATGCGTAGGGCTTACGCGTAGGCGTATAAAGACCTTACGCGTAAGGCTTACTCGTAAGAGTAGACCTTATGCGTAGAGGTCACTGTTTACGCATATCCTTCACAGGATACGCGTAGTCCCATTGTAGAACCTTATGCGTAGTAGCTACGCGTAGGATTTCTCTTACGCATAACTGCCTACGCGTAAGGTGATCCTTATGCGTAGAGTAACAATCGACCTTGATTCTGAATTTTACGAGTAGCAAGCCTGAAATAAAATCATCATATCATCAATCTTAACATGTATAGTCAAGTTAAAGCAGATTATGGCATGAAACATATTACACAGTTTACGCGTAGAAACACATACGCGTAAGTCAAAAACCCTAATAGTTCAAGAATTACGCATAACAATTCTAACCATGGAATTTGCACCAAACTTTTTCTGGTAGGTCTTAGGTGTTGTGAGAGTCTATAAACCAAGTTTTAACACTCAATTCTCAGTGAATCAAAAATACCCAAACTCAAGAACATTAAACCCTAATTTCTAATTCTGACTTAATTAGTGTTTCTGGGTTGTTGTAGGGCCTGGATATCATCAATTTAACATAATATAAACATCACACAACAATCTTTCTGACCAAAACCCTTCACATTTGAAAAACTCCCAATTCGACTCAAGAACCCTAATTTTGAAAAACCATCATTTTGTGTTTCTGGGTGGATTCAGAGGGTAACAATTGTATCCTTGATGTTAAAGAACCGTTTTGACCCATTTATCTTAACCTCAAACACATAAGTATGATCATGTGTCCTTACGCGTATGCGTATAACACAAAATTAACCATACACATAATTTTAACCGTTGGATTCGTTTGAAAATCAAAACCAATGTTTAGAAACGTGTTATAAACGCAAAAACACTTACAGATTTATGATCAAAACTTCGGATTTCTTGAATGAATTCTATGCGTAGGATTAGTTGGTTAGGAGTAATAAATGTGAAGTGAAATGTTAGGTGGAGAGTGTTTTTATTAAAAATGACTTTAACATTTTGACAGTTTTGGTCCCTCCACCTTTTCCTTTTTCATACAAAGCCATTTAACTTCCATTTTGGTTACCAAACAAAAATTGTTAAGAAAGAAACTTGACGACACTCCCCCTCGACTTAGGTAAATAATGAAAGGTTATAAAGTTTAGTCGGAGGAGTGTCATTTAACCAGAAAAATTTACCACCATTGATAAAAGAAACAACCAGGATATAATAACATGCAAGTACACAGATGTTTTGAAATAGTTAAGTGATAATTTTCTCCCCCTCAACACTTGAATAGAAAAATACTGAATTTTGAAAGATTAAAGTGTTGATGGAAGAAATGTACTTGCCATGTTGAAAGAAAATTATATTAGAAGAATATTTTTGTTGTTTTTATCAGGTTTTATATTTTTGTATTTTGTTTTTGAAAAAATATTTACAAAAGAGATTTTTGGTGTTTGACAGGTTTTTTAAGACTGTTTTAGGAGGTCATCCAATTCCTCTTGAGTCAAACACCTCATACCAATCCGGTGGACCAACTCATTAAACCTAGCGGGAGGCAAGGCTTTGGTGAGAAGATCTGCCAATTGGTATTCTGTACCCACGAAGTATAATTCAACTGTACCCTGTTCCACGTGGTCTTTGATGAAATGATAACGAAGATCGATGTGCTTTGATTTCGAATGCTGAACTGAGTTGCACGAGATCGCAATGGCACTTCGATTGTCGCAGTACATCGAGATTCTGTCAAATACGTAACCATAGTCTTTGAGTTGTGTTCTCATCCAGATGACTTGAGTACAACACGCGGACATGGCTACATATTCTTCTTCGGTTGATGACAGCGATGTACAATCCTGCTTCTTCGATTTCCAAGACACCAGTTTATCACCAAGAAATTGTAGAGCTCCTGAAGTACTTTTCCTTGAGTCTAAGCATCCTGCGTGGTCAGCGTCTGAAAAGGCGATTAGTTCAAAACCAGAATCCTTCGGATACCAGATCCCCAAGTTAATGGTTCCCTTGATGTATGATTCGTTGTGAAGTGAGTGGTGAAAAACACAATATCAACGTATATCAAAATAACCGTAAAATTCGACAAATTAACCCTTTAGGAAAAAGGTCAACGTGCCAAACCTCACGGGTGTGATAAAAGTGATACCGGAAAAGTGATTTCCCCGGGTCGTGTCCCAACGAGGTGTGAATGGAAGGATTCGTTGAGTTTCGTGATTTGAACTTGAATTGGTTTTAATGATTTTGGATTTGATTACGTATTCTACAATTTAATAAACGGGAAGGTAATTAAGGCAAGGGAACCCTAATAAACTAAAAATAAACTATCACTAAGCCTAAGGAATGATAAAACGAAGCTACACTAACTCCTAGGGTGCAAAAACGTAAAAACGTAAAAACCGAGAAACAACCCGAGCCATAAACGTAAAAGTTTTACAATTTAAGGGCTACGGGTGTGAAATCAATTTTCCTACGTTCTATTTGACTAAAAATGATTTTAGGAAAAAGCGGAATATTTTTTTGACTTTTATTTTATTTATTACGAATTAAAAACGATTAAACTCTAATTAAATTATTAAAAATACTAAAACATTTTTGAAAAATCTGAAACTTTTGCAGAAATTACTTGAGATACTATAGAATCTAGGAAAAATGAAAAACTACACTAGTTCTTAATGAAATAAGCTGTAAAAAACTCGAATAAGCTGACTAGCATAAAACAGCAAGGTAACTTAAATATTAAGTGATGCAAACTTAAAACAAGAAAGTCCCAAGGGCGCTTATGGTTCCAGGTACACATGCTATCACTCTCATCCAAGGGAGAGGTCTCAGGTTCGACCCCTGCCTCTCCCTTTTTGCAAACTATTTTTTTTTTTCAAATTTTCTTTTGGAACTTGTAAAGGGCAAAGAGATAAGCAATTTTTGTGAAAACTTTTTCTTAGAAACTCAACCAATAAGCTGTATAAACAGCTTATATGTTGCTGTTTTGGACAGAACAGAAACAAACACACCTTTGGGCAGTAAACAACCAAACACTCCCTTGTAAAATTTGACAGTGAGATTAAACCATGAAACTTTTGTAAAAACTTTTTGAAAGAAATACTGAAAACAAGCAGTGTACACAGCTTATTGTGGACAGATTTCAAAAGAAAGATTAATCAAACTCCCAATGTGCAACTACTAGGATCAAATGAGCAGTTAACCACACACCCACTTATGATCTTTTAATTTCACCAAATAAGTAGAGAAATGAGCTAACTGAGGGACACAAAAGCTAAACAAAGTTTGCCTTAATCTAAATAAGCTAAAACACTTAACTATGGGAAAACAGTTGGCACAATTTAAGCTAGGGAATCCTAAGCTCTAAACTGGGACAATAAGCTAATGAGAAAATGAAATAAGCTCCTAACAAACAGGAAATAGCTAATCTTATACTAACTAAACTAAAAGCACTTAAAACAATCCTAAGAAACCTAAACCAGCTACCCAATTCTACCTATAAGCTAATTTGAGAAAGAAAAAAAAAATAGAACCTGTGGCTTTTGAGTGCAGGCTGCAAACAGCCTTAGGGGACCTGTTTAAGCTTATTTTTAAGCTGGACACTGAGCTTCCAAGACCATGAAAAGCTACAACTCAAAGGTTAGCACAGTAGAGATTCAAATAAAACTGATTTGGGACAAAGTTCTTTACTGTAACAGCTTATAAATAAGCTGTTATCAGCATCTTTGGAACAAATACATGCTGATACTACTTTTGAAAACTTGGTAAAAGTCAGTTTTGGATACCAATTTGCACTAAGCTAAAAAGAGTTAAAGTGCAAATAAAATGCACAATGACTAAATAACAAGCATAAAGACTTAAAAGTAACCAAAGTTGCCAAGTTAAAACTTCAAATAAGCTTAGAAAAAGCTCAAGTTCAGCAGTGGTAGCTACTGATTCGTGCAGAAAACAAAATGGACAGGGACACTTTATTTTTTACTTGATTCTCTCAAACTTGCTCAAAACAAACTCAAAGCTTATAAACTGATCATTATGCTAGAAGGTAGTTTGACTTTAAGAGTCAAACTGGGTGGAAAGGAGTTTTTAACCATGTTAACCATATACACCAAACACCCCTTTTTGATAAAGATAGCTTGAAAAATTCAAATAGAAAACTGAGCTTAGTGCTTCCCCTTAAAAATGATATATGAATAAAAGAGCAACTTAACAAATAACCAAAATTAACAAAGCACAATACTGAAAGCAGAAATAACTTTTCATTAATACTGAAAACTACAATTTGGAATTTAAAAAGATAACAACATAATTTTTTTGACTAAAACTAGGGGGTGCCTCATAACATGGCTACAACACTCCTATTTATACTACAATCTTGGTCTTCAATCTTGTGTTTCTTGTGAGATGGAAAACAGCCAAAGCTCCACATGTGCTTTCTTGAATAAATCTCAGCCGTCCAACTGTTAGGTATAGATGAGAATGAATCCAAGCCATCCCTTGGGTCTTTTTGAAGCTGGGATTGCCATGGTGGCAGGTCTTGGGGGAGGTGGAATAAGATAGTGGGTTTAGGAGTTGGGATTATTTGGGTAAAAGAGATGAAGGAGGTTTTGGGTTTTGATGATTCTGGGTAATAGGGAGATATGGAGGTGGAGTGTTTGGGGAGAAGGAAAAGGGTTTGTGGGGAGTGGTAAAAAGGGAGCAGGGTATCTAGGGCTCTCTGTGTTTCTTGGGTTTGTGTGGGCGGGAAAACAAAGAGAAAGAAGAAGGGGGGTAGATTGTTTATCAGTTGACCGGGTAGAATGGGTTGACTGGACCGGGTTAGAGGGTGGACTGGACCAGGTAATATTTGGGCCTTGGTTTGTTATTGGGTTTGTTTGGACTAACAATTTATCCATTAAGCTTTTAGGGACCATAGTTGCCAAAACTGAAAATCCAGGGGCCATTCATGTAATTCTGAAAATGTAATCCAAGGTCCATTATTGACAATCTCTGATAGTGTAAGGACTGAATCTGCCAATATGTGAAACCTAAGGACTAAACTTGACAATTTTGAAAATCCAGGGATCAAAACTGTAATTTCTCAAACTTATGAAATTTTTCACCAAATGACTAATTATGACAACTTATGATTTCAAAAGGACCTTTGGTGACTTTTCTTTTTAAAATACGTGCTCAGGGACTATTTCTGTCAATTTTTGAAAGTCGGGGGACTGAAACTGCCAATTATGCAAACTTTGCTCGTTTTTCATTTGTTTTCGATAATTTTGCATCTGAAACATATAAAACACAATTTTGAGATATTTTCAGTATTTTGATGCATTTCGGAGTGTTTTTAGATGTTTTCCAGCTCAGATTTGACCTAAAATGATGAGTGAATAAGCACTCATCAAATCCCCCACACTAAAACATTGCTAGTCCCTAGCAATCTTTTGAGAAAACTTAATGGATTTGAATCTCTTTACCAAAAGCCATTACTTCTGGAGTAGCCAAATGTTTCAGTTCAAGTAAGAACTATGGTACACTGATAACCATATGATTTTGAGCAAACCACCAGCTTTCAACGGTTTTGATTTGTCTTTACCAGAAGCCGTTTGCTTCTGGACTAGCCAACTCTTAGATAAATTATCAATATTATATTTGGTGAGCTGATTACCAATTATGGTTTTCCAATTGCCTTTACCACAAGCCATAAACTTGCGGGCTAGCCAACTCTTCACTAATTAAAGATATGGTGAGCTGAACACCATACAATTTTGGGCAAATTGCAAGCCGTCAACGGATTTGAGAAATCTTTACCAAGAGCCATGTGCTCCTGGCGGACTGATAACCGTAATCTGAGTAAGTGCAAAACACTTACTCCAAAAAAAATTTTGGCCAAAAATGGGGGGAATAGGGTGGTAATACATATGATAAAATTCGCGAGAATTCCCCCCCACACTAGAAATGAATATTGCCATCAATATTCAAAGTACCGGCGGTTATGCCGAAAACTGAGAACGTAAAAGGAATATACTACGGCCATTATTTGAATTTTTTTTTTTTTTTTTTTTTTTTTTTTGAGAAAACTTTATATACAACAGCGGGGGGCAACACCCCCACACTAGGGTGGTAGAAAGTAGAAAGAAGTCATAAATACGGGTGAAAACCCATATAGCGTGCTACTGTTTTTGATTCCCGAGTCGCTAGCTTGACTCGATCCCCGCATTCATTGGTTCATGGGGAAAGTTTGTAGATCCGGGACAACCAAGGACGGTATGTCCCCTCCAAAATAATGTTTCAATCTATGTCCATTCACCTTGAAGTTTGGTCCGTCAGTTTGAGATAACTCGACGGTGCCATATGGAAAAACTTTGGCAATGGTGAATGGACCGGTCCAACGGGTCTTAAGTTTCCCTGAGAAGATTTTCAATCTAGAATTGAAAAGAAGGACTCGGTCACCAACGTTGAAAACGCGGTTCTTAATCTTTGAGTCATGGATCTTCTTTGTCTTTTCCTTGTAAATCAACGAGTTCTCGTAGGCTTGATCACGGAGTTCATTTAATGCATTGAGTTGAACTTTCCGATGATCACCCGCGGACTTAAGGTCAAAATTGGCATACTTCCAGGCCCAATAGGCTTTGTGCTCGAGCTCGATCGGGAGATGACACGCCTTTCCGTACACAAGCTTGTAAGGAGTACACCCGATGGGTGTTTTGAAAGCGGTACGGAAGGCCCAAAGTGCATCTTCAAGTTTGTCCGACCTAGAGGCACGGTTTTCACCTACGGTCCTCTCCAAGATTCTTTTCAAACCACGATTCGAAACTTCCACTTGCCCACTAGTTTGTGGGTGATACGCGGTAGAGAGACGGTGAGTGACACCATACTTAAGCATGACTTTTGCGAATTGGTCGTTGCAAAAGTGCGTACCGCGATCACTAATGATGGCACGGGGAGTTCCGAAACGGGTGAAGAGAGACTTCAAGAATTTCACAACTACTCGGGCGTCATTGGTAGGGAGCGCTTTCGCTTCCACCCATTTAGACAAGTAATCGACCTCCACGAGTATATACTTGTTCCCTCGAGAAGACGGGAACGGACCCATAAAGTCGATGCCCCATACGTCAAAGATCTCGCACACTTGAATGGCATTTTGAGGCATTTCATCTTTTTTAGAGATGTTGCTATGACGTTGGCAAGAGTCGCAAGATTTGACGAGGTCATGGACATCTTTGTAAATCGTGGGCCAATAGAAACCGGAATCAAACACCTTCTTGGCGGTGTAGTTCGGGCCATGATGTCCCCCCGTGGGTCCATGATGACAAGCCTTGAGAATTTCATTGGCTTCTTGGCCGTGAACACACCGTCGGATGACTTGATCCGCACAAACCTTAAACAAATACGGGTCGTCCCAGAAATAATGCTTAACATCTTTGAAAAATTTGTTCTTTTGTTGGGACGACATCCCTTTCACAACAAAGTTACCCGCATGATAGTTTGCAAAGTCGGCAAACCATGGGGTACTCGAATTTTCATGATGAGATACCACATTAAGAGTCTCGAGAGGAAACGTTTCGTTTATTTCCTTTTTCTCGAGCACACCTTGATGTGGATTTTCAAGACGAGAGAGATGATCAGCCGCTAGGTTTTCCGCTCCTTTTTTATCACGGATAGTGATATCAAATTCTTGTAGGAGGAGAACCCATCGTAGCAATCTCGGCTTTGCATCTTGCTTAGCAAAGAGATATTTGAGAGCCGAGTGATCCGTATACACTATGCTTTTGGACAAGATCAAGTATGGCCGAAACTTCTCGAAAGCATACACCACGGCTAGTAATTCTTTCTCCGTCGTGGTGTAATGTGCTTGAGCTTCGGTCAAAGTTTTGCTAGCATAATGTATAGGCTGGAAATGTTTTGATTTTCGTTGCCCCAAAACGGCACCTATGGCGAAATCACTTGCGTCGCACATAAGCTCAAATGGTAATTCCCAATCGAGGGCAACTAGAATTGGTGCTTCCGTGAGCTTCTTCTTAAGAGTTTGAAAAGCTTCAACGCACTCACTAGAGAAGACGAAAGGAGTATCCTTTTCAAGAAGTCGGGTCATAGGCCGGGATATTTTTGAAAAGTCTTGAATGAAACGACGATAGAATCCGGCATGACCAAGGAAACTTCTAACTCCTTTGACGGTTGTGGGAGGAGGTAATTTTGAAATGACATCGACTTTAGCTTTGTCAACCTCAATCCCGCTCTTAGAAATCTTATGGCCAAGGACAATGCCCTCTTTGACCATAAAGTGACATTTCTCCCAATTTAGACTAAGATTAGTGTTTTCACAACGTTCAAGCATCTTGTCCAAATGGGAGAGACATGTTTGGAAAGAATCCCCAAAGACCGAAAAATCGTCCATAAAGACTTCCATAGTCTTCTCGATCATGTCATGGAAAATGGCCATCATACACCTTTGGAACGTACCGGGAGCATTACACAAGCCAAAAGGCATGCGTCGGTAAGCAAATGTTCCATAAGGACACGTGAATGTGGTCTTTTCTTGATCTTGTGGATCAATGGGAATTTGGAAGTAACCCGAGAAACCATCGAGAAAACAATAGTATTCGTTTCCCGCTAATCTCTCAAGCATTTGGTCCATGAAGGGTAATGGAAAGTGGTCTTTACGGGTGGCTTCATTTAACTTTCGATAGTCAATGCAAACACGCCATCCCGTAACCAATCGAGTAGGAATCAACTCGTTTTCATCATTTTCAACAACGGTAATGCCACCTTTTTTAGGCACACAATGAACGGGGCTAACCCAAGGACTATCCGAGATAGGGTAAATCAATCCGGCATCGAGAAGTTTTATGACTTCCGCTTTGATAACCTCATGAATTTTAGGATTCACCCTTCTTTGGTGTTGAACCGCCGGTTTGAAGTCATCTTCCATGAGAATGTTGTGAGTATAAAATCTCGGGTCAATACCCTTGATGTCGGAAAGGTTCCAAGCGATGGCTCGCTTGTGTGACTTCAAAACCTTTATGAGAGCGGCTTTTTCATCCTCACTCAAGTCTTTAGCAATGATGACGGGTGATTTATTGTCACCCTCCAAAAATGCATACTCGAGATGAGGTGGTAAGTCCTTAAGTTCGACCTCGGGAGGATCATTAGATTTTTCAATCGTTTTGATTTCCTCTTTATGAAGTTCTTGAGGGGGGAGTGATGAAGGATCTTCATTGAGCAACTTCTCGATGAGAAGTATATCTCCCTCAATGTCGATGGGAGCGTGATCAATTTCCCATGGAACAGAATCACTAGCCAAGTATGCTTCAATCTCTTCCAAAATAAAGTCACTTCCCTCAAACGGAGTGAGGGGAGGGGAAGAGAGAGCAACAATAGGATCAACCGAAGTGGGATTGCCACTCGAGAATCCAAGAATTTCTTGAGAATACTCCTCCGACACAATGTCAAGGAAATCAATTTTGTTGACGGAATTGTCTTCATAATTGGGGGAGTATTTCGTAACTTGATTGAGATTGAAAGTAACGGCTTCCTTGTTTACCCGCAAAGTGATTTCCCCTTCATCAACGTCGATCAATGCACGACCCGTTTTCAAGAAGCACCTCCCAAGGATGAGGGGTACTCGGGGATCGGCATCAAATTCGACAACAACAAAGTCGGCGGGGAAATGAAACTTTCCTACTTTCACAAATACATCCTCGGCTATACCTAGCGGACGAGAACTTGTACGGTCCGCAAGCTCGAGGATCATACATGTAGGTGTAAGCGGAGGTAATGAAAGCTTTTTCTACATGGAGTGTGGCATCAAGTTAATGCTAGCGCCAAGATCGGCCAAGGCGGAGCATTGAACTATGCCTTGAAAATCACATGGGATGAGAAATTTTCCGGGGTCTCCTAACTTTTCGGGAAGTTTTTTAAGGATAACCGCCGAACAATTTTCGTTCAAAGAAGTTTTAGCCATTTCGGAAATCTTTTCTTTGTTATTCAACAAATTTTTGATTGTTGGACCGAACTTTGGCATAAGAAGAAGAGCGTCCGCGAAACTAAACTCGAAGAGAAAATCTTGAAAGATTTGGATAAGCTTCTCCATTTGTTGACTAGTTTTATCACGGAGTTTTTAGTCATTAAGCCTTGAAGGATAAGGAAGTGAAGGCTTAGGAACGGTCATCGGAACAACGGGTTCCGGAATTGGACGTAAGACCACCGGAGATTGGACTTGTGCGGTACTTCGTGGGCTTGAGTTATGCACCTTGTCCTTTGATACCTCGGTTTCTCGTTCCACATCCCTCACCGGAGAAGGATTAGGCATCGAGGGTCCCTCATAAGACTTACCACTTCGGGTGGCAATAGCATTCAATTCACCTTTTGGGTTGGGAATGGTATTACTCGGAAGAACACCCGAAGTTGAAGTTTGATTCTTTTGACTCATGAGACTAGCAATCATGCTTTCAATCTTGCTATGAGATTGATCAATCTTGTTACTAGTAGCTCTAAGCTCGGAAGTGAAATCATTCTTCAAAGTGGTAATTTGATTTTGCATGGACACCATCTTAGCTTCATTGCTTTTGATGTAGTTTGCAATGTCAATGGAAGCTTGAGGAGGTTGGGCATGCATGTTTTGTTGAGGAGCTTGGAATCGGTTTTGATTGAAATTTCCTTGATTTTGAAAACCTTGATTTTGATTTTGAAAATTCCGATTCTGACTCTGATTTTGATTGAACTGATTATTTCTATTTTGCACATTTTGATTGTTCTGATTTTGATTAAACCCGGGTGGTCCAAGGAAATTGTTAGAACGATAGCTGAGAAGGTTTCGATCCCCTTGCGGTTGGTAGGAATTACCTCCCGTATTGTAGGAACCAGAAGCGGCATAAACGCTCTCTTGAGTGAAGCCACCGGAGGCTGGACACTCAAAGTAAGGGTGTGGACCACCACAAGTTTCACAACTCTTGTTTACGACATTCACTTGTTGATTGTTGTTATTTTGACTCATTTGAAGTACGGCAGTGGATATTTCTTCAATCTTTTTGGTTAGAGTCGTGTATTCCGAAGATGGAAGGGTGGTAGATCTCCTTGACTCACTCCTCTCGGCTGAGGAATCCCAATAATTGTGGTGGGCAGTCATGTTTTCAATGAGATCGTAGCACTCTTCGGGTCGCCTTTTCATAAAGGTACCACCGGCAGCAGCATTGATTGTGTCACGATGTCTCAATGTTAACCCATTATAGAACGTATCTATTTGGGTGACAAGCAACATATTGTGGTTCGGACATCGATCAATAGAAAGCTTATAGCGTTCCCATGCCTCAAATAAGGACTCATCGGGATGCTGCCGAAAATTACTGATTTCATTCCGTAGTTTCGTCACCATCGACGGTGGAAAGTATTTCGCCAAGAATTTGGAGATCATTTCATCGAAACTATGGATTGAGTTCTTGGGAAGACGATCAAACCATGCGGTGGCATGAAGCGTCAAGGAATATGGAAAGAGGTATAAGCGAAGGGCGTCATCGGTGACCCCATTTTGCTTCATACTTTGGGTGACAGTGAGAAATTTGTCGAGATGCTTGTTGGCATCGTCACCCGGTGATCCGTGAAATTGGCAAAAACTTTGGACTTGTTGAATCATGTGATGCTTAAGTCCAAAATCCGTGGCCTCGATGTTGACCGGGGCAATTGGACCGCCCCGTCCATCCATCGTGGGTTGGCAAAGCTCCTCCATCGTTCGGAGATCGGGAGCTTGATTTTGTGGACCAGGTTGTTGGACTTGAGGTCCGTTCCCTAGGTTATGTGTCATTGTGATTTGTTCGACAGTACGTATCTCGGGAACATTTGCTTGGTTACGGTTACGTCTACGAGCTTGCGAGCGAGTGCGCATGCACTTCCAAAAACAACACTTTCAATTAAAACAAGACCGAGGCAAAACACAGTGAACTTAAACCAATAATCCCACGTGAAATGATCACTTCTATAAGTAAAACGCACAAAGGAGCGGAGAGACTTTGTAGGTCAGCACGAAGCGTATTAAAAACCCGTCTCTTTTCAGCCGCAATTTAATGTCAGGCCGTCCTTATACCCCTCACACAGTTTGTTAAACCGATAAAAGTAAACCAAAACACGAGCGACACAAAGGCAAGTTTTAAATCTTTAGTTCGGGAACTTATAATGATAACACCTCAGTTAAGAATGTTATTTTGATTGTGTCTTCTATTTATTTAAAACAACAAGGAAAATCTTTTTGTATTTTTAATCTTTTACATATATATACAAAGAAAAGAAAAATATTTTTGTATTTTTGTATTTTTATAAAAACAATAACTTCACGAGGAAGGTTCTTCAAGTCACTAATCGCAAAAACATCACGATATTGTCGCAACACACCTCCCCGGCAGCGGCGCCAAAATTTGATTCGTTGTGAAGTGAGTGGTGAAAAACACAATATCAACGTATATCAAAATAACCGTAAAATTCGACAAATTAACCCTTTAGGAAAAAGGTCAACGTGCCAAACCTCACGGGTGTGATAAAAGTGATACCGGAAAAGTGATTTCCCCGGGTCGTGTCCCAACGAGGTGTGAATGGAAGGATTCGTTGAGTTTCGTGATTTGAACTTGAATTGGTTTTAATGATTTTGGATTTGATTACGTATTCTACAATTTAATAAACGGGAAGGTAATTAAGGCAAGGGAACCCTAATAAACTAAAAATAAACTATCACTAAGCCTAAGGAATGATAAAACGAAGCTACACTAACTCCTAGGGTGCAAAAACGTAAAAACGTAAAACCGAGAAACAACCCGAGCCATAAACGTAAAAGTTTTGCAATTTAAGGGCTACGGGTGTGAAATCAATTTTCCTACGTTCTATTTGACTAAAAATGATTTTAGGAAAAATCGGAATATTTTTTTGACTTTTATTTTATTTATTACGAATTAAAAACGATTAAACTCTAATTAAATTATTAAAAATACTAAAACATTTTTGAAAAATCTGAAACTTTTGCAGAAAATACTTGAGATACTATAGAATCTAGGAAAAATGAAAAACTACACTAGTGCTTAATGAAATAAGCTGTAAAAAACTCGAATAAGCTGACTAGCATAAAACAGCAAGGTAACTTAAATATTAAGTGATGCAAACATAAAACAAGAAAGTCCCAAGGGCGCTTATGGTTCCAGGTACACATGCTATCACTCTCATCCAAGGGAGAGGTCTCAGGTTCGACCCCTGCCTCTCCCTTTTTGCAAACTATTTTTTTTTTTCAAATTTTCTTTTGGAACTTGTAAAGGGCAAAGAGATAAGCAATTTTTGTGAAAACTTTTTCTTAGAAACTCAACCAATAAGCTGTATAAACAGCTTATATGTTGTTGTTTTGGACAGAACACAAACAAACACACCTTTGGGCAGTAAACAACCAAACACTCCCTTGTAAAATTTGACAGTGAGATTAAACCATGAAACTTTTGTAAAAACTTTTTGAAAGAAATACTGAAAACAAGTAGTGTACACAGCTTATTGTGGACAGATTTCAAAAGAAAGATTAATCAAACTCCCAATGTGCAACTACTAGGATGAAATGAGCAGTTAACCACAAACCCACTTATGATCTTTTAATTTCACCAAATAAGTAGAGAAATGAGCTAACTGAGGGACACAAAAGCTAAACAAAGTTTGCCTTAATCTAAATAAGCTAAAACACTTAACTATGGGAAAACAGTTGGCACAATTTAAGCTAGGGAATCCTAAGCTCTAAACTGGGACAATAAGCTAATGAGAAAATGAAATAAGCTCCTAACAAACAGGAAATAGCTAATTCTATACTAACTAAACTAAAAGCACTTAAAACAATCCTAAGAAACCTAAACCAGCTACCCAATTCTACCTATAAGCTAATTTGAGAAAGAAAAAAAAAATAGAACCTGTGGCTTTTGAGTGCAGGCTGCAAACAGCCTTAGGGGACCTGTTTAAGCTTATTTTTAAGCTGGACACTGAGCTTCCAAGACCATGAAAAGCTACAACTCAAAGGTTAGCACAGTAGAGATTCAAATAAAACTGATTTGGGACAAAGTTCTTTACTGTAACAGCTTATAAATAAGCTGTTATCAGCATCTTTGGAACAAATACATGCTGATACTACTTTTGAAAACTTGGTAAAAGTCAGTTTTGGATACCAATTTGCACTAAGCTAAAAAGAGTTAAAGTGCAAATAAAATGCACAATGACTAAATAACAAGCATAAAGACTTAAAAGTAACCAAAGTTGCCAAGTTAAAACTTCAAATAAGCTTAGAAAAAGCTCAAGTTCAGCAGTGGTAGCTACTGATTCGTGCAGAAAACAAAATGGACAGGGACACTTTATTTTTTACTTGATTCTCTCAAACTTGCTCAAAACAAACTCAAAGCTTATAAACTGATCATTATGCTAGAAGGTAGTTTGACTTTAAGAGTCAAACTGGGTGGAAAGGAGTTTTTAACCATGTTAACCATATACACCAAACACCCCTTTTTGATAAAGATAGCTTGAAAAATTCAAATAGAAAACTGAGCTTAGTGCTTCCCCTTAAAAATGATATATGAATAAAAGAGCAACTTAACAAATAACCAAAATTAACAAAGCACAATACTGAAAGCAGAAATAACTTTTCATTAATACTGAAAACTACAATTTGGAATTTAAAAAGATAACAACATAATTTTTTTGACTAAAACTAGGGGGTGCCTCATAACATGGCTACAACACTCCTATTTATACTACAATCTTGGTCTTCAATCTTGTGTTTCTTGTGAGATGGAAAACAGCCAAAGCTCCACATGTGCTTTCTTGAATAAATCTCAGCCGTCCAACTGTTAGGTATAGATGAGAATGAATCCAAGCCATCCCTTGGGTCTTTTTGAAGCTGGGATTGCCATGGTGGCAGGTCTTGGGGGAGGTGGAATAGGATAGTGGGTTTGGGAGTTGGGATTATTTGGGTAAAAGAGATGAAGGAGGTTTTGGGTTTTGATGATTCTGGGTAATAGGGAGATATGGAGGTGGAGTGTTTGGGGAGAAGGAAAAGGGTTTGTGGGGAGTGGTAAAAAGGGAGCAGAGTATCTAGGGCTCTCTGTGTTTCTTGGGTTTGTGTGGGCGGGAAAACAAAGAGAAAGAAGAAGGGGGGTGGATTGTTTATCAGTTGACCGGGTAGAATGGGTTGACTGGACCGGGTTAGAGGGTGGACTGGACCAGGTAATATTTGGGCCTTGGTTTGTTATTGGGTTTGTTTGGACTAACAATTTATCCATTAAGCTTTTAGGGACCATAGTTGCCAAAACTGAAAATCCAGGGGCCATTCATGTAATTCTGAAAATGTAATCCAAGGTCCATTATTAACAATCTCTGATAGTGTAAGGACTGAATCTGCCAAATTGTGAAACCTGAGGACTAAACTTGACAATTTTGAAAATCCAGGGATCAAAACTGTAATTTCTCAAACTTATGAAATTTTTCACCAAAGGACTAATTATGACAAATTATGATTTCAAAAGGACCTTTGGTGACTTTTCTTTTTAAAATACGTGCTCAGGGACTATTTCTGTCAATTTTTAAAAGTCGGGGGACTGAAACTGCCAATTATGCAAACTTTGCTCGTTTTTCATTTGTTTTCGATAATTTTGCATCTGAAACATATAAAACACAATTTTGAGATATTTTCAGTATTTTGATGCATTTCGGAGTGTTTTTAGATGTTTTGCAGCTCAGATTTGACCTAAAATGATGAGTGAATAAGCACTCATCAATGTATCGGAGGATTCTTTTAGCCTCAGAGAGGTGGGTTTCAGTTGGTCGCGACTGATAACGGGAGCATAGATAAACGGCAAAGACAATATCAGGTCTGCTAGTTGTTAGATACATGAGAGACCCAATAATACTTCGGTATTTGGTAGGGTCAACTAATTTCCCATGTAAATCAGCGTCTAGCTTCTTGGTATGAGTCATTGGTGTGGCATAAGTATCACAGGTTTTCATTTCAAATTTGTTTAACAATTCAAGGGCATATTTGGACTGACTCAAGAAAATACCACGGGGTGATTGATGAACTTGCAGTCCTAGAAAGAACGTAAGTTCACCCACATAGACATTTCAAAAATTTTCTTCATTAGTTTTGCAAAAGCGATTGAAAACTTTTTATGTGTAGACCCAAAAATGATGTCATCCACGTAAATTTGAACAATTAAGATATGTGCCCCGTGATATTGTATAAAAAGAGTAGAATCAACCGAACCTTTGGTGAAATTATTAGCAATGAGGAAAGATGATAGCTTATCGTACCATGCCCGAGGGGCTTGTTTGAGACCATAAAGAGCTTTGTTCAGTTTGTAGACATGGTTCGGGAACTCTGGATCAACGAATCCTTCGGGTTGGCAGACATAAACCGTTTCTTTCAGTTGTCCGTTGAGAAACGCAGTTTTGACATCCATCTGAAAGACCGTCATATTCATATGAGCCGCGAACGCGAGAAATATCCGAACAGCCTCAAGACGAGCAACCGGAGCAAAAGATTCTTCAAAGTCTATTCCCTCTTCCTGACGATAACCCTTAGCAACTAGACGTGACTTGTTTTGGATTACGTTCCCTTCAGCATCCAATTTGTTTTTCCAAATCCATTTGAGACCAATGACCCTGTTGGTCTTTCAACCAGTTCCCATACTTCAAGACGTTTGAATTGGTTGAGTTCTTCTTGCATGGATTCAATCCAGTTGTCTTTTGTTATTGCGTCTTTAATGTTTTTAGGTTCAGATTGGCAGACAGTGAGTGCATAAATGCAATGTTCTCCATCTGTGCGAAGACGTTGTTTCGTAACGACTGGTTGATTTGGGTTGCCAATAATATTAGCCAGAGGATGGTCTTTTGTCCATCGATGTGTAGAGGGTTGATGTTGGTATACATTGTGCAGATTCTGAGGATTCAAATGGTTTGTTGATGATTCCGCGACATCAGGTGCAGCAATGTCATTAGCAAACAGGTTAAAGAACGCATTTGGATCAAAATCTGCAGGTGGGGGTACATCATTCAGAATATCATCAGCCGGTTCATCATTGTTGGAAGCGGTTTGTTCAACTGTTGTGGTGGAGTCAACTGGTGATGCTTCTTCAACAGTAGTTGTTGTAGCGGGTGTATCAGGTATAAGAGTATTATCAGGTTGAGCAGCGGATACACCTGGAGTACGTTCATCAATATCGTCACTGAACAGCGGAGCAAATAAACTTTCCATTTGTTGACGAGTGAGCTGGGGGCTTTGTTCAGCTGATGATGGGGGTTGAGGGAAGTTTAAACGGTTGTGACCGGGTTCTAAGCTGTTATACTCAGAAGCCATTTCCGTGAGTTCATCAAAATGAGCATGAATCGTTTCCATCACCTGTTTTGTACGACGATTCCAGATTCGGTAACCTTTAGAATTCTCACAGTATCCAATAAATACTCCAATGTCGGCTTTGGCTTTGAGCTTTCCAAAATCGTCACGATGATTATTCGGATAGCAAAGGGATCCAAATACATGAAAGTGTTTGAGATTCGGTTTATGGTTGTGGACAAGCTCGAAAGGTGTTTTGTTGTGGCGTTTTGTGATCATAGAACGGTTTTGGGTATAGCATGCAGTAGATACAGCTTCTGCCCACAAGTAATCTGGAAGTTTAGCATTGATTAACATTGTTCTTGCAGCTTCCACTAACGTTCGGTTTCGTCTTTCAACAACTCCATTCTGTTTTGGTGTACGTGCAATAGATGTTTGATGCTGAATTCCCACTTTCTCATAAAATGCACGAAGGGTTTGGTTAACAAATTCAGTTCCTTTGTCTGTTCTTATTTGGCGGACAGTGTTCCGGAGCTGAACTTGAATTTTCATGAGAAAGGTGATGATCATTTGTGGAGCTTGGTCTTTGCTTCGAAGAAAGTAGACCAAAGTCCATCGTGAGTAGTCATCAACAATTACTAAGATGTAGCGTTTTCCATTGATCGTTTGCACGCGCATTGGGCCACACAAATCCATGTGAAGAAGATGAAGCACATGCTGAGAGCTGTGTTCCACCTTTGAAGGAAAATAAGCAAGAGTGCTTTTTCCTTGTTCACAAGCTGAGCAAAGGTGATCTTTTGAATACCGGAATCATGGGAGACCTTCAACTAGTTTGTGTCGAGCAAGGTTGGTGATGGTTTGAAAGTTTAGATGTGAGAGACGACGGTGCCATAGCCAGGATTTTGTTGATGTTGCCTTTGAAAGTAAGAAGATGGGAGATGAAGCAACCATGTCTTGCATAGATATAGTGTAAAGACTAGAATTACGCGAGCCAGACATAAGGTCATTTCCTTGTAGATCACGAATGAAACAAGTTTTCTCCTTGAAAGCAACCTCCAAATCTCCATCACAAAACTGACCTACTGAAAACAGATTGTGACCGAGGCCTTCCACATAGTAAACCCTGCTAATTTCGATGTTCCCATTGATATAGTCTCCGTAGCCCATGATAGCTACGAAGTGATCATTCCCGAATCTGACAGTGCCAATGAACTTTGCAATAAAGTTTGATAACAGTTTAAGGTTGCCTGTCATGTGTCGGGAACATCCGCTATCAACAATCCAGAGAATGATCTGTATCACCTGCATTACACACAGACGACACAGATGGAATAGAAGTAGATGTGGAACCCGAAATGTTAGAGGGTTCCGGAGTAGTGATAGTAGACATACACACATTAATAAGTTTAGGCATCCATTTAAATCCTAATGTGTTATATATCCATTTCTGCCATTTATAACTACTGTTTGCTTTAGTCTTTGCGAATGCACTAGGTGGTACTACATTCTTAGGAGGTGAAACTGGAGCTACAGGGACAACAACGCATGACGTAGAATCTAAAGAAGGCGGTCTACCAAGCACAGACTTAGAATGATTAGTGGGCCTAGAGGTATTTCGATTCTTAGGATTCCGTAAACGAGAGATTATAGCTTTAGCAACACATTTGTCATGACAATCAGAATTCATACTTTTACGACAAATTACACAAGGTGCATCAGACTGACTATCAAAAGTACTTAACGGTTTAGCATTCGTTACATCACTATTTCTATTACATATTGCCAGACGCAATATCTATAGTGGAGGCAACTTGAGTCTTATTCATATTCCTAGGGTGTTCTTCTACTTTAGCATTCCTTATTGATCTTTTCTTAGGTCGCAACTTCCTATTCTTCGATTGAGTGCTCCTAGGCTGTGAAGTGCGGACATTTGGAAAAGACGCAACTATTCCTGTTTCAGTAGAATGAAGTACGTTAGCAACTTGTGATTTGGCAGTGGAGATTCTAGTTTCACGATTACTAAGTGTTACTGGTGCTAATCTCTTAATGATGGTTGGCGGAAGTTGTTCATACTTTCCTAACATTTCTCTTAACTTAGAGATAGTGTGAATCAAATCTTGATTTTCAGAACGAATATTACCAGCAAAATTCATGACTTCTCTAGTGTGAGCAAGATAGTGATCAAGTTTGTTTGATGCTTCATGACGAGTCTTATTGAGTAAATCAAATATGACACCATATTCCAGCAAAATTCGTGACTTTTCAAATTTTTAACGTTAGGTAAAAGATTTTTCTGAAAAATGTCTCTTTGTTCTCACGCCAGAGGCGATTGAAAATGATCAATTTTGATTTTAGAACGATATTCTATCTCATGTTGTAAAATTTTGAGGTCAGCCATGAAAATGTCAAAATATCTAAGAATTTTTCGATTTTCAGGTTTTGAGTTTACTTCACTGATGGAAGGTAAAGGACCATAAATTTGTGCATAATCTGGTTGGGGATTAACATTAGAATACTCAGGTGTTTTGATGATAACCCTTGGTGTGTTAGAAGAATCCGTTGGTGTGACGAAAGTGACCGGTTTTGAATAATTAAAAGGTTTGTTGTAAACAACAGTTTTTAATTTTGATCGACTCTCGTCTTCTGCATCTAATTCCTCTTGACGATGATATTCAACAACACTCATAACAGTATCATTAATTTTATATTCTGCACTGGAAACTTCAGGATTTGGTTTGAATGTTTTTAGTGAAAGCTTTGGTTTGTAATCAGCTAGATTTGGTCCATATCCTTTTGGATTGGGTTTTAGAGTAAACTTTTCAATAGCTGTTACTGATTCACCATGTTTGTAAACAACAATTTTAAACTCTTTAATTTTGTTTTGCAAGCCGATAATTTCTTCAAGAAGGTCATCTACACGATTTGTTGAATGCTTTTTGTATGCGGAGAACTGTTTTTGACAAGTTAACAACTCAGCCTTAGCTTTTTGATTTTCCAAGGTGAGAGCGTTAATTTGCTTTTTATGTTCATGTTTCAGTTGTTCTATTTCAGACAACAAAGCATTCTTCGAAGCGGCTAGATCACGCATCTGTCTCTCTAAATATTTTTCGTTTTGATGAGATTTAGCAAAAGCGGCTTCAAAACCTTTTTCACGGTTTTCTTGAGTTTTGAAAAAGTTGAGTTGCATTTGTAAGCATTCAAAATCCTTGGTTAACAGTGCATTTTTGCTTTTTAATTCCTTATTTAATGCATAACATTCCTCCATTTTGATTTGATGGTCTTTAATTAAACGAGCAAAATCTGGATGAGGCAACAGTTCGGCTTATTCAACGTGAGTCACAACATGATCATTATTTAGATCCTCAAGTACAACCACGGAGTCAATTTGATTATCAAAGGAAACCATAAGGTCATCTTGATCGTCAAATGTAACTACAGGGTTTATTTGAAAATCGTCAGAATGAGATGTAGATGACTCATTTTGAACAGTCTGAGCCGTGCCGGATTCAGATATTGGCGGAGATATTAGTTCAGATATGATGATGGTTTGTTCGGGTACCTGAGACAAGCCATCAGTGTCATACACTGGGCATGTTTCACTCATGTGTAACTCATGCATATTAGCCATCAACATAACAGCTGCATTGGCCTGCAAGTCCTCCATATCATCATCTGAGTCTGCATCTGCCATAAAGCTCTGTTCTTTGTTTGTGAGAGATCCACCAGCTTCATCCTTAAGAGCCAAAATAAGAGCCTCTTTGAAAAATAAGCACTACCCCTAGTCCTTGGCTTTGGGCATGCATTAGCCAGGTGTCCCTTCTCATTGCAGTTGTAGCATCGAAGACCATTCAACCCATTCTGAGCATTTCCCTGTTCCACCACTTGAGCTCTGTTGTTATTCCTACCCATAGCATTAAACCCTTGACCACCTCCCATTTGACGACCATAACCACGATTCTGAACTTCAACTTGTACATTGTTCACAATAGCCTGATTTCGTGTATTGGATGAGGAACGGATACGATTGTTGGATTTGTTGGTATAACGGCTAAAAGCATTAGCAATCATAACAAATCCCTGTTGCAATGCTTCGAACGGATCGGATTCCTCATTAGTTTGACTATGAAGTGCTTGATCATTGTTGTTGTTGTAAGGAACCAATTGATTTTGTTGAGGTTGTTGTGATTGATCGTTTGGTGGGACTGAGGCAGTTGGTTGAGTTGCTTGTTGAGGAGGATAACTTTGTTGAGCATATAAGGCAAGTTGTTGATTTTCCGGATGTGTAGGTGGAGCAATTTGAGCACGGAGAATCCTTTCCCCATGAACTTCCTTTTCACGAGGCTTCAAGTAATCGTACAACAATCCATATGTAGAATGATGCATATTCTTCGCTTGACGGAGAAAAATGACATACTTCTCCCATTCAGGACCAAGACTACTCAGGAACTTAGTATTCACTGCAATTCTTGGCATGATGATGTTGTGTTTATCCAAATCATTGATGATGTCTGAAAATCGATGTTGATAAGACTCTAGTGTCTCTCCAGGTTCAATCATGAAGTGTTCATAAGCCAAGTAAATTTTGGATTCCAAATCCTCCTGATTGAGTACAGATCCTTCCATAGTGTAGAAGTTCTGTTTGATTTAAATCTGCAACAGTAGCGATGTTTGTTTGTTCATCTCTTGGTGGAATAGCATTAGGATCTCCGGGTACAATGACAGTAGGCATCTCAAATGGACCTTCCAAGATAACCTTCTTTAAGAACTTTTCATGTGGCTTCTTCAGATCACAAAACCTAAAGAACCTTATCACCCATTGATCGTAGTTTCCTGGAGTGAGCATTGGAGGTCTATCAAGTGATCTAGCCTCATGAATTGATTGTTGGCTGCTTAAAGCTTCACACATCTTTGCAAACCAAGTTGGTTCCTTCATAGTGTTCCTTGATGGATGTTGATTGAAGTCATTTGTGTAGGGTTGAACTTGAAGACTTGGCGGTGTTTGAACCATTTGTGGTGGAGGAATTACTCCAAGTTGTGGAGTATGTTGTTCATTAAATTGTTTTTGATAAATTGCTTGTTGTTGATTCCATTGTTGATGTTGTGGACTTAGTTGTTGTTGTCGTTGAGGATAAGTGTAAGGGAAATAGTTAGAGTATGGTGGTTGTGACATGTTGAAAAATTGTGTTGGTAAAAATGGATCTTTGTAGTCGAATGAACCTTTGTTGATGAAGTGTCCTTAGGCGTAGAAATCACAATTATCCAAGTAGTACTTATGCGTAAAAACACCAAAGTTACGCGTAACAAGAAAGAGTTACGCGTAGATTTAGCTTACGCGTAAGTAGGGAAAAGACGCTAAAGTTATGCGTAGACACAAAGTTATGCGTAGAAAGTTAGGCGTAGGATTATCTTATGCGTAAGACTTGACTTAGGCGTAAGATGAATCTTATGCGTAGGATTTCTACGTGTAAGCTTTATGCTTATGCGTAAGTTTAGGGTTTTATCCCAAGTGATCTTTTACACTATCACAGTGCAAAAGATATCCAAAGTCGACGTATTTTCAGGCTTATCCAAGCAAGAAAACACGGAGTAAACCACGAAAACGAAGATCAAACCACGGATAAAGTTACGCGTAAGATTAGGGTTTTGATACGCGTAATCTTACTCGTAAAAATGATTATGCCCAAATTTGTTTCTAAACCAGATTTTTGTTAAGGAATAGCGTTAATAGTACCAAAATAACACAAAAGTGTGAACCTTGATGAACCAAAACGGCTAAACGGGTTACGCGTAGAACTTCACCCACGAACAAAATCAAGCTCAAAAACTTAGATTCACGCGTAAAGTTTGAAACTTTTTGCCAAAAACAAGTATTTTAACACCTTAAAATGTTGAAAGTACAAGAATGTTGGATTAAAAAGTGTAAAAAACAAGTTTTTAAGTGAACCAAAGAACACGTTATCTTTACGCGTAAGACCAAAACCAAAAACTTCAAAACAAAAGTGTACACCCAACTATTTGGCTCTGATACCACTGTTAGGTCACTAGTTTTACAACACAAGCTTACTAGAAGGAGATAAAGGCGATTGAACAAGTAAACCAAACACACACACACGTTATACTAAGACAGTTATGCGTAGAGTATGAAGTGAAAGAGAAAACTTGAACAACCAACCTTCAAATGAAGGTTTACAAGAGTATTTATAGGAGGGAAGCTAGGGCAACACTCCTAGTTCCCATCCTTTCCTTTATGGGCTTGGGCCTAAGCTCATGGGCCTTCTACATAAGCTTAAGGCTAATAACAAACATAAAGGCCATAATTAAGCTACGTATTACATATGAGTAACTAACACTTGAATTAAGATTTAGGAGTGATTCCAACAAAATCTGTTGAGAAGATCGCTTGAAGTCTTTGTGAGAATCAACATGCTGAATAATGTGAGCAAGTCTAATTGGGGATTAAATTTGACATATCACTCTCCCCCAATTAGTGCTCTCCCCTAAACCGACAATCTGTTTGATAAATGCCCAGATTAAGAAGAAGTCTTTGGATAATCAAATGCAACTCGCCTTTAGTCTTCTAACATGCAGTAGAAAAATGTAGAACCGACTGAAGACTCGACCTTCTTCAAGATTGTCCAGTTGGGGAATTGAAAGTCAACATCTTCAACTCACCAAATGCATTCCCATACACATAGCAAATCCCCTTAACTCAAATACCTCCCAATCAAACAAGAACAGAAAGATGTTCATTGAGGAAATCAGCCCCGCAACTGGAAGCACTTTGTTATTAATCAAATCAGCCCGTTTGAAGATGTTAACCAACGACTCTTAGTAGAAAACTCCATGTAAAGATAACCCGATAAGAAGAAGCTCGGTTCTTACATGAGTTTGGAGCCGTTTGACCATTTATTCTCAGAAATCAATCAACCATGCAGTAAATTCACACTTCTTCTCCCCCTCAAGAATTGCATACGGAGTTTCCATTCTTGATTAAACAAGTGAATATCTTTAAAATGTAGTCTCTTCACACTTCTCCCCCACAAAAATTGCATATGATGTCGCCATCGCTATTATAGTTGAGCAAGTGGAATAAGAAAACAATCAACAGTAGTTCGGTTTACTTGATGACTGAAGCACATGGAAAAAGCATGAAGCATGTTGATGAGAATGATCATAATAAGAAGATTTCTCTTCTTCCAAAGATAATGCGCACTGAAGCGTACACATTTCTTTTCTTTAGAGTACGAGGCTTGAACTGATGTATTTGTGGAAAACTAGAAGGGGGGGTTGAATAGTTTTGCCAATTAAAACTTCCTTTTAAACTATTTAGATCGACTTATGTCAATCTATTTGGATGTGTGTGTTGGATGTTGATAAACAAGCATATAAAGGTAAGTAATGAAAAGATAAGAGTAAGAAGCACAAAACCACAACACGAGTATTTATAGTGGTTCGGCTACAAGGACACCTTCCTTGCCCTACTCCACTCCCCGAGTCACCGACTCGAGAGTTCGTAATCACTACAGCAATCTCCTTATGGCGGAGAAGCCTTCACAACGTCGCCTACCCTTTTTCCGGTGCTAGGCTAACCACCGGGTTCTTTCACTCCAAGGTGAACCACATCTACACAACGTCGCCTACCCTTTATAAGGTACCAGGCTAAGTTACTAGTTCTTTCACTCCAAGGTGAACTACACCTTCACAACGTCGCCTACCCTTTATTAGGTACTAGGCTAAGCACCTAGTTCCATTGCAAATGGAGGAATTATTACCACACTACACCAACGACTAATCCCAAAGGAGATCTACTCCTTTACAACATCATCAAGGATATCAATATCCTTGGATCTAATACTAGTCTATCTTGTACATCGAAACACACCATATTGAATGTACATCTAAGGCACCTTTCACTAATGCCTTTGACTAGATCTACAAGACACCTTTCACTAATGTCTTGTGTCTTCACTTCTAAGCACCTTTCACTAATGCTTCTAGTCTTGACTTCTAAGCACCTTTCACTAATGCTTCTTGTCTTGACTTCTAAGCACCTACCACAAGTGCTTATGCTATAGATGATAGATACCCTTCACTAATATCTTCGTCTTGACACTTGAGACATCTTTCACTAATGTCTCTAACACTACACTTTTTTGAAGAAAGAAAGGAATCATCAACAAGAAGACTTCAGTAGCCTTGATGATGAGGAAGCATGGCAACTCATGGACTTGAGCTTGCTCGGCTTCAAAGGTGGTGATCTTGCCTTTAAGAGGAACCTAAAAGATCACACAAAAACAAAACTACAAACATAGATCTCTTGGATCTGAGGTTAGTGAGTTTTTAACTCAGGGAGAAAGTGTGTTAGAAAGGGTTGAGGAATAATGAAGAAATGGCTCACTATTTATAGAGGAAAAATCCTACTGTTCCCCGGATCCCACGGATCTCTACCACAAGGGATCCGGCTAGCACAAAGCTAGTGATCCGTGGAACGCTCCTCTTTGCCCATGGGTATTTTGGTCATGGGTCATGGGTCATGGGTTGAACCATGGATCTTTGGCTAGATACAATGTATCTTTAAGTGCAATGCACTTAGTCACTTGGGTATGGGTTGATCCTGTTAGATATTGGATTTCATAAACACATAACTAATCACAATATGGTTCGAATGAGATGAAGTAATTTAGAGAGAGAGAGTAGAATGGGAGCCTTTCTGGAGAGAGAAAGTAACAAAAGAAAGAATGTTAGATTGAAAGGTCCAACCCTCTACCTTGGGAGGTAGAGGGTATTTATAGTTACATAATAAACGTCCTCTTTCGAACTGTGGATCAGGCATATAGTGGGTAAAGACCCGTCCTTCCTCCATGGTGTTGCACTAAACTAAATAACTAACTAAATAACTAGTAAATAACGTAATGTCTACGAGCTAACTTATGCTAGATTATATTTGGGGTGACCGATACTTCACTATGGAATTTTCTAATTCTTAACAATCTCCCCCTAAGGGAGGTCACCCTATGTTTTACATTTCGAATCCTAGCATTCGATTTAATCTTCAGTCTTGAGCTCGTAGACATTAATTCTTCAACATCTGCATCTTTGTGCTTTAGCAGTGATTCTTTAAATTCCGATAACTTTGTACATTAAGTGGAGGCCTTTATACTGATCCACATCTTTGATGATCTTCAAGCTTTCATTGAGATCATCAGCCACAGTAAATCTCTGGATCACCCTTTATTGTGTTGCCATCATGTGAAGTTGTGACTTTTGGACCGACATGCTCACACTTTCTGTATCATGACATCTTTTCATCAGAGTAGCGGAAGCTTTTACTGATTCAAGATATTTGCAGCAGCGTAGCAGAAGCATAGTATAAAAAATATCTGAGCCAGGTTATGTAGATAAGCACTAGTCATGATTTCTTCAATTAAGTGTGGATGCTGTGAGCATGCGGCTTTGGATTGACTTCTCAATATCGATTAGCTGCAACCGTCCAAGTGTACCTGCAAACAACAGTTAGCAATAAAACACACGAAAGTGTCTTTGATCACTTTCGCTGAATTGAGTTACATGGCCCAAGGTTCCCCGTTGATCAGTACAAGTACTGCCTGTGATCAGGTAGGATTCCTAAGAATCTCCTTGACAGGGTTTCGCAGCTGTTCTAGCTGTTCTCAAACCGGAACATCTCAAAGAAGACAACACGAAGTGAGTGAACCAGCGAATTGAGATTCACTGATTGATGAAAAATGATTTGAAAAACAATCGTGTATTGCTTGAAGAAAGGTTTTATGAGAAAGATCCATTTTCAATCAAAATACTTTTTGTATTAGAAAATGAGTACACATTTGATGTGCTAGAGAAAAGAAGAGATTTACACATCGAACGGTTTTTCCAAAAGTATTTTTCAATCAGAGATACTTTTTGTGTTTGAAAATGAATACACATTCGAAGTGCTAGAGAAAAGAAGGTTTGCACATCGAATGGTTTTTCCAAAAGTATTCGCCAATTCCAATCCTGGACCAAGGCAGATTCAAGAGTGAATCGCCCCATCGTTTCTGTCCAGTTGTCACAAGCTTGATCTTTAGAAAAGATCTCACATGTCACCCACCAAGAGCTTGTTTGATGTTGGCTCTAGAAGGATTTCCATCTTCATCGTGAATATTTTTACATATCACTCGGATGTTCTGGCAATACCACAAGGATAAAGCGTAGGACTCTTAATATATTCTTACTTTCCACATTGTGTGAAAAAGCAAGTCTTCATTAATTTTGTGTCCTTATGAGATATATTGTGGATGATCTCTTGGCTCTAGAATCAATTGTGCACATTTGGTTCCTATGCCGGAGACTAGGGAGAGGGTCTCCTTCTTTAATATCAACAATCTCTAAGAGAAAGGCGATAGATTATGTCGGTTCCCCGTGATAATGAAACAAGTCCTTTAAAGATGAACTTGAGTAGCTTGGGTAGTATTAGTGCAGTGCGTCACTGGTTCCATGACGTCTTGTCTTCAATACTGGCGTTACCTTAGTAACCACCAGTAGCATATGCAGTGAACCCGGTTTCTGCCATAAGGTTGAATTATTGGAGGGCTATTTATTTTCACCCTTTTCATATTCATTTCTTTTTCATTTTTCAACCCCTTCAGTGCTTACCGAGACTTCATTACTAGAACCTTGTTGGGTTTATTCCAGTACTAGCTCAGTCTCAGTCTGCACTCTTCCCATTTCTCATTTTTCTCCTTTTTTTTCATCATACCTAAGGACTCTACACTATCTAGTGGATTGTCCCTGGGTAGATCCCTCCGGCTCTGGGGGGATCGTTGGAACGAATACCTAACCTAACCATCCTTATATCACCATGCATAAAGTAAATTGGTCGGTCTTTTGGTATTGTTCTTTTCTTTCTTGAAACCAATTGAAAAATCATTTGGAAAAATCAATCAAGGTACTTGTGATATAATATCAAAGCATTTTGTACCTTAATTGTTTTGATCTTTAAGAAATGCTCCCCCTCAACATGTGCATATGATTTTATAAATTGTTTAGCACATGGAGGCAAGAGTTCTTTTGAAATAAATTCTTGATCACAATTTCTATGGAAAAAGCCATTTGATTTTCTTGGTAAAATTCTCCCTCTCAATATGTGCATAGGATATTTGAAATCATTTTATCACATAGAGGAAAGAGTTCTTTTGAATCACATCCACGATCACAAAAACCATTAAGAAAACCATTTAAAAACTCAATCAAGGTACTTTATGTTAAAACATAAAAGCTTTTGTACCTCGATAGTTTATTACCTTTTGAAATGCTCCCCCTCAATATGTGCTTCAAGATTCGAAAGCGTTTAATACATATGAGAGAGCAGCCTGCACAATTGAATCAAAAAATCACCTTTTATCAAATTTCATTATTAAATCACAAATTCTCCCCCGATCAAAAATATCAAATCCTTTGAGATTTTGGATCTCAAGTGATTTAATTAGGTTTAGAAAATATGAGAGAATATGTGCCTGGTTTAAATACTCATCTTGTTTTTGGATAAATGCTCCCCCTCAACATGTGCATTATGTATATTTAAATCGTTTGGCACATGGAGGCAGGAGTGCCTTTGAAGGACTAAAACCAATTCCTTTAAAACAGATTTGAGATTTAAATAATGATTTCTACCCTGATCAAAACTTTCAAACCAATTGATATTTGTGATCCCAATTGATTAAAATCATTTAGAAAAGTTTGGGGAAAGACGTGGCAAGATTTAATTTTGAAAAATGACAGATAAGGACCAATTTAAGACATTAAAGATTGTTAGTGTCAGGTATGATTGTTTTAAGAGATCTTTAAGTAAAATAAAATAATTTCACAATCAAACAAGAACATAATTTTTTTTATTTTGACAGATCTTTGAGTTTTAAAGGAAATCATACCATGACATAACATTAAATCTTTAGATCACCACATTTTAACGTACAAACCGGAACTTTTATGAAGAAATATCGTTTGAAAATATTTTATTTTAAATCACTCTCCCCCTCAATCGATGACCGAAGTCGATAATTGAGTGACATAGGTTTTAATAAAATGAAGTCCAGTGATTTTCAAAATTAAGTCCAATTAATTTTCAAAACAATATTTTCCATTTTCAAAACAATAATTTTCAAAATTGTTTAAAAATGGTATCCTGCACAAAGATACGTTAGGTGGTTGAGAAGCTTATGTTGTTGCTGTAGGGCTTGGAAGAAAAACCGTCTGCTGAAGCAGTGAGACTTCTTACGTTGCATTTTAATGCCAACTGAGGTCAAATTAAGCTCCGTTTTTTCATTTGCTGATGAAGAAAACCATCTGCTGATGCAGTGAGACCTCTTACGTTGCATTTTTTTATGCCAACTCTCCATAGAAGTCCAATTAAGCTCCGTTTCTTCATTTGTCAACCCAAGATATAGTTACCCTTTCCTTTCGGCATCCAATCATCTTCATTTGTGGGATCCGGATCGGGAACATTCTTATATACCAATATACCTGCATATGTTAGTGAATACACATACAAATATATGGTGGTCGACATCACCCAAACAGCAATCGACTAATAAAAGTCAATCCAACATATCAATCAATTCATATATTGCATCGGAATAATGTGTTTATCAAACTCAAATCATCTAATCCTAACAATCATATCCTAGGCACCTAGTCCTTCAACGTAGGTTAACATCATTTTTAATTAAGCATATATGATAATTAAGAAAGCCCGTTAGATGATATAGATTTAAAAACATTCTCCCCGTCAATCAATGACTCATTGTCTGAAAAGTTTAAAAGCGCTGAAGTCATTGATTGAGTTTTCAATTTAATAAAAACTTTGAAACTGATTGTTTTGAAAGCAACTCATTTACCACCATTTTGTTAAAACAAATATTTTTCAGAAGAACTTTTAGACGGAAAAACATTTTGTAGGAACAGCAGTCCTTCGACATACTTTCCTCATTTTGTTTTTAGGATAAGTGCACAAAATATTTGAAAATCGTTTAAGTGTAGCACTTTTCTTTCTTTAAAAGAGCGGGTTGCTATCTGAAATAATAGTAAGCCATAGTTTTTTTTTAAAGACATGTTTAGAAAAGAATATTTATACCTTCTGTTTGAACTTCATCTAACGTCCCCTGCCATTATTGAATGACATTTCTAAGACCGTAGATGTTATCGATACCAGAAGACATGTCTTGAGAAAACAATATTTTTGGTCTTTTTCAAAAATTTCTGATTTTTATGGGTTTTTGTTGATTTTATAATTTTCTATTTTCTTTTGTTGGTTTTATATTTTTGTATTTGGTTTTTGATAAATATTTACAAAGATAGAGAAATATTTTAAGAAGATGATGATACGAGTACCGAGATAAGGAAATCATTCAGCACTTTGTAGAAGATAGAAGTCATCATCTCTTAAACTTTCACCACCAAAGCTTTTGAGGCTCTTGAATCGTCGTCAGAACTTGAGCCTTCAGAAAGTGAGACTTTGGTAGCTTCCCCCCAAACCGACAAACTAAGAACAAAGACTATTTCTCCAAGAAGTAGAAGTGAACAAAAATGGTCTCATTAAATGAAGCTCAGCACCCCAAAGAACATGAGAACACCAAAGTAACAAGTTGAAACATTGATCGTCTCAGTGGATATCAAATCCGGAATAACTGATGAAGTCCGATCACATGAACCTGTTGTGCGTCCCCGATGTACACATTACTCTTCGAGATTGACGACTTGTCTTATTTAGGGGAACAATACATCAACATCTTCATTCTACCAAATGCATTCCAGTTATCTTCCATATAACCAATCAACCCATAATGTACACAAGTACCCAACCAGAGTAGAGACAACAACATTACACTAACTGGTTGAATCACTGATCTCCTCTGCGGATGTCAACTCTAGAATAACTGATTAAGCTCGATCATGTGAATATGTTATCCGACCCTGATGTACACATATATCTCCCTTGATCGTTGCGATCACATCAGAATCATCATTACATTGTGTACATGAAGCACTAACCGGAAGCACTTTATCATAAATCATATAGAAGATGTCGATATGCAATATCATCTCACGAACCAAATATTCTTTTCACATTTCTTCTAACTGAATGCTGAAGTAACACATACCAAAAGTCTCCAGAGACCATTTAATACACCAAAGGCTACGAGATAAACACTGAGTTTCTCTACTGTTATGACCATTGTCTTTCCGGGATAACTTCAATCAGGTAGAAGTGTTAAGTTCATCATGTGTACTCGTTGTGCTTTTAGATATATGTCTCCTTCCCCCTTGCTGGTTTTGATACCTCAGATTCAGCAAAACACAATATACCCAAAAACTCGAAATCTTGTGAGAAGAACTCAAATAGCCCAAATGAATCCTGTGAGAATCAACTGCAATGGAAACTCTCCCTGACTATCTTTACCAACCCATATGTGGACAAATTGAAGTGAACAGTGATGAAGCAAACCCGATATACCAAACTTGAAACTGAAGTAGAATTTTCCACATTTGTATCTTAAGCTTGCACTTAATGATGGAAGGACTGTGTCAAGAATTTATGCTTCAAGCAAATTTCTAGGTACTCACTACTCAAGCAAAGTATGAGACATTAACACCTCTTGCGATTATCCACACCGTCATATGCGTGTGACACTGAGTAAAACAAAGTAACTCCGAATAGTGATAGTTAACCATGTCTTCAACCATCCACCTCGACTGCTGGTAACTAGATAACCCAAGACTTCAACTCAAATTCTTAAGCCCGAGCAAGTTATCAAATAAGAACACGCCTTTGTGAATGTCAACTTCAACCTCAAATAAGTGATAAATGAGTAACTTCGAAGTAATCAACTTGTGTCAAATGTCCAACACGTGAATAAACATACAATCGGATGAACATTGACCCACTGAATGAACCGAAGCAAATGATTCCTCAACATCAATGCATTCTTCCTTAAGGTATACATGTAGAAGCTGATCTGGAAGATTTACCAAAAAATGTCTTCTAGCGGATGAGGTAGTCATTTTCCTTAATGTTCATGTGGTTGATTTATAGCATGCACAATGAGAGGAACAATAATCCGTGAAGATTTGACAAAGGAATACCAAAGAGCGGATCATTATTCATGAACAATAATCCGTGAAGATTTGGTAAAGGAATACCAAAGAGCGGATCATTATTCAGTAGTGCAACTACAATATCATGATAGTCATTATCAACGCCTTGTGAAGTAACTGGAGATAAGGTTTCTTGAGAATTCTGAGAAGTACTTCTTAGATGGTGAACCAGTTGAGTCAGTAGAAACCGGAGCATGAGCTTCAGAAGCTGGATGATCAACATTCGTAGGAGGTTGGAAGTACTCATCAAACATATCTTTGAAAAACAATGAATCCCAGTTATCCTTAGTAAGTGAAGCATTAGGCGTTGGAGGAGAGTCATCAAAAATCAAACAATGAATCATTGCTAAAGAATATGAGCAAGTCTAATTGGGGATTAAATTTGGCTTTTCAATCTCCCCCAATTAGTGCTCTCCCCTAAACTGACAAAGATTTTCAAGTGTTCTTCTCAGCCCGGATTAAGAAGAAGTCTTTAGATCATCAAATGTAATTTGTCTTTAGCCTTCTAACATGTAGCAGAAAATGTAGAACAGACTGTAGACTTGACCTTCTTCAAGATTGTCCGAATGGGGAAATAGAAAGTTAACATCTTCTTCACACCAAAGGCATTCCCGTTAACTTGTAAATAGCAAATCCCCTTAATTAAAATCCCTCCCATTAAACAAGAACAGAAAGATGTTCATCAAAGAAATCAGCCCAGCAACTAGAAGCACTTTGTCATTTAATCATATCAGCCCGTGTGAAGATGTCAACCAACGGCTCTTAGAAGAAACTATATGTGAAGATGTTCCGATAAGAAGAAGCTCGGTTCTTACATGAGTTAGGAGCCGTTTGACCATATATTCTCAAATATCAATCAACTATGCAAAAAATTCACACTTCTTCTCCCCCTCAAGAATTGCATACGGAGTTGCCATTATTGATCGAATAAGTGAATATCTTCAACAAATGTAGTCTATTCACACTTCTCCCCCGCAAAATTAGCACATGATGTCACCATCGTCATTATAGTTGAGCAAGTGGAATAAGAGAACAATCAACAGTAGTCCGGTTCACTTGATGACTGAAAGCGCATGGAAAAAGTATGAAGCATGTTGATGAGAATGGTCATAAATAAGAAGATTTCTCTTCTTCCGAAGATAATGCGCACTGAAGCGTACACATTTCTTTTCTTTAGAGTACGAGGCATGAACTGATGTGTTCATGCGTCATAGCCGAATGAATATCAAGATTCAGTTACTTGAACCCGTGAGTTATGAGATATCAATCCATTTTAATCCATACTTTAAGCCAGTCCATGTAGTGAAGGATCGAAGTATCTACAACTGAGTAAGGACTACCTGCACTAATATTACAAACTTGATTTCATATATTTTGGTTAGTGACATTAGTATCCAAACCCTTTGGGTTTTCACAGTCAACCTTGATTTTGTCATCGGTAAACAGCTTTCCGGTAGGAATCCACTTAAGTCCAGCATCCTTAAACATTCTACCAGACGGTATCCACTTATGGCAAGGTTTAGGATTGTTAAGCTTCTTATGCACAGTGGAAGACTTATCAATATTCCTAGACTCCAATGATTTAGCATTTGGTATCCATCTAGGTGAAGTTTTGGGTTTGTTTTACTTCTTATGCACTGAAGATGACATACTGAATGTCCAAGACATAACAGGTTGAACCTTAGCACTGTTTGTAGTCTTAGTGGATTGTACCTTAGCATGTGAGTTAGGAAAATGTTTCTTATTCGGAAAAGACTCAGAATTTCTAGTTTCATTTTCTACATGCTTAGCATTCTTCTTCATATAACTACTCTTAGATGCAAGCCAACCCCTAGTCTTTTGAGTGTTCCTAGGAAATGGTTTACAACTACTATCAGTGCCTTGAAATCTCGTGGAATGCATCATCCTAGGTGTTGCACCTAAAATTCCGTCTTTTCGAATCTGTGCCTTTTTCCTAGCTTCTTCTAGATAATAGTTCTTCCATACGTCATTCATATCATATGAATTATGGGTGTTAATGCTTGGTTTTGACACCATTTTCGAACTAATCCTTGAGGTGCTTGGAGTAGAAGTGGCTACTTGTTGAGGGTTCACGGAGCTAGAAGCCTTATTCTTAGGTAACTCGAGTGAAGTGACTGGTTTTGACAAAACTTTTATCGCATCAACTTGGGAGGCAAACTGTGTTTTTGAAAATTTTGGTCTTTCGGATATAAACGCAGTAGGTTGCCTAACAACGGACCGGTTTCTAGTGAGATGAGAAACTGGTTTCCCCAGGGTTGATGGTTTTGTAAACTTAGTGTTCACACTTTTCCCTACAATTTTCCTAAGCTCATTTTTTAAGGCAACAATAGCGAAACTCTTTTCCTGAAGTTGAGCTTTGAGTTCATCAATTTTTGCTATCAAAGAATTTGTTTGTTCCATTGACTTAGTTCTAGCTTCTTTGACAGAGTCACCTAGTTCTATGTGATGCTTTCTCAAAGACTCATTTTCCTTTAGTAAATTGGCCACACAAACTGCTAATTCATCATTTCTCATTTGAATATCATCAATAGCATTAACATCAGAATTAATTGTAACCAAATTACTTTTCACATGCATATCTGAAATATGTTTCTTCAAGTTGTTGATAGTCGAGTTTTTGGCTTGAAGCTAAGCTTTTAAATTGTTAATTTCAAAAAATTCATGAAATTCAGGAAATTCCGGATTTTCTAATGGTTTCTTAGTTTGAAAACTTTCCTCCTTTCTTTGTATTGCAATTTCAAGAGAAATGCAATGTTTTTCAAGTTTTGATAATTTGTTTGAAAGTTCATCAAAAGCCTTTTTATCAACTATATCATTTGTTTCGAATTTATTAGTCTCAGCCTCAACCAAGGAACATTTATCAGAATCATGTTTAATATTAAGATCAATTTGTTTAGGTACATAAGCAGATGCACTATGTTGATCAGTTAAGGGTACCTCATCACATGAAACCAGTTCATTTGTCGGTCTGATATTTGCATCCACATCATGTGTGACAAGAGTCACTAAACTACTGGCTGTTTCATGCTTATTTGTCTTTGAGCCTCTGTATTCAGTGTCAACTGATCCATCATCCGATGCCATACCAGTCTCAACACTACAATTTATTGATTGTACCCGAGATTCATTCACCTTTCTGATCACAACATCCACTTCTTGTGTGACAGGAGTTACTGAGCAGCTGGTTACGTCATTCTTTGTTGTTTCTGATATTCTACATTCAGCAACACCAAACTTTTCAACTGATACATTACCCGACTCATCACAAATATCTTTCAACTGCACCAGACTCTCATCCACTTTTTCATCTTTCTGAGTAACTTCCTCAATATACTTCTCCACATTATCCATGAGATGGATAAGTGTCTCTGTGAACACGCTAATTTCCATTCCAGTGTCTCTCTTGAAAGACATTTCAGTCGCGTCTTGATCATAATCTGATGTGAATTCCCTTCTAATGAATGACTGAAGATGTTTGTAGATCACTTGAAGTGCAGCACTGGAACTATCCTTTTGAACATTCTCTTTGTCAAGTTGTAGCTCCAATTGCTCTAGGTTTAACAGCAAAGTTCCTGTTAATGTGGATAAGTCCTGATGGAAGAGGGTAATACATGTTCGTTCCATTGTTATGGGTAGAAGTAACATGAGGTGAGAGTGTAGTTGTTGATAAGGTTCAATGCTACTTTCTTTATGCATGGTATTCTGTAGCCTAGACTGGTGCAATTCTCTCTCATTAGATTCTGAACACGGTGATTGATGAGTGTGTGAATACTCATCATTTTGGGTCAAATCTGAACTGCAAAACGTTTAAAAATGCTCAGAAATGCATCAAAATACTGAAAATATCTCAAAATTGCATTTTATATGTTTCAGATGCAAAATGTTTAAAATCAGATGAAAAATGAGCTAAGTTTGCATAATTGGCAGTTTCAGTCCCCCAAGTTTCAAAAGTTGTCAGAAATAGTCCTTGAGCACTTATTTCAAAAGTAAAATCACCAAAGGTCCTTTTAAAATCATAACTTGTCAAAATTAGTCCTTTGGTGAAAAATATCAAAAGTTTTCAGAAATTACAAGTTTGGTCCTTCAAGTTTCAAAATTGGCAAAAATGGTCCTTGGAAATTTGAAAATGTCTATTTTGGTCCTTGTACTATTGGAACTTGTCATTTTTGGTCCCTTGAAACAACTTTGCCAAATTGGCAGCTTTGGTCCCTTGTTTTTTAGAAATTACAAAATGGTCCCTATGTTATTAATACAAGCCATGGACCTTGGACCCTTGTCATAACCCATTGGACCCCTGCCAATCCTTGTGACCCCCTGTCAATAACTGTTTTGACCCCCTTCCAATAATACTTCCCCTGGTCAAATCCCAAGTCAAACACCCTTACCCGCCTTTTCTTCTTCTTCACCAACTAAGCCTGCAACACTCATACTCCCATCACTCCAGCTCAATTCCCACTCTCCTTGTTCCCCCCACCTCAACAACCTTCCAAGATGCATTTAATGCCCCCTCCTCCATTTCACTCAACCCCAACTGGTAAAACCATTTTTGGCGCCAAATTATGATCAAACGGCCAAGATTATCTCAAGCTATCCAATGGACCCAAATTAAAGTGGGAACTGCTCAGAAGTCAAGTGGAAGTCTTTTTGGGTATAAATAAAGGAAAGAGAAGCAAGAGTAGTAGTAGTCCTTAGTTTAAAAATTTTCCTTTATGTCGTTTTTTACATTAATGTTTTAGTTTAAGTCAAAAGGTTGTAATTTCAGTTTCTATGTATCAAACTTAAGTTAAATCATCATTGTAATGTGCTTTTGAGTATTAATCCAAGTTTTTATATAAGTTTCAAGTTTCATGTTTACTGTTGCAAATTTCAGTTTCAAATTCTTATGTACAAGCTTTTAGTAGCTTATTTTTAAGCTCAAACAAGTTTATTGAAGCTTCTTATAGCTTTTGATAAGCTTACAATTAAGTTTCAAGCAACTTTGTCACATGGTCAACAAAAGTCAACTGTAAGATGAAATGGTTTGATTTGCTGAGATTGTGATGGATTTGGGTTGATATAGTATGGTTTGAGATCAGTTAGGATAGTGGTACTTTGATCTCAGTGGCAAGCCATTGTGGCTAGGACAATTGTAAGCTCTATTAATCTCATCTCAGTTATTACTCACAAATTCAGTACATTGCTAATTTGATAGTTTTTCATTTAAGATATTACATCAGTTTATTGTTAGTTGTATCTCTGAATCTGTTTTTGTTGCAGTTATGGTTTAAAACTGTGTGATTAGTGAATTTAACTTGCATATGAATAGTAATAGAGTGTTTGGATCAAATCATTATTTGGAGCTTGAGCTTAGTTCAGTTGTTAGTAATTGTTGCTAGAATAATATTTAGGTATAATATATTCTATTAGTTCACAAATTTGTGCTCTAGAATTCATATAGTCAAAATCACCTTAGACCAGTTCTAATCTGATTATCTGTTGGAATTTTGAGAAATCATAAGCTTGATTTAGGTTCACATATCATTAGAGATTCTTGATATAACTTTGTTTTAGCTAATAACATCAAGATCAGTTCATCATTTTGAATCAAAACTCATTTTGGTCAACATTTCATAACTGTTTTCAAAAGTCAAAGTTGTCAAAATCAGTTTTCATCAAACTTTCTAGGCCTTGTTTTAGCTTCATTTTAGCTTGTCTTGATCTGAAATTTGGCATAACTACTCTTTGGTTGGTGGTCTTGAGAACCACAGATCTGGTTTGCACATTGGCTTATTAGATAAGCCTGTGCAACAGCTTAAAAGTAGGGTCTAGGTAGCTGTTTGGATAAGTAGTTAATTAGCTCTAAACTTGGTAAACTGCTTATTAGAGGTTAGGAGTAGCATTAATTAGTTGCTTTTAGTTAACTTTAGTATAACTTAGCTTCTGTATAAGTTTGGTAGCTTATTTCACTCTTTAGCTTATTTTCAAGTGCTTATTCCTTATACAGTTACACTACAGCTCTCATTTCTCTCACATAAGCATAGTGTTTTATGTTTTTCATAGATTTAGAATAATAATTTAGACTTTTCCTGAATTTTTCATATTTTTCTAGCACTGTTTGCTATTTTTCTTCATTTAAAACAGTTTTTAGGCATTTTTAAATAGCTTTTAATACAATTAAATCAGAAAAACTTCAAAAAAATAAGTTTTCATTTTTCCTAGGTCAAGATAAATATAAAAAGTAAAAAAATTATTTTTTCAGATTTTTCTTAGTTTAATTTGTAATTTTTAGCAATTTAATTAGTTTTAAATAGTTTTTAATACATAGAAAATAGAAAAATAAAATATAAAAATAGTTTTGAAAATTCTCTTTAGTTATTTTAGATTTTTCCAAATCATAATTTCATTTTTCTAGCTTTATTTCATAATTTCTTGTATTTTAGGGTATTATTAAATAAGTAAAAATAGTTTTTAATTAATAATAATTAGATAAATAGTAATAAAAATAATTTTCTTTTTTCTAAAAATTGTCTCTTATCATTAGGTTTGTAAAAATGTCATTTTTATATTTTTAGGATTAATACTGTTTTAGTTTCACATTTTCTTTTGTAAGTCACGTAGTTTTTAAAGTTAAATTTTATAAAAGAAAAAAATAAAAAACATCATTTTGCAAATAGTGATAGCGTTTATTTAATATATTTTATCTTTTTAATTTTTTTTAATTTGCATTTAAGCCCCTGTAATTTATTTACTTTTTCTTTAGTTATAATCATTCAAAACCTCTTTTCCGTTCAAATCCTCTCGATCACTATTCGTTTGGTGATTCATCGCACAGCTCGTTGGGAAATAACGACCTGGGGAAACCCTATACTCTCCTGATCTTCATTGCATTTGTGTCTGAACTGTTTTAAGTTTCTTACGGTTAGCCATTCACAAGTGGCTAGCTTGTGTGAGAAAACTTGACGGTTTGGGAGCGATCAAATTTTGGCGCCGCTGCCGGGGAGCTGTGCTAATTATCCTACGTTTAGCAGATTAGTGATTTGAATATTCACTCCTTGTTTATACCATCCATCTATATATGTTTATATTTTCTTATAAAAATCCAAAAATCCAAAAACATCTTAAAAATCAAAAACCCAAAAAGATTTTCTTTCTTATTTTTACAACATGTTTTTCAAAAATACCAAAAATATTCCTCTTTACCCTCTTACCCTTTTTGATTCTTTATCCCTTTACCCTCTATCCATTTGATTCTAACTTCTTCTCATGGAATCTCTCGACTATGACGAATTCTGGAACGAAGTTGAAACACTTCATACTTTATCACAAATGTCAAGAATTCGTGTTGTTCGTGATGATCCATTAATTCTGCGTAGGGAAATGGAACGAGAAACTGGGGTGACAAAGGACCAGGTACTTCCATCTGATAATGGAGGTGCTAAATACGTCCAACCTACGGTTATCCAAAGATCTAACCCCTCAATTGCTCCTAAGCCGTCTAAAATTGATCCTAAACTTTCACAATTTACGGTTAAAAGCAAACATGCAGAATTTAGACCGGTGACTAGCAAGAATGAGTTGCCTAATCTTCACGTTTCTCAAGAACCAGAACCGGAGACCATAACGGAAGTGTGGAAATTGCTAGCTCTCAGAGCACACCACTTGTCCCACCTCCGGACTTTTCAAAATGTTCTTCAAAACTTGATAGTCATTCGGATCACCATGTTGGTTTTGAAGATTCTTTGAATGAACCGATTCCTTCTCATTACTCTCAAATGAAATCGTTTATTCCTTGTGTCGGTTGTGGTGAACCTCTTTTTGGTTCACCCTGTCGTTGGTGTACGTGTGTACAATGTGGTAATGATATTCATAACGGGAGTTGTTTGTTTTGTGGTTCGAGGAATTCATTTGATTATGATCCTAATCCGAACTCATTTAACGACCCCTCAAATTTTTCCAATTACCCACCACAGCCCGACTTATCTTCATATAATCAACATAACTGCTGTGAATTTTGTGGAGGTCCTCACCAAGGATTTGAGTGTCAATCCGGAAACACGTTTGTCTATGAAGAGTTCTCCGGTGATGCTCAGAACTTTGGTTATGACCAATATCCATATAATTCACCAGTCCAGACTCAACAGTTTTACTGTTGTGAGTACTGTGGAGGTCCCCACTTCAGCTCTGATTGTCAAACAGGGAATCCATTTCCTTGTAACAATTACGACTATCACGACCACCCTCCACAGTGTTAAATGACTCAAACTCCTCAGCAAACCCAACATGACACTTATCTAGAGCTTCTGGAGTCAGTAAAAAGAACTGAGGAGTTGAGTAAAACAGCATTTCATAATGTTCCCAGTTTTTCTTGTGTATATTGTGGGGGTCTTCATGATGATTATCAATGTCAACCTTCCGGTTTTGACAAATCTCCATTCCCACAATGTCCCGTCATTCAAAATTCACATGAGAAATCCATGAAGAATTGCTAGCTGAAGAGCAGGCTGCTAAAATAAATTCCCAAATTGCCTTTGAAAAATCTATTAGGGAATCAATTACACAAGAAAAAGCAGCCAGATCTAGCTCTCAATTTCGTTTTATTCCTGATGACAGTGATGATGAGGATGCACTTGGTATCCTACAATTTTATAAAGATTCATCGGATTCATCAGTTGATATCCCAGCAGTTGAGATTCATTCTCAAACAACTGCTATCACACCCGAAGCTCCCACTCACTCTCTGAATATGGGGGACGAGCATCTTGACATTGTTCCTGAAAAGGAATCGGACGAATTCATAAAGTCTAGTGTTGAGAACCTTGTCCCAATCCCGAGAGAGTCACAGGGAAATTCTGATCATATGTGTGATATCCCTTCCCCTCTTGAGTGTTCTAAAGATCATTTTGAAACTTTCTCCAATTGTAGCGAAGATTGTGCATCATATGAAGACATCGAGTATGTTGAGGCATCTCTTCCACAATCTGATGCTGATCCTCTTCTTGAGGAGTTCACCGATGAACTCACTCACATCAGTCCACTTTCATCGGGAAGTGATGATGGTCTCTTTGATTTCAAAGCCGATCTGGGAGAGACTGAAAGTCTCCTTGATAATGATCGTTCACTCACTTCTTATCCCAACAGTCCAATAGAGAATATTAATCACTTTGTTCCTAAAGCATTCAAAACAACTCTCACTAATCCTCTATTTGAATTCAACTCTGAATTCACTTTAATTTCTGAGAATCCACTCTTTGATACTCAGACCGAGGATAGTGATGAGCCCACAATGGAACAAGAGTTCACAATTTCACTTTATGTGAATGATTCTCTCCATGAAGAGTTCTCCGGTGAACTCTCTCATGACATATCTCCTCCGGAACATGATCATTTCTATTTTGATCTTGAGGATGATATTGGCTCGGAGGAAGGTGTACTCTATCATACGAGTTTTCCTATTAATGAAACTACCCTCACCCTTCCTCCCGATATGTCTACATTTGAGGATGAAGAATGGATCTTGATTGTTATAAAAATCTTTCTTCCTTTCCTCAAATATCTTGTGATTTCTCTTCATCTTCACTCCTTCGGGAATGAAGACACTATCTTTGACCCCGGCATTTTCATTTATCATTTTTGAGCCGGTTCTATGTATATCTCATCGGTGTGGAACTTTCACGTGCTTCAAATGTTTGTCCAAACATCTTGAATGAAAGTCCGATGGAGATTGTTTCTTCCATTTTGCTTCCCCATGAACAAATTAATTCGGGGTCGAGTCAAGCTAGCGACTCGGGAATCAAAAACAGTAGCACACTATATGGGTTTTCACCCATATTTCTGACTTCTTTCTACTTTCTACCACCCTAGTGTGGGGGGGGGGGGTTGCCCCACATGTTGTGTATATATATAAGTTTCAAAAAAAAAAAAAAAATCTTTCAAAATAATGGCCGTAGTATTTCCCTTTTACGTTCTCAGTTTCGGCATAACAGCCGGTACTTTGAATATTGAGGGCAATATTCATTTATAGTGTGGGGGGGGAATTCTCACGAATTTTATCATGTAATTATACCGCCCAATTCCCCCATTTTTGGCCAAAATTTTTTTTGGAGCAAGTGTTCTGCACTTACTCAGCTTATGGTTATCAGTCCACCATGTCTAATAAACAAAAGGATTGGCTAATCCAGGAGCAAACGGCTCTTGGTAAAGATATCTCAAATCCGTTGACGGCTTGCAATTTGCCCAAAATTGTATGGTATTCAACTCACCATATCCTTAAAAGTGAAGAGTTGGCTAGCCCGCAAGTTTATGGCTTGTGGTAAAGGCAGTGGAAAAACCATAATTGGTAATCAGCTCACCAAAGATAATATTGATAATTTATCTAAGAGTTGGCTAGTCCAGAAGCAAACGGCTTCTGGTAAAGACAAATCAAATCCGTTGGAAGCTGGTGGTTTGCTCAAAATCACATGGTTATCAGTGTACCATAGTTCTTACTTGAACTGAAACATTTGGCTACTCCAGAAGTAATGGCTTTTGGTAAAGAGATTCAAATCAATTAAGTTTTTCTCAAAAGATTGCTAGGGACTAGCAATAGTTTAGTGTGGGGGATTGATGAGTGTGTGAATACTCATTATTTTGGGTCAAATCTGAACTGCAAAATGTTTAAAAATGCTCAGAAATGCATCAAAATACTGAAAATATCTCAAAATTTCATTTTATATGTTTCAGATGCAAAATGTTTAAAATCAGATGAAAAATGAGCTAAGTTTGCATAATTGGCAGTTTCAGTCCCCCAAGTTTCAAAAGTTGTCAGAAATAGTCCTTGAGCACTTATTTCAAAAGTAAAATCACCAAAGGTCCTTTTAAAATCATAACTTGTCAAAAATAGTCCTTTGGTGAAAAATATCAAAAGTTTTGAGAAATTACAAGTTTGGTCCTTCAAGTTTCAAAATTGGCAAAAATGGTCCTTGGAAATTTGAAAATGTCTATTTTGGTCCTTGTACTATTGGAACTTGTCATTTTTGGTCCCTTGAAACAACTTTGCCAAATTGGCAGCTTTGGTCCCTTGTTTTTCAGAAATTACAAAATGGTCCCTATGTTATTAATACAAGCCATGTTTTCTTCTTCTTCACCAACTAAGCCTGCAACACTCATACTCCCATCACTTTAGCTCAATTCCCACTCTCCTTGTTCCCCCCACCTCAACAACCTTCCAAGATGCATTTAATGCCCCCTGCTCCATTTCACTCAACCCCAACTGCTAAAACCATTTTTGGAGCCAAATTATGATCAAACGGCCAAGATTATCTCAAGCTATCCAATGGCCCCAAATTAAAGTGGGAACTTCTCAGAAGTCAAGTGGAAGTCTTTTTGGGTATAAATAAAGGAAAGAGAAGCAAGAGTAGTAGTAGTCCTTAGTTTAAAAATTTTCCTTTATGTCGTTTTTTACATAAATGTTTTAGTTTAAGTCAAAAGGTTGTAATTTCAGTTTCTATGTATCAAACTTAAGTTAAATCATCATTGTAATGTGCTTTTGAGTATTAATCCAAGTTTTTATATAAGTTTCAAGTTTCATGTTTACTGTTGCAAATTTCAGTTTCAAATTCTTATGTACAAGCTTTTAGTAGCTTATTTTTAAGCTCAAACAAGTTTATTGAAGCTTCTTATAGCTTTTGATAAGCTTACAATTAAGTTTCAAGCAACTTTGTCACATGGTCAACAAAAGTCAACTGTAAGATGAAATGGTTTGATTTGCTGAGATTGTGATGGATTTGGGTTGATATAGTATGGGTTGAGATCAGTTAGGATAGTGGTACTTTGATCTCAGTGGCAAGCCATTGTGGCTAGGACAATTGTAAGCTCTATTAATCTCATCTCAGTTATTACTCACAAATTCAGTACATTGCTAATTTGATAGTTTTTCATTTAGGATATTACATCAGTTTATTGTTAGTTGTATCTCTGAATCTGCTTTTGTAGCAGTTATGGTTTAAAACTGTGTGATTAGTGAATTTAACTTGCATATCAGTAGTAATAGAGTGTTTGGATCAGATCATTATTTGGAGCTTGAGCTTAGTTCAGTTGTTAGTAATTGTTGCTAGAATAATATTTAGGTATAATATAGTCTATTAGTTCACAAATTTGTGCTCTAGAATTCATATAGTCAAAATCACATTAGACCAGTTCTAATCTGATTATCTGTTGGAATTTTGAGAAATCATAAGCTTGATTTAGGTTCACATATCATTAGAGATTCTTGATATAACTTTGTTTTAGCTAATAACATCAAGATCAGTTCATCATTTTGAATCAAAACTCATTTTGGTCAACATTTCATAACTGTTTTCAAAAGTCAAAGTTGTCAAAATCAGTTTTCATCAAACTTTCTAGGCCTTGTTTTAGCTTCATTTGAGCTTGTATTGATCTGAAATTTGGCATAACTACTCTTGGGTTGGTGGTCTTGAGAACCACAGATCTGGTTTGCACATTGGCTTATTAGATAAGCCTGTGCAACAGCTTAAAAGTAGGGTCTAGGTAGCTGTTTGGATAAGTAGTTAATTAGTTCTAAACTTGGTAAACTGCTTATTAGAGGTTAGGAGTAGTAGTAATTAGTTGCTTTTAGTTAACTTTAGTATAACTTAGCTTCTGTATAAGTTTGGTAGCTTATTTCACTCTTTAGCTTATTTTCAAGTGCTTATTCCTTATACAGTTACACTACAGCTCTCATTTCTCTCACATAAGCATAGTGTTTTATATTTTTCATAGATTTCGAATAATAATTTAGACTTTTCCTGAATTTTTCATATTTTTCTAGTACTGTTTGCTATTTTTCTTCATTTAAAACAGTTTTTAGGCATTTTTAAATAGCTTTTAATACAATTAAATCAGAAAAACTTCAAAAAAATAAGTTTTCATTTTTCCTAGGTTAAGATAAATATAAAAAGTAAAAAAATTATTTTTCCAGATTTTTCTTAGTTTAATTTGTAATTTTTAGCAATTTAATTAGTTTTAAATAGTTTTTAATTCATAGAAAATAGAAAAATAATCATAAAAATATAAAAATAGTTTTGAAAATTCTCTTTAGTTATTTTAGATTTTTCCAAATCATAATTTCATTTTTCTAGCTTTATTTCATATTTTTTTGTATTTTAGGGTATTATTAAATAAGTAAAAATAGTTTTTAATTAATAATAATTAGATAAATAGTAATAAAAATAATTTTCTTTTTTCTAAAAATTTTCTCTTATCATTAGGTTTGTAAAAATGTCATTTTTATATTTTTAGGATTAATACTGTTTTAGTTTCACATTTTCTTTTGTAAGTCACGTAGTTTTTAAAGTTAAATTTTATAAAAGAAAAAAATCAAAAACATCATTTTGCAAATAGTGATAGCGTTTATTTAATATATTTTATCTTTTTAATTTTCTTTAATTTGCATTTAAGCCCCTGTAATTTATTTACTTTTTCTTTAGTTATAATCATTCAAAACCTCTTTTCCGTTCAAATCCTCTCGATCACTATTCGTTTGGTGATTCATCGCACAGCTCGTTGAGACATAACGACCTGGGGAAACCCTATACTCTCCTGATCTTCATTGCATTTGTGTCTGAACTGTTTTAAGTTTCTTACGGTTAGCCATTCACAAGTGGCTAGCTTGTGTGAGAAAACTTGACGGTTTGGGAGCGATCAGAGATCTCACATCGTCATTGATTGATTCCATCATTTGTAACCATTCAGTGTAGCTAATGTTCTCATGGTTGTCAACTTCATCATACAATTTGAGTACTTTTGAAATTACAGAATCAGGAGTGTAAGACATGATGTTGATGTGTAAACGGGATTTTACAAGTCTGTGATTTAAACCGAGAAATAGAATCTTTCGCGGGATTTTACTAAAATCAAAACCAAACCGTAAGATAGTGAGAAGCAGAATGTAGTAAAGGAACTAGAACATGATTAAGGAAGTGAAGATCAATTGGTGTTATGGTTGAGTTTGTGATATTTCCTAATTCTTTATATATACCCCCTGTTCCGCGGATCAATTGGGGGGTTCAGGGGGGCAGCGCGCCCCCGAAGGATTTTTCAGAAAATTAGGGATTGAAAACAAGGGTTTTGTAAGTTAGGTTTAGAGACACATCACAGGAATTGACAAATCACAGTCCTTGACAAGTCGCTTAACAGATAACTCGCTTCAATAAGCAAGCAGACAACTCGGGTAACTCGCATAGAACAACTCGCTTCAATAAGCAAGCAAGCAGACAACTCGCTTATGTGGGCAACTCGCTTAAGACAACTTGCTTCAATAAGCAAGCAGACAACTCGCTTATGTGGGCAACTCGCATAAGACAACTCGCTTCAATAAGCAAGCAGACAACTCGCATAGGCAACTCTCTTAGGCAACTCGCTTAGGCAACTCGCTTAGCCAACTCTCTTAGGAAACTCGCATAGGCAACTTGCTTTAGATACGCTGAATCTGGACAAGTCGCATAGGAAACTCGCTTAGCTACCAACTCTCTTCAGTGACAACTCGCTTCAAGCCACACACCAACTCGCTTCCAAGAAACACACACCGTGGCTCAACTCGCTTCAAACAAACATTCAAAAAACACCACTTTTCAATCCAAAAACAACCCAACCACGATGATTCAAGCCTTCCAAATGAAAACCTAAACACTTATAATGATTCTAAACACAAAAGTACAATCAAAATCCAAACTTTAACACTAGAAATGATCCAAATGATGTAAACTACTCTAAACTCATTCAAACCCAAAAACCTTATGAAAACCACTAGAAATCCAAGAACATGAAAGATAAGTGATCAAACCATGGCTCTTGATACCAATTGTTAGATATTGGATTTCATAAACACATAACTAATCACAATATGGTTCGAATGAGATGAAGTAATTTAGAGAGAGAGAGTAGAATGGGAGCCTTTCTAGAGAGAGAAAGTAACAAAAGAAAGAATGTTGGATTGAAAGGTCCAACCCTCTACCTTGGGAGGTAGAGGGTATATAGTTACATAATAAACGTCCTCCTTCGGACTGTGGATCAGGAATACAGTGGGTAAAGACCCGTCCTTCCTCCACGGTGTTGCACTAAACTAAATAACTAACTAAATAACTAGTAAATAACGTAATGTCTATGAGCTAACTTATGCTAGATTATATTTGGGGTGACCGATACTTCACTATGGAATTTTCTAATTCCTAATAGATCCATGGGTTATGGATATCATCCATGTGTGATATAAGCATGATGTCATGCAATGGGTTATGGGTCAAGATCCATGGGGCATGGGCTTTGGGTTGTACCCAACTACATTCAATGTATTTTCCCAATGGGTTGTGATACTTAAGTTTCTACCCATTTATATTACCCAATATACTACATACTAGTTATGTGTATATTACACCCAAATATGTAAACACTAGTTGATGTACATATGTATTCCTAAATCATAAAATCACTTATACTTGTTTTAGTGTTTTATGTGAAAGTGTGAATGTGTTAGAAACTATTAGTTCAAACCATTTACGTATTTTATTTGTTTCGTTAAAATGATTTTACGTTTGTTATCGACAAAACATTAGAAGATCGTAAAATATAAATAAACGTTTTTACGGCTTATTTGTATTAACAATCTCCCCCTTTTTGTTGATGACAAAACATAAAATTATTTTTAGGAAAAGCTAAAATTCGTAAAAGTTTGAATTTGTAGTTTTTACTTTCTTTTCCCCCTTTTTGTCTAAACAAAAAGTGTTTGAAGGAAAGCAACACATCATTTTTAAGAAAAACATGTGAAAGAAATAGAAAAAAAATAGAGAGCAAGTAATGGGAAAGGATCCCGTCTTTACTCCCCCTTGACGAGTCCATCCCTATGTAAGGGCGTCAAGAAAGTGATACTAATCTAGTTTGTTTGCAAGTAAGTTTGCAAAAGATTTCGTCTAAGTGACGAATGTACTCCCCTTGATGATTGCAATTTTGCTAGGGGATGTCATGAAACGTAAACCTAGTATTGCAAGTAATTCGCAATGTATTGCTTTGACATAACGCTCCCCCTAGTTTTAGGATGTCAAAGTCTTCATGTGTAAATTGAATAACTACAAAACAAAGGTTAGAAAGCAAGTATAATTCACAATTTCCTGCAAATGTGGTTCAAGTTAGTAGAAAGAAAGCTTTCTGTCTCACGGATCCCACAATTCCCTCATAGTAGGTATCCATCTAGGCAATTCTGAGGGATCCGTTTTAGCTGCTTAATTTCAGCAAAGGTGATATAACAAGTAATGTTATCACAAAAGTGAGATATTAATACAAGGTAATCATATGCTTAGAAAAATAACAAGTAGCATGTAATTCCATTTAATAAAACTAGAGTTATGATATACATGACTCTAAAAACTAAGAAAATAAGAAGATACATGACTAGGAATTTCTAAACCAACTATCGCTTGATGCTAGGACACCACTAAATTCTTCTAGCTCAAGTTTTGTTTAGGTTTGATCTCGTCGAAACGTTCGAGGAGATGATAGAACATGAAACGTTGGTCTTCTCGTACTTCATGTATCAAACTTTCAACATGTTGACAATGATAGCAATCTTTGTCATGGCTAGGTAGTGGTGGTGGAAGAAATGAAATGGCTTGATGCGAAGGATCAAGTGAAGCGGCTTGTGGAGCTTCAAACGATGGAAGGATTGGTGGAGGCGCATTTGAGAATGGCTCGACTAAGAATGATGGTGGTGGTAGAGAAGTGTCAACTTCCATATGGTCGGGTGGTTGACTTTGATGATTTCTCATAATCCAAATGGGATTATATGATGGAAATGGCGAAAAGGAAGCCGGAGCAAGTGTTGACTCAACACCTTGATTTTGTACCATTATTCCTCCTAATGAGGAGAGTGTTGTCGGCGGAAGTGGATGAGACGGCCTAGGAGGCAAGTCCTCTAATTTGTAGAGGTGTGGTGATGCTAGTGAGGATGTAAATTAAATAGCTCTAGGAACCAATGGTGATGGTTTAGTGGAGATGATATTGTTTGGCCTAGGAGGTATGGTGGTGTTTGGCATTGGTAGTTTTGTGGGTACTATCCTTTTAGGAATTGGTTCGATTATATGAGGAAGGATCCTATCATTTGTTGGCTAGACCGGAGATGATTCGGTTGAAGAGATTTCGTGTATAACACACGCCTTTTTCATGGGTGTTTCTTTGGTTGATAAGTTACTACTTGGGGTTTTCCTCATGATGAGATGATTTCAAGAGGTTTGCAATGGTTTCTAAAGTGCTGAAAGTTAGGATGAGAGTGATGACTATGGAGGTCCTAACAAAGTGGTTTATAAACCAAGAGATTTGGTAAGTGCATTTAAGCCTTAAGCCACTAGGATTCATTGGAATGTGATGATTAACATGCACAAGAGTCAACTTCAGAGTTTGCACTGATCTAGGAACTCATTTAAGATGAGATGGAGTGTTTGAGTTAGGAAGATGAGTTGAAATGATTGTTTAGCAAGATTTGGCATAAACTGTCACCCGGATCCCACGGTTCCCTCTTCATAGGGATCCGTCTAAGCTAATCCTAGGGATTCGGCTTTCAGTCAGTTATGAAAGAGTGGAAATGATGTTTCTAAGATCTAAGACCTATAACATCTTGAGTGTTTCAGTCCTCCTAAGTGTTTTAAATGAAGGGGTGCTTAAGTACTTGAAGGTAATGAATGATGTAGCTAATGATTGTATTTTATGGAAGGATTTGGAACTTTCAAGAGTACCAATGGATGAGCAAGGATGACACTAAAGATGAGAGTGTCAATTGAAGCTAAATGATCCGAGAGATCAGGTTGTGACTTAGGATAGTGTTTTGGAAAATATCCTAGAAGCTTTGAGATGGAAAAAACTAGAGTTTGATCATTTTTGAGGCAAGGATGATTTATGATCAATTTTGTCATAATCGAAAGATTTCTAAGACCAAATGTGAGGGATTAAGTAAAAAAAGAAGTGTGAGTTTGAGAGCGGAAGAGTCATGGATTAAAAATGAAACGGTAGATCTACAAGCGTCTTAAAGTGTGATCTAGGTGAGTTATGTGTGAGTAGGAAAGATCAACCTATCTTGATAAGGACTTAATTTGCCTCAAGACACTATGTTAAGCTTAGTGTGAGGTGTTCTAAGGATATGTTTGAAATATAATGCTTTCAATTGCATTTTCTGTTTGTCGGATCCTACGGTTCCCTAAGTGTAGGGATCCGTCAAGCACAATCTTTGGGACCCGCCTATCTGCTCAGCAGGACCTTTACTAAAGGTATGCAATGATCTTGACAATGCATTATATCTCAATGATAGTCTAAAAAGAGTTCTAATACTAAGATATCAAATGTGAGATGTTTTATTTCATGAAAGAAATTAGATTACATTGATAAAGCACGAGTACAAGAGAATTGATCCTATTTTGGAATACTACTAGGCTCCTTGAGTGTTTTCGCTAGGAGGATCATTATGTGATTGATGAGTGTTGGTGGAATCAAGAATGAAGAAAGTCTTCATGAGAGATATGTTTAGCGGTTCCATCATCTTGTTCACAAGTACATACAACGGACTTTGAAATTGAGGATGGAAGTGCATAACATTATGATAGAGGCGTGTCAAGAACATTCCATAAGGGATGAGTTTATTCTTGGAGCCTTGAAGATTTGCGATTCGCCTTGCGAAAAGTAGGCGAGATTGTATGGTTGTTGTGTTAGCAAACAGTACAACATGTGTGCACAACAAACGGGAAGAATTTCTTGATTTCCCTAAGGCTCCAAACATTTTCACGTAGGATGAGTGCAAGAGGCTTGTACTCTTCTCGGATATCCCTTGTAAAGATAATGTTTGGATCGGAGTAATATGGTCGAGGTTTGCATATTATGCGATTTAAATCTTCCGGAGAAGGTATGTGTGAACAATATGGACTATTTTCTTCACGAAAGTTGAAGAGAGAATCAAGAGACCAATCTTCAGTGAAGGCACATTGTCCATGATTTGGAATCCGGAGGATGTGAGCAAAATGCCCAATGGTTAGAGAAAACTTTTGGTTTTTGATATAAAACCAAAGAGGTAGAGAGCGATCCTCATTACGAACGAGTTTGACTTGATGGAAGAATTCCATTATGAACCTTGGACATATCTTCTCGTTGATTTCAAGAAGACATTCTAGTCCTATGGCTCGGAAGGAGGTATTGATACCTTCTTCGAATTGTAGAGAGGTGTCTACAATACGTCCTTCGTGGAAGTGACGATTTTCGAGATTATTGAACCCACGGACATGATTGCCAGGTGTGTTGGGTTCAAGAGAGATGTTCGGAGTGTAGACGCTAGTGAGTGAAAAATAAAACTCATATTCATGCGTCATAGTTGAACCTATAGAAATGATAAGTTAATAAAAGAGGTGCTTGTGGTCAACCTATGATTATCTAATGTTTTTACTAGATTTTTTTAACAATGGTGTTTAACACTTCTAACTTACTCAAGGTTTTGACTTTCTAGTGGATTATTACATTTTAGAAAGATAGTGGTTTTTAATTTGTATGAAAAAACTGTTTTCTAGTAGGACGGATCCCACGGTTCCTTTTCAAAAGGGATCCGGCTAGTATAACTTCCGGATCCGTAGATCTGTAATTACAGAACCAGATTATATGAAAACGCATAGGTTTTTAGATCTCATAGTTTTATACCAAGATATATGTTTTAACCTACATTTTCTTTTAACATGAATACATGACTTCTAATGTATCACGAAAGAATATGAAACGAATAAATCAAAAGAAATGACAAACACATTATGATAATAATAACCTAGATAACTAGATTATTAGTAATATTGCATTTCAATACTAAGGATGATACAAAGGATTAGGTATATGATCCCAATGTAGATTAACAATACAAAGTAAATGTCTCCATATGTGAACTTCATCATAGGGAACACAAGTGCAATGAGTGTTAAGGCGATAAGCACGAGTGCGATGTAAACCATGTTGATGACGAATCTTCTTGGTTTCGGTTGAGATGGAATGAGGAGGAAGATGAAATTTTTGAATGAGAGGAAATTTTTGAAATTGGAAGATTTGAAAAAGTGAGGGTTTGGTAGAGTGGTCGATGGTGGGTTAATTATAGGGAAGGAGGAATTTTTGAAATTCGTGTTTTATTTTATTATAGGATTAAAAGAAATAAAATATAAGTTTTATATACCACGACTATAGACGAGAAATATAACACGTATGTGAGAAAAATGCTTCCTAATGAAGCTTCATGTAAAACATGTAATTGCACAAAAGATAATCATATAAATACCTAAATAGGTATACTTAATTATCAAGCAAAGTAAAAAAAAATCATACCTCTAGCGCACTTAGGAATGTCTTTACAAATGACACAGCAAATGTAATTTAGACGATTCCCGCTCCTTTGAGTTTAAGATACCTTCTTAAGGAAGGTTTTCTTGTTACCAAGCGACTCCTAAAGCTTGGTGGGTATGAGCTTTGACTAATCAACATGACTAAGAAGATTAGTGCAATTAATATGAAAAAGTAAATAAGAAAAATGTTGTTATCAAATCAACATCCAAACATACAGTTTTGAAAGACATGGTGTTTGTTTTTACGAAAAACCTTCTTTGTAGTTTTCAATTTAACTATGGATCGTATCAAGTTTTTAAAGTACAATATACTTCAAGAAACTTGGTAACGAAGCTCTGATGCCAATTGTGGAAAACTAGAAGGGGGGGTTGAATAGTTTTGCCAATTAAAACTTCCTTTTAAACTATTTAGATCGACTTATGTCAATCTATTTGGATGTGTGTGTTGGATGTTGATAAACAAGCATATAAAGGTAAGTAATTAAAAGATAAGAGTAAGAAGCACAAAACCACAACACGAGTATTCATAGTGGTTCGGCTACAAGGACACCTTCCTTGCCCTACTCCACTCCCCGAGTCACCTACTCGAGAGTTCGTAATCACTACACCAATCTCCTTATGGCGGAGAAGCCTTCACAACGTCGCCTACCCTTTTTCCGGTGCTAGGCTAACCACCGGGTTCTTTCACTCCAAGGTGAACCACATCTACACAACGTCGCCTACCCTTTATAAGGTACTAGGCTAAGTACCTAGTTCTTTCACTCCAAGGTGAACTACACCTTCACAACGTCGCCTACCCTTTATTATGTACTAGGCTAAGCACCTAGTTCCATTGCAATGGAGGAACTATTACCACACTACACCAACGACTAATCCCAAAGGAGATCTACTCCTTTACAACAACATCAAGGATATCAATATCCTTGGATCTAATACTAGTCTATCTTGTACATCGAAACACACCATATCGAATGTACATCTAAGGCACCTTTCACGAATGCCTTTGACTAGATCTACAAGACACCTTTCACTAATGTCTTGTGTCTTCACTTCTAAGCACCATTCACTAATGCTTCTAGTCTTGACTTCTAAGCACCTTTCACTAATGCTTGTTCTCTTGATTTCTAAACCCCTACCACAAGTGCTTATGCTATAGACGATAGATACCCTTCACTAATATCTTCGTCTTGACACTTGAGACATCTTTCACTAATGTCTTCAACACTACACTTCTTTGAAGAAAGAAAGGAATCATCAACAAGAAGACTTCAGTAGCCTTGATAATGAGGAAGCATGGCAACTCATGGACTTGAGCTTGCTCGGCTTCAAAGGTGGTGATCTTGCCTTTAAGAGGAACCTAAAAGATCACACAAAAACAAAACTACAAACATAGATATCTTGGATCTGAGGTTAGTGAGTTTTTAACTCAGGGAGAAAGTGTGTTAGAAAGGGTTGAGGAATAATGAAGAAATGGCTCACTATTTATAGAGGAAAAATCCTACTGTTACCCGGATCCCACGGATCCCTACCACAAGGGATCCGGCTAGCACAAATCTAGGGATCCGTGGAACGCTCCTCTTTGCCCATGGGTATTTTGGTCATGGCTCATGGGTCATGGGTTGAACCATGGATCTTTGGCTAGATACAATGTATCTTTAAGTGCAATGCACTTAGTCACTTGGGTATGGGTTGATCCATGGGTTATGGATATCATCCATGTGTGATATAAGCATGATGTCATGCAATGGGTTATGGGTCAAGATCCATGGGGCATGGGCTTTGGGTTGTACCCAACTACATTCAATGTATTTGCCCAATGAGTTGTGATACTTAAGTTTCTACCCATTTATATTACCCAATATACTACATACTAGTTATGTGTATATTATACCCAAATATGTAAACACTAGTTGTTGTACATATGTATTCCTAAATCATAAAATCACTTATACTTGTTTTAGTGTTTTATGTGAAAGTGTGAATGTGTTAGAAACTATTAGTTCAAACCATTTACGTATTTTATTTGTTTCGTTAAAATGATTTTACGTTTGTTATCGACAAAAGATTAGAAGATCGTAAAATACAAATAAACATTTTTACGGCTTATTTGTATTAACAGTATTCAAACGTCATAAGAAGATTTCTCTTCTTTCGAAGATAAAGCGCACTGAGACGTACACTTTTCGTTTCTTTAGAGAACGAGGCATGAACTGTCGTGTTCATAGGTCATAATCTCTCTCTTTTCAGCTCTCTTAGCAAAATATGTAATCAACCCCATTATCATTCAGTAGGCTTTTTGTCGTGACAGCTGATGGAGAAAAACTTAATATGATGAAGTTGACCCTGAAGTAAACTAACCCGAACTCGTGACTTAAACTTGCACATGTGTAACAAAGAGCGGTGTCGAGAATTCATGCCCATTTGAATCTCTAAGTACTCTATACTTTTCAACCAACCAACCATCAAGTATTAGACGTATATCACCTTTTGAAAATCCACAATTGAATGTGACACTGAGCACTACAACGTAATTCCTTTAAGTGATAGTTATTTTGTGGTGATAAGAGCCCAATTCCCCCAAGTGGTAAAAAGAAAAAGTAAAAATCACCCAACAATAACTAGATTTCCAAGTCTTCGTTTTTGATAATAAGCTTGAACAAGGATCTTGAAGAATCTTCATCCAACCATCCCCGATACCTTCAGATACTAAGTACACTCGCTCGTGATATTTCACTTCAACCTCAAATAAATAATAGTGAGTTAACCCCGCTGTCACATATTCTGGTTAAAAGCTCAATTCTAGCCTCCTTAGACGTTTTAAGTGAACTAAGATAATGGTTTCATCCCGACCATGGTTAAAAGCACATAACCCCGTAAAACCATGTAATAACCAAACTGCCATGACGAATATACAAACACACATCCAATTCATGAAATACACCCTTTTATCCCTTCTTCGAAGTAGAAACTGTAGCACCAACATCAGATAAGATATCGAAATACATTTTCCTTTCTCCAAGATGTTTCCATCATTACGAGATTTTACAATTCTATGGTTTAAATCGAGAAATAGTTTCTTTCGCGGGATTTTACAAAACCAAGAATAAACCGTAAGATAGATCCGGAAATGCACTTTACAATTACCAGGATGTTTCCACTGTCACTGGATTTTACAAGTCTATGATTTAAACCGAGAAATAGATTCTTTTGCGGGATTTTACAAAATCAAGACAAAACCGTAAACAATGTTAGCTTGAATGAGTTATGACAATTTTGGTTTCGGTGAATATCTGTTTTAGGGGAACATGCAGTGGTTCATCAACGGTTCATTATCCAACATCAACATTAACATCAACCATTAAACACTTTGGTAAGCACATCTTCCACATATTCTGTCGGCTATTGCAGTGACAACATGGTGAATTAAACCCGATATGCCAAACTTGATCATGAAGTAAAACTCCCCAGATTTGTAACTTAAACTTGTACTAATCCTTGTGAAAAAGAAATAGTGTACCCAATGTACAAAGCCTCTTGACATTCTCAACTAAGTGAAACACCGAAGTGATAGTTACGTTGTGGGTAAAGCGAGAAAGAGTCACAACCATAATTAAATAGCCAAGTCTTTATCACCCTCTATAAACGCCCAAACAAGTCATCTTCGCGGAAGGGTAGAAAGAAAGAAGACGAAAATAAGTAAACGCGTCCGGAAAACGTCACTTCAAATCCAAATAAGAAATACCGAATAAACAACCCCGAGGTCCACATTGTTCATCCATCAATTCAAGCCGAGACATGATATTTTCCGTGAAAATGCTTACACCAAGGTACCGGTTAGGTCACTAGTTTTACAAACACAAGTAATATAGAAAGAGATAAGGCGATTGAACAAGTAAACAAGCACACATACACGATAAGAGTAGCACGGTTAGGCGTAGGAATATGTGTGAAAGGAAAACTTGAACAACCCAACCCTCAAATGAGGGTTTACAAGGGTATTTATAGGAGGGAAGCTAGGGCAACACTCCTAGTTCCCATCCTTTCTTATATGGGGTTGGGCCTAAGCTTATGGGCCTTCTACATAAGCTAGACCTTAAGAAAACATAAAGGCCATAATAAAGCTACCTATTACATATGAAATATAAATACTTGAAATACTGTTTAGGAGTGATTCCAACAATCTCCCCTCAAGTATATATGAATGTAAACGGTGAAGGCGTTGATGTAATAGTAGCTCTGACGTCTTCTGACATTCTTCTTTCTTGTGAGAGGAATTGCCTTGATTCGAACAATCTCCCCAGTGTAGAGAGATAGTTATCTTTGAACAGTTATGCTTCGACGTCATCTTTAACTTTGTTCTTTGATCATTGTTCTTTGTGGTGAAAGTGATAGTATGTTGTTGTCTGCATCAGTCTGCCTCAGGTCTGCTTCGCTGCTCCAGTGTCTCCACGTCATTCTTCAACATGCTCACATGCTCTTTGACGTTGGAATTCAATACTGATGAATTTCTTTAAGTTTTTTAACTTTGTAGATTCTTTGGTTTGACAAAGAATCATTCTGACGGTTGTGTTGCTGTTGAATAGAACTTCCATTAGTGATGATGTTGGCGTGAGCATGAGAAGAATCAGCACGATCATTCCGATCCGGAGCTTCCATAAGAAGAAAACATTTCAAACGGTTAGTAATAAGCGGTTTCCGGCACTTACAAGTTTGAACTTCGAGAGTGTTAACAGCATAGTTTGAAAACACAACTCTAATTCTTACAAAGGCCGTTCCTGAACTGGAGTCCCACAAGTGAGATAACGCGATGTACCAAAGTACATCTACAGTTCAGATGAGTCGCTGAGGTACACCGAAGCATCACCTCACGACTGTAGACCGTTTGAGACACACTCCGCGTAATCCACGGGGAGTTACCGAAATGACCTGCTGTCAGGGCTGTTTGATGTTGACCCTGGCAGGAGTTTCCATTTAATCATTGAGAATCACAGAAGTGAACCTCTCATAAATGTTCTCGACAGATTGCTAAGATCTGTGAAGGACTCGATATGAACCACTGATAATCTTATTTGTTGATCATCAAGTGATTAAATGTCAAGTGTTCCTAAGAGATCTTTTGATGAATCTCGTGGCTCTAGCCTCAATAGTGTGTTTTGGTTTTCCTGAGCAGAGACTAGGGAGAGGGTCTCCTTCTTCAATACCAGCGATCTCTAAGAGAAAGCCAATAGTTTACGTAGGGTTCCCTGTGAGAATGAAACAAGCTTGTGTTGAGAGAAACTTGAGTGGCTAAGAAGGTTTAGTGTGTGCGTCACTGGGTCCATGACGACTTTTAATCTTCAATACCGGTGTCACTAAGTGACAGCCAGTAGCATATGAATTGAACCCGGTGTCTGCCCTAAGTTGAATAATCTGGAGGGCTGTTTCTTTTCACCCTTTACTTTACATTTCTTTTTGATTCTTCAACTCCTTCTTTTTCCGATTCTCATTTTCTCCTTTTTACAATCATTCCTAAGGACTTCTAACACTAACTAATGGTAGTGTCCTTGGGTAGATCCCTCCGGCTCTGGCGGATCATAGGACGGTTATTCCTAACCTTAGTCACCTTATAACTCCATGACTAACCTATGTTGCCATTAAAACCACAGTTTGTGAAAAAATCTCTCAAATGCTTTATAAATGAAAAACCACAGTTTGTGAACCACTGTGAGAGATGATGTTTTGCATAAATACTCCCCTTCCACATGTGCTAAAGAGTATTAATGGTTTAAATGCACAGTGAGGAAAGAGCGCGCACTTTTTGAATTGATCCACTGAAGATAGACAATCCCCCGCGAGACACGGTTACGTTGCATAGTTAAAGAGTTACATTGTCAGCTTTTAGGTGACAACTAGCTCTAATAACTACCTTGAAGGTGTAGACAAACCTCGAAAGGTTGTCATACCCGTCAGAGTTCATGTCTATCAAGAGTTTCTCGAATGGTACTTTCTACTTGGACAAGTCCTTTGCGAGACACGTTTACATTACTAGCGAACTAGCTAGAAATTATTACCCGTCCAGGACAAGTCTTTTCGAGTTACAAACAGTTTAGTACCGTCAATTCGTTGGTTAAGTCTGAGGTACACAGATTCATTTGCATTTTGCACAACATATTTCTTATCACACAAATTTTCTCCCCCTAAAAAATGGCATATGAAAGTGTTATTTTTGAAACGTTTGAGAATAAATATGACCATTTCGAGTGTTGCGGGAAGAGTGACCACTGTGAACAATTTGTGAACAAAGTTTTCATCAAATACTCCCCCTCAACTAGTGATATAAACGGTTGAGGTTTTAAAATCATATGGGGAAGTACTTGTCTTTTTTGAGCAAAACCTTGAAAAAATGAAAAATTTGATAGGTTTTACTCAAAAATAAGAAGCTTTTGCTCCTTTTATAAGGATTGTGGCACTGAGGCGTACCAAAGGGTCATTTCTTGACAATTACGGGTTGTACACTGTTATGTGTACACAAGCCATTGACATATATCATCATACATCCAAAAATTTTAATGAAAGAACCAAATTAAGGAGTACCAGGAAGTGCAGTGATGTTCCCAGGAGTGCGAACAGGGCGTTGATAGCCGGTGATGTTAATCCTGGGTCGACCACCAACAAAACTTTCCAACGTTCTGAACTGATCCCTTCTAAAGAACCGTTCATCAATCATGGTGATGATCCTTCTCACATTCCTCTGATCCTGAGAATTCCATCGCTTAGGGTTCCCAATGTTTTCACGTATATCCTTCAATCGATAAGCTAATCCGTCCCTAACCATCTTCAGAGTATGATCTCCAAATTTGTGAAGCTCATTACACGCCATCAAGCAATTGCGATGAAGTTCACTGCGATAAACGACACCAAACGGTTTGCTGATGAGCGTTAATTGTGATAGCTAGTTGATATCGGGAAGATCAAGCTGTGGTGGAGTGAAGTTGACACGTTTCTGATATGATTCAATGGCAAGCTAAAGATCTTCAACACGTTCTTTGATGACTATGCGTCTGATGAAGATGAGCAGTGACTTGATGAATTCACGTTGTACTTCAGTTGGAAATTGTCTCATGCGACCTTGAACTTTGGCAAGGTACATGTCTTCAATATCGTTGATGTTCAAATTCTCAAAGTCAGCTTCAGAGAATGCATAGTCCCTTTCGTCTTGTCTTTTGACCACAATCTTCTTGAGAAAAGTGTAGTCCCATTTAGATGATAGACCAACATGTTGGATGGCCATGATACTTTTAGTACTGAACACTGCATGTTGAGACTTCTGGACCAAGCAGCTTCTTTAGTAGATTCTTCGGCATTCCGCCAATGGTGAATCCCATACATTGCATCTTGGTCATATGCTACCACTTTGTCGGAGAACATGTGGGTAGCACGTTCCTCGATGGCTATACAATCAGAGTATATGGCAGCAGGGAATGGAAGTGTCAGAGATGTAGCGTATTTCCTTGAACCATCGCCACCGTGTTGAAGAAAATCTAAGTCTTTGTTGAAGAAATGTCTGAAAGGAATCCTAGGCTGATCAGGTTGGCCAATGGTAGGTAGAGGTTGAGACCAGTCGGTGTAATATGGAGGATTGTCCCGTTTGGTGAAGTCGATGTTTGCTTCTGGGTTGAGCCAATCCATGTTATTAGACATGGCTCGAGCAATGTTTTCAAGGTGATATTCAACCTCGATTGCACTTTCCGAGCTGTCTTTCAAAAGTAGGAATGCTTCATTCTTGATGCGCTTCAATTCAGATTTCGTCATCTTCTTCACCCGGAACCTTTCTTGCAAAATCTTTGCATGCTCCAAGGTACTACCGTCTACCAATTCTTGACCATCTTCAGGGTAGGGAGTGTTGTTAACAAGTGTAGCAAACCATTCAAATTCTTCAGTTTTATCGTCATCTAGCCATGATACGACGTCAGTATGAAGCGTCTTCTTCTTCTTTTTCGAAGGCTTAGATGATGATTCTGGTTTCTGTCCTTGTTTGGGAGAGGTGGGTTGTTGTAGGGGCTCAAGGACCTCTTCATCGTCACCACCCGTATACTCAAATTGATCACCGGTTATTTGAGTCAGGGGTGGTAACTCGGAATCGTCTTGAGGTTTATCAGTTGAAGAGCGAGGAGGAGATCTTCGTTGAGAAGGAGTCCGTTGAGGTGGGGGTTGCATAGACGAAGATTCACCAGATTGCTTCTGACATTTAGGTGCAGAGTCCTTGTCCTTATCATCGTCATCTCTTGGCCGTTTGGGTTGATCGGCTGACTCCTTGCATGATGATCTGAGTTGAAAAGCAAGTAGACCTTCGAAAATTTAGCTTCATCCGAAGTAAACATTCCAGATCGCTTTGACATTTGCATCACTAGTTTAGCGATTAACTCAGATTCAGAGAGATCAGCTTCTTTGGCCATTGTATGTTTAACCAATGCGACGATGTTAGGGGTGAGTTGTCTGGAAAATTCTTCTCTAGTCACACCGGGGACAGTGTCGAGAAGAAACTTGTGGGTATAATCTCTTGCTGTCTTCTCCAGTTCCTTTTGGACTTTAGGAACGATATCTTGAAGGTACTTTTTAGTGTAACCTTCGATCATTTCGTTCAGTTCCTCTTTACGATGACTCTTCATGAACTTCTGAACAAATTCCCTTTCTTTCTGCATCTTGTCTTTCTCATCATTTAAGTACTGTATTTGGTCAGCAAACCAATTCAGTTTTCTGTAAAGCATGTCCTTCTTTCTGACTTGTTGGACAGATTTCACAATTCTTTCATGAGTCTGAGAAATCCAAGAGCGAGGTGGTTTCTTCACAGATTTGGATGTTGATTTGGTTGACATCTTGGATGGTGGTTGTGATGAATGAGACGAAGAATCCGATGATGATGAGATGTGAGGAGATTCCGGGTCCTTTGGTGGTTCAGAAGTTTCCTTCTGTGAGCGTGTAGGACTATCCAGAAGCACATCGTCGTAAGCAGCATCTTTATCTTTCTCAGTTTTCGGTTCCTCAAAATCATATACAATAGTATCCTCTGCAGGATTTTGTTGTTGCACAAGAGTGGTGGCACCAGCTCCCTTATCGGGTTGATTAACCGCATCAGGAGTTGGTGAAGATTGAGCTGCACCACTTGACCCACCGGGGCCACCCATTTGGTCTTTAGCAAATTCTTCAGCCTTTTGAAGATGTCTGACGATTTTATACTTCTTCCTGTATGATTTATCCAGTTGCTCTTCTTCTTCTTCAGAGCTCTCATCATAGGGTACAATTGCTGGAGTCTTCCCTTTCCCTTGGACAGCTGGAGGACTTGGAGGTTTTGCTACTGAGGCAGGTGCTTCGGTTGCAGTTACAGAGTAATGAACCTCTTCATCTTTATCAGTATCTTCAGAGCTCTCGTCCACAAGCTTTCTTTGCGGTTCAAGTGTGGGAATAGGTTCGGCTTCCTTTACGGGAACAATCTTTTTAGAAGGAGGATTCCTTTTAGGAAACTTCCTTTGACTCACAGTACTTGTTGCGCTTCCTGCACTTCCTCTTCTGGTTCTCCTTATAGGTGTTCCAGAAGATTTTTCGTCGAGATGACCAACTTTGCCTTGTCTAACTGCTTCCAAATACCTTTTGTACGTTTCGAGCTTTCTGACATCTTCAGTTAGAAGGAAATCTGGCAACACAACACCTTGTTTCTTTGTTGACAATTCCTTGATTCTGAAAGATAGAATAGGCTCCGTCAACATATCGTGATTGTCGGGGTCATTGAGCCTCTTGGGAATATCAGGATGAAGTCCAAGTGCTCTCTGGATCAACAGTTTAGTATATCTGATGTAGGGAATCTTTGAGCCAAGCTTGTTGAGAAATGACATCATGTCATCCCAAATCAGAGCTTCGACAGCGATGTGTTTCATGTTGACCAATGCCCAAAATATTTGCAGTTCCATGAGCTTAGGATGCTCATAGCCACTGTCACGACCAGAAACAGACTTGGTGATGATCATGTAGAGAGTTCTCCATGGTTGAGGAATACTCTTCAGCTCTACATGAGAATGCTTGGTGATTACTCCTGTAGCCTCGTCATAACCGATATCGGTTAAGAATTGGAGAGTGAGCTCTTCAGCAGGTGTGGCATATAGTTTGGTTGGTTCGACTTCAGGAATTAGGAGAATAGCCCTTAAGTCTGCAGGTGTAATGGTGACTTGTTTGTGATTCAGAGTCACCGTCACAGCAGTCTGTCCTTTGACCCTTTCCATAGTGTTCCAGAACTGTTGGATATAGATCTCAGGAACAGTTGCAGAGTGAGTGAGCATATTCTGATACGGATGAGTCCTCAGAATATCAATAGCAATTAAACACGAAGACTCAGAGCAAGTGAGGGTGTCAAAGTCAACACGGAGATTATTCTTTCCTATCTTCATTGGATAGCCATAAGGATAGATATCAGCAATGGAGAGAACTTCTGATGCATCCACATTCATTTGTTCAGCCATGTCGTGATCTGAAATAACATTAGCCAAAAGAACCAACATATCGAAAGACATAATGTTAGTCAATAGAAGGTCTTATTGTCTAGTTAATGAATGTACAGTGTCAAAGATTGTTACGAGTCCTAAGTCACTTGTATGTCCAATAGTCCAATGACGTCGTGAAATGTATTGTGAGTTAGTTAACTTTAAGTTTTAAAGTTTATGTTATCACTTATGGTTCACAACATCTCAAACGTTTTAGATTTATTAGTGACATTATTGGATTCGTGACGATATGATTAGTTTGTTTACAAGTTTGTACACGTAACAATTCATAACGAAGGTATGATCCAGGCTTATGCGTAGGATTGGTAAAGTTATGCGTAGACAGAAATGATATATGCGTAGGTGTAAACTTAGGCGTAGGATCCTAACTTACGCGTAAGAAATATTACGTCTAAGAAAAATTGGACCTTATGCGTAGAGGTTACGCGTAGGCATATATTAACCTTACGCGTAAGGCTACTCGTAAGAGTTGACCTTATGCGTAGAGGTCACTGTTTACGCATATCCTTCACAGGATACGCGTAGTCCCATATGTAGAACCTTATGCGTAGAAGCTACGCGTAAGACTAATCTTACGCATAACATGCTACGCGTAAGGTGATCCTTATGCGTAGAGTTACAACAACCTTGATTCTGAATTTTAAGTGTAGCAAGCCTGAAACAAAGCATCATATCATCAATTTTGACACATAACATTCATTTTGTGACAGATCAAAACACAATTGCACATTTTAACAGTTACGCGTAGAAAAACTTACGCGTAGTCTAAACCCTAAATCTACGCGTATGAAATCTAGCCATGGAATATGCACAAAACTTTTTCTGGTAGTTTAAGAGTGTTGAGGGAGTCTTTATACCAAGTTGTAACACTTAACTCGTTGTGAATCAAAAGTTACCAAATATTATGAACTTTAAACCCTAAATCCAAAATGTTAACCAATTCGTGTTTCTGGGTGGTTAATAACCATGGAAATCATTAATTCAACAACTTAAGACTATAACCCAACAATCTTTTATACCAAAACACTTCACATTTGGAAAGACCCAAATCGACACATAAACCCTAATTTCGTAAATCATTTAATTCGTGATTTTGGGCGAGTTTTGATGATTAAAACGGTATCATTGATGTGTTAGAAACGTTTTGACACTATTCTTTTAACCATAAACACCCAATCTTGATCATGTGTTCATACACATATGCGTAGACCACAAAAACGAGATTATACAAAGTTTTAACCACTGGATTTTTGAAAAATTCAAAACCATTGCTTAAAAACATGTTGTAAACACGAAATTACTTACAAAATGATGATCTGAAACACGTTTTTCTTGAGTGAATTCTATGCGTAGAATGGTTTTAGGTTTTGAGTAATAAATGAGAAGTGAAAGTTAGGTGGGGGTGTTTTATTAAAAATAACTTTAAGGTTTTGACAGTTTTGGTCCCTCCACCTTTTCCTTTTTCAAACAAAGCCTTTTAACTTCCATTTTGGTTACCAAACAAAGATTTTTAGGAAAGAAACTTGACGACACTCCCCCTCGACTTAAGAAAACTGATGAAAAGTTATTAATTTTAGTCCGAGGAGTGTCATTGTACCAGAAACTTCACCACCATTGTTAAAAGAAACAACCGGGATATGATAACATGCAAGTACACAGATGTTTTGAAACAGTTAAAGTTATAATTTTCTCCCCCTCAACACTTGATCGTAAAAATGTTGAATTTTGAAAGATTATAGTGATGAAGGAAGAAATGTACTTGCCATGTTGAAAGATTATTGATTAGAAGAATATTTTTGTTTTTATCAAGTTTTATATTTTTGTATTTTGTTTTTGAAAAATTATTTACAAAAGAGAGTTTTGGTGTTTGACAGGTTTTAAGACAGTTTTAAGAGGTCATCCAATTCCTCTTGAGTCAAACACCTCATACCAATCCGGTGAATCAGCTCATTAAACCTAGCGGGAGGCAAGGCTTTGGTGAGAAGATCTGCCAATTGATATTCAGTACCTACAAAGTATAATTCAACAGTACCCTGTTCCACGTGGTCCTTGATGAAATGATAGCGTAGATCGATGTGCTTTGATTTCGAGTGCTGAACTGAGTTGCACGAGATTGCAATGGCACTCCGATTGTCGCAGTACATCGGGATTCTGTCGAATATGTAACCATAGTCTTTGAGTTGTGTTCTCATCCATATGACTTGAGCACAACATGCGGACATGGCTACATATTCTGCTTCGGTTGATGACAGCGATGTACAATCCTGCTTCTTTGATTGCCAAGACACCAGTTTATCACCAAGAAATTGTAGAGCTCCTGAAGTACTTTTCCTTGAGTCTAAGCATCCTGCGTGGTCAGCGTCTGAAAAAGCGATTAGTTCAAAACCAGAATCCTTCGGATACCAGATCCCCAAATTAAAGGTTCCCTTGATGTATCGGAGGATTCTTTTAGCCTCAGAGAGGTGGGTTTCAGTTGGTCGCGACTGATAACGGGAGCATAGATAAACGGCAAAGACAATATCAGGTCTGCTAGCTGTTAGATACATGAGAGACCCAATAATACTTCGGTATTTGGTAGGGTCAACTAATTTCCCATGTAAATCAGTGTCTAGCTTCTTGGTATGAGTCATTGGTGTGGCATAAGTATCACAAGTTTTCATTCCAAATTTGTTTAACAATTCAAGGGCATATTTGGACTGACTCAAGAAAATACCACGGGGTGATTGATGAACTTGCAGTCCTAGAAAGAACGTGAGTTCACCCATCATAGACATTTCAAAAATTTTCTTCATTAGTTTTGCAAAAGCGGTTGAAAACTTTTTATGCGTAGACCCAAAAATGATGTCATCCACGTAAATTTGAACAATTAAGATATGTGCCCCGTGATATTGTATAAAAGGAGTTGGGTCAACCGAGCCTTTGGTGAAATTATTGGCAATGAGGAAAGATGATAGCTTATCGTACCATGGCCGAGGGGCTTGTTTGAGACCATAAAGAGCTTTGTTCAGTTTGTAGACATGGTTCGGGCACTCTGGATCAACGAATCCATCTGGTTTGCTGACATAAACCGTTTCTTTAAGTTGTCCATTGAGAAACGCCGTTTTGACATCCATTTGATAGACCGTCATATTCATATGAGCTGCGAACGCGAGAAATATCCGAACAGCCTCAAGACGAGCAACCGGAGCAAAAGATTCTTCAAATTCTATTCCCTCTTCCTGACGATAACCCTTAGCAACTAGACGTGACTTGTTTCGGATGACGTTCCCTTCAGCATCCAATTTGTTTTTCCAAATCCATTTTAGACCAATGACGTAGACCCCTGTTGGTCTTTCAACCAGTTCCCATACTTCAAGACATTTTGAATTGGTTGAGTTCTTCCTGCATGGATTCAATCCAGTTGTATTTTGTCATTGCGTCTTTAATGTTTTTAGGCTTAGATTGGCAGACAGTGAGTGCATAAATGCAATGTTCACCGTCTGTGTGAAGACGTTGTCTCGTAACGACTGGTTGATTGGGGTTGCCAATAATGTTAGCCAGAGGATGGTCTTTTGTCCATCGGTGTGTAGAGGGTTGATGTTGGTATACATTGTGCAGATTCTGAGAATTCAAATGGTTTGTTGAAGATTCCGCGACATCGGGTGCAGCAGTCTCATTAGCAAACGGGTTGAAGAACGCATTTGGATCAAAATATGCAGGTGGGGGTACTTCATTCAGAATATCATCAGCTGGTTCATCATTGTTTGAAGCGGTGTGTTCAACTGTTGTGTTGGAGTCAACTGGTGTAGGTGCATCTTCAACAGTAGTTGTTGTAGCAGGTGTATCAGGTATAGGAATATTATCAGGTTATGCAGCGGAAACAGAGGATACACCTGGAGCACGTTCATCAATGTCGTCACAGAACAGAGGAGCAAATAACCTTTCCATTTGTTGACGAGTTAGCTGGGGGCTTTCTTCAGCTGATGATGGGGGTTGAGGGAAGTTTAAACGGTTGTGACCGGGTTCTAAGCTGTTATACTCAGAAGCCATTATGAAGAAGTTTCATAATCAGTTTCCCCCAAACTGACAACTGTCTTTAGCAGATTTGAAACTTTTATGAAGTCTACATTTCCTCTAACTTTTGAAGGTTTCAGTATGCAGCGGAATTTGTAGATAAGCAGTAAACCACACAAAGAAAATCTAACTAATTGCGGAAGATCCGTTCGAGGGTAACATGCCATAAATCAACAATATCTTCTCACGTATGTAGACGCATCACACCAAACAAACCATGAAAGACGAAATGATACGACTTTCCCCTGAGTGTTGTGGTCTTTCGGAATACTAATCACTGTGAATATGCAATAACTCGATACCAAGACCGTGTGTGAGGCATCATAACATCATATTTGGGTAACTTCACACAAGATCACCCATGACATTGAGACGATAACATCAAAGTGAGACGTTTGAGCCACAAATCGTCTTATTTCTTCCCCTTAATTGAAGAAATTCAAGAAGGCATTGGGTTTTCGCAAAGAAGCATGTAGAGGAACAAGGAAGCAATGACCACCTACACACTCTCTCCCCCTCGATGTTTTCAATGATTCAGAATCATACACCACGTATGTTGATGATGAATTGAAGACAGCGAAACCATGTATAACGAGACAACGAAACCATGTATGTCCAATTGATCGAACAAGTGTGAAGTCCCATAAATATATCGAGAGAGTCAACTGCTGATAAAACATCTCAGTTCATTATGTTGATCATCAGTTGTGTCATTGTTGTTGGAAGCAGTTTGATCTTCTGTTATAGAAGATTCAGTTGTTGTTGTAGATTCAGGTGTATCTGAAATTAGAGTATTATCGGTTGTGCAGCGGAAACATTCGATACATCTGAAGCACGACTTTTGGCAGAATCTTTAACCAGAGGAGCAAGCAATGTTTCCAATTCATGACGATTAAGTACAATGGTGGAACAGCTGATGGATCATGATATTTTTTACGGTTAGAAACGGGTCCTATGCTGTTATGCAGTAGGAGCCATTGTTGTTGTACCTGCATAGAGAGAATAGAAAGGGGGCAAGAAAGAGAAACATGGATCCCCAAGTGTAACTGGGTTCCAGATGTTAGAAGCATAAAGATGTAGTGTCAATTATCTTCTTGACACCTGAACATGCTATTTTGATGATTTCCTTTCCTGCCTCAGGGATGGATGGTGTTGGTATCCTACTTGTATTGGTGCAAGTACTTAGTATCTTTCCTGTAGGAATCCACCTAAGACTAACAGTTTTGAAAATCCTACCCGTTGGTATCCATCTAAGGTTAGATCTAGGGGATGTTGAAACTTCTTTTGGGAAGAGTCTGCATCCTATATGGATCCACCTATTAGGTTTCTGACAGTTTACATTTAGATCAACGGGTTTATTTCTAACTGTTTGTTGAGTTAACTTAGGTTTTGGTTTGCTACTACATGTAGTGTTCAGTAATACACTCGAAGGTGATACACTAGGTCGTGAACCTAAGATTCCATCCTTATGAAGAAGTGCCCTTTTCCTAGCCTTTTCTAGATCACAGTTCTTGTACGTGTCATGTGAATCATATGAATCTTTACTTTTAATCCTCAATTTAGACACAGTGTTCGAACTAATCCTAGATTTGCCAGGAGCAGCCACAAGTTGAGGTTTAACAGAAACAGGTATAACAGAAACAGGTTTAACAGAAACATGTTTAACATAAACAGAAGGATTATTCTTAGGCCAGGAATGTGGAGTGACTGGTTTTATCAAATGATTATTCTCAACAACTTGGGAGGGAAACCGTGGTTTTGACGATTTTGAACGTTCAGATTTAAAAGCAGTTGGATGTTTGACAACTGATTGGTTTCTGATTGGTTTTAGAGACGATTTCCCCAAGGTTGTTGGTTTTGCAAAATAAGTATCCACACTCTTGTCAGTTAATCTTCTCAGTTTGTTTTGTAAAGCAACATGTGCAAGCCCCTTTGCTTGAATTTGAGCCTTTAAATGCTCATTTTCTTTTACTAATGTATCCACACGATTACTTTGTTCATTTGAAGACTGACCATTGTGTTCTGAAGAAAAAGATTTGTTTTGAAGTTTAAGTTCAAGAGAGATGCAATGTGCCTCTAGTTTTGAAAAATCTTTATGAAACTGAGTAATGGTCTTTTTGAGAAGAATGTTTTCAGATTCAAGAGTTTGATTTGACGTTTCAGTTGAATTGTTAACAAGTAAGGGCTCAGACATGAGAAAGTTGTCTGGACATTGTGCAACATACTGGTCAACCTCTCCTTCATTACTGAATTCAGGTTGCTCAGTTTGTTGTATCGCATTTGCAGGCAGAATATGATCAACAGTAGATTGTACCTCGACCATCTGTTCTGTGTCAGTGTCATAGGTGGGTAAGATATCTTCCTCAACCATTGTTCTTCATCACAGTTAGGCTCGGTGTCGTAGTTAAGTATGATATCTTCTCCAGATCTGCTGCTGTCATGTTGCTTTTCCAATGCTACAACCTCATTGTCCGCATTACCGACAGATGCAGTACTCATAACATTCTCAACGTCCAGATGAGCATTCCTTTCATGTACAGCAACTCTTGCACCTTGGACGACTGCGGGATATTGGGAATTAGATGCTGTATGACGCTTGAATGCCAGAGATATAGCCATGAATCCTTCTTGCAATGCTACAAATGGATCTTTATGATCATAATCCATTTCATTTTCCTGCAGAAGAACCAAAGAGAAGAAAAAAAAGGTGCGAAGTCGATATAGCACACAGAAGGTCGATATAGTGAAATTGCAATTTCCCTTCAAAAATTATTTTGAAAAGTTTTGACTCTCAAAATTTGAAATTCACTATAAAATTCAATTCAAAGAATGTAGGAAAAATTTGAGTTATGACAATTTTGACGCCAAATTTGACCCGAAAAATTTGAATTTAGGCCCAAAAATTTGAATTATTGACCAAAATTTTCACAGTTAAACCAAAATTTGAATCCCGCGTAAAAATTGAACGTTTAGTCTCCTCGAAAAATTAAAATTTGATTTTTTTTTTTTTGTTGATAACTTGTGTTGATGGATCTTTGTAGTCGAATGAACCTTTGTTGATGAAGTGTCCTTAGGCGTAGAAATCACGTGAGAGCAATATAACACTTATGCGTAGAAATCACCAAAGTTACGCGTAAACAGTACAAGTTACGCGTAGTTTTAGCTTACGCGTAAGCAGAGAAAAAAGGTTAAAGTTATGCGTAAACAGTAAGTTAGGCGTAGAAACTTAGGCGTAGGATTACCTTATGCGTAGGACTAGGTCTACGCGTAAGATGAATCTTAAGCGTAGGATTTTCTACGCGTAAGCTTATGCTTAAGCGTAAGTTTAGGGTTTTATCCCAAGTGATCTATTACACTATCACAGTGCAAAAGATATCCCAAGTCGACGTATTTTCAGGCTTATCCAAGGAAGAAAACACGGAGTAAACCACGAAAAGAAAGATCAACCCACGGATAAAGTTACGCGTAGGATTAGGGTTTCCTTACGAGTAGAAAATACCAAAAACTGATTTTATGCCCAAAAGTGTTTAGAAACCTGATTTTTATGATGAAAAAGCTTCAATATCACCAAAATAACACAAAAGTATGAAACTTGATGGTCCAAAACACTTTTTCACCTTACGAGTAGAAAGAGGTACACGAATGAAATCAAGTTCAAAAACACTTCTACACACGTAAAGTTTCAAACTTTTTGCCAAAAACCTAAACTTTAACACCTAATAACCTTGAAAGGACAAGAATCTTGGATTTGAAAGTGAAAAAATTAAGTTTTTATGCGTATGAAAGGTTGAAAAACGTGAAACTTACGAGTAGACAAAAAACCAAGCCTAAAAACAATGATCCACGCATAAAGTTTGAAACTTTTTGCCAAAAACAGTTATTTTAACACCTTAAAACGTTGAAAGTACAAGAATCTTGGATTAAAAAGTGTAAAAAACAAGTTTTTAAGCGAACCAAAGTATCAAATGTGCGTTTTAGGCGTAGGACCGAAACCCACTTCAAAAACAAACACGATTCACCCAACTAGTAGGCGATTGATACCACTGTTAGGTCACTAGTTTTACAAACACAAGTAATATAGAAAGAGATAAGGCGATTGAACAAGTAAACAAGCATACATACACGATAAGAGTAGCACGGTTAGGCGTAGGAATATGTGTGAAAGGAAAACTTGAACAACCCAACCCTCAAATGAGGGTTTACAAGGGTATTTATAGGAGGGAAGCTAGGGCAACACTCCTAGTTCCCATCCTTTCTTATATGGGCTTGGGCCTAAGCTTATGGGCCTTCTACATAAGCTAGACCTTAAGCAAACATAAAGGCCATAATAAAGCTACCTATTACATATGAAATATAAATACTTGAAATACTGTTTAGGAGTGATTCCAACAGTACCAAGCCTCATAACCCATCAAATCACAGCATCATACCAAATTTTATCATCAACCTCACGAAGTTCATCGAAATGTACTGAAAATGAAACCCGTGTGCAAATCCAATTGACAAACCCGACTTAAATGATGATATCACTTGAGATACACTGTTGAATACACATCATCGTCAATTCAGTTCATAACTACTCACGAAACCATAAGTAAACACCTCGAGGCCTAATCAGGATTATATAAATAATCTTGGTTCACAAGTTACATGATCCATTTTAAATATGGTCAATCCCATTTCACTCGCACAAATAACTCATAAGTGGAGGAACACAAAAAAAAGAAACTCACGGTCCATACAAAAACTCAAAACACGCGGCCCAAACAAAAGTCAGATCCCCAAGGCCCATGTGAAGAACTCGGCCCATGTGAAAAACAACATGCCCACTGATCCAATTCACTATCCGGTCCATGCAATCAACTTAGACACCCGATCCATTTCAGCCTTACCCTAAAATTACGGGTATTTAACAAATCTTTTACCCTAACTTCAGTCACAAACCCTAAAACTCATACAAAACACTCCGCCTCTTATTTTTTCCCTCAAACAAGTTGCCACCCAAAACTGCTTTAAACCCTAATAGTCTCACATAAACTCGTCCGCCCCCATTTAACTGATTCTCTTCAAACCCTAAAACAATCCGCCTCCATCGTATAACATCAATCTCATGTCAACAACTCGCCACAGGGATGGCTGTGAGATGGCCACAGGGATGGCTTGAGTCCATGGTGACATCCACGAGTTTAAACACAACATAACAAGGTAGGTTAATCTTTGAGTGGTTTTTTCAAATTAATTGTCTTTCCTTTCTTTTCATTGAGTCTTATACGAATTAATGTGAAGGAATAACATAGTTGATATCTTCTTTACATTTCAGATTCGAATAGGGTTAAAAAATAAGTTAGGATCGATGAAAAGTCATTGTTCTCATGTGTAAGACCCTTGTGGTTTGATGAAATATTTTTGAATCATGAGAACAAGTATGAGATCCTTTAGTTTTACTGATAACGCTACACGCGTCGTTCGGGGTCAAGGAAACTTCCTTTTCTTCGAGCAAGTTTTATAACACCCTAGGCAGTGAACCTAATCGTTGTAGTGTAGTAATTAGGGTAAGCCACGGGTATTGATATCGTTCTCTAGGGGAATAGGAATGCTAGTAGGGAGTTACTACGCTAAGGTTAAGGTTGAGGAAGATTATTTTTTATCTTTTTATATTTTATGAAAATGGAAAAGTACGAATCTCGGGTATTGGATTTGGGGGGTTGGTATTTCTACCGATTACTTCTACTATTATCTAATTATCTAAACTAAGGTTGTGGGAGTCTATGTCTAATTAATGTGTGCTCGTATGATAGTTTAAAGATGTGTTTACTTAGTTTGTATTACTCCTTAATTATCTCCTATTGATGGTTGAGTGTCACGTCTTATTCCTAGTTGCGTTGTGTTTCTAAAGTTGTAGGGTATGCGTTTCTCCCTAACTCTTTGAAATTACCAAAGGGTCTTGTCTACAAATCCACGTAGAGATTATAGACTCCTACTCTAAGGCACTCTTCGGATGTTTTAGCCTACAATCACTCAGGTAATCATACTCTAAGGTTCACAAAGATGAATCAAGCATTAAGTACACAACGAATGACATATCGCATTACTAGATCATTAGTCAACTAAGATAAGAAACAACCAATCAATATTCAATAATTAAGTTTCATACTTCCTAAGCAAACACACAAATAAATTAGCCGGACATGGAGAACATGCAAGCATACACACAAATAATCAAAGACATAATTAAATTAATGAAGCAAAGACTTATCTTGGTGTAAGATAGGGTTAAAAACCCTAAAATACTGTACAAGACACCTTAGGTTCGGTTTTAGGTTTTTACTCCAAAGACTCTCCACACAAAGACTGAAAAATTCGGATTCTATATATAAGATTACAATTGCGACGGCGTCACCTTATGTTTAGTGACGCCGTCGTGTCGCCGCCATTAGGGTTTCGTCTTGGCCACGTTAACCTTGCGACGGCGTCACCTTATGTCCGTGACGCCGTCCTCTTCAGCTTCTGACGTCGTCTGGATCGCATCTAGGCCGTCTGAGTAGCGACGGCCTACTCTTTCACAACTAGACGCCGTCTCTTGAAAACACGAGTTTTGAGTTCTGACCCGTCACAATAATTTTCCGACGGCGTCGCAAATAACTCCTGACGCCGTCGCCTTCTACATTCAGCGACTGTGAGTGTCTTGATTTCGACTTTGGCCATTTTCTTCATATATTCGCGCCTTTTCGTCCAAATAAGTGCCATTCCAGCATTTTGCATTCACGAGACCTAAAAAGTGAAAAGGAACGATATTAAGCAATAACGGATACAAAAGTGATCAAATAAGGACTTAAACGACCCCTCAAAATGGTACCTTTTAAAACCTTATCATTTACATTAATCATTTGATTATCAAAGAACCGAATCTAAAAAGGTTAGAGATCTATGATGATATTTATGTACACGAACAAAACACTTCTTATGATGTGTTTGGATATTAATAACAAAAGGTTAGAGATCTATGATGATGTAATTTGTTCGTGTGACATGTTTCTCAAAACAAATCTTGACATGATATTTATGTACACGAACAAAACACTGAGGTCATGAGTCCATTCGTTTATGAGATTGAGATGAGTCTTGGGTCATGAATGTATTTGACGGATATAAAATATTTGTTGACTGATGATGTATGAGTAAAACTGAGGTCAAGAGATGATGGTAAATGGTATGTTGTTTTGTGGTCTTGGTCATGTGGTTGTTTCTTCTTCATCCTTTCTGTCAAGTCGCTAGGTCCAAGACAAGTCGCTACCAATTTTTCAAAGCAAGTCGCTAACTCTTTTACAAAACACACAAGTCACTAACCATTTGGCTTTTGATAATTCGCTACGACTTGTTAAATAACAAGTCGCTAGGTCAAGTCTCTAGGTCTAAGTCGCTAGGTCAAAGGTTTGTGCCAAGTTGCTAGCGATATTTGTGTCAAGTAGCTACGACTTGTAAAGACAAGTCGCTACATCAATTAACTTAACTCGCTATAGAAAAATAAGCACAAGTCACTACATAGAAACAATGAATCTGGACAAATAGTGACAAGTCGCTATAAAGATTTTTGACTATTTCCGATGAGTTTTCCGACCAATTTTTCCGACCATCTTCATAGAAAACCCAGAAAACAGTCATAAAAATACCATTTTGACCCATGTTTGACTGCAAATATGACTGTTTGACCACCTAATAAAGCACTGCTTATTGGTAACAACAAAGACATTCGGATGAAATAAAAATACGTTTGGACCAAAGGTAAAAGGTATAACACAAATATTACCAAGACAAGACAATTTTAATATTTTGGCCAAAAAGGATGATACAAAGATGAGAACATGTAAAAACTGTATAACACAATATCCAACCAAAAGATAACACAACCAGTTAACAATATGAACCAAAAACCACAACCAACAACCATGGTACGGAGCACACAAATCAAAGATAATACAATAACCTTGGCTCTGATACCATTTGTAGGATCGTAATATTATTGTGTTATGATGATTCGGGTGGTCTTGGATGATGGAAATACATGTTAGACATTTTAGAGAGAGAAATTAAAGAGATAGTGTTCTTGGTAGAGAGTTGGTTCAATAAAAATGAAAGGTTAGATTCCAAGCCACACCCCTTCCAAGGATGGAAGGGGTATTTATAGTTACAAGACTACACGACCTCCTGATAGCCTGTGGATCAGGTATACAGTGGGTAAAGACCCGTCCTTCCTCCACGGTGTTGCTCTAAACTAAACTACGCTACCAACTAACTAATAAACTGCTAAATAACGTAAATAACTACAAGTCTACGAGCTAACATATGCTAGACTATAATTGGGGTGACCGACACTTTAACATGGAATTTCCAATTCCTAACATTTTGCACTCATCTTTAGTTCAAGGTACCCCTAGATACACTCTTCTGAGCCATTCTTTTCATTTCATACCCTTATCAATATTGTTTCGATACATCTATTCGCCTTAGCCTACTGTGTAGTCTTAGCTCATGATGAGGAAGATTCCGTTTGCTCAAGTTTAAGGTTCAAGTAGAGAGATTCGGGAATCACACTGATCTGCCCCAAACCGTCAAGTTTTATCACTCAAGCCTGCCACTTGTGAATGGCCGACCGTAACAAACTTAAAACAGTTCAAGCACAAATGCAATGAAGATCAGGAGAGAATAGTGTTTCCCCAGGTCGTTAAGTCCCAACGAGCTGTGCGAGAATAGTCAAACGTAAAGTGATCGAGAGGATTTGAAAAGGAAAAGATAGTGATTGATCTATACCTAAAGAGAAAGCCCATAAACTACAGGGGCTTAAATGCAAATTAAGGGAAATTAAAAAGATAAAAAAATGTTAAATAAACGCTATCACTATTTGCAAAATGATGTTTTTGTTTTTATGTTTTTATAAAACTGAAATTAAAAACTACGTAACGTACAAATGAAAACGTGAAACTTACACAATATAAATCCTAAAAATATGAAAATGACATTTTTACAAACCTAATGATAAAAGAAAATTATTAGAAAAAGAAAATTATTTTTATAACTAATTATCTAATTATTATTAATTAAAAACTATTTTTAACTAATTAATAATAACCTAAAATACAAGAAATTATGAAATAAAGCTAGAAAAATAAAATTATGACTTGGAAAAATCTAAAATATCAAAAGATAATTTTCAAAACTATTTTTGTATTTTTCTGATTATTTTTGAATTTTCTAGGAATTTTAAACCATTAAAAACTACTTAAATTATTTAAAAATACAAATTTAACTAAGAAAAATCTAGAAAAATATTTTTTTGTCTTTTTATATTTATCTTAACTTAAGAAAAATGAAAAATTATTTTTTTGAAACTTTTCTTAATTTTTTGTATTAAAAGCTAATTAAAAATGCTTTAAAACTAATTTAAATCAAGAAAAATAGCAAACAAGCTAGGAAAAATCTGAAATTTTTTTATAAAATACTTATTAATAATACAAAGATAAGAAAATTGCAAAAGAGGAAAAAGCTGGCTTAAATAAGCTACAAATAAGCTAATTAGTTCGTATAAGCTTATTTAAATAAGCTAAAATGTTTACTACTATAAGAAATAAAATGTGCAAAGGATAACTGATAAGTGAGCTAGCCCAGGTGGGTTATGCGGTGAACTTGTCACCAATGGAACCTAGGTTCGAATCTAACACACAACCTTTTTGCACTTTATTTTATTTTTTGAGTTTTCTTTTTGCAAAATTATTAAACACAATAAAATAAGCACTTTTTACAACTAAGACTTTTTCTAAAATTCAATAATAAGCTCAGAATAAGCTAAGGTTTTTCAACAGTTAGCTTTTATTTGAAATAAGCACAAGATTGAGCTAGGAAGGCTTAATAAGCTACTCAAGAAGCACAAGTACAATGGAAATAAGTTAAACTACTGATTATAAGCTAGAATAAACTGAATAAGCACAATAATTAATAATAAGCACTTTACAAGCTACAAATAAGCACTGGTTAAAACTGATTTGCACAGGGGACTGTTTTGAATCACTAGGCACCTTCTAGCTACTTTTTAAGCACTTGAATAAGCTCAGAAATGAAAATAAGCAATTGGACTAACTAGTTGACCAACTGAGCTCTCTAAAAAGCTAACTTGCAAAGATTGGCTTTCACAAATGAGCTTGTGAGAAGCTTTTGAAAATCTTGTGAACTCTGAATATCTGGTACACTTAAACAAAATGGACAGACTTAAAAGCTACTAGCAGGCTAGGTAAATAAGCTAATTATGGAAATTAAGCACTTGGTACCTTGAGTTAGTTAGGTGAGCTTCTCAAAAAGCCAAAATACACAATTTGAAGCTAACTAATAAGCTCTATGAGAGCTTGTTAAATAAGCTTCCAAATTTGTGCACATGGCACTTTTCAGAAAGGGTATCCAAAATAAGCTAACAAATAAGCACTTTACAGGCTAATTAAAACTGAACCAGTATTTTTCTAATTTTGTTGAGCAGCTAAATTTTAATTTCCCAAAAGCACAAATCCTAGATCCTAACAGTAAGATCACAATGAAATTCTAAGTTTTATTCAAAAACAGGCTAATGACAAGTTTGACTTTTTAACAAACTGAAAAGTTGACTAATTTGAGGTTTGATCTTGATTTGTGAACTGAAAATGATGTTAATGGCTGAATTACACCTACTGCAAGCTTTATCTATGATAGTTAAACACAAAACAAGATTTGGATTTGCCAAAAGTTCAACAGTTAAGCTGCTAAGACAAAGGAAATGGAATTTTGACTTTTGAGCTTAGCAGGTGCAATAACAAGACAGATAAGAGCTCAAATGGACTAAACAAGCATAGAGTAACAAGCCTTAAGTACTGAACTGACCTCTAAAACAGTTTACATGCACAAACCAAACACCCTTTTAAAACTGATATGCAAACTTAAACTGATAAGAACACTGAACCAGATAGTACCATTGATCAAACTGAGTTCACATGACCATAATACAACTATATAAATACATTTTAACTATTGTTGACCACTGAAACAGATACAAGCATAATATGTAAAATGGATTGAAATTGAAAAGTGAAGTGCCTACTCACATGGGTCCAGCTCATTTGCAGGCTAAGACCAGAACTAAAACTACTCTAACCTAACCAAATCCAACCCAATTCCACTCTGCATCAGCCCCATTCCATCTCCAAACTGCTTGAACCACAATTGCACTGCACAGTTGACTTTTATTGACCATGTACCCAAGTTACTTGAAACTTATCTGCAAGCTTACCAAAAGCTTATAATAAGCTTAAATGAGCTTATTTGATTATAACATGAGCTTATTAGAAGCTTGAACATGAAATTTTGAAACTGAAAATGAGATAGTGAACTTGGAAATTGGAACTTAAACCAAACTTTGAAATTGATTCTCAAAAGTACAATACAATGATGTTTTAACTTAAAGGAGATACAAATAAACTGAAACTACAACATTTTGGCTTAAACTAGAACATTAATTAAAAAAAACGACATTTAAGAAAAATTAAAAACTAACTACTCTCCTTTTGCTTCTTCTCTCTTCCTTTTTATAGCTCCAAAAGCCTTGCCACGTGTTTCTGAGCACATCCCACCTCCTTTGAGAGCCAATGGGAGAGTAGAGGTCAGTTTGGCCTTTTGATGATTTTTGGCGGGAAAGGGATAATTTGACTGTAGGTTCTGATTTAGCAACTAGGGGGGGGGGTGGACTAGGTGTGATGATGAGGGGGTGAGAGTGGAAGGTGATAAGGTGGAAAAAGTGGATGGGAGAGGTTGCAGGGTTTAGCAGTCAAGTGGGGAAGAGGAAAACCAGTGTGGGAGGGAAACTGCTTGGGTTGACTGGATTTGACCAAGGGGTCAAAAACAGGGAAAGACAGGGGTCCAAAATGGGAAGGGGTCACAGGTTGGCAGGGGTCCATATCTATTTTGACAAGGCTTATGTTTTAAATACAAGGACTAAACTTGTATTTTCTGAAAAGACCAAGGACCAAACCTGTAATTTTCCAAACTTGTTTCAAGGGACCAAAATTGACAAGCTTTGAAAGTTTAGGGACCTATCTTGTCATTATTGAAAGTTAAGGGACCTAAGTTGTCATTTTTGAAAGTTAAAGGACCTAAGTTGTAATTTTGTAAATTTTAATCTAAAGGACCAATTTTGACAACTTAGGAATCCCTAGGGACCTGAAATGATATTTTTCTTTATTTGGTTTTACCAGGGACTGTTTTTGACAACTTTTGAAACTTGGGGGACTAAAACTGCCAATTATGCAAACTTGATACGTTTTTCACCAGATTTTGATATTTTTGCATTTAAAACACATAAAACACTTATTTGTGATATTTTTATCGCTTTGATGCATTTCTGAGTATTTTCAGATGTTTTTGCAGTTTAAATGGTACAAAAATGATGAGTATTTAGACACTCATCACACACCTACGTCAAAGACATATATTTGAAGATCATTGAAGACCCTCAAAAGTTTCTCATATATGATTCATCTCAAGTGGGGGGATGACATTATTTTATGTAGTTATGATTAAAAAAAATTAAATTAGTTTGTTAGTTATTTATTGTATGTGAAGTAATAGTGCAAAATTTTTAACACTAAGTTGATATAAGCTTAATGGATTATTATCGAGGAGGACACTTCGATCACGTTTGAAGATTTGATTTGGTGACGTATTTACACCAACATATTCTGAAGACCAAGTAGTGTGCCCATCATGACGTCCGCTAATGGCACACTTACTTGTTACATTATGATTTGGTTTTTGCGTGTTGAAGCTTGGATTTTGGATGAACGGCGGACGGTGATGACTTGGTTATAGGCTAATATTATTTGCTTCTTATTCTATTTTTACACCATTTTTGTGCATCCCATGTCTTACTCTACCATTTAGTCATGAAGCGTGTCTAGGTAAAGAAGCGAGCAATCATTGGTATCTTGGCCATGGATTTGGTCATGTATAATTGGTTTTGTTCAGTTTGCCGTGGCACATTAGTAGTAACAATTCACCTTTTCCTTTATAATTTGTTCACCCAATATTGCTTTCAATGAATTTTTTTACCTTAGCTCTAGTGGTGGAGATATGTGTAACCGCCAAGCCTATGATAAAATACATGCTATGACTAAGCGTTGAGTGATCACCCCGAAATTGACACTTAGATTAGAGAGAGTATGAGTGTTTGTTTCCCATTTCTTGAGGTGTTCGGCCTTAAAAATAATAGCATAGGAAGTTTGAATCTCATATTTCCCAAGTAAAATTAAGGGATATCTTTTAGAAATGATTCTAATAAGTTCTACTGGAGGGCAAGTAGAGTTTAAGTGAGGGGATATTTGATGACATTAAATAATCCTGATATTGAAGTGTCAATTTCCCCCTAATATGCTCATTTTTTTATTGTTTATATGGATATATGCTTTGATTTCATTATATTTCGTTTCCAGGTTGGAAATCAGCAAAGGAACAAAAGAGACGTGGAATTGGAAAAGAATTTACAAAGATACACACTTTAGTATGCTGAATGTAAAGAGGTTATGGCGTAGTTCCACTCTCCATTCACGTCGTAACCGTGAATTCAAACATGAAGACCAAGTCAACGCTAATCAAGGAGTACGGCGTAACTACCAGAAGAGGTTATGCCGTAATATTCTAAAGACCTAGAAGATTTTCATGACTAAGAAGGTTACGCCATAACCAATGTATAAGGTTACGGCGTAATAAGTGAAAAGAAGGGGACTCAAGTTATTGACGAGATTACGATGTAACCAAGCATGAAGATTACAACGTACACGAAACCCTAGGAGGTTGCGATGTAACAATCCGTCTAAGTTACGTCGTAAATATTCATTTATGGATAAGATCGTGGAAGATTACACTAGTTACGGTGTAACCACAACTAAAGGTTATGTCGTAGATGTGTCGGGTCTATAAATACTAACCCTATTTTATGCATTTTACACATCTTTCTCGCCACAACTCACCAGAGGACGAAGTAGCGTTCCACAAGGACGATCTCCAACAGCATACGAATCATTTTCCAAAGGATAAATCACATCACAACATTAATAAGTTTTAGCAATTCATATTTCGTTTACATTTACGATTCTATGTCTTTCATTACCATACAAAACATTGAATATAGTTTTCTTTGTAATATGATCCGCTAAGAACCTTTGGTGCTAGCCTAGTTATGATTCATTTCATGTCTTGATTATGTTTTCGTGCTTTTATTATTGCTTCTAGTGTGTGCATGCTTAGTTTTTCGTGCACCTTTGGTAGTTTTGATGACCGCTTGTACTTCTTGCACTGGGATAATTGACCATAGGACCCTAGTGTGATTGGTTGCGAGGGGGTAAGAATTCACCATAGGAATACCAACCCCTTATGTGCTAATTAACCATAGGATCACCCTCCAGATTTTGTTAACTTAAGAAGTTAGATGTGTGGTCTATGATCCGAGAGGCCGGGCCACACAAAGAAATAATCTAGCATGTAGCGGCACTTAATGACACAAACTAGTCTACCGTACCTCCGCTTATTACAAAGAAATAGTCTTTGGTTCCAGAGAGGATTCTAGGTAGATAGGTGATAAGGATTTAAAACATACGTTTTTAGGGGGTCAGTTAAGCTTTAAATTGTTACATTTTATATCCGGTACTGCTTAAAATCATTCCTTTTCACATCATAGGTCTTTTGGAATCAAATTGTTGGAATGAAGCATTTTTGGATGAAAAGGAGCGAAAACATGAAGAAAGGCTAATTCTGAATCCTTACGGCGTCACAACTCCAAGGGCGACACCGGCGCTCACAGGTGTTCCAAAAACTCTCAAGCTACAGCTCAGAACATATTTTGGTCTCAACAAGTGACGGCATCACAACTTTAATTAGTTTAATTAGTTTTTAATTTAAATTTTTAAGTAGTTTAATTGGTAGAATTACCAACCCCACTCTTCAAACCCCGAGATTTTAATCGCTTTCATAAAAAATATAAAAAGCCTAAAAAGAATCTTCCTCACCTCACCTTTTCGTCATACATCTCTACTAGCATCTCTATTTCCCTAGAGAACGATCAGCCCCATGGGCTTGCCCATACTACACTGCAACGACTAGGTACACTACCTAGTGGGTTGTAAAGCTTGCTCGCGGAAAAGGAAGTCTTTCGACCCCGAACCACGCTATCAAGTTTTTGGCGCCGCTGCCAGGGAATAGAATAGCTAGTTAGGTGATGCAGGTATTCTGACCAGGATTTAATATTTATAGTTCTCGTCTACCGAAGGTCTACCTATTGCACTAACGATCAATAAACCCGATCGTGTGCAGTATAGAGAGTGGTAAAGCGGAGGTCATTCCCAAGAGCTATGTAGATGATGATCCTACTAAGTCTAAGTGTCACTTGTTTTAAACTGGTTTTGAGGGTGTGAACAATGGAGAGAAAGTATGCTAACCTAATTAATCATCCTATCATGTAGTGTCTATGTTTTCTAAATTACTTCCAATTGATTCAATTGGGGTTTATGTCGCTAGGACAGCATTTGGTCAATTTGTCAAAGGCTCCTACCCGACGTCAAAGGCCAACCCTTTGGGGAGTCGAGGGTCTTAAGTCACCTAACCCAAATCATTAAGTACCATACATGCAAGAGTCGAAATAATGAGTGCCCGGGGGCTAGCATCTTAGACACTCATCCCTAACTTCTTATGTTCGTCCATACGAGCGATGATCATTTGGTCAGTTTTCACAAGAGGGGAAAGGTCGTCAGTTGGTCAATTCTTACCCTTCCCTACTCTACTTACTTACTTAGGGTCAGATGGTCAATTCTCCTAAGCAACTAGATACAACTGCATTTCAAAACTACCGAAGCTAGGGTAACTACCAACGAACAATGCATGCATACACTAGAAACAATTATATGGAAGCATGAAAACACAAACAATACATTCAAGGAATCATAAATAGGCTAGCACTAAAGGTGCTTAGCTGATCATATTAAAAGATAAGTTAAATTCAATGTTTAACATAATGAAAGACATGAATTAAAGTAAAAGATAGAAATGATCACTAACGCTTATCGATATGGTGTGATTCCTCCATTGGAGATTGCTCCGTATGCTCCGTGTGATCTGCCTTTGGAACTGTCTTCACGTTCTCTGCCTTTGAGTTGTGAGTAAATGATGTGAAATGCAGAATTTAGGGCTTGTATTTATAGGCACGATCATAGTTACGGCGTAACTTGAGTTGAGAGTTACACCGTAACTTAATTATTTTCAAAACATAACTCTCGTTATGTAGACTATGGCGTAACAATACGGAGTGGTTACGCCGTAGTTAGAAGCTCCGTCATAGAGTAGATGTGAGTTACGCTGTAACCTCTTAACAGAATGTTGTTACGTCGTAATGCTTGGGAGGAATTACGGCGAAGTTGATGGGGGCGCGAAATGCATCATGAACTAGATGATTACAACGTAACCTTAGTTGAGAGTTACACTGTAACTACAGTTGAGTTGGCCTTCTGAGATAAAACACTAGCTACGGCGTAATTTGAGAGCATAAGTTACGACGTAGCTTCTTCATAAGTAGCATACTATCATAAAACCGTTAGGAAAATCTCCAAATCCACGTCTCTAAGCTACGATGCTCATAATTTACCTGAAAGTGAAATATAAAGGAATACAAGCGTAAATCCATATAAATGATATACAATATGAGCATAGTCGGGGGAAATTGACACTAAAAAATCAGGACAATTTGATGTTATCATTAGGTTTCTATCTCGATTAGGTCCACTCGCTTGATTCCTATCAAGTGAGCTTTTTTTTATTTTTTATTAGTTTTCCTTGTAGTCTATCTCTTTTCTTAGTGCTTTTTTTCATAGATCACATCACCTTCCATGATTCGCATCATTTGCCGAAAGAACTTTACACTACCTACTCCGATTCCCACTATGAAGAATGTGAATCCACCCAATCTCTCACCCGTTCATCACTTTGGTAATCACCTAGGGTATAATGAAATAAATTGGCACCATAATAGTCCTTTTATGATTTGGATTCCGATGAGAAATTTGATGATGGGGAGGCACTTGATGACGGGGAAGTTATTGATGAAGTTAGGGTTGAGATAGAGGAAGATCCCTCTCAAGGTTTTGACGCTAGGTGTAGAATTGAGAAAGATAGTCCCTTCAACATACAATTCCCTTGTAAAATAGGATTTGGAAGTTTTGATGCTTATTTGAATTCGGACTTACCTTTAAACTTAATTTTGAGGAATTTATATAATAAAAAAAAGGTAAACGAGTAAGCCTATCAAGGGAACAATGTTGTTAATGTGGTTACTCATTTGCACATGTTTGTTGGAAGTTTTGCTTATTTGGTAGAGTTCATGGTCTTAGAGGACTTAGGAGAGTTCATTGATGGAAACCTCACTCAAGTGATATTTTAAAAACCCTTTAAGAGAATGATTAAGTTGAATGAACAAATGGTTGAGAGGTTAATTACATTCTCTAATAAAGTTGAGGATTTTGTCTATCAGATGCCCCGTACACACCCTAGGTTTAAACACAAAGATATCGAGGCTTGTAATCGAATTGCCCCTATTGCATTACTTAGTGAAAGAGACGAGCAAATTGGACTTAGGCATTCTCATGAGAAAAATAAGAGATAATATCAAAAATGCCTAGACTTAGGAGATGATTATAAGAGAGATGAAAGAACAATATATTGGCTTAGATATGGGCACGTGAGCGTGCATGAGATGACGTAGGGTATGGCTTCGAGTCTATATACAAGACTCATAAATAAAGAACAGCGCTTCTTGGGAGGCAACCCATGTTTATTTGTTTGCTTGTTTGTTTTTCATTCTTATTTGTGAGTTATATATATATATATATATATATATATATATATATATATATATATATATATATTGTTAGGATTTGGAAAATCCAGCTATTAAAGTGTTGGTCACCTCAAGTGTATGTAATCATTAGAAAGCTCATAGACGTAGTTGTTTAATGTTAAGTAGTATTTAGTTATGTAACACCGTGGAGGACGGACGGGTCTTTACCCACTGTATTCCTGATCCACAGCCCGTCAGGTGGCGTTTTATTGTAAGACTATAAATACTCTCTACCTTCCAAGGTAGAGAGTTGGACCTCATAATAAGATTTTTCTTTCTCTCACTAAAGTTCCCAAACCTGTAACTTTCTCTCTCTAAAACTCATCTTTTGTACGCCTACTTTGGTTATGGTTTGATGTGTATGTGAAATCCAATATGTTACAAATGGTATCAAGAGCCATGGTTAGATCATCTCTTACATATCTTTGGATTTCTAGTGGTTTTTAGATGGTTTTTGAGTTTGAAAAAGTTTAGTGGTTTTTGCATCATTTGGTTCATCTCTAGTGTTAAAGTTTGAATTTTGTGTGTACTTTTGTGTTTAGGATCATTGTATGTGCTTGGGTTTTATTTTGGTAAGCTTGAATCACTGTGGTTGAGCTTGTTTTGGATTGAAAAGTGTGTTTTGGAAGTTTTTCATGTTAGCGACTTGGCTCTCGGTGTAATTTTCTTGTTAGCGACTTGCTTCAGAAAAAATTAGCGAGTTGTACTGTTGCTTGGTGGCGATTTGCTCCTAGAGACTTGCCTTTAGAGACAAGCCGAAAAACAGTACAGTTAGTGGATTCTCCACTACGGGTAGCGACTTGGTAAGGTAGCGACTTGCTTTCAATTTTGATAGCGACTTGTTCTTGAGTTTCTTAGCGACTTGGTGTTAGCGATTTGGACCAGTAGCGAGTTGCTATTTAGCGACTTGATTTCTTAGCGACTTGGTGCATAGCGACTTGCTGTCAAAATTCATAGCGATTTGGAACTTAGCGACTTGTCTTAGCAACTTGGTTTTTAGCGACTTGATTCAAGGATTCTTAGCGACTTGGCTGACTTTTGTTTGTAATACGGTTTTCTCTTGATTTAGTAAAATCCCGTGAAAGAATCTATTTCCCGGTTAATCATTGAGTTAAAAAATCCCGTGTAATCTTTAAACATGTCTACCAACGTACCTACTATCATCTCCACTGTTGCCGAGGACGTTCAAGCAGTTGGCTCAGATACTCGTCCACCCATGCTTGACAGAACTGACTACGACTCTTGGGCTCAAAGAATCAGATTGTACTGTCTTGGAAAGGAAAATGGGGTCAACATTCTCAAATCTATTGATGAAGGACCTTATCTGATTGAGACTATAAGAGACTTAATTGATACAGCTGCAGATGGAACAATGATCTATAGGATAGACAGACCAAAGACATATGATGAGCTCAATGATAAGGAGAAAAAGAGATTCGATGCTGATATCAGGGCTTCTAGCATCATACTTCAAGGTCTTCCAAAAGATATCTACAAGATTATCAATCACAACACCGAAGCCAAGGCAGTGTGGGATAATGTCAAGATGCTTCTTTCTGGTTCTGAATTAATTATGGAAGACAGAGAATCACAACTCTATGATGAGTTTGAGCACTTCAAGATGAAACCAGATGAGAGTGTCTATGAGTATTACGTGAGATTCCACAAGCTTGTCAATGATATGAGAAATATCAAAATGACCATGCCAAACATTCAGTTGAACTCAAAGTTTGTAAACAACATCAATCCTGAATGGCACAAGTTTGTCACCTCTGTGAAGTTGACCAAAGGATTGAAGAACACCAACTATGAACAACTGTATGCATTTCTTCTCCAGAATGAGAGACATGTTATGTTTGAAAAAAGGATTCTTAATCAATTTAAAACCAACTAGGGAGAGACAAGCTCATCAAATGATTCAACTGCCTTCTACTCAAACATTGGAATTACCACCAAAGCATCTCAAGTTATACCCATGGGTATTGGTAATCACAAACTCATTCCTGATCCAATGTTCAAACAAGCTGATGCTGATGCAGCCGTGGGAAACTTCATTAATCAACTGGCTCTCATGATTAGTCAAAACATGAACTCTCTCCCACACACCAACAAAAACCTCAGAACAGCATCAAATCCATACAATCAAGCCACTGTCAGAGATGGGAAGGTTATGGTGCAGCCAGTTCAAGAAAGGCAGTACGAACAAGTAAGAAGTGGAGTTGGTAGAGGTTATGCAGCAAATCATAATAGGGGAAGGAATGGAAATCAGGGACAAGCTAAGCCGATCAAGTGTTACAACTGTGGTGGTGAGGGACATATTGCAAGAAATTGCACATCGCCAAAACGCCCTCAGAATGCAGAGTACTTCAGGGACAAGATGTTACTTGTTCAAGCTCAGGATAATGGAGCAGCATTGGATGAAGAGGAGTTATTGTTTCTTGCTGAAGGGAATGCCAAGTCTTATGATGCTGATGTTGATGAACAGCCAATTCAGGAGATTGGTCATAATCATCAGAATGCCTTTCAAGTAGCTGATTGTGATGCATTTGACTCTGATGTAGATGATGAACCTACTGCACAAACCATTTTCATGGCTAGCATTTCTCCAATGATCCCTCCTAAAGTCTCTTCATCTCCTCAAGCTGGTCCATCCAAAGACAAAATCATTTCTGAGGTACTAAAACTATGTGATGAAGTTGATGAGCAAAAGATACATGATGAAGTACAATCAACTGTAATTATTGAGTCAGATATTGAAAATATGGGTAATGTCAATGTTGTCCCATATGATCAATATATGAAACAAAGTGAAAGTGAGATTGTACCAAGTGATGTATCTTATACAGTCAATGATGACTATGCTATTGACGAATACACTGCATGTGCCCCTGATGATTCTGTTATCTCGGAACTTAATGCCTATAAAGAACGTGTTGCTATTTATGAACAACGAGCTAAGTTTGAGTTAACCACTCGTGAGCAGAAAATGGATGACCAAATGCGTACAACTATTAGAAAAAGTAAGTTTAGAGAAGAAGTATTAAAACAAGAGTTAAACTCCTTACAAGAAAAGCTTTCTAAAACTGCTAAGCAAAAACAAGAACTTCAAGAAAATGTTAAAATGCTTAAGCAAGAATTCAGTACTAAGGAATCAAAACTTTTGAATGATTTTTCTAATCTAAAAACCTTGAAAAACAAGCTTGAAAATAAGTTTTACGTACAAGGAAATACCATTCAGACTGCTCACTTAATCACTAAGCACAGAGTTTTGAGTGATAAGCATAGTACTCCCCTTGTTGAGGAACCAAATCCAGAGGTTGTTAAAAAGGCTAGAGCTGCCCATAATGTAATCTATGATGGCAATGAGATTCTTAAACCTAGACAGAAACCTAGTTGCGTTGAGTGCACTGAGGAAGATAGAAAATTAGATGATGCATCTAGGGAGAAAATGAATAAGAAGCTAGAAGATCCTGAATGTAAAAAGAATAACATAATGATCAAACCCCATGATTACAAGAAGGAAAACTGGATCTCCTTCTACAAATTTAAGCCTCCAACGTTGTTAACACCTGAACAAGTTTTCTGGAAAAAGGACTTAGATAAGCAAAAAGCTAAAAATCTTGTTGAAACAAACCCTCCCCTTAGGAAAATGCCTGCAGCGACTGTGTATCCTCCTAATACACCAATGCATTTAGTTCCTAGAACTATTGCCACTAAGAGCAAGACCTTAATCTGTCAATATGTTATTTTTCAACTATTTGTCGATTTTGAGAAAACTTGTAAGAAAAGAATCACACCCACTGGGATAACTGAAGAGGAAAGGGGTTTTGAGCAAACAAAAGAATGCTATTTAACTGAGGTCATGCCTTTATTTAAACAAGTAAAAGATCAATTTGAGAGTCTTAAAAAGAGGATGGACTCAGATATTAAAGGAATGGAAAAGGAATTTGATGCAATGATAGTTGAGGTTAGTGACTATGAGCGAGCACTAAAATATAATGAGATTGAGAGGAAGAACTTGCATACATTGAATGAGAGTCTTATTTCTAAATGTATTACTCAAGATGTGTTTTACACTGCTACGAATTGTTCCATTAATGCTTCTCGATTTCATGAATTATCTGTTGCTCTGAAAGTCTCCCATGATCGTGTCATTGAGCTTGAAAAAACTAACTCTAAACTGCATGATAAAGTTGAACAGGATGATCATGATAACCTGGTAAAACAGTTTTCTAAATTGGAAGTTGAGCATCTTGCTTTGCAATTAAAGTATCAACATCTGAAAGAAAATGTTAAAACCTCAAATATCAAGACATCTTTGGATGTTCCTGAATTTGATGTAGTTTTTGAAATTAGCAAACGTGATGAACAGATTCGAGCTCATTGTAACACGATCAGAAAGTTGAAAGCCCAAATCTCTCAATTAAAGGGTGAAAAGAACAATGTGTCTGGCTCCCAAATGCCTCCTCCTTTAGATTCTCGGAATTCTCAAAATTTTCATCTTCAAAACTTGGTTAATGCTTTACAAAAGGAAAATGAGAGTTTTCTAGAAGAAAATGAAAAGGTTAAACGTCATTTCAATGAGTTATTTGAGTCAATAAAAGTCACTCGTAACAAAAATAACGAAAAAATAACTTCATTGCAAAAGGAAATTGAGAATATGAAGAGTCAGGTAAAAGGGAAAATGCCAATGACCAATGGGGAGAATGGTACTTTAAAGGTGCATGTCTGTAATAAATATGCTTTGTCTATGAAATATATTCCTCCTCATCTTAGGAATAACAAACTTGCTATTCAAACATATTTCTCATACCTTAAGGACATCCTAGAATGTCTCCGTGAGATTGTAGAAGAGGATAAGATAGAGAAACCACATGATAATGCAATTGGCCATGCATGCTTATATGCCAAACGATCTCAAGAACTTCTAGAATGCCTAATTACAATATGCCCTAAAACCTTAGGTGAACAAGTCAATCCCTTGATACCTTGTTCTATGCCTAGTGCCAAATATGCAACTCATTCAATGACCAATGTTATGAATGTGAACCTTAGTATGCCTTCAAGTAGTTCAGATACCAGCATCTCTAGTGTTAAGAAAGTGAACTTCAGTACGCCTTCAAATAGTTCACATCCCTACACATCTAGTTCTGGAATGCAAAAAGTAGATCAACCAACTAATGTTCCCATAATTCCCTCTACAGGAGTAATCAATGACATTAAAGCGAGCAGGTCAAAGTCTCAAGGCAATACAAGGAATGATAGGACATCGCAAGGTAAGAATGTGCATTGGAAGAAAGTAGAAGACCAACCTAGGAACTTTAAGTTTGAGTTGAATAAAACGAATTGTGTTGATTCTAGTATTAGCCATAGGCGTACTATAATTAATTCAAATTCTGATACTTTCTGCAAACCATGTAACGATGTCTGCTTGAATTCTGTTGCTAATCATGAATGTGATGTGAATGCTTTGTCTAATGCTGTCAAATGCCCAGTTGAAATTGTTAATGCAAAAAATCATGCTAAGAAGGCTAGAAGGCAAAAACGAAAGAAAGTTAGAAAACAGTGGAAACCCACAGGAAGAACATTTAGTAAGATAGGTTTTCAATGGATACCTGTTGGCCATAAGGTTGATCAGACAATGCCCACTAGAAAATGGATGCCTACTAGTAGAACTATTCCCTTAAAAAGTGAACATACTTTGAATAGGTCAAATACGGACACTAGTACTGCATCTATTCATAATGATTCCATTGCTTCTATTTCTGATATGGATGTTTCTATTTCTGATGTGGGTGTTCCAATCACTGTTACTAACCAAATGGAACCCATTCTTGCATGGGGATCCCAATTATCCAGTTATCCATTCTTGTCTGTGTTCAACTGCAGATCGTTCAAATCATTCTGTGGTACCTGGACTCAGGCTGTTCCAAGCATATGACTGGAGACCGGTCGCGGCTCATGAACTTCGTGAGTAAATTTATCGGTACTCTTAGATTTGGGAACGACCATTTTGGAGCAATTATGGGTTATGGTGACTATGTAGTAGGCAAAAGTGTAATCTCCAGGGTATATTATGTGGAGGTCTTGGTCATGTAGGTGGCCTTTAGAAAACATGCTTGCTTCGTTAGGGAACTTGATGGTGTGGAATTATTAAGAGGTACTCGTGGTTCTAATCTATACACCATCTCTGTCGATGACATGATGAAGTCTTCTCCAATCTGCTTGCTATCAAAGGCTTCCAAAACAAAGTCATGGTTATGGCATCGTCGTCTCAATCACTTGAACTTCGGCACCATTAATAACCTTTCCAGAAAGGATCTTGTCAGAGGCTTACCCAGATTAAAATATGAAAAAGATCATCTTTGTTCAGCTTGCCAATTGGGTAAAAGCACAAAATATGCCCACAAACCAAAACCCACAAATTCAGTAATGGAAGTTCTTCATACCCTTCATATGGATCTGTGCAGACCAATGAGAGTGCAAACGGAAGAAATACATCCTAGTAGTTGTTGATAACTACTCTCGATTTACTTGGGTAAAGTTTTTGAGGACAAAGGATGAAACTCCATATGTCATCATCAAACTAATCAAACAGCTTCAGGTTCGACTCAACAATACAGTCAGAATTGTTCGAACTGACAATGGCACAGAGTTTGTTAACAAAGACTTAATTCAGTTTTATGAAAGTGTTGGAATCAGTCATCAAAGAAGTGTTCCACGAACTCCTCAACAGAACGGTGTAGCTGAAAGACGAAATCGAACTCTTGTGGAAGCCGCAAGAACAATGCTAATTTATTCGAAGGTTCCAATGTTTCTATGGGCTGAAGCCATTGCCACTGCTTGCTTCACCCAAAATCGTTCCCTTATTCATACCTCTCATGGAAAAACTCCATATGAACTTGTTCATAAATGAAAACCTGATCTCTCCTACCTTCGTGTGTTTGGTGCTTTGTGCTATCCAATGAATGACGGTCAAGACCTAGGTAAATTAAGAGCAAAGGCAGATATTGGAATTTTTGTTGGTTATGCACCAAACAAGAAGGGTTACCGAATCTACAATAAGAGAACTCGAAATATCATGGAAACAATTCACGTTACGTTCGATGAGCTGACCGGTCAAATGGCTCCTGAACAATCTAGTTCTGGACTCGCACTTCAAAATTGTCCCATTGGTTCATCCCTTGTACCAAACTCCTCTCAAGCAACTCCATATGTACCTCCATCTGAAGATGATTTAAAGAAATTGTTTGATCCAATGTTTGATGAACACTATGAACCAAGTGCTGATGAAATGTCAATTCCATCAACAGAGGCTGCTCCTATCCCTGTGAATGAAGTCAACCCTTCATTCTCAATATCATTGAGTCAAGAAGCGCCTGCTGCTGATCACTCTGTCTCATCAACAAATCATCAATCATCGAATGTACATCATGAAATTGTTTCTGGCATCAATGATGAAGTTAATCCCTTTGCTACTCCTGAAGATGCTCCATTTGAAAATATATTTGCTCCTGAATCATCATCTGAACCATCTTCATCAGGAGACATCGACTCTGCTACTTCAGTTCCACAACAACAACCACATGAACACCTTAGAAAATGGACACATGATCACCCATTGGATAACATCATTGGAAACCCCTCTCGTCCAGTATCCACATGGAAACAACTTGCAACCGATGCCTTATTGTGCTTCTTCAACTCCGTACTCTCTAAGGTCGAACCAAAAGACATTAAAACCGCCATGAATGAAGACTGCTGGTTCAATGCCATGAAAGAAGAAATTCATGAGTTTGATCGACTTGATGTATGGGAATTAGTACCTGCTCCAGATTGTGCTATGATTATTGCTCTAAAATGGATCTTCAAAGTGAAACTTGATGAGCATGGTGATGTCTTAAAGAACAAGGCTCGATTGGTCGCAAAAGGATACCGTCAAGAGGAGGGCATTCACTTTGAAGAATCATTTGCTCCAGTTGCTCGAGGCAATTAGAATCTTCTTGGCTAATGCTGCAAGCAAGAACATGGTAGTCTATCAAATGGATGTAAAGACGGCGTTTCTTAACGGAGATCTTAAAGAAGTCGTATACGTCAGTCAACCTGAAGGCTTCGTGAATCCAGAGCATCCTACTCACGTCTATCATTTGAAGAAGTCTCTTTACGGTTTAAAGCAAGCTCCAAGGGCATGGTATGATACGCTATCAAAGTTTTTTCTATCCACTGGATTTAGCAAAGGAGCAGTTGATCCGACATTGTTCACTAGGAAGTCAGGCAAACATTTAATTCACGTTCAAATTTATGTTGATGATATTATCTTTGCCTCGACTGAACCCAATGAATGTGATCGTTTTTCAAATGAAATGGGTTCCAAATTTCAAATGTCAATGATGGGACAAATGTCATTTTTCTTAGGATTACAAATTTCACAAAGTCCCGGAGGCATTTTTATAAATCAATCTAAATATGAAAATGAGATCTTAAAGAAATTTGGATATGTTTCATGTGACACCGTTGACACTCCCATGATTGAATGAACCAAGCTGGATGAGGACCACTCAGGGATCATGGTAGATCAAACGAAATATCGTAGTATGATTGGATCCCTGATGTACCTCACAGCTAGCAGACCAGACATCTTGTTCGCTGTGTGCATGTGTGCTAGATATCAGTCAAAGCCTACTAAAAAGCACCTTGAAGCGGTTAAACGGGTCTTTCGCTATCTCCAAGGAACTATCAATATGGGACTATGGTACCAGAAGGACACCGGTATGTCAATAACAGCCTATGCAGATGCTAATCAAGCAGGATGTCAAGATACACGTCGAAGTACCTCAGGAGGTGCTCAGTTTTTGGGTGATAAGCTTGTGAGCTGGTCTTCAAAGAAACAAATGAGTACTTCTATTTCCTCTACAGAGGCTGAATACATAGCCATGTCATCTTGTTGTGCTCAAATCCTATGGATGAGATCCTGATGAGTGATCTGCGCAAAACCGTCAAGTTATCTCACGCAAGCAAGCCACTTGTGAATGGCTAGCTGTAAGAAACTTAAAACAGTTCAAACACAAATGCAATGAAGTCCAGGAGAGTATAATGTTTCCCCAGGTCGTTAAGTCCCAACGAGCCGTGCGAGAATAGTCAGACGTTTAGTGATCGAGAAGATTTGAATGGATACAGAGATTTGATTTTGATTATAACTACGGAATAAGCCAACAAATTACAACGGCTTAAATGCAAATTAAAGAAGATTAAAAAGATAAAATCTATTAAATAAACGCTATCACTATTTTTTACAATGATGTTTTTGTTTTTATGTTTTAATAAAACTTAATTAAAGCTACGTGACGTACAAACAAAAACGTGAAACTTACACAATATTAACCCTAAAAATATGAAAATTATATTTTTATAAACCTAATGATAAAAGAAAATTATTAGAAAAAGAAAATTATTTTTATAACTAATTATCTAATTATTATTAATTAAAAACTATTTTTAACTAATTAATAATTACCTAAAATACAAGAAATGAGGAAACAAAGCTAGAAAAATAAAATTATGAAATGAAAAAGTCTAAAATATCAAACTAGAATTTTCAAAACTATTTTTGTATTTTTCTGACTATTTTTCTATTTTTTATGAATTTTAAACTATTAAAAACTATTTAAATTACTAAAAATTACCAAATAAACTAAGAAAAATCTGGAAAATTACTTTTTTCACTATTTATATTTATCTAAGCCTAAGAAAAATGAAAACTTATTTTTTTGAAGCTTTTCTTAATTTTTTGTATTAAAAGCTAATTAAAAATGCTTAAAAATTAGTTAAAATCAAGAAAAATAGTAAAACAGCTTATAAAAATCTGAAAATTTCAGGAAAACTCTAAAATGATATTGTGAATCTAGGAAAAATAGAAAAACATAGGCTTATGTGTAGAAATTAAGAACTGATGTGGGAGTGCTTATTATTAAGCACTTCCAATAAGCCAAATAGACAAATTAAGCTACCAACTGTTTACCAAAGTTCTAAACTGCTAAAACAACTAAAATGCAACAGATCCTAACTATTTTTAATCACTGAATCACAATTTGCACAGATTTGATGTTTATGAGATTTAAGACTAAAGCAGATTCTGATTAGCTACTTTGGACCAAGGCACAAGCTAAGAAATAAGCTCAAACTGAGAACCATGAATGGAAACTTGGAAAGGACCTGGGTGAGACCAATTTCACCAAAAATCAGAACTGGGTGAGCTCTTATGAGCTCTGCTCACCAGCTGCAATATCTGTGAAAAGCTCAGTACCAACTGATTACAGTGGTGCAGGGCTTTTAAGGCCAGAAAGAAGAGCTTATTTGAAGCTTTTGCAAAAATAGAAAAATTCCACAAAAATACTGATAAGACAGAGGACCAGGTGAGCTTTGTGAAACACCAAGATTCACTGATTAAGTCCCAGAAATGAGCTCAAAACAATTCTTTCTAAATGAGCCCAAAACAGCTTTTTGCACTTTTGACTTTTGACAAAATAAGGGTCTTTGACCAATATGAACTTTAAATCCAAATTTTGTTACTGAGATTGATGTTATGTGTTGTTATAGACCTAATTCAAGCAACATTATTGATTTCCAAATACAAAATGATGGTCTGCTATTTAAGAATTCACAACAGTGGACAGTGAAAGGAATTTAAGATCAATTTTGACTTTGGTGGTTTTGTAGACCAAACCAAAGACTCAAATGAGCTCAAATAAACTTAATGAGCATGAACCACTGAAACTTGATTACTGAATAGACCAATATGACAGATAGTACAGTAAAACCAAACACCCCTATTGAAACTGATTTGCCAATTAACTTGAACCAAACACTGAGCTACTATGTATTAATGATCAAACTAACTTCTACTAACCTAATTACAGCTATTAAAACAGATTTTAACAACTTTAAACTACAATAGCAGATTATGCTATGAAATTTGAATAACACTTACAAATGGTCCTTAAGCCACAGTGGCTTGCAACAGAAACTAATGAACTACTACCCTATCAATTTCAACCCATAGCTTCCATTTCAACCCACATACATGCCTGAATCAACCCCATTCCTTTCTGCATCATTTTTGATCCGTGTTGACTTTTGTTGACCAAACCTAAAATGGTTTGAAACTTGATTTCAAGCTTATAAAAAGCTATGAAGAGCTTATATAAGCTTGTTAACACTGATAAACAAGCTGAATGAAGCTTGTCTTTATGAAATAGAAACTTGAATCTTTAACAGTGAACAAATAAACATGAAACTAAATGATACTTTGCATTAATGATTAAAACTTGGATAAACTGAAAATTTAGCTTGAGTTTGATACTTAAGAACAAATTATTACAACTTTCAAATTTAACTAAGACATAATTAGAAATTACGACATAAGAGAAAAATAAAAACTAAAGACTACTTGCTTCTCCTTGCTACTCTTCTTCTTTTATGCTTGAAACTTGCTCCACGTGGCCTTCTGAGTGTATCCCACCACTTTTGTGGCCAATGGGAGTGTTTTGACCATTTTTCCTGTATTACCAATTTTGGCGGGAAAAGGCCAATTGACCTGTTGACTCTGTTATAGCACTAGGGGGGGGGGGTGGACTATAGGGGTGTGATGATTATTGAGAAGGGGGGAAAGAGATAAGGCATGGGTGAGATGGGACTGGTGTTGCAGGCACAAGTTGGAGGTTGAAGGAGATAAGGTGGGGGCGGCAAAGTCTGTTTATTTGACTTTGGTTGACCAAGGTTCAAAAAGGGAGGGGTCATTTGTTTAGGCAGGGGTCAAAAGGGAAAAGGCAGGGTCCAAATCTATTTTGACAAGTCTTGGATATTAATTATGACAAGGACTTCATTTGCCAATTCTGAAACTGTAGGGACCTAGGCTGCCCATATCTCAAAGTTGTTTTCAGGGATTAATACTGACAAGCTTCAAAAGTACAGGGACCAAATTTGCCATTTTGCAATTTTCCAGGGGCTAATTTTGCCAATTTTCAAACTTGGAGGACCATTTGTGTAATTTTCTCAAACTTTTGATATTTTTCACCAAAGGACTAAATTTGATAACTTTTGATTTTAAAAGGACCTTTGGTGACTTTACTTTTGAAATTATGTGCTCAGGGACTGTTTTTGACAACTTTTGAAACTTGGGGGACTGAAACTGCAATTTTTGCAAATTTGATATGTTTTTCATCTGATTTTGATATTTTTGCTTTTAAAACACATAAAACATTGATTTGTGATATTTTGATCATTTTGATGTGTTTCTGAGTGTTTTCAGATGATTTTGCAGTTTATTTTGTACAAAAATGATGAGTATTTAGACACTCATCAATCCCCCACACTGAGATATTGCTAGTCCCTAGCAATGATTTGAGAAAACATAATGGATTTTAATCTCTTTACCAAAAGCCATTACTTCTGGAGTAGCCAAATGTTTCAGTTCAAGTAAGAACCATGGTACACCGATAACCATGTGATTTTGAGCAAACCACCAGCTTTCAACGGATTTGATTTGTCTTTACCAGAAGCCGTACCCTTCTGGACTAGCCAACTCTTAGATAAATTATCAATATTATCTTTGGTGAGCTGATTACCAATTATGGTTTTTCCACTGCCTTTACCACAAGCCATAAACTTGCGGGCTAGCCAACTCTTCACTTTTTAGGATATGGTGAGTTGAGAACCATACAATTTTGGGCAAATTGCAAGCCATATAAACGGATTTGGGATATCTTTACCAAGAGCCGTTTGCTCCTGGATTAGCCAATCCTTTTGTCTTACAGACATGGCGGACTGATAACCAAATGAGAAAGTGTAAAACACTTACTCCAAAAAATTTTTTTTTTTTTTTTTTTTTTGAGTATATACACAACATGTGGGGCAACTCCCCCACACTAGGGTGGTACACACGGGTGAAAACCCATGTTTAGCTACTATTTTTGATTACCGAGTCGCTAGCTTGACTCGACCCCGAATTCATTTGTTCTTGGGGAAAGTAACGTGGAAAACCAATCTCAGTCGGACTTTCGTTCACAGTGTTAACAAACATATGAACATCAGAAAGTTCCACACCGACGAGACACAACCGCGGTATTGTTAATAGTAAAAACTATTAAGAATGATACCGGGGTCAAAGATGGTGTCCTCATTCCCGAAAGAGAAAAGGGAAAGAGCAACCACACCATCTGTGAAGAATGGAACAAAGATATACATGACAATGCAAGTCCATTCCTCATCAGAAAGAAGCAAATCACCATTTTTGACTTTTTTAAGCTTAAACGTGAAGCTTATATGGTGATTGTCAATAAGATGTCCGGGAGGGAGGGTGGGAAATGGTTCTTCTATCAACAGACTTTCCAGAAAAAGGATGTCTCCCTCCGGATCCAAGTAAGTGTTATCAATTCCTGTAAGAATTGACTCATCACTAAGAAATGCATCGACTTCATTCCAAAAGTTGTCATCTTCCTCATCAGGAGTGAGGGAAGGGATGGAAGAGTCGGGAATAAGACTGGAAGATGATTGATCATTTTTGAGCAATTCATCAATGGGAAGAATGTCTCCCATTGGATCACACTCATCATCATCCAATTCAGATGAAACAGAAGAGAGTTTGGTTTCATCCACAGAGTTAACAAACTCGATGCGACAAACTGATTCCGGAGGTGGGACAAGTGGTGTGCTCTTAGAGCTAGCAGTTTCCACCACTTCCGTTGAAGTCTCCGAATCTAGATCATCATCATCATCAAGAACACTCTTGACTTCCCTGGTACAGCTTTCAAACCATTTGTTTGAACCAGGGGTGATTTTCAAAGCTTTGAGCTCAGCACGTTTTTGAAAACTCCTCTTGACCGTGAAATTTGAGAGCGTTGTATTGATTCTTTCAGATTTTTGATCAATTGTGGCAACACTCTGTTTGTACAAAGGTTTAGAGTTCTGGTTGATATTTAACGTGAGCTCTTCGTTGTCAACCCGTATGGTCAACTCTTCCGCAAACACATCAATCAGAGCACGACTCGTTCTCAAGAAAGCTCTCCCTAAGATGAGGGGAACTCTAGGATCTGCATCGAAGTCTACTACAACAAAGTCAGCATGAAAGTGAAACTTTCCCACTTTCATCACGACATCCTCGGCTATCCCAAGTGGACGAGTTATGGTACGGTCCGCTAGCTCGAGTGTCATACAAGTGGATGAAAGTTCAGGAAGGGACAGTTTCTTCCATACTGAGAGTGGCATGAGGTTAATGCTAGCGCCAAGATCGGCCAAGGCGGAGCATTGAAACATCCCCAAGAAATCACACGGGATTAGAAACCGGCCAGGGTCTTCAAGCTTTTCGGGAAGCTTATTAAGAATGGCCGCTGAGCATTGCTCATTTAGAGGGGTTTTCGCCATCTCAGACAACTTATCTTTGTTGCTCAGTAAGCCTTTAAGCGTGGATGCAAATTTAGGCATTAGAACGAGAGCATCAACGAAGCTTATATCAAAGTGAAGCTCATTGAAGATTTGGAAAAACTTTTCCATCTGCTCTTTGTTTTTGTCTTTTTGCTTCTCATCATTCATTCTTGATGGGTAAGGAAGCTGACTAGACTTTTGAGCTGGGATGGAAGTATTTTCAGGCTCAGGATTTTTCTTCGGAACATCGGGTTCCGGACTTAAAGGTTGGACTACCGAAGGTTGGACGTGTGCGGTACTTCGTGGGCTTGAATAATGCACCTTGTCCGTTGTCTCCTTGGTAACTTGACTAAATGCCACAGGAGGAGGGGGCATAGGAGTCTTAGGTCCATTGTGCGTCTTACCACTACGAGTGGTGACGGCTTTCAACTCGGCATTTGGATTGGGAATAGTATTGCCTGGGAGTCCTCCAGAAGATGATGAAGCTTGGTTCGTATTCATGTTCATGAAACTGCTCATCATATTCTTCAACTCATTTGTCTGCCGAGACATTGTGGTATCAATTTCCTTCTTCAACTCAACCCTCATGTTATTGATCTGAGTTTGCATTGAACGTATGCTTGACTCAGTAACTTTCATGAAGTCATTTGGTGGGGGAGCATGAGAAGGTTGTTGATAATTATGCTGATTTGGAACTTGGTAGGGTGGGTTGTGATTGTTCCTGTTTTGATTATTGAAATTTTGTCCTTGATTCGGAACAAAGCGATTCTAATTGCCATGGTTTTGCACAGGAGGAAAACCAGGTGGTGTCATACCGCTAGGTGCACGGTAGTGAGGATCAGCCTGTGGTCGGTATTGATTGTGGTTTACTGTCACACCCTCGCCGGAGGCGGAAACACGAGGTGTAACGGAAGGGAACATAAGCACAAGATAATAGAACATACCAACATTAATATTAAAAAGAAATATTACACCATTACCATACCAGTTTAGCCGGCATCGGCAAATATATTACAAAGTTTAGTTCCCAAAATATTGAGTTTTACTACATACGACTTGTAGCGACAAGTGAAAACTTCTTTATGCAAGACTTGATAGAAAAGCTTACTAACGATCACCTGAAATGCATGAGAGAAAAACGGGTCAACTATGAAAATAGTTGGTGAGTAAACACGTTTAGCGAAATAAGAAAACTCGTAAAAAAAAATATATATTCAAAGCTTTCGGTCAACGAAAATAGTTCTCAAAGCAAAGGCATTGTGTATCCACTCAGTTCCAAATTCCGCCCATACAAAACTTGCAACCTGTGTGTACACAACCCATTGCACAAAAATATAGTGCGTCAAGTAGTCAAGTGTAAGTGGTCATAAAAGTTCACAATATAGTACCAAGTATATAATAATTCAGGGATGCTCCGAACATGTGAGACTTTGCACTGCTCCAACAAGGGAGACTCCTTTGTCACTCGACCACCTAGGCGAGAATTATTGAGAACACTCCACCATTAAGGCGGGAATTATTGAGAACACTCCACCATTAAGGCGGGAATTATTGAGAACACTCCACCGACAAGGTGAGAATTATTGAGAACACTCCACCGACAAGGTGAGAATTATTGAGAACACTCCACCGACAAGGTGAGAATTATTGTGAATACTCCACCGACAAGGCGAGAATTATAGTGATGCTCCGAACAAGGGAGACTTTAGGACAAGGTCATAACACGTACGATTCAACAAGTTCAAATAAGTCATAATTTCGTAATTAAGTTCAAGGATTGATTCAAGTTCAAAAGTTCAAGCCAAAAGAGTTCACAAAAGTAGGAATCAATTTAGTTCAATTATGATTCATGCATTCAGCCCCAGAATATAGTAAAACGGTAAAAAGGGGATGTGATTACTCACTTGGTGAATGGATGTGATGACAAATGTGGTTACACCGAAGTATAATGTGATGTTTTAGCCGGGACCTATTACGAATGATATGATATGTCATGAGTTGCAATGTAATGTTATGCATGCATTCCATATGTTATTTATACCATTTACGGGTTTTTGAAAATATTACTCGTCGTCGAAAAATACTCTTTTGACGTCTTGACCCTTCAAAAATGACTTTACATGTTTTTACGTCAAAATGTCATCCTACAATGGTTTTATAATGATTTATGGTGAAATTTTCACTTTTCGTCGCAAAACAATGTCGTCGGAATTTTCATGAAATTCACAAAAATGGCTTTGGAAAACTAGTCGTAAATTGGTGTACGTCGATCGTTAGAGAACGAACTCGACGGTTTTGGAAAGTTTGTATCGATATCTAGAAGTTTCAGTTCAGGAGTTTTCGTCCAAAAGGTCTCGATCATAAAGATATTAAGGGCTAAAGATTGTGATTTTTGCTAATTGTGTGCAGAAAATAAGTTTCGGCCAAGTTTGAACATCCGTAATTAATTTACCATAACTTCGCTTGACAAACAGCTTTTTGTTTTGAAAAATATGGCCGGTGAACTTGATTTTACTAGAAGACAATTTGTTCCAAAAAGTTTTGCATCATGGTTAAAAACAGCCGCAAACATGGTCGTTACCGCTAATGCAACACTTGTATCGTAAAAATAATATAGTTTTTCAGAAAATAATAGTTACGGCAACTTTATAAAAACGTGCATATATTTGTCGTTTCAAATCCGTTTTCTACGTATAATATGTCCTTAGCTTCGTATCGAAGTAAACTAATATATTTTTGATAAGTCGAAATAATTTGTGAAGCTTAAGGCTCGTTTTTGACCCGAACAATGTAAAAACTGCATGCTGAATTTTCTGAAAAAGTTACGTTTCGTCGTCAAACTTTAAAAATTCACCACGGCTTCGTTATAAGTCCGTTTTTATCCGTTCAAAAGGCCACGGATTCGTTTTAAAGTATATTTTCTAAATATCAAGGCCAAAATGTCGTACCATCAGTAGGTTTTTCCAGAAATCCGAATTAAGGACAGAACATCAAAATATAGTTATCGAAAATAGTTTTTCTCGGACAAAACCTATTCTAATCCCTTCAAATCAACTCCAAAACTAATCTAATCCTACCATACACCTTCTTAGGGTGTCATGGGTTCCTAATCACCATCAAGACTAAAGAATACCATGGGAGTAATTATAGGATGACCAATAGTATATATAAGTTCTAAAATCATGAAATAAATGGTATAAATCACATAACATGCATATAAGCTCCAAAAATGAAAGGAAACATATGAAAATGACAAGGAAACTTGAAAATGAATAAAACATGCTTACTAGTGAAATTGAAGAGGTGAAAGTAACAAGGATTAACTTAAATATCCTTGGTTTTTATTTCAAAACCATAAAAAGGATATAAACTAGATTGTAAACACTCTTGATTTTGCAAAACTCTTGATCCCTTGGTTGTTCTTGATGATGACCGGTTATAGGAGGACCCAAGGAAGAGAAAAATGATTTTTACACACACTTGTGAGATGTGAAAATGAATGAGAATAATAGAAGTAGACTTTTGGTAGTGTATGAATTATTACAATCAAAAGGACATACCAATTTAATACAAGCCCTCCCTAGGACCGGATTTTAGGGGCTATGCTTCTCAATAATATATTTTTTTTTTTTTATTTGAAGTATATGTATATATTTGTATGATTTGATAAAAGGTATAAGAAAAAGGTGTAGATAATTGTATAAGTAATGATAAATGGAGATTTTTGGTACAAGTAAGTTTTTAATAGTTCAAAATAGAATGTAATGAGATGATAAAAATTGTAAAAATACTTTCCTTGTAAAAATTGAGTGATAAAATAATTATCGTATGATTTTTAAGAAAAGTGTCGTAATAATATAACTTTAACGATTTATGTACCAAATAAATTTGAAACACTAGGTAAAGTCAAAATATAGTTTTTATAAACTAATGTAAGTATAAAAATATATCGGGATCATTTTTGAAAGTAACAGATTAAATATTTAAAATAATAACTCACGCGATAACGTTTATTAAATATAAAAATTACGCGGTTAAAGTGAAATGAAATGCCATGAATGAACTAATATGATGCATATATAATTTAAGAAATGACCGGAATTTGAGAATTGTGACATTCTTCCCATGTCAGCGGAATCACGTCCCCGTGATTCGATTAACGATACTATGGTCCGAACCTCGACAAGAGTTCTAAAAGTTCATGCTCGTACGAACAGTCTAAATGATCATATCAATGCCCATGCGTACAGGTTCCCCATTCAACTAAGTACGTACCCGTGATTAGATTTAATAGGGTAAACTTACCCAATATCGAACGTAGCTCTCAAAAGACCTTTAGGTAGTCGATTCTAATTTAATCTCATAACTCATCAAACAAGAACTGTCATGAGGTTAAACTAAACCGACTTGAGTAAACTTGTCTCTTAGCTTGATTTTCGCAACTCATCAAACAAGAACTGTCACTAGATCAAGCTAGGAAACAAGTTGTTAGAAAGGTAGGAATCAACATCCTTGAATGAAGTCTTTTGAAAGATTCGCTCGATATTCGATTTGCTTACACAATCAAATCCAATCAACAAAACATATAACAACTACGGTCGATATCAATAAGTCTCAAATTAATCAATGTCGTGAACGTGGTAAAGATTGGGAGGAAGTTATGCACTCAAAATCATGTCGTACAGAAATAAGGTAGTTGTTCGAAAGAATGTACCCGTTAAGTGTTGCGGGCTTTCTCGGTACCCAGATAGAATGCTCGACCACGTGCGGGAGGAATTTCAATGTTCTGATCTTGTGGGCCTTCTATTGCCAACGCCAGGTTTGGACGATTACCTCCTTGATTGGGAGTTCCTTTCAGCTTTGGACAAGTATTGCGAAGGTGATCTAGACTTCCACACTCGTAACATGCTTTTCTCTGTCCTTGATTTCCAGTTCTGTTTGAGCAATTTCCCTTGAAGTGGCCCGTCTGTCCACATTTATTGCACCTTCGGCAGTCTCCTATGTGGTGATAATTACATCGAGTGCACAAAGGATGGGGACCTGCATATCCTTTGCGCTCCTGGGTGGTCACCCCATAGTTCTGGGTTATTCGCTGCCTCTTGTTTTGCTGATTCTGGTCTCGGCTTCCATGGTGATCCTCCTGTCGCTTTCGTCCATTGTCGTTTGCTTTTGTTAGTTCTCCAGATCTGATCACATCATTTGTCAAGCCATACGCCATACTCACAGCAGCTTGCAGAGTAGTTGGTTTCGACGAAGTGACATCCCTCCTAATTTCTGGTATCAATCCCCATATATATCGGTCAATCAACTTCTCCACAGTGGAAACCATGTGAGGAACCATCCTAGTTAACTCGTGGAACCGGATCGTGTACTTGTCGATCTCTACTCCTACCATCAAGTGGTTCCAAAATTCTTCTTCCAGTTTCTGCACTTCATCTTTTCTGCAGTACTCATCAGTTAGTAGTTTCTTAAATGCTTCCCAAGATAACGCATTTGCAGCCCCTCTTCCTCTAGTCTGTAGTTGATTGTTCCACCAGGTCAATGCTCGACCCTGTAGTAGACCAGCAGAGAACTCAACCTTGTTTCCTTCAGCACATTTCGTGATACTAAGCTTCGACTCAACATTCTCGAACCAGGTTAGCAGTCCAATGGCACCCTCAGTACCATGAAATTCCATTGGCTTACATGTCATGAAAGTTTTGTAGCTGCATCCTTGACCAGTGTTTGAAGTACCTTCTCCGTTGTTGGTTCGTCTGGCATCGAGGTGTGTTATAATTTGAGTGAGTAGCTCAACTATTCCAGCAGCGTTGTTGTTTGGATCGTCATTGTTGTTTGGGTTGCCGTTGTTGTTTCCTCCTGAGCGTGTGTTTCTTGCAGCCATGATCCTACAGAGGACCAAAACATCGGGTTGAGTAAACGACATTCGAACGAAGTCAGATGAGGTGCAGAACGGTGGTAATGTGTTATAGTGATCGAAACATGACAGGAACAGAGACATGCTATGTCTAACAAGTCGAAAGATGGAAAAGAGAAGATATGGACAAGGTACGGTAATGTAGACGTGAACGTAAAAACATGCCATGCATACCCACCCGACCAATGCAACTTCAGGTGACCAGACTCTAAAGACTCGACTAAACATGATTTAAAATTACCACTCTTATCATTGCATGGTTCTTCATAAATTAGACATAGTTGATCAGGCTATGTATAATTTATGAGTAACGATGCAACGATAGGACTAGTTGACTCGGATGATGTTCAATGTTTAATAAAATAAAATAAAAATTTTTCCGGTTATAGCTGTGATTTTTATTTTTGAAAAAAAAATCGGCATTCTCTATAACCTTTGGCTCTGGTACCAATCTGTCACACCCTCGCCGGAGGCGGAAACACGAGGTGTAACGGAAGGGAACATAAGCACAAGATAATAGAACATACCAACATTAATATTAAAAAGAAATATTACACCATTACCATACCAGTTTAGCCGGCATCGGCAAATATATTACAAAGTTTAGTTCCCAAAATATTGAGTTTTACTACATACGACTTGTAGCGACAAGTGAAAACTTCTTTATGCAAGACTTGATAGAAAAGCTTACTAACGATCACCTGAAATGCATGAGAGAAAAACGGGTCAACTATGAAAATAGTTGGTGAGTAAACACGTTTAGCGAAATAAGAAAACTCGTAAAAAAAAAATATATTCAAAGCTTTCGGTCAACGAAAATAGTTCTCAAAGCAAAGGCATTGTGTATCCACTCAGTTCCAAATTCCGCCCATACAAAACTTGCAACCTGTGTGTACACAACCCATTGCACAAAAATATAGTGCGTCAAGTAGTCAAGTGTAAGTGGTCATAAAAGTTCACAATATAGTACCAAGTATATAATAATTCAGGGATGCTCCGAACATGTGAGACTTTGCACTGCTCCAACAAGGGAGACTCCTTTGTCACTCGACCACCTAGGCGAGAATTATTGAGAACACTCCACCATTAAGGCGGGAATTATTGAGAACACTCCACCATTAAGGCGGGAATTATTGAGAACACTCCACCGACAAGGTGAGAATTATTGAGAACACTCCACCGACAAGGTGAGAATTATTGAGAACACTCCACCGACAAGGTGAGAATTATTGTGAATACTCCACCGACAAGGCGAGAATTATAGTGATGCTCCGAACAAGGGAGACTTTAGGACAAGGTCATAACACGTACGATTCAACAAGTTCAAATAAGTCATAATTTCGTAATTAAGTTCAAGGATTGATTCAAGTTCAAAAGTTCAAGCCAAAAGAGTTCACAAAAGTAGGAATCAATTTAGTTCAATTATGATTCATGCATTCAGCCCCAGAATATAGTAAAACGGTAAAAAGGGGATGTGATTACTCACTTGGTGAATGGATGTGATGACAAATGTGGTTACACCGAAGTATAATGTGATGTTTTAGCCGGGACCTATTACGAATGATATGATATGTCATGAGTTGCAATGTAATGTTATGCATGCATTCCATATGTTATTTATACCATTTACGGGTTTTTGAAAATATTACTCGTCGTCGAAAAATACTCTTTTGACGTCTTGACCCTTCAAAAATGACTTTACATGTTTTTACGTCAAAATGTCATCCTACAATGGTTTTATAATGATTTATGGTGAAATTTTCACTTTTCGTCGCAAAACAATGTCGTCGGAATTTTCATGAAATTCACAAAAATGGCTTTGGAAAACTAGTCGTAAATTGGTGTACGTCGATCGTTAGAGAACAAACTCGACGGTTTTGGAAAGTTTGTATCGATATCTAGAAGTTTCAGTTCAGGAGTTTTCGTCCAAAAGGTCTCGATCATAAAGATATTAAGGGCTAAAGATTGTGATTTTTGCTAATTGTGTGCAGAAAATAAGTTTCGGCCAAGTTTGAACATCCGTAATTAATTTACCATAACTTCGCTTGACAAACAGCTTTTTGTTTTGAAAAATATGGCCGGTGAACTTGATTTTACTAGAAGACAATTTGTTCCAAAAAGTTTTGCATCATGGTTAAAAACAGCCGCAAACATGGTCGTTACCGCTAATGCAACACTTGTATCGTAAAAATAATATAGTTTTTCAGAAAATAATAGTTACGGCAACTTTATAAAAACGTGCATATATTTGTCGTTTCAAATCCGTTTTCTACGTATAATATGTCCTTAGCTTCGTATCGAAGTAAACTAATATATTTTTGATAAGTCGAAATAATTTGTGAAGCTTAAGGCTCGTTTTTGACCCGAACAATGTAAAAACTGCATGCTGAATTTTCTGAAAAAGTTACGTTTCGTCGTCAAACTTTAAAAATTCACCACGGCTTCGTTATAAGTCCGTTTTTATCCGTTCAAAAGGCCACGGATTCGTTTTAAAGTATATTTTCTAAATATCAAGGCCAAAATGTCGTACCATCAGTAGGTTTTTCCAGAAATCCGAATTAAGGACAGAACATCAAAATATAGTTATCGAAAATAGTTTTTCTCGGACAAAACCTATTCTAATCCCTTCAAATCAACTCCAAAACTAATCTAATCCTACCATACACCTTCTTAGGGTGTCATGGGTTCCTAATCACCATCAAGACTAAAGAATACCATGGGAGTAATTATAGGATGACCAATAGTATATATAAGTTCTAAAATCATGAAATAAATGGTATAAATCACATAACATGCATATAAGCTCCAAAAATGAAAGGAAACATATGAAAATGACAAGGAAACTTGAAAATGAATAAAACATGCTTACTAGTGAAATTGAAGAGGTGAAAGTAACAAGGATTAACTTAAATATCCTTGGTTTTTATTTCAAAACCATAAAAAGGATATAAACTAGATTGTAAACACTCTTGATTTTGCAAAACTCTTGATCCCTTGGTTGTTCTTGATGATGACCGGTTATAGGAGGACCCAAGGAAGAGAAAAATGATTTTTACACACACTTGTGAGATGTGAAAATGAATGAGAATAATAGAAGTAGACTTTTGGTAGTGTATGAATTATTACAATCAAAAGGACATACCAATTTAATACAAGCCCTCCCTAGGACCGGATTTTAGGGGCTATGCTTCTCAATAATATATATTTTTTTTTTTATTTGAAGTATATGTATATATTTGTATGATTTGATAAAAGGTATAAGAAAAAGGTGTAGATAATTGTATAAGTAATGATAAATGGAGATTTTTGGTACAAGTAAGTTTTTAATAGTTCAAAATAGAATGTAATGAGATGATAAAAATTGTAAAAATACTTTCCTTGTAAAAATTGAGTGATAAAATAATTATCGTATGATTTTTAAGAAAAGTGTCGTAATAATATAACTTTAACGATTTATGTACCAAATAAATTTGAAACACTAGGTAAAGTCAAAATATAGTTTTTATAAACTAATGTAAGTATAAAAATATATCGGGATCATTTTTGAAAGTAACAGATTAAATATTTAAAATAATAACTCACGCGATAACGTTTATTAAATATAAAAATTACGCGGTTAAAGTGAAATGAAATGCCATGAATGAACTAATATGATGCATATATAATTTAAGAAATGACCGGAATTTGAGAATTGTGACATTTACCGAAGCTACGGGAGCTTGGTAAAAGGAAGCATCGGTTGCTTGACAATCATAATACGCGTGTGGACCACCACAAGTTTCACACACCTTGTTTACGGCTTTGATTGGTTCTGGTTTATGAATCTCGCTTTTGATTTCCTTAACATCCTTAATCATACAACGGATGGCATCCGTTAGAGCGGCTAACGGAGCGGCTAACTCGGAAGAGTTACCGGATGAAGAAGCAGGAGTGTTCGGAACATTGACTTTGTTGCGAGAAATAGGAACTTTTGATTTTTGCTCGCAAATCTCAATCACATCTTTAGGCTTACGATTCAAGATATTGCCACCTGCGGCTGCATTCAAGGAATCTTGATCGTTACCATTCAACCCATTGTAAAAGATATTGATTTGTTGAAGCTCCGTGAATCCATGGTGAGGGCATTTCCTGAGGAGATCTTTGAATCTCTCCCATGCCTCTCCAAAGTTTTCATCGAAATTTTGACGAAATCCAGAAATTTCATTTTTTAGATTAGTCGTCTTTGATGGAGGAAAGAAGTAATTCACAAACTTTTGAACAAGATCCTCCCAAGTTTCGATAGATCGAGGGGGTTCTTTTTCCAGCCAAATCCGGGCTGTCCCCTCAAGAGAGAATGGAAAAAGCATCAACTTGATGACTTTTTGAGGAACATCCTTGAAATTGATAGTTGAAGTCAACTTGTTAAACCAACGGATGTGTGCATACGGGTCTTCACGATCAGACCCGCGGAATTGATTTGTAGACACAAGTTGGATCAAATGTGTCTTCAATTCAAAGTGATCAGAGTTGATTACGGGTAAAACAATGGCATCTCCATAACCCTCGGTGGGTGCCTGGAGCATTTCCGCCATAGTGCGTTCGTCTGCCATGGTGTTGATTGAAATAGTACGAATCTCGGGTTCGACTATTTGGGCAGCACGTCTACGAGAACGTCTTCTTGGAATTTCTGCTAGATCACGAAAAGGACTCAATGATCTAGAGGAACGAGTGCGCATGCACTAGAGTTAACTCTAAGGACTCTCAGAGTTAAGGAGAGAAATGGGAATTATGAAAATCTTTCAGATGAGAATGAGAATTATGAAGACGTTTTATAAAACTTTGGTGAGAAGAATCTTTATGGGTTTTCTGGTTCTGAAACGTCGATATCACAACAAAATCAATTAACACAAAATCGAGGCAAAACAACAGTGAACTTAACCAATAATCCAAGATGAATGGCTTCTTTGCAAAAGGTACACCAATCACAAGGACACAAAGGCAAGTTTTAAATCTTTGGTTCGGGAACTTATTATGGTCGCACCCCCAGTTAGGTAGTGCACTGCCTTGGTTTTCGGTGGTAATCTTTTAAGTTGTTAATTATTAGAGAAAACGACGAATCTTTTTGTATTTTTATTTTTGATACATATATAGAAACAAAAGAAAAATATTTTTGTGTTTTATACGTTTTTTGGCTGTTTTTGGGTTTTTGGATTTTTTAGAAGAAAATATGGATATATATATATACAGAGATGGATGATATAAACAATGAGTGAGGATTCAAACAACTAATCTGCTAAAACGGGAGATAAATCAGCACAGCTCCCCGGCAGCGGCGCCAAAATTTGATCTGCGCAAAACCGTCAAGTTATCTCACGCAAGCAAGCCACTTGTGAATGGCTAGCTGTAAGAAACTTAAAACAGTTCAAACACAAATGCAATGAAGTCCAGGAGAGTATAATGTTTCCCCAGGTCGTTAAGTCCCAACGAGCCGTGCGAGAATAGTCAGACGTTTAGTGATCGAGAAGATTTGAATGGATACAGAGATTTGATTTTGATTATAACTACGGAATAAGCCAACAAATTACAACGGCTTAAATGCAAATTAAAGAAGATTAAAAAGATAAAATCTATTAAATAAACGCTATCACTATTTTTTACAATGATGTTTTTGTTTTTATGTTTTAATAAAACTTAATTAATACTACGTGACGTACAAACAAAAACGTGAAACTTACACAATATTAACCCTAAAAATATGAAAATTATATTTTTATAAACCTAATGATAAAAGAAAATTATTAGAAAAAGAAAATTATTTTTATAACTAATTATCTAATTATTATTAATTAAAAACTATTTTTAACTAATTAATAATTACCTAAAATACAAGAAATGAGGAAACAAAGCTAGAAAAATAAAATTATGAAATGAAAAAGTCTAAAATATCAAACTAGAATTTTCAAAACTATTTTTGTATTTTTCTGACTATTTTTCTATTTTTTATGAATTTTAAACTATTAAAAACTATTTAAATTACTAAAAATTACCAAATAAACTAAGAAAAATCTGGAAAATTACTTTTTTCACTATTTATATTTATCTAAGCCTAAGAAAAATGAAAACTTATTTTTTTGAAGCTTTTCTTAATTTTTTGTATTAAAAGCTAATTAAAAATGCTTAAAAATTAGTTAAAATCAAGAAAAATAGTAAAACAGCTTATAAAAATCTGAAAATTTCAGGAAAACTCTAAAATGATATTGTGAATCTAGGAAAAATAGAAAAACATAGGCTTATGTGTAGAAATTAAGAACTGATGTGGGAGTGCTTATTATTAAGCACTTCCAATAAGCCAAATAGACAAATTAAGCTACCAACTGTTTACCAAAGTTCTAAACTGCTAAAACAACTAAAATGCAACAGATCCTAACTATTTTTAATCACTGAATCACAATTTGCACAGATTTGATGTTTATGAGATTTAAGACTAAAGCAGATTCTGATTAGCTACTTTGGACCAAGGCACAAGCTAAGAAATAAGCTCAAACTGAGAACCATGAATGGAAACTTGGAAAGGACCTGGGTGAGACCAATTTCACCAAAAATCAGAACTGGGTGAGCTCTTATGAGCTCTGCTCACCAGCTGCAATATCTGTGAAAAGCTCAGTACCAACTGATTACAGTGGTGCAGGGCTTTTAAGGCCAGAAAGAAGAGCTTATTTGAAGCTTTTGCAAAAATAGAAAAATTCCACAAAAATACTGATAAGACAGAGGACCAGGTGAGCTTTGTGAAACACCAAGATTCACTGATTAAGTCCCAGAAATGAGCTCAAAACAATTCTTTCTAAATGAGCCCAAAACAGCTTTTTGCACTTTTGACTTTTGACAAAATAAGGGTCTTTGACCAATATGAACTTTAAATCCAAATTTTGTTACTGAGATTGATGTTATGTGTTGTTATAGACCTAATTCAAGCAACATTATTGATTTCCAAATACAAAATGATGGTCTGCTATTTAAGAATTCACAACAGTGGACAGTGAAAGGAATTTAAGATCAATTTTGACTTTGGTGGTTTTGTAGACCAAACCAAAGACTCAAATGAGCTCAAATACACTTGATGAGCATGAACCACTGAAACTTGATTACTGAATAGACCAATATGACAGATAGTACAGTAAAACCAAACACCCCTATTGAAACTGATTTGCCAATTAACTTGAACCAAACACTGAGCTACTATGTATTAATGATCAAACTAACTTCTACTAACCTAATTACAGCTATTAAAACAGATTTTAACAATTTTAAACTACAATAGCAGATTATGCTATGAAATTTGAATAACACTTACAAATGGTCCTTAAGCCACAGTGGCTTGCAACAGAAACTAATGAACTACTACCCTATCAATTTCAACCCATAGCTTCCATTTCAACCCACATACATGCCTGAATCAACCCCATTCCTTTCTGCATCATTTTTGATCCGTGTTGACTTTTGTTGACCAAACCTAAAATGGTTTGAAACTTGATTTCAAGCTTATAAAAAGCTATGAAGAGCTTATATAAGCTTGTTAACACTGATAAACAAGCTGAATGAAGCTTGTCTTTATGAAATAGAAACTTGAATCTTTAACAGTGAACAAATAAACATGAAACTAAATGATACTTTGCATTAATGATTAAAACTTGGATAAACTGAAAATTTAGCTTGAGTTTGATACTTAAGAACAAATTATTACAACTTTCAAATTTAACTAAGACATAATTAGAAATTACGACATAAGAGAAAAATAAAAACTAAAGACTACTTGCTTCTCCTTGCTACTCTTCTTCTTTTATGCTTGAAACTTTCTCCACGTGGCCTTCTGAGTGTATCCCACCACTTTTGTGGCCAATGGGAGTGTTTTGACCATTTTTCCTGTATTACCAATTTTGGCGGGAAAAGGCCAATTGACCTGTTGACTCTGTTATAGCACTAGGGGGGGTGGACTATAGGGGTGTGATGATTATTGAGGAGGGGGGAAAGAGATAAGGCATGGGTGAGATGGGACTGGTGTTGCAGGCACAAGTTGGAGGTTGAAGGAGATAAGGTGGGGGCGGCAAAGTCTGTTTATTTGACTTTGGTTGACCAAGGTTCAAAAAGGGAGGGGTCATTTGTTTAGGCAGGGGTCAAAAGGGAAAAGGCAGGGTCCAAATCTATTTTGACAAGTCTTGGATATTAATTATGACAAGGACTTCATTTGCCAATTCTGAAACTGTAGGGACCTAGGCTGCCCATATCTCAAAGTTGTTTTCAGGGATTAATACTGACAAGCTTCAAAAGTACAGGGACCAAATTTGCCATTTTGCAATTTTCCAGGGGCTAATTTTGCCAATTTTCAAACTTGGAGGACCATTTGTGTAATTTTCTCAAACTTTTGATATTTTTCACCAAAGGACTAAATTTGATAACTTTTGATTTTAAAAGGACCTTTGGTGACTTTACTTTTGAAATTATGTGCTCAGGGACTGTTTTTGACAACTTTTGAAACTTGGGGGACTGAAACTGCAATTTTTGCAAATTTGATATGTTTTTCATCTGATTTTGATATTTTTGCTTTTAAAACACATAAAACACTGATTTGTGATATTTTGATCATTTTGATGTGTTTCTGAGTGTTTTCAGATGATTTTGCAGTTTATTTTGTACAAAAATGATGAGTATTTAGACACTCATCAATGAGTGTGTAAAAACTCATCATTTTTTGTTAAATCTGAACTGCAAAACGTTTAAAAATGCTCAGAAATGCATCAAAATACTGAAAATATCTCAAAATTGCATTTTATATGTTTCAGATGCAAAATGTTTAAAATCAGATGAAAAATGAGCAAAGTTTGCATAATTGGCAGTTTCAGTTCCCCAACTTTCAAAAATGGCAAATCAAGTCCCCGGGAATTTCAAAAAAAAAAATGGAAAATATTATTTATGACCCTTGGTTAATAAAGTTTGTCATTTATGGTCCTTATAATATTTTTTGGAAAATTACAGCTCTGGTCCCTTGAGTTCCAGATTATACATGATAAGTCCCTTGGTTATTAATTGGATCAAAATTAAACTACCTAACCAAATCCAAACCGGACCTTATAAAACCCAACACCTTGGCCCAATACCAAATTCCAACCCACGGTTTGATAATAAAACCTAAACCCTCTTTCCCTTTTTCTGTTTTTACCCATTCATCCCAACAAAACCAGTACAAGGAGAAACCCAGGATACCACTAATCCCTTGGCGCCAAATCCTTCACCCACTCTCCCTGCAACACCCTGACACACTCAACCCCAACCAATGGCTCAGATTGATGCTCAATTGTACCTAAATATTGGAGGGCTTGGATTGAGTTCAAGAGAAGCACAAGAAAAAGAAAGAGAGAGAAGAAAGGAGAAGCTGAGGAGTATAAGTAGTTATGTGTAACTTTTGTGAAGGGAGTTAGTTAGTTTTAGTAGTAGTAGTTAGTTTTTTTTAGTTCTTCGTAATTTTTGTTTCAAGTTTCAGTCGAGAATCATTTTTCTTCTAGCTCAGTTTTATTTTCCATGTAATATTTAATTTCAAGTTAATGCAATTAAATTTTTAGTTTATTTCCAGTTTCAGTTTAGGTGATTTTCACTTCTACTCGTATCTTTAAAATCCAGTATTTGAGTTTTATAAATGTTTGTTCAAGTAGTCTACACTCAACTTGAGTTTGTGCAACTAGGTTTTTAAGCTTTCCATTCTTAAATCTTGAAAACAGTTTCAATAAACTGCTCCTAAATTAGTGTTTGGGACAGTTTAGTTGTGGGTCAAAGAACACACTTTTGACCCACTTTGGGTCTTGCACTTGTCAAGTTATGAGTTGATTCAAAGTTGCTCATTGAATTTTTTTTGTGAAACAAGTTTTGAAGAAAGATTCGTCTGTTTCTGTTTTGCTGTCAAAACAGTCCAACAGGACCCTTTTCACTAGCTTATTTTGGTCCTTATTTCATGTTCAAATGTCTCAAAAATTGCTTTTACAAGTAGATAGTAGTATGAAGGTTATTTGTTTCAGTTTATTTTGTACTCTAGAGCTTAAGTGCTAGCTTATTCTTGCCTTTGAATATCCCCACTTGCACCATTTCTTTCTTTTTTGCTGTCCTAAACAGCAGCCATCCCCCACTTTTTAGCTCAATGATAGGTTAGTTGTAGTTAGAATTAGGACTAGATTTTCAATACACAAGTAGTTAGATGTAAGAGCATAATATAATTCAGCTTATTGTGGTTTTTAGAGCTTATTCTCATGCTATTTTTAAGCCCGAAAGTCCCTTTATGGGCTGTTTTAGGACTGCAGTTGCAGCAGCAACTTTGCTTGTTTTAGTACTCCATTTGCTTATTCTTTCTGCTAATTAGATCCCTCATAGTGCTTATTAGGTGCTTTAGTCTAGCTCTCATTAGGTACTAGCTTATTTATTAGTTTCTAGTAGCTTTTAGTCCTTTAGATAGCCTCATTACCAAACGGTCCTTTATGTTCTTTCTCTTTTTTTTTTCCATATCTGCTGTTGTAATAAGCACTTCCCATGCTTAATGTGTAGTTTAAAAAAGTATTTTCAATTGCTTTAGCTTATTCTTGTTTAGCCTTTTTCAATTTTGCAAGAAAGAAAACCAAAAAAAAAAATAATAATAATAAACAGAAGGCCACAGGATTCGAACCTGTGACCTGCTGCCCATAGTCCACGACCAAACCAGAAGCCACACTACCAACTGCTCTACTGAGCTCTTTGTGCAATCTTTTACTTAACTGTGATCTTAAAGGATAGGTAGTGTTTAATCTAAAAATAAGAAGCAAAAACGCAGGAGGTGGGATTCGAACCCAAGACCTCCTGCCCAGCATTCCCACGCCTCACACACATCACACTTAACCAAATGTGCCCTTGGGTCTTTCATGTCTCATTCTACTCATTTAATCCTTTTAATTACTTTTTCTCTATTTAGCTTAGTAGATCAGTTTGCTTAATATTAGCTTATTCTAAACAGATTTTTCAGTCTTTTTATTTTTCCTATGTTTAGAATTAGTTGAAGTATTTTTATGCCAAATTTCATAATTTTCCTAAATGTTTTGATATTTTTAATAATTAAATTCTTAGTTTTTGGTTTTTAAATCATAATAAATAAATTAAAACTCAAAAAAAAAAATATTCCGCTTTTTCCTAAAATTTTCTTTTATCATTTAGTACGCAAGAAAATTGATTTTACACTCGTAGGACTTTTATTTCATAAATTTTACGTTTTATCTTGCGCTCCAGCGTAATTTTTGTACATAACGTACGTTTTCATTTTAAATCACGTTTTTAGGTAATTTAAGTTTACGTTTTAGTTGAAATAGTTTATTTAAGTTATTTTATTTTATAAATCATAAGAAAAACATCATTTTGCAAATAGTGATAGCGTTTATTTAATATTTTTTTATCTTTTTAGGTTTCTTTAATTTACATTTAAGCCCTTGTAGTTTATGTACTTTTTCCTTAGTTCTAATAATCTCAAATCCCTTTTTCGTTCAAATTCCTCGATCACTATACGTTTGATAATCCATTGCATAGCTCGCTGGGACATAACGACCCGAGGAAACACTATACTCCTCAGATCTTCATTGAGTTCGCTCCTGAGCCGTTTTAAGCTGGTTACGGTCTGCCATTCACAAGTGGCAGGCTTGTGTGATTTAGCTTGACTGTTCGGGAGCGCATCAAATTTTTGGCGCCGCTGCCGGGGAGCTGTGCTGATTATCTTCCGTTTAGCAGATTAGTAATTTGGATATTCACTCTTTGTCTATACCATCTGTATGTATTTATATTTTCTTATAAAAATCAAAAATCCAAAAAGATTTTCATTCTTTGTTTTTGCAGCATATTTTTCAAAAAAAATCCAAAAATATCCATCCTTTATCCTCTAATCTGTTTAATTCTACATTTCTTTATCCTCAAACATGTTTAATTCCCCATTCCTTATCCGCTATAACCGTTTAATTCTTCATCTCTTATCCCTCTTATCCGTTTAATTCTTCATGTCATGGTTTTCGACATGTTCCTGGTGTGGAGGTCCATTTAACGGTGGAAATTGTCGGCGATGTACCAATGTGGGTTTCGGAGACAAGTTTGTCGGTAATCCCGATCCCATTTCAAATAATGAAGCACCCGATTTTTCCTACCTACCTCCACAACCCCAATACGAATCCCACTCATGCGAGTTTTGTGGGAATGATTCTCATTACGGTTTTGATTGTCCACCACGGGTCCCGCTTGTCTATGAGCCGGAACCGTGTTACAATCAGAACTTTGGTGAAAGTTATTTTCCCAATTATCTCTGTTGTGAGCATTGCGGGGGTCCTCATGAGACTTTTGAATGTCAACCGATGAATCAAAATTTTCAAAATTCCAATTCTCCCGGTTTTGACAATTTCCAACCCCCACAGTATTCCATCAGTCATCAGACTTCCGAGCCTTCACATCATTTCAATGATTACGAGGAGTGTAATCTTCCTCAAAGTTCTGAAGAAATACGCATTCGAAAGAAACTGCAAATGAAAAGAATGGTGTGTAAGCTTCAGCAGATGAATATAAGAATCAGATATGATGACGACGATGATGAGGATAGTATTCAAATGAAGGAATACTATGATTACGACGAGGAGAGTGTTACTCAATTGAACGATCTTATTTCTCAACTCCCTCAGTCTATTGCTATCACACCTATCTTACCTATTATTGCTTCCAAAGACTCTCTCGTAATGGAGGATGATCATCTCAGCACTATTTCGGAAACGGAATCATCTAGTGTTGAGGATCTTGTCCCAATCCCAAGTGAGTCTGAGGATATATCCGATAGTGATTGTGATTTGCCTTTTTGTGATTCTCTTGACATTTCTGAGGTTACTTCCGGGATTTTCTCAAATCCTCTTTTTGAATTTAATAATGACTACACTTTTGAGAAAGTAAATCCTCTTTTCGATGAAATGTCTGAGGCCGATACAGAGACCATCACGGAAGTGGTGGAAATTGCTAGCTCTCAGAGCACACCACTTGTCCCACCTCTGTATTCTATCTTATCTCTTCCATCATGTGATGATGATTCTATCCTCACTGATGAGATTCATGATCCAAAAATCATGAATTCTCCTTCTGATAATGAGGAGTTAGTCATGATCATCATCATGATTCTCCTTCTTTTCTTCACATACGGTGTGACTTCTCCATGTCTTAACTCCTTCGGGAGTGAAGACATTATCTTTGACCCCGGCATTTTCATGTACCATCTGTGAGCCGGGTCTGTCTCTTTCTCTCTATATCTCGTCGGTGTGGAACTTTCACGTGCTTCAAATGTTTGTCCAAACATCTTGAATGAAAGTCCGATGGAGATTGTTTCTTCCACTTTGCTTCCCCATGAACCAATTAATGCGGGGTCGAGTCAAGCTAGCGACTCGAAAATCAAAAACAGTAGCACTCACCATATGGGTTTTCACCCATATTTCTGACTTCTTACCCCTTTCTACCACCTAAGTGTGGGGGTGATGCCCCACATGTTATATATATATATATATATATATATATATATATATATATATATATATATATATATATATATATATATATATATATATATATATATATATATCTCTAAAAACAAAAAAAAAAAAAAAAAAAATCTTTTAAATAATGGCCGTAATATTTCCCTTTTACGTTCTTTGTTTCGGCATAACCGCCGGTACTTTGAATATTGAGGGCAATATTCATTTCTAAGTGTGGGGGGGAATTCTCACGAATTTCATATATTATCCACCAAATTCCCCCGTTTTTGGCCAAAATTTTTTTTGGAGTAAGTGTTTTGCACTTACTCAGCTTGGTTATCAGTCCGCCATGTCTGTAAAACAAAAGGATTGGCTAATCCAGGAGCAAACGGCTCTTGGTAAAGATATCTCAAATCCGTTGACGGCTTGCAATTTGCCCAAAATTGTATGGTATTCAGCTCACCATATCCTAAAAAGTAAAGAGTTGGCTAGCCCGCAAGTTTATGGCTTGTGGTAAAGGCAGTGGAAAAACCATAATTGGTAATCAGCTCACCAAAGATAATACTGATAATTTATCTAAGAGTTGGCTAGTCCAGAAGCAAACGGCTTCTGGTAAAGACAAATCAAATCCGTTAGAAGCTGGTGGTTTGCTCAAAATCACATGGTTATCAGTGTACCATGGTTCTTACTTGAACTGAAACATTTGGCTACTCCAGAAGTAATGGCTTTTGGTAAAGAGATTCAAATCCATTAAGTTTTTCTCAAAAGATTGCTAGGGACTAGCAATAGTTTAGTGTGGGGGATTGATGAGTGTGTAAAAACTCATCATTTTTTGTTAAATCTGAACTGCAAAACGTTTAAAAATGCTCAGAAATGCATCAAAATACTGAAAATATCTCAAAATTGCATTTTATATGTTTCAGATGCAAAATGTTTAAAATCAGATGAAAAATGAGCAAAGTTTGCATAATTGGCAGTTTCAGTTCCCCAACTTTCAAAAATGGCAAATCAAGTTCCCGGGAATTTCAAAAAAAAAATGGAAAATATTATTTATGACCCTTGGTTAATAAAGTTTGTCATTTATGGTCCTTATAATATTTTTTGGAAAATTACAGCTCTGGTCCCTTGAGTTCCAGATTATACATGATAAGTCCCTTGGTTATTAATTGGATCAAAATTAAACTACCTAACCAAATCCAAACCGGACCTTATAAAACCCAACACCTTGGCCCAATACCAAATTCCAACCCACGGTTTGATAATAAAACCTAAACCCTCTTTCCCTTTTTCTGTTTTTACCCATTCATCCCAACAAAACCAGTACAAGGAGAAACCCAGGATACCACTAATCCCTTGGCGCCAAATCCTTCACCCACTCTCCCTGCAACACCCTGACACACTCAACCCCAACCAATGGCTCAGATTGATGCTCAATTGTACCTAAATATTGGAGGGCTTGGATTGAGTTCAAGAGAAGCACAAGAAAAAGAAAGAGAGAGAAGAAAGGAGAATCTGAGGAGTATAAGTAGTTATGTGTAACTTTTGTGAAGGGAGTTAGTTAGTTTTAGTAGTAGTAGTTAGTTTTTTTTAGTTCTTCGTAATTTTTGTTTCAAGTTTCAGTCGAGAATCATTTTTCTTCTAGCTCAGTTTTATTTTCCATGTAATATTTAATTTCAAGTTAATGCAATTAAATTTTTAGTTTATTTCCAGTTTCAGTTTAGGTGATTTTCACTTCTACTCGTATCTTTAAAATCCAGTATTTGAGTTTTATAAATGTTTGTTCAAGTAGTCTACACTCAACTTGAGTTTGTGCAACTAGGTTTTTAAGCTTTCCATTCTTAAATCTTGAAAACAGTTTCAATAAACTGCTCCTAAATTAGTGTTTGGGACAGTTTAGTTGTGGGTCAAAGAACACACTTTTGACCCACTTTGGGTCTTGCACTTGTCAAGTTATGAGTTGATTCAAAGTTGCTCATTGAATTTTTTTTGTGAAACAAGTTTTGAAGAAAGATTCGTCTGTTTCTGTTTTGCTGTCAAAACAGTCCAACAGGACCCTTTTCACTAGCTTATTTTGGTCCTTATTTCATGTTCAAATGTCTCAAAAATTGCTTTTACAAGTAGATAGTAGTATGAAGGTTATTTGTTTCAGTTTATTTTGTACTCTAGAGCTTAAGTGCTAGCTTATTCTTGCCTTTGAATATCCCCACTTGCACCATTTCTTTCTTTTTTGCTGTCCTAAACAGCAGCCATCCCCCACTTTTTAGCTCAATGATAGGTTAGTTGTAGTTATAATTAGGACTAGATTTTCAATACACAAGTAGTTAGATGTAAGAGCATAATATATTTCAGCTTATTGTGGTTTTTAGAGCTTATTCTCATGCTATTTTTAAGCCCAAAAGTCCCTTTATGGGCTGTTTTAGGACTGCAGTTGCAGCAGCAACTTTGCTTGTTTTAGTACTCCATTTGCTTATTCTTTCTGCTAATTAGATCCCTCATAGTGCTTATTAGGTGCTTTAGTCTAGCTCTCATTAGGTACTAGCTTATTTATTAGTTTCTAGTAGCTTTTAGTCCTTTAGATAGCCTCATTACCAAACGGTCCTTTATGTTCTTTCTCTTTTTTTTTCCATATCTGCTGTTGTAATAAGCACTTCCCATGCTTAATGTGTAGTTTAAAAAAGTATTTTCAATTGCTTTAGCTTATTCTTGTTTAGCCTTTTTCAATTTTGCAAGAAAGAAAACCAAAAAAAAAATAATAATAATAAACAGAAGGCCACAGGATTCGAACCTGTGACCTGCTGCCCATAGTCCACGACCAAACCAGAAGCCACACTACCAACTCTACTGAGCTCTTTGTGCAATCTTTTACTTAACTGTGATCTTAAAGGATATGTAGTGTTTAATCTAAAAATAAGAAGCAAAAACGCAGGAGGTGGGATTCGAACCCAAGACCTCCTGCCCAGCATTCCCACGCCTCACACACATCACACTTAACCAAATGTGCCCTTGGGTCTTTCATGTCTCATTCTACTCATTTAATCCTTTTAATTACTTTTTCTCTATTTAGCTTAGTAGATCAGTTTGCTTAATATTAGCTTATTCTAAACAGATTTTTCAGTCTTTTTATTTTTCCTATGTTTAGAATTAGTTGAAGTATTTTTATGCCAAATTTCATAATTTTCCTAAATGTTTTGATATTTTTAATAATTAAATTCTTAGTTTTTGGTTTTTAAATCATAATAAATAAATTAAAACTCAAAAAAAAAATATTCCGCTTTTTCCTAAAATTTTCTTTTATCATTTAGTACGTAAGAAAATTGATTTTACACTCGTAGGACTTTTATTTCATAAATTTTACGTTTTATCTTGCGCTCCAGCGTAATTTTTGTACATAACGTACGTTTTCATTTTAAATCACGTTTTTAGGTAATTTAAGTTTACGTTTTAGTTGAAATAGTTTATTTAAGTTATTTTATTTTATAAATCATAAGAAAACATCATTTTGCAAATAGTGATAGCGTTTATTTAATATTTTTTTATCTTTTTAGGTTTCTTTAATTTACATTTAAGCCCTTGTAGTTTATGTACTTTTTCCTTAGTTCTAATAATCTCAAATCCCTTTTTCGTTCAAATTCCTCGATCACTATACGTTTGATAATCCATTGCATAGCTCGCTGGGACATAACGACCCGGGGAAACACTATACTCCTCAGATCTTCATTGAGTTCGCTCCTGAGCCGTTTTAAGCTGGTTACGGTCTGCCATTCACAAGTGGCAGGCTTGTGTGATTTAGCTTGACTGTTCGGGAGCGCATCAGATCCCAATTATCTGACTATGGCTTTGAATTCAACAAAATCCCTCTGTACTGTGATAATAAAAGTGCTATTGCTCTCTCTTGCAACAACGTCCAACACTCAAGAGCAAAGCACATCGACATTTGACATCATTTCATCCGGGAGCAAGTGGAAAACGGTGTGGTGGAACTTTATTTTGTGAAGTCAGAATACCAGTTAGCAGACATCTTCACCAAAGCTCTTCCTAGAGAACGTTTTGAGTTTATACTTCCACGACTTGGTCTTAAGAGCCTACAACCGGAAACACTCAAATGTCTTCAAGAGGAAGAAGAGGAGTAAAAGGTTTTCTTCATCTATCTCTTGTAAAACAAAATACAAAATTATAAAACCTTAAAAAATCAAATAGAAAAATATAAAACTTTCAAAATCCATAAAAATTTGAAAAATTTGAAAAATCTTCAAAAAATATTGTCATTTTGTCATGTTTTTCTCGATTCGATAAATATCTACGGTCTTGATGCTGTCATTCTAAGAATGACACGGGACTTTAGATGTTGTTCGAATTTTCTTAGTTAAAATATATATATATATATATATATATATATATATATATATATATATATATATATATATATATATATATATATATATATATATATATATATATATATATATATATATATAATTTTGGGAGAAAGAGAAAAAATGGCTTATTGTCATTTCAGGCAGTAACCCGCTTTTCAAAGAAAGAACAGAGCCATGCTTTATCTTGTTTTTTTTCAAACCTCATGCTCTGATTCTATATAACAATTACTTACTTTCTAATGAAAACTAATTGCTTTGAAAAATAGCTCGGACTCTATTTTTGAAAATCATCTGGATTTAACGGCTGTCAAAAATATCTAACTCTCAATCAACAACTTATGTCATGGATTGAGGGGGAGAATGATTTTTCAATTAAATCAAAAAGTGTATTTTTCAAAAAATGGTACCAGACCTTGGTTATTATTATGTTTTCAAAAGATACTCAAGCATGTTTAATCTTTGGAGTCTAAAGTCTCAAAATCCGATCCTTATCAGTTAAAACATTTTCATAATCAAGTCACAATTCTCCTTAAAAGCTTTCAAAATCAATTTAAATCTACAGAGATCACAAATCTCAAATGATTTGATAATTATGATTGGGGGAGAATTTGTGATTTAAATTGGATTTAAACTGATAAGTCGGTAAATGGTTTTATAAGGATTTTTGGCATAGGAACCAAATATGCACAATTGAGTCTAGAGCCACGAGATCATCAATAAATCTCTTTAGGACACTTTCAATGAAGATTCTCTGTTTCACACAATGTGGAATGAGAGATTATATCTTATGAGTCCTAGGCATTATCCTTGTGGTATTGCCAGAATATCTGAGTGATATGGATACATATTCACAATGAAGATGAAAAGCCTTCTAGAGCCAACATCAAATAAGCTCCTGGTAGTGTTTCCCCGGGTCGTTAAGTCCCAAGGAGGTGTGAACACTGTAATACAACGAATTCGTGATCGGGTGAATATCGAACAGGAAAAGGTTATGATTGATTTTACACTAAGGAATCTGAATCTATTAAAGACTTTGAAGTCATTTTAATTCTATATTTAAAATCGATAGATAAAAAAAATGCAATTTACATCCTACGAGTGCAAATATAATTTTCCTACATTCTAATTGACTAAAAATAATTTTAAGAAAAAGCCGGGTATTCTTTCGACTTTTATTTAATTTATTACGAATTAAAAACTAGTTTTAAGAAAATAAAAGATTAAAAATATTAAAACTATTTAGAAAATTATCAATTTTTTTTTCTGAAAACTAACTTGAACTATTTATAATTTAGTAAAAATAAGTGGACAGAAAATGCTCTAAGGGAAAAGCTCCTAATAAGCTAAACGGATTTAATAAGCTAAAAAGCTAACATGTATTTAAAGGAATTAAAGGGTACTAAAAGAACACGCAATAAAGGTGAGCTCACATGGTAGTATGGTTGTGTTGTGGGGCTTGTGTGTTGGAGTCCACTGACCTATTTTTTTATTTTTTGCTTTTGCATTTGTAAACTTAAAGGCAAGCTAACACTATTATTTATTTTATTTTTTGACAAGACTAACAATTAAAAAAAAAACATTAAAGAGCAGCTAAAAAAACGTAATCAAGAACAGATTTGATAAGCAAGACTAAACATTCCTAGTACAATTATTAACAAATAAGCTAGATGACTTGATATTGGAAATAAGCTGAAAACAAAGTTAAGCTAAAACCTTTGGACTAAAACTTACTGGGATTGCAATTAAACTTATGGAGAACTAAGCTGGACAACTTTTAAGATCTAATGCTATAATGGAACAAGCAAATCCAAACAGTCCTTAAGCTAAAAGATGGATTCAAATGAGAGAACTAAACCAAACAGCCTCTGTTAATAATCAAACAAACTAAAGGAGCTTTTGGCTTTGAAACTTAAACTAACTTACAAATAAGCTGATGCTAATAAAAAAAAAAACAACAAGCTGCTATGCTACTGATGCTGTAACAGTGGACAAACAAAAAAACCCACTAGGGGCTTTTGCAGCTTAATAATGAGCTCTTAATCCTACTAAAAATTCTAAAACAAGCCGAGATACATTAAATTTAATTTATACCACGAACTAATTTTACAACAAAAACAAATCCTAAATCTAGATTATCTAAAGAGGTTCTACTACACCTAAATGAGCTAAAGCAACCACTAATTAAACTAAACAAATCAAGTCGTGTACCTGTTTATTTCAGGCAGCAAGCTGCAGGTTGAAACAGCCCTGAGGTGGCCTTCTTAGGAGCTTATTTATAAACTGAGATGTGACTTCCAAGGCAAAAACAAGCTACACAATTATGGTTAGCATAGTAGAAATCCATGAAAAACCAAGTGGGAGCCAAGAAAATGCTTAAAACATCTTAAGGATAGGCTGTTTTCAGCATGGTTTAGCCCTTTTTTGTGCTGATGCAGTAAAGAAAAAGCCTTTAAGGGACAGATTTTTGACTGAATTTTGACTATGCTAAAGGAATCACTGATACTTGCAACTGAAACTAGCTAGAGTTTGAGTTACAAGGACTGAAGAAAAACAAAATTTGCTAATTTTAAATATAAGTTCCACAGAAAAATGAGCTCATGAACAGCAGCAGTTGCTGCTGTTTTGTGCAATTTTGAAAAATTAGACAACACCCACTTTGGACAAAATTATGAAACTTATATAGGACTTTGAAAACCCTTTGACTAATGGGAGACCCAAAATGGGTCAAATATGGTTTTTGACCCAAATCTTCTACAAATCCAAACACTCTGTGGAAACTTGTTTTTGAAACTGTAAAAGCTTTTAAGATAAAGAAAAACAACTCGTGAACATTAACTAAAACTCAAATGAACTTACAAAGATTTCTGAAAACAATTATACAACCATGGCAGTCTTAATAAGAAAGAACAAATTTCGAACAAGGAAATGAAAATTTCATAAAAGAAGCATTCAATACAGAAAATTTAGATTGAAAGTAAACTTAAACTAAAACATTACAATCAATTAAAATGCATAATATAAAAAGCACGGACTAGAACTAAGCAATTCTAGGCTAAAATTAGAAACTAAATTAAAACTTAAAAAAAAAACTAACTACTAACTAACTACTCCCCGTTCTATTGCTCTCTTCAGATATGTATACCACCAAGGTCTTCTCTCTCTCTCTCCTCTGTGCTTCTGTGAGATTAAACAAAACCCAACTTGTGCTTTCTTCTTCTAATCCAAGCCGTCCAATAAATAGGTGCCATTTTGGAGACAATCTAAGCCATCAGTAGGGACTTTGAGAAAGTGATGGGGGGAGACAAAGCTTGCAGGGGTTGAGTGTGTCAGGAGAAGGAAGAAAAGAGGAAGGAAAAAGGAGGGAAAGGTGGGCAGGGGTCGTGGGTGTCTGGTGGGTTTGTGTTGGGTTTATTAATTGGGTGGGTTGTGTTGGGTTTATAAAAGATAGGTCCGGTTGTATTAATCACAAGGACCATAATTGTCATTTCCCAATTCTTCAAGGGTTGATCTTGCCAACTTCCAAAATTTCTCACATGGACCAATCTTGCCAATCTTCGATAGTACAAGGACAAAAATAATTATTTTCCATTTTTTTTCATTTCCAAGGACTATTTCTATAAAATACCAAAAATCCAAGGACCTAAACTGCAATTTTCCAAAAGTATTACAAGGACCAATTTTGAAAAGTTAGAATTACCAAAGGACTAAAAATGTTAATTTTCCAATTTAAAATGTCCAGGGGTAAATTCTGTCAATCTTTGAAATTTCAGGGACTAAAGTTGCCATTTTGCAAAACTGAGCTTTATAAGGCTAATTTTGACAACTTAAAAATTCCTGAGGGCCTTTTATGAAAAATTACATGTTTTGAATACCCAGGGACTAGATTTTGACAATTATTGCATAAAATACAGTCTAAATATTTTTTCTGTCTTTTTGAGACTTTTCAAAGTGTTTTTGACTGTTTTTGCAGTGCAGATGGAATAAAAATGATGAGTATTTAGACACTCATTAATCCCCCACACTAAAACATTGCTAGTCCCTAGCAATCTTTTGAGAAAACTTAATGGATTTGAATCTCTTTACCAAAAGCCATCACTTCTGGAGTAGCCAAATGTTTCAGTTCAAGTAAGAACTATGGTACACTGATAACCATATGATTTTGAGCAAACAACCGGCTTCCAACGGATTTGATTTGTCTTTACCAGAATCCGTTTGCTTCTGGACTAGCCAACTCTTCACTAATTAAAGATATGGTGAGCTGAACACCATATAATTTTGGGCAAATTGCAAGCCGTCAACGGATTTGAGATATCTTTACCAAGAGCCGTTTGCTCCTGTATTAGCCAATCCTTTTGTTTATTAGACATGGCGGACTGATAACCGTAAGCTAAGTAAGTGCAAAACACTTACTCCAAAAAAAAAATTTGGCCAAAAATGGGGGAATTGGGCGGTATAATTACATGATAAAATTCGTGAGAATTCCCTCCCACACTAGAAATGAATATTGCCCTCAATATTTAAAGTACCGGCGGTTATGCCGAAACTGAGAACGTAAAAGGGAAATACTACGGCCATTATTTGAATTTTTTTTTTTTTTTTTTTTTATTGAAACTTTATATACAACAGCGGGGGGCAACTCCCCCACACTAGGGTGGTACACACGGGTGAAAACCCATGTTTAACTACTGTTTTTGATTACCGAGTCGCTAGCTTGACTCGACCCCGAATTAATTTGTTCATGGGGAAGTAAGTGGAAGAGACAATCTCCATCGGACTTTCATTCAAAATGTTTGTATAAACATTTGAAGCACGCGAAATTTCCACACCGACGAGATATACATAGACAGACTCGGCTCACAAATGGTACATGGAAATGCCGAGGTCAAAGATGGTATCTTCACTCCCGAATGAGTGAAGAAGAGAAGAAGTCACGGGATAGGTGAAGAAAAGGAAGAAAGTCATGATGAAAATCATGACTAACTCATCTTCATCCATAGGAGAATCCATAATTTCAGTATTATGAATCTCATCATTTAAGCTCACGTGATCAAGACAAATCCCGGGTGTGTCATGATCAAAGTGGAAGTTATCATACTCCGGGGGAGATATGATATGAGTGAGTTCACCGGCGAACTCCTCGTGAAGAGAATCAATCACAAGATGTAAATCTGTGAATTCTTGTTCCACTGTAGACTCATCACTATCCTCAATCTGAGTATCAAAGAGTGGATTCTCAGAATTAAAGTGAATTCAGAGTCGAATTCAAATAGAGGATTAGTGAGAGTTGTTTTGAACGCTTCAGGAACAAAGTGATCAACATTCTCTATTGGACTGTTGGGATAAAAAGTGAGTGAACGATCATTATAAGGGAGATTTTCAATCTCTCCCAGATCGGCTTCGAAATCAAAGAGACCATCGTCACTTTCTGATGAAAGTGGACTGATGTGAGTGAGTTCATCGGTGAACTCCTCAAGAAGAGTATCAGACTGTGGGAGTGATGCCTCAACATACTCGATGTTTCCATAAGAAGCACAATCGTCGCTAAAATCGGAGAAAATTTCAGAATGATCTAGAGAATACTCAAGAGGGGGAAGAGAATCACACATATGCTCAGAAGTTCCCTGTGACTCTCTCGGGATTGGGACAAGGTTCTCAACACTAGACTTTATGAATTCCTCCGATTCCTTTTCAAGAACAGTGTCAAGATGCTCGTCCCCATGTTTAGAGAGTGAGTGGGAGCTTCGGGTGTGATAGCAGTTGTTTGAGAATGAATCTCAACTGCTGGGATATCAACTGATGAACTTGATGAATTTTTATAGAATTGAAGGATATCAAGTGTATCCTCATCATCACTGTCATCAGGAATAAAACGAAATTGAGAGCTATATCTGGCTGCTTTTTCTTTTGCAATTGATTCCCTAATAGATTTTTCAAACGCAATTTGGGAATTTATTTTAGCAGCCTGCTCTTCAGCTAGAAATTCTTCCATGGATTTCTCATGTGAATTTTGAATGACGGGACATTGTGGGAGTGGAGATTTGTCAAAACCGGAAGGTTGACATTGATAATCATCATGAGGACCCCCACAATATACACAAGAAAAACTGGGAGCATTTCGAAATGCTATTTTACTCAACTCCTCAGTTCTTTCCACTAATTCCAGAAGCTCTAGATAAGTGTCTTGTTGGGTTTGCTGAGGAGTTTGAGTCATTTGGCACTGTGGAGGTTGGTCGTGATATGGATAATCGTAATTGTTACAAGGAAATGGATTCCCTGTTTGACAATCAGAGCTGAAATGGGGACCTCCACAGTTCTCACAACAAAATGATTGTTGTGACTGATTTGGTGAATAACATGGATATTGATCATTTCCAAAGTTCAGAGTGTTATCAGAGATTTGTTCATAGAAAAACGTGTCTCTGGTCTGACACTCAAATCCTTGGTGAGGACCTCCACAAAATTCACACAAGTATGTCTGAATCTCATGATGTGGTAGCTGATGAAATAAATTAGTCGTGTCATGGTAAGAATAGGGGTCTTGGTTATAGACAGACCCATTTCCTGACTCTACCATGATAAAACTGAGACAATTATCATCATTATGAGGGCCACCACACCATTGACAACCAAGAAGGTGAGGATAAGACATAGAAAGAATCAAAGGGTTCCAGAGGGTAAGAAATGAAGAATCAAAAGGGTAAGAGGGTAAAGAGGAATATTTTTGGATTTTTGGATAAACATTTTGTAAATATAAGAAAGAAAATCTTTTTGGGTTTTTTGTGTTTGTTGAAAACTGATTTTAAAATGTTTTCGGGAACCGTTTTGTTTTTATGTAATAATAATAAGAAAATATGAACAAGGATGGTAAATATACAATGGATGTATATTCAACAACACTGATGCTTCAAATTCGTAGAATGCAGCACACCTCCCCGGCAGCGGAGCCAAAATTTGATCCGCTCCGAACGGTCTATCTTTTATTACACAAGTCAACCACTTGTGAATGGTCAACCGTAAAAAAAGTCAAACAGCTCAGAGCAAAATGCAATTAAGTCCAGAGGAGTATAGTGTTTCCCCGGGTCGTTAAGTCCCAAGGAGGTGTGAACACTGTAATACAACGAATTCGTGATCGGGTGAATATCGAACAGGAAAAGGTTATGATTGATTTTACACTAAGGAATCTGAATCTATTAAAGACTTTGAAGTCATTTTAATTCTATATTTAAAATCGATAGATAAAAAAAATGCAATTTTCATCCTACGAGTGCAAATATAATTTTCCTACATTCTAATTGACTAAAAATAATTTTAAGAAAAAGCCGGGTATTCTTTCGACTTTTATTTAATTTATTACGAATTAAAAACTAGTTTTAAGAAAATAAAAGATTAAAAATATTAAAACTATTTAGAAAATTATCAATTTTTTTTCTGAAAACTAACTTGAACTATTTATAATTTAGTAAAAATAAGTGGACAGAAAATGCTCTAAGGGAAAAGCTCCTAATAAGCTAAACGGATTTAATAAGCTAAAAAGCTAACATGTATTTAAAGGAATTAAAGGGTACTAAAAGAACACGCAATAAAGGTAAGCTCACATGGTAGTATGGTTGTGTTGTGGGGCTTGTGTGTTGGAGTCCACTGACCTATTTTTTTTATTTTTTGCGTTTGCATTTGTAAACTTAAAGGCAAGCTAACACTATTATTTATTTTATTTTTTGACAAGACTAACAATTAAAAAAAAACATTAAAGAGCAGCTAAAAAAACGTAATCAAGAACAGATTTGATAAGCAAGACTAAACATTCCTAGTACAATTATTAACAAATAAGCTAGATGACTTGATATTGGAAATAAGCTGAAAACAAAGTTAAGCTAAAACCTTTGGACTAAAAATTACTGGGATTGCAATTAAACTTATGGAGAACTAAGCTGGACAACTTAAAATATCTAGGGGTAAATTCTGTCAATCTTTGAAATTTCAGGGACTAAAGTTGCCATTTTGCAAAACTGAGCTTTATAAGGCTAATTTTGACAACTTAAAAATTCCTGAGGGCCTTTTATGAAAAATTACATGTTTTGAATACCCAGGGACTAGATTTTGACAATTATTGCATAAAATACAGTCTAAATATTTTTTCTGTCTTTTTGAGACTTTTCAAAGTGTTTTTGACTGTTTTTGCAGTGCAGATGGAATAAAAATGATGAGTATTTAGAAACTCATCAGTATCTTGTACTAAAGATGAGTACATCGCAAGGGTGTGGGGAAAATTACTCAACCGATGTGGATGACTTAATTAAATTACATGTTTAAAACAAGGGTTGTCCTAATGCCTCTTATCATTTAGTTAATCTTAACTACACGAATATAGTCTCACTAGCGATCTTGGAATGCATCACAAAACAAGTTCTAGAATCTATTTTACTGGTACACTCACTAAGCATTAAAGATGAATGATTTTAGTCCTAAAGATCTAGGGGCGAACCTCACATTTTGGGGGTGGAATTTGAGTGGTATACGGTTTTTATGCCAGTTGATAACATCAAATAATCTTGATATTCTAAGCGTTAATTTCCCCTTTATCGTCACATTATGATTAAAATGCTATTAGAAACATCCTTATTCCTAATTATTTCATTTCAGGAACTATTTCATGCAAGGAAGCGGTATTTGTACATTTCTAAGCCCAAGGATGATTTTCTCTCACATTTTCTGAAGACCACGGCGTAACCAAGTGATGAAGTTACGCCGTAATCAAGTTTTAAAAGAAAACGGTATAACAATATGGTGGAGTTATACCGTAACAAGACCTCAAAACAATTTATGAAGAATACAGCGTAACAATGTAGTGGAGTTACGCCGTAATGTGATTACAGACTTATTTGGTCAATTAAGCTTTGCTTTTCTATCTCTTTATCCTAAATTCTTATGTCTGTGTGATTGGAATAATTAAATCTATCTTATCATATCAATATCATATCACTTCTAATCATCTTAGTTCTTTCAAGGTCACAGCTCTCTTGGGACGACACTCGGATTTACCTAAGGCTTTACTTCATCTGATCGGGTTCTATGCCCATTAGTATATGTTTATCCTAAGTTTATCTCAGTTTTATAAATATTAAAAGCAAGAAGAAATAGCACATCAGCTTTTTGGCGCTGCTGCCGGGGAGCAGTTAATGAAAGATCTAAGGTATGAATTATCATATTGACCTAAGTAAGAGACGTGAGTACTTTCAAAACCATATAAGGTATGTATCTCAATCTCTCGTATTGCAATTTTCCACATTTACTCTTTGAAGCTATTAGTTACGGCGTAACCTCTATTAAGAGTTACGACGTTACTATTAAATAATAATAATTTTTTTAATAATTAAAAAATAGTTACGGCGTATCTATTTCCTTCTAATTATGCCGTAACAATCGGGCGGTATAAAACCTGCTACGGATGAAAACTAGGTTTTTACCAAAAACAAAATCTTTTCACCGCCCACATTTGCAGTTAAAATTTTCCAAAATTTTTTTTTGAAGATTTTCTCGTTCCTACAATCGAGCAATGGCTGGTAAGATCTATAACAACTCCTTTTGATTCTTTTTAATCTATTATTCAATTAGGGTTTTTTTTGTTCATAATTGGGGATCTTGCTTCTTTCACTATAATTATTGCTATTGACTTGGTTAATATATGATTAAAAATGATTCTTCATGTTCTATTAATTCGTGTCATATCATTATTAGTTGTTTGGGATGTTTTGATATAGTTTAAGTAGTTTTTGGTCAAACATGAACTTAATGGTTTAGGCGCGGTCCCTCAACATTAAATAGGTTACAAATTTATAATTCTTTTTACCCTAGGGATAAAATTGATGGTTATGGCGTAATCTATTGCTGGTCGTAACCATGTGTTGTGCTGAGTTTGGGGAAAGTTACGGCGTAATCAGTGGGTGATGTTACGCCGTAACTACGTCTATAATGTAATTACGGCATAACATATAGTGTAGGTTACGCTGTAACTGGTTATCAGTCTGCATGAATACTGACTTCAGTTTTCTTTCCTTTCAGGCAACAACAACAATCCCGCTGTATGGGTCAGGTTCTTGGCTTATTAGGATTTGGAAATAAGGAAATTGTGCAGGGATGACTATGTGATGCTATCAAGAAAAGAAATCGATCAACCCGAAGCCCTTGACTTCGAGGCATTTGATGAAATTAGTAATGGCTCTGCTGGCAGGAAACTAAGGAAGTTCTGCAAGATCAAGTTCCCTTCACTCCAGGCGTTCATTTACCTGCAATGCATGGCTGAGGCTCTTTAGGATCAATGAGCCAATAATCCCCAAGTATGTTAGGGAGTTTCTGGCAACGTTCGATTTTAAGTGTGAGATTAACAATGATGATAGGGTTGCATTGTATTTTCAGCTAGCAGGGGTTAAGAGAGAGTTGACGTTGAATCAGTTCATGGTGAGAATGGGTTTGTATATGGAGGAGGAGTTGAACACCGATGTTTTTGATGACTTTTATAGGACTTGTTGGAGGCACAAGCCTGATACCTACGATCCCACTGACTATTTCAACAGTATTTCTGCAGTGCCGGGGTACAACTCGAGGCACCCTCCTTCCTACACCTTGGTTAGGAGCCTGATATGCCGGCTTTTGATTGCGTGTTCTTTGAAATCAAGGCATTCGGCAAATGAAAAGATGACCATGGATGACCTTTACTTCTTGCATGGTATGGACGGGGGTAATCCATTGATGTCCCTCATTTCTTGGTGAGGTTTATGGCTAATGGGGCCAAGGGTTTCTCCGGGAAGAGTCCGATTCAAAGGGCTCATTTCATTGGTAGGTTGGCTAGAAGCTATGGATTGATGTCTGATGAGGCATTAGCTTGGGTGACCCCGTGGTAGGGAAACCAGTTTGATTGGGCATAATAAGCTGGTGGAATTTGGGATTTGTACCCTCAATGTGCTAGGTGGAGTTGAGTTGATGTGAACAGCCCCAATGAGAGAAGTAGGGGAAGCTAGTGGTAGTGGTGTTGGACCGAGTGGGAGCCAAGCGGAAGCTGCAGAGCAAGACCCTATGGGTCGACGTAGGGCACATGTGAATGTTGGGGATAGGTTACAGTTGATTGATGAGAGTCTTGATAAGGTTTTAAAAGGTACCATTTTGAGGGGTCGTTTAAGTCCTTATTTGATCACTTTTGTATCCGTTATTGCTTAATATCGTTCCTTTTCACTTTTTAGGTCTCGTGAAGGCAAAATGCTGGAATGGCACTTATTTGGACAGAAAGGCGCGAATATATGAAGAAAATGGCCAAATTCGAAATCGAGACACTCACAGTCGCTGAATGTAGAAGGCGACGGCGTCAGGAGTTATTTGCGACGCCGTCGGAGAATTATTCTGACGGGTCAGAACTCAAAACTCGTGTTTTCAAGAGACGGCGTCTAGTTGTGAAAGAGTAGGCCGTCGCTACTCAGACGGCCTAGATGCGATCCAGACGACGTCAGAAGCTGAAGAGGACGGCGTCACGGACATAAGGTGACGCCGTCGCAAGGTTAACGTGGCCAAGACGAAACCCTAATGGCGGCGACACGACGGCGTCACTAAACATAAGGTGACGCCGTCGCAATTGTAATCTTATATATAGAATCCGAATTTTTCAGTCTTGGTGTGGAGAGTCTTTGGAGTAAAAACCTAAAACCGAACCTAAGGTGTCTTGTACAGTATTTTAGGGTTTTTAACCCTATCTTACACCAAGATAAGTCTTTGCTTCATTAATTCAATTATGTCTTTGATTATTTGTGTGTATGCTTGCATGTTCTCCATGTCCGGCTAATTTATTTGTGTGTTTGCTTAGGAAGTATGAAACTTAATTATTGAATATTGATTGGTTGTTTCTTATCTTAGTTGACTAATGATCTAGTAATGCGATAGGTCATTCGTTGTGTACTTAATGCTTGATTCATCTTTGTGAACCTTAGAGTATGATTACCTGAGTGATTGTAGGCTAAAACATCCGAAGAGTGCCTTAGAGTAGGAGTCTATAATCTCTACGTGGATTTGTAGACAAGACCCTTTGGTAATTTCAAAGAGTTAGGGAGAAACGCATACCCTACAACTTTAGAAACACAACGCAACTAGGAATAAGACGTGACACTCAACCATCAATAGGAGATAATTAAGGAGTAATACAAACTAAGTAAACACATCTTTAAACTATTATACGAGCACACATTAATTAGACATAGACTCCCACAACCTTAGTTTAGATAATTAGATAATAGTAGAAGTAATCGGTAGAAATACCAACCCCCCAAATCCAATACCCGAGATTCGTACTTTTCCATTTTCATAAAATATAAAAAGATAAAAAATAATCTTCCTCAACCTTAACCTTAGCGTAGTAACTCCCTACTAGCATTCCTATTCCCCTAGAGAACGATATCAATACCCGTGGCTTACCCTAATTACTACACTACAACGATTAGGTTCACTGCCTAGGGTGTTATAAAACTTGCTCGAAGAAAAGGAAGTTTCCTTGACCCCGAACGACGCGTGTAGCGTTATCAAGTTTTTGGCGCCGCTGCCGGGGAATAGAATAGCTAGTTAGTAGTCCACCTCGTTTAGGTTTCTTTGCTTGATTCCTATCAAGTAAACTTTTTTCTCATTTTTAGATTTCTCTTAGTCTATCCCCCTTCTTCGTAACCTTTGTTCGTAACCTCATCACTTTTCATCATGGAAGGTGATAACCCACTACCATTCATCAACCCACCACCAAATGACCCGCCAAGAGCCCGTACTCTTGGTGAATACTCGAGACCAAGCCACTTAGGCTATAGGAACACCATTGAGCTTCCCGACCAAGCCCAAACTACGGCCCTGCGATCCGACACCATCCGGTTGGTGCAAAACGGATGTGCATTCCATGGACTTCTTTCCGAAGATCCAAATCAGCATCTGAGGGATTTCCTCAAAATCGTCGATTCCATCGACCTTGATGCTACTACTCGGGAGACCACGCGCCTGCGTCTCTTCCAATTCTCTCTACGGGACCAAGATAGTAATTGGCTTGAGCAACTTCCCGCCGGCTCCATCTCAAGTTGGGATGATCTTACTTCTCGCTTCCTTGCTCAATTTTTCCCACCGGGGAGAACCACTAAGCTTAGGAATGACATCTTGATGTTCCAACAACGTCAAGGTGAATCTCTCTACGAAGCATGGACCCGATTCAAGGACTTACTTCATAAAGTCCCTCATCACGGCATTGATCTTTGGCTCCAAGTCCAAATCTTTTATGATCATGTCAACTTTCCCACTAAGCGATCCATTGACCAAGCGGACGGTGGAAAACTTAGTGATCTCACCGCAGAAGAATCATGGGAAATAATAGAGGACCTTGCCCTCTATGACAACGAAAGTTGGGATGACCCCCGTGAGCTGCCCAAAACCGTCAAGGCAATCTCCTTGCCTCCTCCCGACCGTAGGATGATCGAACTTGAAGATCAAGTTAAATTCCTCATGAGTTCCTATAAAAATCCTAAGTCCTCACGACAAGTAAATCAAATCACTCTACCTTGTGAGTTATGCAGTGGTCCCCATGACACTCGTGACTGCTCGAGGCTCTCCGAACAAGCTTTTGCGGACTACGCCTCCATACGTACCGACGGAGCGGGAGAGAAGTGGTACACTTTCAAACCCGAACAAAACAACTTAGGAAACTCATACAACCCCTCATGGAGAAATCACCCTAATCTTAAGTGGAACCAAAACTCAAGCACACCCCAAAGCTCATCTCGTTCACCTAATAGGTTCAATTCTTCTAATACCGGGAACCCCACTAATATTGAAGCAATTGCATCTAGATTTTTGTCGTCCCAAGAAACTCGATTGAATAAGCTTGAAGCCGATTTTAAGCAAAAACAGAGCGAGATGACAACCAAGCTTGATGCCCTCTTAAAAGCCTTCAATGAGCGGGAAGTTGGAGCACTCCCAAGTGATACCATTAAGAACCCAAAAGTGAATTCGATTGCATCGACTTCACATTCCAGTTCACCATGGGAAAGTGCACATTCATGCCCCTCTCACCCAACGGTTCACTCGGTAAATGCTATCAAAAAGGGTTCCAAGTCATCCAAGAAATACCAAGGCCCGGCACCTTTGGTAAAACCTACTCCTGAGAAACCCGTCAGCCAAGAATCCAAACCTAGTTTAGAGGAGGAGTACAAGGAACTCTATCAAGAGAAACCAATTCTTGAAGTCTTAGCTCATGCACCTTATTATAATGCTTTAAAAGAAAAATATGAGTTAGAACTTAGGCTTGGGAAACATGGGTCCGCCTTTGTGCGAAACAACTTACCTAAGAAGTTAGATGATCCCGGGCTATTCACTCTTCCGTGTAGACTTGGAACTTCCAAGCCACTCGATGCTTTAGCCGATTTAGGATCATGCATCAATCTCGTTCCGTTGTCCCTTCATAGAAGCCTCAACCTAGGTAAAATTGAATCAACGGAAACTATCTTAGGATTAGCGGATGGTAGTATAGCACGTCCGGTTGGAATAATAAAGGACATGGTAGTACATGTAGGAGAGTTGACTCTTTTGGCCGACTTTCATGTACTCGACATGAATAAGGACCCGACATGCCCATTACTAGTTGGAAGAGGATTTTTAGCTACCGCTAGTGCCATCATCGATTGTAAGATGTCCAAAATAGTGGTAGGAGAGGGGAGTGCTAGGTCCGTTTACGATGTTAAAAAACATACATACTATAAGGATGAGGAAATCCCACAAGAGATAGGGTTGGATAGAGAGCCTTCTCGATATGGACCTTGGATTGAGAAGAACATCATAGGCCCCCAAAGACCTTTTTACCTAGATAAGGCCTTTGCTAGTGCAGCAACTTTCCAAGAACAAGAATTGGCTAGGGATATAGAAGTGAACCCGTTCGAGGACGCCTTAGTATTTAGGAAGATGACCGAGTTCCTAGGAAGCTTGCCCGTTAACCTTGTCATGAACAAGTGGATAGTTGAGAAATCCGAACACATGTGGAATTGGAATAGACCGCCTAGTGAGGGTAATGGAAGGTGGCACATTAGGATACAAATCTATGATCCCGATGGTGAGATGTTTGAAAAGGCATATTTAACCGAACGTACTACTAGGAACTTGAATGATAAGTTTGATCCTTACGACATTGTTGAGGATAGACTTACGTATATCGGTACGTAGGAGCACGACTACGAGTCTAGCTACAAGACTCTTAAATAAAGAAAAGCGCTTCGTGGGAGGCAACCCATGCTTAATTGTTTGCTTGTTAGTGTCGTATATCTTTTATTAATTGTTTATCCTCATGTTTAAATTTGTAAAAATGCTTTATTTTGTTTTTAACTTCGTCTTAATTACATATAAAGGTATTTTACATAAGGGATAAGTGTAGGGAGGATTACACACGTTTTCAAAAGAAACGTAAACATGAGAATAACAATTAATTAAAAGATATATATGTTTGTTTGTTTGAGTCAAATGCTTGTATCGAGTCATAATGAATGTTTTGCAGAAATTTTTCCAGATTCTAAAGATGTAAATTTTCCAGAAATTTTTCCAGAAAATCGCAGACCAGTTTTTGTCAGGATAACCTGACGGCGTCAGGATTGCAACCTGACGGCGTCAGGAAGGAGTAAAAACATCAGATTACTTTTTCTCGTTTTCTGAGCTACTTATAAATTTTTGGAATTTTCCAGGTCTTAATTTTCTTAGAAATTCTGTAAACATTCATTCCACAAGCATTATATCCTAGTTTAAATCGAGTCTTATATATATTATTACCGCCGATTTTACGCGAAGGTTTCGTTTGTTTTCTTCAAGTGTGCAGGTTTAGTTTGTCAAGAAGAAGTTACATAAGATTGGAAGGAGCTTTTCACGCATAAATTCTTCTTGAAAAGAATTTAACCACCACTTTACACGGATCCTACCGAGCTAATCAGGGGAGTATTAGTTTCTTTCGTTTTTAATTACCTTCTTTTATCATAACTTTGATACTTTCGGGGAACATTGGGGACAATGTTCAGTTTAAGTGTAGGGAGGGAAAATAAAACGGGAACTTTGAAACTATGCTTATCCTTGACTATTTGCTTTGTCCAATTGCACTTTTGTAATAAACCATGAGAAAATGTCGGTTAGGGTAATTTTGGCACCAAATTTAAAATTTTTTTATGACATATAGGAGTGGGCCATTAGTCTTAACAAAAGCGTCTCATGGATAGGAAGTTATATGACTAGCACAAAACCCTTTACCACCCAAATTCCACCAAAATGTGAGGATCGCCCTTAGATTAGTAGGAATTAAAAGCATTCATCTTCAATGCTTAGAGTGTGAACCGGTAGTATATTAGTGTTAGGAATTAGAAAATTCCATAGTGAAGAGTCGGTCACCCCAAATGTTATCTAGCTTAAGTTAGCTCATAGACTTGTCGTTAGTTACGTTATTTATCAGTTTATTAGTTAGTTATTAGTTTAGTTTAGCGTAGAGCAACACCGTGGAGGAAGGACGGGTCTTTACCCACTGTATCCCTGATCCACAGGCCGATAGGAGGTCGTTGAGTCTGTAAGTATAAATACCCCTTCCATCCATGGAAGGGGTGGTGCTTGATAATCTAATACTCTACAATTTGTGTAAACCTCTAGCAAGAACACCCTCTCTCTCTCTACTTTCTCTCTCTAAAATGGAAAACATGTATTTTGATCTCCCAAGACCACCCGAATCATCTAACACAATAAAAATAACGATCCTACAATTGGTATCAGAGCCAGGTTATTGTGTTATCTTGATTTGTGTGGTTTCGTACCGTGGTTGTTTGTGTTTAGTGATGTTTTTGTGGTTCGTATCTAATGTTTAAGCTGTTTTCATTCCTGGTCTGAATAAAAGTTTTTGCTGCCTTTTAGTGATAACAGTTTTTACTGTTTCTGCGTATCTTTGATTTGGTCAAATGTTACATATGTTTTTGTGTCTAAAGTCCATTAAGCTGCTATTGTCAAAACAGTAACTACTATTTTTGTGGCGTCTCTTTATTGAGGTCAAAATGGGTCATAGTATCATCTGTTAGACACACTTTTGAGTCATATATGTGATATCTTTGTGGTCAAATGGTCACTTTTCTTGGTCAAAACTGGGTCAAAACTATTTTTCTGGGTAAACTTGAAGCTGGCCGGAAAAGTAATCGGAAAAACTCATCGGAAAAGTCATATATCTTGCTGGCGATTTGACACAAAACTGACCAGATGCATTGCACCTCTTATAGCGACTTGTCTTTACAAGTCGCTACGACTTGGCCTAGCGACTTGGTCGTGGCGAGTTAGCCTAGCGACTTAGCCGTGGCGAGTTAGCCTAGCGACTTAGCCGTGGCGAGTTAGCCTAGCGACTTAGCCGTGGCGAGTTAGCCTAGCGACTTAGCCGTGGCGAGTTAGCCTAGCAACTTAGCCGTGGCGAGTTAGCCTGGCGACTTAGTCGTGGCGAATTGACAGAAAGAAAGGTAGAAGAAGAATTGACCAAGACCATGACCACAAATACCATTTACCAAAACTGACTCGACATCAGCCATATGCCATCATCTGTCCATAGTTATTACTGTTAATGAAATTGAAATGACTCTAAGCAGTTAAAACAGATCCGACACAAATAATCCATCTCCATCAACAAATCCCAAAACTAACTCATCCTCCATCTCTTATCACATCTGACCTAGACTCGATATAAATCAACAAAGATCAAACATACACGACCTAAGTCATAATATCCTATCCCTTCATCAACTCTATCAACTCTATCCCTATACCATTCCTCAAAACTGAAAAAAAAATATAATAAACATACTCAGAAATTAAAAGTGATCTCAGTTTCGGGTCAATTTATTTAATCTTTTAAAGATTCGGTAATTGAGCCTTATTCCTCATCGATCATTTTTTTGAAGACTTAGCTTCAGTTTAATATCCGAATCGTTAAGAGAAGAAAGTTAACAATATGTTAATTTCTGTCCTTGATTCGTTCGTTAATCAAACCTAATAAGAACATCACTTATTAAACCTACCTGTGAACCTATTTTGTACGGATCAAGAAGACAAATCATCTTTATGGATCATGCCATCCCTGTGGCGATCACATGAGTTCCAGAAATCTTGTATGAAGGGGGCGGACATATAAGATATTAGGGTTTTGATATATTGGGATGAAAATGGGATAGAGGCGTACATTATTGTGTGAGAAGGATTAGGGTTCGATGATATTTCACTTGATTGCTCACATGAGGATTTTTTCTGGGGAAATTTGCGTCTGAGATTATTTGGGGGCGGATGGAGTGTTTTTAGGGTTTGTGTGTGTTGATTATTAGGGTATGTGTGGCTCCTTATACTCATTATAATTTGGGTATCACATGATTTGACTGAAAAAGGCCCATGGACCATTTACCACTCTCAATCTCTGTATATGTTATATTGATATTGGAGTTGGGCTTTTTATCTAATTTGGACCAGTATAGGGCTCGATTGAATTGTATCAAAAGATTGGATTAGGATGAGGATGATTGTTATATTAGAACTCATTGAAAAATAAAAATGCTATCCTAATATTTTGTCAAATATTTGGATGAAATTTTATTTTTAATGGAGTAATATTTTTGGTATGATTAAAATTTCACGAAAGGATACTAAATTCACGGCTTGAGCGAAAAAGTGATAAATGACTACGGGGTTTTTGTACGGTATTATTAACGAGAAATTGAAGTGACATTTAACGGGTGAACTTCTTTATCTTTGAGACGTTGGTTGGTTGGATGCATGTCTCAAGATAACTTGTTGGGACATAACTATCACTTTAAGTGATTATGAATTGACAATCTGGTTATAACTGATGTAAGGAGTTACGTCGTCGTGCTCACAGTGTATAACTATCACCTTGAGGAAGTTGTAGTTCTTAGTGTCACACGGCGTTGTGGATTGTTCAAAAATATAGAACAAGTAGTAAGTCACTATGTTGGGATGTCTCCTTTCTTTTCAAGATAGTCGTATCGGGTTATCTCCATATGTGGTCATTTCTATTAGCCATTGAATCATTGGCGGATCAATTTCAGCAATTCCCATGAGATATTCGACGCCATTTTGTTAATGATACCTCACAGTCTAAGCGAAATCTTTCAAGAATCTTCTGCGTCAGTTATGATTTTTCAAGATGTTTGCTTATGACAAGAACTTCTCGTGCTAATGACCGTACACGTTATGATGCTTCCGAAAGTTCGAAACCATCATGGGGGAGAAACGGGTACTCTGATGTTTTACGGTTAACCTCCAGGGAAAAGGAGTTTAATACTACTTGACTTAGTATGGTTTGTGAAGTTGTCTACAAATGGGTATAGAATTCTTGATGATGATGATTAATCGCTGATAAACCACTGCATGTTCCCCTAAAACAGATATTCACCGAAACCAAAGTTGCCATAACACATTCAAGCTGGCATTGTTTACGGTTTTGTCTTGGTTTTGTAAAATCCCGCGAAAGAACCTATTTCTCGGTTTAAATCATATACATGTAAAATCCCGTGACAATGGAAACATCCTGGTAATTGTAAAGTGCATTTCTGGATCTATCTTACGGTTTATTCTTGGTTTTGTAAAATCCCGCGAAAGAAACTATTTCTCGGTTTAAACCTTAGAATTGTAAAATCCCGTAATGATGGAACCATCTTGGAGAAGAGAAAGTGTAATTCTGGATCTTTTGATGCTGGTGCCACGGTCTCTGCTTCGAAGAAGGGATAAAAGGGTGTACTTCATGAATTGGATGTGTGTTTGGATATTCGTCATGGCGGTTTGGTTACTTCAAAGTTTTACGGGGTTATGCTCATTAAACCATGGTCGGGATGAAACCATTATCATAGTTCACTTAAAAAGTCTAAGGAGGCTAGATTTGAGCAGTTCAGAAGATGTGACAACGGCGTTAATTCAGTATTATTTATTTGAGGTTGAAGTGAATTATCACGGGCAAGTGTACTTAGTATCTGAAGGTATCGGGGATGGATGGATGAAGATTCTTCATGATCCTTGTTCGAGCTTATTATCTAAAGCGAAGACTTGGAAATCTAGTTATTGTTGGGTGACTTTTACTTTTTCTTTTACCACTTGGGGGAATTGGGCTCTTATCACCTCAAAATAACTATCACTTAAAGGAGTTACGTTGTAGTGCTCAGTGTCACATTCAATTGTGGATTTTCAAGAGGTAATGTACGTCTATTACTTGATGGTTGGTTGGGTGAAGAGTATAGAGTACTTAGAGATTCAAATGGGCATGAATTCTCGGCACCGCTCTTTGTTACATATGTGCAAGTTTAAGTCACGAGTTCGGGGTATTTTACTTCAGGGTCAAATTCATCATATTGGGTTTTCTCCATCAGCTGTCACTACAAAGAGCCTACTGAATGATAATGGGGTTGATATTTACATGTTTTGCCAAGAGATGATGAAAAGAGAGAGATTATGACGTCTGTTCACATCAGTTCAGGCCTCGTACTCTAAAGAAAAGAAATGTGTACGTTTCAGTGCGCATTATCTTATGAAGAAGAGAAATCTTCTTATGACGTCTGTTCACATCAGTTCAGGCCTCGTACTCTAAAGAAAAGAAATGTGTACGTTTCAGTGCGCATTATCTTCGAAAGAAGAGAAATCTTCTTATGACGTATGAACACTTCAGTTCATGCCTCGTTCTTAAAGAAAAGAAAAGTGTACGTGTCAGTGCGCTTTGTCTTCTGAAGAAGAGAAATCTTCTCTATTATGACCATTCTCATCAACATGCTTCATATTTTTTCCATGCGCTTCAGTCATTAAGTGAACCGGGCTACTGTTGATTGTTTTCTGATTCCACTTTCTCAACTATAATGGCGATGACGACATACTGTACTGATTTTGCGGGGGAGAAGTGTGAATTGACTACAAATGGATAATGTTCACTTATTTGGTCAAGAATGGCATCTCCGTATGCAATTCTTGAGGGGGAGAAGAAGTGTGAATTTTTTGCATGGTTGATTGATATTTGAGAATACAAATGGTCATACGGCTCCAAACTCATGTAAGAACCGAGCTTCTTCGTATCGGGTCATCTTCACATGGAGTTTCTCTCTTCTAAGAGCCGTTGGTTGACATCTTCACTCGGATTGATGAGTTTATCGACAAAGTGCTTCCGGTTAATGCTTCACGTATACATCAACATGATGATTCCGAACAATCTCTCTGTTCTTGTTTGATGTGATTGGTAGTTTGGTGTTACCATCTTGTGTGTTCGTTGCGGCCTGATTGCTGATTTCCTTGATGAACATCTTTCTGTTCTTGTTTGATTGGGAGGGATTTTAGTTAAGGGGATTTGCAAGCTGTAAGTTAATTGGGATGCTTTTTGGTGATGTTCTTGTTTTTGGTGAGTTGAAGATGTTAACTTTCTATTCCCCAACTGGACAATCTTGAAGAATGTCGAGTCTACAGTCGGTTCTACATATTCTGCTACATGTTAGAAGACTAAAGACGAGTTGCATGTAACGATCTAAAGACTTCTTCTTAATCCGGGCATTTATCATACAGATTGTCAGTTTAGGGGAGAGCACTAATTGGGGGAGTTTGAAATGTCAGATTTAATCCCAATTAGATTTGCTCACAATGTACTTCAGCATGTTGATTCTCACAAAGACTTCAAGCAATCTTCTCAACAAATTTCAAGTATTTGGGCTTACAAAGAGTTGCTGATTCTGAAGTGTCAAAAAACCAGCAAGGCGTAAGGAGACTCACATATAAACACAAAGCGAGTAAACTTGATAAACCTAACTCTTCTAAGTAACTGAAGACATCCGGGGAAGACAAATGTTAGTACCGCAGAGAAACTCAAGGTTTGACTCATGGCGAGTAAACATGATGAGCTTAATACTTCTAAGTGATTGAAGATATCCTGGGAAAACAATTGTCATGACCGCAGAGAAACTCAAGGTTTTACTCATCAAGGCTTTTTGTGTTTGTATTTCATCTACGTGGGGGAAGTGATGTTAGAGAAAGTTTCTGAAGATAAAAGAGGTACACTAGTATGTGGTGATTTCGATGGTATCGCAATGATCAGGGGAGAGAGAATGTGTACATTGGGGATGCTCAGCTGTTTCACTTGAGTGCTTAATCAGTGATTCAGAGATATAATCACTTATTCCGGTGTTGACATCCGCAGAGATTGTCACCCGCAGAGATAATCAGTGACTTGGTCTGCTTCTTCAATGTTATCAGTTATTAATTCCTTGTGTATTGGTATACTTCGGATACTTGAGCTTTATACACATTCACCAGGGACGAAAGATGTGAACATAGGGGAGGTGTTCTACATTACCCTCATGATGTGTATTCGGGAGAGTTCTTGGATATTGGTGTACTTCGGGTTCTTGAGCTTCATACACGTTCATCAGGGAAGAAAAATGTGAACATGGGAAGGTGTTCTTCATTCCCCTTATGAAGTGTATTCGGGAGAGTTCTTGAGCGTTATACTAAGAGACGGACTGCATCTATTCAACTACTTGGGGGAATTGCTCTCTTGACACCTTTTGGAATGGATCACTTCAGACTTCAGTGGTTATGAAGTTTGAGAAGATTATTTATGTGTGGGATGATACATTGCTGTTCTTATGGATGATATAACCCCGAACGGAGATTCTCGATTATCGTTCTTAAATGGAGCAGCGGGATTTATGGTAATGGTGTGCTTTTCTGTGCACCTGGCTAAGGCAAGCTTGAAATAGAGCTTCGAATCTGCTCAACTAAAGGATTTTCGGTTTGGGGGGAAGCTGCCAGAGTCTCACTTTCAGATGGTTCATTTTCTTTCAATTCTAGAGCCCTTGGAAGCTTTGGTGGTGAATGTTTAAGGGATGATGACTTCTATCTTCTACAACGGGGCTGCTCGATATCCTTATCTCGGTACTCGTATCATCATCTTCTTTAACTATATCATCTACTCTATCCTTGTAAATATTTATTCGAAAAACAAAATACAAAAATATAAAACCAACAAAAAGAAATAGAAAAATATAAAACCAACAAAAAGAAAATAGAAAAATATAAAACCTTCAAAATCCATAAAAATCAGAAAATTTCAAAAATCCCAAAAATATGTTTTCTCTAGACATGTCTTCTGGTATCGATAACATCTACGGTCTTAGAAATGTCATTCAATAATGGCACGGGACCATAGATGAAGTTCGAGCAGGAGGTGTAAATATTTCTTTCTAAACATGTCACAAATCTAATGGCTTACAGTTATTTCAGACTGTAACCCGGGCTTCAAATTATGGCTTGCAGTTATTTCAGACTGTGACCCGAGCTTAAACTATGGTTTGCTATTATTTCAGATAGCAACCCGCTCTTCAAAAGAAAGGAAAGTGTTGCGCTATACCAATTTTTCAAATATTTCGTGCACTTATCCTAAAAACAAATGAGGAAAGTATGTCGAAGGACTGCTGTTCCTACACAAATGTTTTTCCGTCTAAAATTCTTCAGAAAAATATTTGTTGTATTTCAAAATGGTGGTAAAATGAGTTGCTTGAAAAATCAATCAGGATCAGAGTTTTCGTATTAATTCGCAAAAACTCAGTCGATGACTTCAGCACTCTTAAACTTTTCACAAATTGAGTCATTGATTGAGGGGGAGAATGTTTTCAAATCTATATCATCTAACGAGCTTTCTTAATTATCCTACGTGCTTAATTAAAAATGATATTTGCCTGTGTCGAAGGACTAGGAATTTAGGATATGATTGTTAGGTTTAGATGATTAGAGTTTGATTAACACATAAACCCCATGCTTATATGATCTGATTGGTATGATGAATTGACTTTAATTAGTCGATTGCTGTTATGGGTGTTGTCGACCACCATATATTTGTATGTGTGTTCACTAACGTATGCAGGTATATTGGTATTTAAGAATGTTCCCGATCCGGATCCCAAAATTGAAGAAGATTGGATGCCGCAAGGAAAGGGTAACGATATCTTGGGTTGACAAATGAAGAAACGGAGCTTAACTGGACTTCAATGGAGAGTTGGCATGAAATGCAACGTAAGAGGTCTTACTGCATCAGCAGATGGTTTTCTTCAACAAGTGAAGAAACGGAGCTTAATTGGACCTCAGTTGGCATTCAAAATGCAACGTAAGAATAAGTCTCACTGCATTTGCAGACGGTTTTTCTTCCAACCCTACAACAACAACAACGGAAGCTTCTCAACCACTAACGTATCTTTGTGCAGGATACCATTTTTAAACAATTTTGAATTAATTTGATTAAATTGTTTTGAAAATGGAAAAATATTGTTTTGAAAATAAATTGTACTTAATTTTGAAAATCACCGGACTTCTTTTTATCAAAACCTAAGTCACTCAATTATTGACTTCTGTCATGGATTGAGGGGGAGAGTGATTTAAAATAAAATATTTTCAAACGATGTTTCTTCACAAAAGTTCCGTCTTGTACGATAATAAGTGGTGATCTAAAGATTTAATGTTATGTCATGGTATGATTTTTTTTCTTTAGAATCAAGGTCTTTCAAAATGAAATCTTTTCTGTTCTTGTTTGATTGTGAAATTGTTTTGTTTTACTTAAAAGATCTCTTAAAAACTATCATACCTGACACTAACAATCTTTAATGTCTTAAAATGGTCCATATCTGTCATCTTTCAAAATTGAATCTTGCCACGTCTTTCCCCAAATTTTTCTAAATGATTTAAATCAGTTGGGATCACAAATCTCAAATGGTTTGATATTTCTGATCGGGGTAGAGATCGTGATTTAAATCTCAAATATGTTTTAAATGGAATTGGTTTTAGTCCTTCAAAGGCACTCCTGCCTCCATGTGCCAAACGATTTCATACACAATGCACATGTTGAGGAGGAGGATTTATCCAAAAACATGATGAGTATTTAAACCAGGCCACATATTCTCCCATGTTTTATAAACCGTATTAAATCACTTGGGATCCAAAATCTCAAAGGGTTTGATATTTTTGATCGGGGGAGAATTTGTGATTTAATAATGAAATTTGATATAAGGTGATCGTTTGGATTCAATTGTGCAGGCTGCTCTCTCGTATGTGCTAAACGCTTTCGAATCTCGAAGCACATATTGAGGGGGAGCAAAACCATCGAGGTACAAAAGTTTTTTTAAAAGAGATTATAAAGTACCTTGATTGTGTTTTCAAATGGTTTTCTTAATGGATTTTGTGATTGTGGATGTGCTTCAAAAGAACTCTTGCCTCTATGTGATAAAAAAAAAAAAAAAAAAAAAAAAAAAAAAAAAAAAAATGTTGTCAAATATCCTATGCACATATTGAGGGGGAGAATTTTACCATGAAAATCAAATGGCTTTTTCGTATGAAAATTGTGATCAAAGAAAATATTTCAAAGTCCTCTTTCCTCCTTGTGCTAAACAATTTCTAAATCATACGCACATGTTGAGGGGAAGGTTTTCTAAATGATCAAAACTATTAAGGTACAAAATGCTTTGATCTCGTATCACAAGTACCTTGATTGTTTTTCCAAATGATTTTTCAATTGGTTTTAAGGAAGAATGAACTGTACCAAAAGACCGACCAATTTACTTTATGCATGGTGTTATAAGGATGGTTAGGTTACGTATTAGTTCCCACGATCCGCCAGAACCGGAGGGATCTACCAAGGGACAATCCACTAGATAGTGTAGAGTCCTTAGGTATATTGAAAAAAGGAGAAAAGTGAGGAATGGGAAGAGTGCAGACTGAGACTGAGCTAGTACTGGAATAAACCCAACAAGGTTCTAGTTATGAAGTCTCGGTAAGCACTGAAGGGGTTGAAGAATGAAAAAGAAATGAATGATAAAAGGGTGAAAAGAAATAGCCCTCCATCAATTCAACCTTAGGTCAGAAACCGGGTTCAATACATATGCTACTGGTGTTTACTAAGGTAACACTGGTATTGAAGACAAGACATCATGGACCCAGTGATGCACTGCACTAAAACTTCCCAAACCACTCAAGTTCCTCTTAAAAGGGCTTGTTTCATTCTCACGGGGAACCGACATTATCTATCGACTTTCTCTTAGAGATTGTTGATATTGAAGTAGGAGACCCTCTCCCTAGTCTCCGGCACAGGAACCAAATATGCACGATTGAGTCTAGAGCCAAGAGATCATCCACAATATCTCGTTAGGACACAAAATTAATGATGACTTGCTTTTTCACACAATGTGGAAAGTAAGTATATATTAAGAGTCCTACGCATTATCCTTGTGGTATTGCCAGAACATCCGAGTGATATGAAAATATTCACGATGAAGATGGAAATCCTTCTAGAGCCAACATCAAACAAGCTCTTGGTGGGTGACATGTGAGATCTTCTCGTAAGATCAAACTTGTGACAACTGGATAGAAACGATGGGGAGATTCATTCTTGAATCAACCTTGGTCCAGGATTGGAATTGACGAATACTTTTGGAAAAACCATTCGATGTGCAAACCTTCTTTTCTCTAGCACGTCAAATGTGTACTTATGTTTTCAAATTCAAAAAGTATTTCTGATTGAAAAAATACTTTTAGAAAAACCATTCGATGTGCGAATCTCTTCTTTTCGCTAGCACGTCGAATGTGTACTCATTCTCTAATACAAAAAGTATTTTGATTGAAAATTGATCTTTCTCATAAAACCTTCGTCGTATTGCAAAACTCTTTCTTCAAGCAATACACGATTGTTTTTCAAATCATTTTTCATCAATCAGTGAATCTCAATTCGCTGGTTCACTCACTCCGTGTTGTCTTCTTTGAGACGTTCCGGTTTGAGAACAGCTAGAACAGCTGCGAAACCCTGTCAAGGAGATTCTTAGGAATCCTACCTGATCACAGGCAGTACTTGTACTGATCAACGGGGAACCGTGGGCCGTGTACCTCAATTCGACGAAAGTGGTCAAAGACACTTTCGTGTGTTTTATTGCTAACTGTTGTTTGCAGGTACACTTGGACGGTTGCAGCTGATCAGAATTGAGGAGTCAATCCAAAGCCGCATGCTCACAGCATCCACACTTAATTGAAGAAATCATGACTGGTGCATATCTACATAACCTGGTTCTGATATTTTTATACTATGCTTCTGCTACGCTGCTGCAAATATCATGAACCAGTAAGGCTTCCGCTACTCTGATGGAAAGATGTCATGATTCAAAAGTGTGAGCATGTCGGTCCGAAAGTCACAACTTCACATGATGGCAACACAATAAAGGGTGATCCAGAGATTTAATGTGGCTGATGATCTCAATGAAAGCTCGAAGATCATCAAAGATGTGGATCAGTTAAAGGCCTCCACTAAAAGTACAAATCAGTGCGGACTTTGAAGAATCACTACTAAAGCACAAAGATTGTTGAAATGAAGAATTGAAGTCTACGAGCTCAAGAACAAAGATAAAATAGAATGCTAGGATTCAAAATGTAAAACATGGGGTGACCTCCCTTAGGGGGAGATTGTTAGGAATTAGAAAATTCCATAGTGAAGAGTCGGTCACCCCAAATGTTATCTAGCTTAAGTTAGCTCATAGACTTGTCGTTAGTTACGTTATTTATCAGTTTATTAGTTAGTTATTAGTTTAGTTTAGCGTAGAGCAACACCGTGGAGGAAGGACGGGTCTTTACCCACTGTATCCCTGATCCACAGGCCGATAGGAGGTCGTTGAGTCTGTAAGTATAAATACCCCTTCCATCCATGGAAGGGGTGGTGCTTGATAATCTAATACTCTACAATTTGTGTAAACCTCTAGCAAGAACACCCTCTCTCTCTCTACTTTCTCTCTCTAAAATGGAAAACATGTATTTTGATCTCCCAAGACCACCCGAATCATCTAACACAATAAAAATAACGATCCTACAATTAGATTCTAGAACTTGTTTTGTGATGCATTCCGAGATCGCAAGTGAGGCTACACTTGTGTAGTTAGGAATAACTAAATGATAAGAGGCATTAGGATAACCCTTGTTTGATACCTGTAATATAATTACTTCTTCCATATCGGTTGAGTAATTCCCCCCACACCCTTTGCGTTGTACTCATTTTTAGTACACGATACCCCTAGTTAACCCCTCAGAGCCTATCCTTTTCGCGGTTCTCGTGATATTTCGGTTTTTCCGGAATATCAATGAAGAGCATTGTTTACACCCACCCCCAAATATACACCCAAATCGCCTTAGCCTACCCCTTATGCACTCACTTTTAGTGCAATTATTTGTTATCACCCTAAACCCTTAGTTCAATTATCTAGTTGCTTGCATAAGTTGCTAAGTCGAGTCATATCTTTTGTATACAGTTTTGGGATGATTGGGATTCATGGGAAAAGTTAAAGTTTATGAAATGACGGGAAGGGAACGTTAAATTCAAATTCCCTTTGTTTGCATAATAATGTACCCCAAGTGTTTTGATCTTGTCAAATCGGGTCAAATTAGTGTTAGAATAATAAAAACTCAAGTGTAGGGATGTCCCTGTAGATCCCTAGTATTTTGATGTTATCGTAGAGGATGGTAGAGTAAAAGTGTATGAAAAAAAAAAAAAAAAAAAAAAAAAAAAAAAAAAAAAAAAACATACGGGCTACCATCCTACATCTATCTTTTAATTTATGTTTGTTTATTTCAGTTATCTAGAGTTTAGAGTGTCGAGTCTTGGCTTAGCAACGCCATTCTTCATATGCAGTTAACATAAAGATTTTTGACTTACCACCACTAAATAGCCTATCCCACCAAACCCTTATTTCCCTACCGTTAGCCTAACGTTACAACCCTTTAAAGACCTCTTTGATAGTCTTTCCTAGGTGCTTACACCAAAGCGATGGAGGTTTGATCTATTCTCAAGCCTATGGTAATCTATGTACTAGGACCGGTTAATGAGTGTTTATCTTCCATTTCCTATATTGTTATATTTCATTTATACACCTGAGAGAGATGTGAGTATCCAAACACCCCATGTGAGGTGCTAGTATGTAATTTCCGTGCTTGTTATGACTTTTGCGGGGCTTATATGTGTTGTGGACCGTTTTGAATTAATGCTGAATGACCCCTAACTTATAAATTAATTGGCTAAAAGCACATTTGCTTGAGGACAAGCAAATAACAAGTGTAGGGATATTTGATAAGGTTTTAAAAGGTACCATTTTGAGGGGTCGTTTAAGTCCTTATTTGATCACTTTTGTATCCGTTATTGCTTAATATCGTTCCTTTTCACTTTTTAGGTCTCGTGAAGGCAAAATGCTGGAATGGCACTTATTTGGACAGAAAGGCGCGAATATATGAAGAAAATGGCCAAAGTCGAAATCGAGACACTCACAGTCGCTGAATGTAGAAGGCGACGGCGTCAGGAGTTATTTGCGACGCCGTCGGAGAATTATTGTGACGGGTCAGAACTCAAAACTCGTGTTTTCAAGAGACGGCGTCTAGTTGTGAAAGAGTAGGCCGTCGCTACTCAGACGGCCTAGATGCGATCCAGACGACGTCAGAAGCTGAAGAGGACGGCGTCACGGACATAAGGTGACGCCGGCCAAGACGAAACCCTAATGGCGGCGACACGACGGCGTCACTAAACATAAGGTGACGCCGTCGCAATTGTAATCTTATATATAGAATCCGAATTTTTCAGTCTTGGTGTGGAGAGTCTTTGGAGTAAAAACCTAAAACCGAACCTAAGGTGTCTTGTACAGTATTTTAGGGTTTTTAACCCTATCTTACACCAAGATAAGTCTTTGCTTCATTAATTCAATTATGTCTTTGATTATTTGTGTGTATGCTTGCATGTTCTCCATGTCCGGCTAATTTATTTGTGTGTTTGCTTAGGAAGTATGAAACTTAATTATTGAATATTGATTGGTTGTTTCTTATCTTAGTTGACTAATGATCTAGTAATGCGATAGGTCATTCGTTGTGTACTTAATGCTTGATTCATCTTTGTGAACCTTAGAGTATGATTACCTGAGTGATTGTAGGCTAAAACATCCGAAGAGTGCCTTAGAGTAGGAGTCTATAATCTCTACGTGGATTTGTAGACAAGACCCTTTGGTAATTTCAAAGAGTTAGGGAGAAACGCATACCCTACAACTTTAGAAACACAACGCAACTAGGAATAAGACGTGACACTCAACCATCAATAGGAGATAATTAAGGAGTAATACAAACTAAGTAAACACATCTTTAAACTATCATACGAGCACACATTAATTAGACATAGACTCCTACAACCTTAGTTTAGATAATTAGATAATAGTAGAAGTAATCGGTAGAAATACCAACCCCCCAAATCCAATACCCGAGATTCGTACTTTTCCATTTTCATAAAATATAAAAAGATAAAAAATAATCTTCCTCAACCTTAACCTTAGCGTAGTAACTCCCTACTAGCATTCCTATTCCCCTAGAGAACGATATCAATACCCGTGGCTTACCCTAATTACTACACTACAACGATTAGGTTCACTGCCTAGGGTGTTATAAAACTTGCTCGAAGAAAAGGAAGTTTCCTTGACCCCGAACGACGCGTGTAGCGTTATCAAGTCTTGAAGGGATGGAGACCCACTTCAATGAAGAAATTGATGGCCTCATTGTAGGCTTGTATGGACTAAGTAACCAATTGAAAGGTTTTTCAGGTGCTCTTGATCAGGTGCAGCAGCTTCAGCAAGACTTTTTAAGCTGGAGCGCGGATAGGACAAGCCAAATGCTCCAGGAGATGCACCGGAGCCACCCCCGTTGGCATGGGACTCCCTATGTGTACCAGCCTGACATCCAGGACATTGGCATCCAGCAAGGAGCACGACCAAGACAGGGATGTGTGATTCCCCTGTTATTCGAACAATCTTTAAAACAATTTCAAAACAATTTACGTCTGTAATAACTTTAAAACTATGATATTTGTTGTGCCTTAATCAATAGTACCAGTAGGTACAAATTTTCTTAGTGTTTCTGTGTAGGTTTTGGAACTATGATGCAGTTACGGCGTAACTATGTAGGTTAGTTACGCCGTAACTAGTGGGCAGAAAGAATAGATTGAGGGCATTATAGTTAAGGCATAGTCACCGGATAAGATACGCATTAGCAACCTTCTGACCCACCTTCCAACCCTTAGTGAGACATCTTGGGCAAGCATTTGAGAGGGGAGTATATTTCTTTCTTAGTTATTTTTCATTTCTATTTTCTTTTCCTTTTTATTTTCGTACAAATGGGACTTTGTACACTTCAAGTGGGGGGATAGGAATAGAAATGAAGTGTATGATTAGCCTACTTTCCCTAATTTTCTAGATGGTTTTAATAATTTTGAGCTCTTTCTGAAAAATTTTGTCATGTTTTTAACCAATCTAGAATTACATATAGCCGAGCACACTATAACCCTTAATGTCATTGGTGAGATTTAGCCTTTCCGTTTCCCCTATTTTACCCAAATCTACCAAATATTGAGTGTGCCGATAGTATTGTAGACTTTAGAACTTGGCTTTTACATCACTTCGAGACCATAGACGAGTAGTGTATCAAATTATCTTGGTGCATTTGGAAAAGGTAATTTCAAGAGGCAAATGTTTTAGGATTAAACCCAAATAGCCCATATGTATTTACTTGTGTGCGTTTATCGATTAGTCGCATTGGCTTTTTGACCTCCGTGATATCCCTTTTTGTTACACTCATCCTTAGTGCAAGATACCCCTAGTTACACCTATTTGAGCCTATCCTTTCATTTTCTAACCCTTATTTTCGTTACACCTTTACATCTTAGTCTACAGTGTAGTCTTATCTTATGATCTTGAAGTCATTGTTCACCCTAGTTCAAGGTTCGAGTGAAAGTTTTGGAAAGCACGCTAAATTGAAGTCATCCTATTAAAGATCATTGAAGATCCCACAATATTCCCCTTATGTTCATCTCAAGTGGGGGGATAAGTTAGCAAAAAAAAAAAAAAAAAAAAAAAAAAAACAAAAAAAGAAAAAAAAAACAAAAACTATTGTAGCACTATGATACGTGGTTATGAGATATTAGCATCGAGAAACACCTCGATCATATTCGAAGATTGGAAGTTAGTCAAGACACCATCGGTTCTCGGATATGGAAATATATTCAAATGGTGCATTCCCCTGACGCATAATGATCTTGTTTTCGTATCTTGAAGTTGAACCTTGAATGAACGGTGGGGAGATGGCGACTTGGTTTTAAACTAAGACTATTTGTTTTATTTTTCTTTACACTCATTAAAATATTCCATGCCTTACCTAACCCTTTTTGTCGTGAAGCGTGTCTAGGTGATGCGGCGAGCAATCCTTGATGTCTTGGCCTTGGATTTTGTCATGTATCATTGATTTTGTCCACTTCGCCGTGACACGTTAGTAATGACACTTCTCCCATAGCCTTTGAATCACTATCAACCCAACATTTCTTTCTAAGATTGTCTTGAACTTAGCTCTAGCGGTGGAGAAGTATGTAATTGCCAAGCTTATGATAGAATACTTGCTATGCCCGTGAAATTGAGTGATCACCTCGAAATTAACACTTAGATTAGGTTGAGCGTAAGAGTGTTTTCGTTCCTATTTCGTGAGGTGTCCGGCTATTATAATTATTCTAGTATGGAAATCTTAACTGTACATTCCATGGTTTACTCCGAGGATGTATCTTTTACAAATCTAAAAAGTCTACTTGAGGGCAAGTAGAGTTCAAGTGGGGGATATTTGATAACATCAAATAATCCTGATATTCTAAGCGTTAATTTCTCCCTTTATCGTCACATTATGATTAAAATGCTATTAGAAACATCCTTATTCCTTATTATTTCATTTCAGGAACTATTTCATGCAAGGAAGCGGTCTTTCGACATTTCTAAGCCCAAGGATGACTTTCTCTTACATTTTCTGAAGTCCACGGCGTAACCAAGTGATGAAGTTATGCCATAATAAAGTTTGTGAAGAAAACGACGTAACAATATGGTGGAGTTACGCCGTAACAAGACCTCAGAACAATTTATGAAGAATACGGCGTAACAATGGTGTGGACTTAGGCCATAATGTGACTACAGAACATGATGCATCAACTTTACAAAGACTACGGCGTAACCCTCAGCTCAGGTTACACCGTAACAGCAGATAAACATCAGATTTAAAAAGACTACTGCGTAATCCTCAGCTCAGGTTACGCTGTAACCATGGATAAGTACAAGATTATGAAGAGTTACGGCATAACTAGTTAATAAATATTACGCCGTAACTAGTATCCAAGCCTATAAATAGAGGAAGTTTTCATCAGTTTTAGGCATCTCTCCTTTCTCAAACCTTTCTAGGGTGGAGTATGAAGAACAAAGTTCTTGCCTACGATTTCCTTTGTATTCGAGTTTGGATTCCTTTTATATTTTTCTAGGGTTTATATTATGGATTCATGTTATTAATTTAAGTTTACATTTATATTATTGATATTCTCTTTATTTCTTTGTAGACATTTACTAGCCTTGTCATAGATCGTTAGTCTCGGTAATATTATAAGCTTGCTAGTATCTAAAGGGCTGGGAGAATTGACCAACTGACCTCAGCCTAACATGTTGCGAAGTATGGAAGGAATTGGCCATAGTACAACCATTCTTCGTGTGCGAACTGGCCAAATGATCACCTATCAAGTGGAGGTATTTAAGAAGCTGGGGGAAATCTAAGTTCCTAACGGCCGGGTTTCCATAGACTAGATCTAGTAGATTTGGCCCTTAATGACTGCTATTAGGTTACCGAATGATCTCGGGTGACCTGTTCATCTTTGTGAGGAATCTAAGAACCATAGGCCATGACGAATTAACAATTAACCACTATATTGATCCTTTATATCGAGAATCAATTCTTATTTGTAATCTTTATTAATCTTTGCTTTTCTATCTCTTTATCCTAAATTCTTATGTCTGTGTGATTGGAATAATTAAATCTATCTTATCATATCAATATCATATCACTTCTAATCATCTTAGTTCTTTCAAGATCACAACTCTCTTAGGACGACACTCGGATTTACCTAAGGCTTTACTTCAACTGATTGGGTTCTCTGCCCGTTAGTATGTGTTTATCCTATGTGGAGTTTGATAGACTCCTTGAGATCGTTTAGAGCACTAGGGTTTGACAATAACATATGCAACGCAGCGGAATAATAAGAACATTATATATTATTGACACAAGGTTTTTCATTATAATCATTCCAAGCCTCAAATATTATATGATCAGAATAATACGGTTACACTTAACTTGTAACAGGGATCAAAGATCCTTGAGGCTAAACTAAACAAACTCTAACCCTAGACGTTTATAGGAACACGTCTAGGTTACACACAAACACATTTAATGACTACATTATAGAAGACTTATATATAAAACCTACACCACATGTCCTCTTTATATACCAGAGGATTAGGTTTACAAAATACTACGAAGGACTATTAAGTAAATCTTCTTTTGCAAGAAAGTCCTTCCATCTTTTTGTAGGTTTCATCTCTTTCACTTTAAGTCCCTTTGTTTCATTCTTGTGTTTATTTTGTCTCATCAAATCCAAGGAACCTAAAACCCAACAATCTTCCCCTATTTGATGATGACAAAACAAACAAAGTCGTGTACGAACTTCCCTAGACGAAGTAGCAGAAGTTGAGATGAAAACATCTCCCTAAATGAAACAAATCTTGTCTTCCTTTGTCTTCCCCTTAATCCATGCCATCGCACTCCAATATTTCTTCCCCTTTTTGTTATCAACAAATAGAGAATATAAGCAGTAGAAACTTCCCCTTGAGTGATGCATGAAAATTATCCTTCAAATCAGTAAGCTCTATGTAATGATCACTAGTGAAGAAAACCAAGTATAACGAATTTGATGAAGAGGTAAAATAACCCAAACTTGTATCTTATGTCTTGTTTATCCACGTGACTCCAAACTTATACTAACACCATATAAGTAGACCGCAATATCATGACAAAATCCTCATCTTCAATGAGACACTGAGCACTAAAATGTAACTCCTTTAAGTGATAGTTAACTAGGTCTTCATCCATCCACCCCTTGACCTATGAAAACTAGATTTTGCAAGTCTTCGTCAATATCCTTTAAGCACGAACAAGTTATCTACAAAGTGTAACACCCACTTTGAGATATGATAAGAACACAAACCTGTGAAACTCAACTACAACATCAAATTAGTGATATTCAACCGTCTTCGTAATCAACTAATCCAATAAACCAAATACGAGCCTTTTTAAAACTTTAAGATCAAATAACCAAACTCCTTGTGTGTGTGAACCAAAATCCTATGTGTGTGTCATCAAAAATATCAGTACCAAAAACATGTACAGGTTCCCCTCAATTCCAAATCCTCATTAACATAAACGAATAACGCAAGAAACACCAGCAGTGGAATTGAGATAACACTAGCAGTGGTTTCGAGAAAACACTAGGAGTGGTTTCAGAAAAACACTAGAAGTGGTTTCAGAAAAACACTAGAAGTGGTTTCGAGAAAACACTATTAGTGGTTTCGAGAAAACACTATCAGTGGTTTCGAGAATACACTATCAGTGGTTTCGAGAATACACTATCAGTGGTTTCAGAAAACACTAGAAGTGGTTTCGTAAAAACACTAGGAGAGCTGCTTCTAACCATGAATCATAAACACCACACAATGTATAAACAACCTCCATCAAGAATTAGAACAAGTAACACAAATTCAAGAAGTTGAATATGCATGAAAACCCAAAAATTCGAATTATTAAACCAGTTTCTGAAAACCCTTCAGCAGCCAACTTCGACAATGAATAACTTTTTACTGGAAGCTCAGATCGAAAATCCCTTCAGTGAAAAGTTAGATGAATATATAGAGAACGTCCACCTAAAATTTCGTCACGATCCAACGGTTAACGAAAAAGTTATGATCGTTACAAAACAGTGCTGCAGAAACATATACGAAAAATTTCAGCTTCGAATTTTTTCTTCTTTTCGCCATTCTTCGACCAATAAAACCTTGCGAATCCCTAGGTAACGAGCTCCCCAAGCTCTGATACCAATTGTGGAGTTTGATAGACTCCTTGAGATCGTTTAGAGCACTAGGGTTTGACAATAACATATGCAACGCAGCGGAATAATAAGAACATTATATATTATTGACACAAGGTTTTTCATTATAATCATTCCAAGCCTCAAATATTATATGATCAGAATAATACGGTTACACTTAACTTGTAACAGGGATCGAAGATCCTTGAGGCTAAACTAAACAAACTCTAACCCTAGACGTTTATAGGCACACGTCTAGGTTACACACACACACATTTAATGACTACATTATAGAAGACTTGTATATAAAACCTACACCCCATGTCCTCTTTATATACTATAGGATTAGGGTTTACAAAATACTACGAAGGACTAATAAGTAAATCTTCTTTTGCAAGCAAGTCCTTCCATCTTTTTGTAGGTTTCATCTCTTTCACTTTAAGTCCCTTTGTTTTATTCTTGTATTTATTTTGTCTCATCAAATCCAAGGAACCTAAAACCCAACATCCTAAGTTTATCTCAGTTTTATAAATATTAAAAGCAGGATGAAATAGCAAATCACTAGTCATGTAATTCCTATCGCTTTATTAAGACTAAAGTTTAACTCGTAAATGCCATAAAAAATTTTAAATTTAGTGCTAAAATTGCCCTAACAAATATTTCTCATAGTTTATTACATAATTTACCAAGGACAAGACAAAAATCAAATGAGTGAGTAGTTTTTAAGTTCCTGTTTTATTCTCCCTCCCTACACTTAAACTGAACATTGTCCCCAATGTTCCCCGAAAGTATCAAATTTATGATAAAGGAAGGTAAGTTAAAAGAGAAAGAAACTAGTACTCCCTGATTAGCTTGGTAGGATATGTATGAAGTTGCGGTTAAATCCTCCTCCAAGAAGAATGAGGAAGTAATAAGTGCTTCCAATATGTGTTTCTTCTTCTTGTCTAATATAACCTGCACTCTTATAAGAAAATGAAACGAAACCTCGCGTAAAATCGGCGGTAAAACTATATTTGAAACAAAACTAAACTAGAAAGCGAATAAGATATAATTCTTGTGGAATGGATGGTTGCAGTTATTCTGGAAAATTAAGAATTGGGAATTTTCAAAAGTCACAAGTTACATAGAAAACAAAATTGATATTATGTTTCTACATTGCCTGACGTCGTCAGGTGTTAATCCTGACGCCGTGAGGTTGTCCTGACAGAAAGTGGTCTGATGCGTTTTTCTAGAAAATTTCAAGAAAATTTACCTCATTAAAAACTGGAAAAAATCCTGCAAAACATCCATTATGACTCAATACAAGCATTTGACTCTAACAAACACACAAATATATACAATTCTAATTATTGCTAATCTCATGTTCAAGTTCTTAAAAACATATGTGATCTTCCCTACACTTATCTTTTTGTAAAATACCTTTATATGCAATTTAGACAAAGTTAAAAACAAAATAAAGAATTTTCACAAAATCTAACATGAGAATAAACAACAATGAAAAAGATATATAAACACACAAACAAAATTGAAAAACAAAACAAGCAAAAAATTAAGCATGGGTTGCTTCTCATGAAGCACTTTTCTTTACTTATGAGTCTTGTAGCTAGACTCGAAGTCGTGCCCCTACGCGACATCCTTACCATCATCTTCTTCATTCACTAGGTCCTTATCATAAGCTTTTACACGTCGTATGTTTACCGTGAACTCCTTCCCATCAACATCAAATAGCACAATGGTTCCACTTCTTTTTGCCCCTTTCACCATATAAGGGCCACACCATTTTGGCTTACTCCTTCCTTTGAGTGCTTTTAATCTTGAATTAAACAAGAGCACCTTGTCTCCTTCCGCAAACTCTTTAGGGCTCTTAACTCCTTGGTCACGTCCTTCAGTATCGCCTTCTTCATGACGGTTCCCGTGAAGTTTTTCCATGGTTAAGTTATGCCCTATTATATGTTTATCTCGTTTCCATTCTCCTAATTCAATCCCCTTATCCTTGTACTCCCTAATCTTTTTATCCCATTTAATAATTTTTCTCCTAATTGCGCTATTGTGAACTTGCGAATCATGGTCATCTCTTCTCTTTTCCTTAAACTTCAAGGGATATCTTGGAGCTATAGGTATCCTAACCTTGCTTTTCCCGCTTTTAAGTACCATAAAACCCTCACCACATTTGATTGTTGCCTTAGCGGTGGCTAAGAAAGGTGTTCCGAGAATGAGCGGCATGTGTTCATCTTCCTCAATATCAACAATTGCAAAATCCACCGGATAGATGCTACTAGCAACCGCAATTAATACATCATCTGTTATTCCTAAGGGGTAAACATATGAATGATTGGCTAAGGAAAGTCTAAGATTAGTCTTGGTTGGTTTCTCCTTAGTCAACTAATTACAGATTGATAACGGCATTATGCTTACATCGGACCCCTGGTCAGCTAAGGCTTTTATATCTTCTAAGTCACCAATGCTACATGGTATTATGAAGTTCCCACAAATTTCCTATTTTTTCGCTACTGGTTTCTTAAGGAGTGCCACGTACAAAGGCCCCATAGGCATAGTATCATATTCTTCCTCCTTTATTCACCTAATAAGGTCTTCCTAAGAGCATCATTGTACCTAAAATTGTTTACTTGGTTAACAATGTTTTTCCTATTGATTTCATGCTTAAGGTAGTGCCCTACAATTTTAGGTTTATCTAATTCCTTAGCCTTGCCTTCATCCTTACCACTTGAGCTATTTTTGTTAGTTCCAATATCTTTTTCCTCAACTACCCCATCCTTATCACGAACAATGAAAATGGCGTTAATGAACATAGTGGGGGCAGTGCGGTCATCATTCCTTACTAACACCTTCTTGGGAACCTTCATCTTAGTGTACTCGTTCACCAAGTTCATCATCTCAGCTATTTTCGTCTGCATTTCTTCCCTTTTTCTATAAACTTCTTCCTCAAATTTAGCAAATCTCTCCGAGTGAGCCGCCATATATTCTCTCATTTTTGTTTTGAAGCTTGGTGGAAGTGGTATTGGTGAGGTGGAACGAAAGCGTTTTAGGGAAGCAGGGTTTCTTTCGCGACTAGGCGATTCAGAGGGGTGTTGGGTTACTGGCTGATTCAGCAAAATTAACCGTTGATCGAGGTATTGGTCCACACACTTTCTTTTGTCTTTTAACTAGATAGTCGATATTTTTTTCAAGAGCACAAAGTTGCTCTTCGGTGATGTTAAAAGACCTACAAGGTACCGATATGGCCTTTACCGTGCTTTTAGGAGTTTCGTGAGATTTACTCCAATTTTCGTAGGTCTGACCGGCGAGCTCTTCAATGATATCCCATGATTTTTCCGCATTGAGATTGCTAAGCCTTCCGGTGGCCGCTCGGTCAATGGATCGCTTTGTGAGGAAATTGACTTAATTTAAATTTTTTGGATTTGGAGCCGAAATCAATGTCGTGATGAGGGACTTTATGGAGTAAGTCCTTTAATCGATTCCACGCCTCATAAAAGGTTTCACCTTGACGTTGTTGGAACATCAAGATGTCATTCTTTAGCTTGGTAGTTCTCCCATATGGGAAAATTGGTCGAGGAAACGGGTGGTGAGATCATCCCAACTTGAGATGGATCCTGCGGGAAGTCGCTCAAGCCAATTACTAGCTTGGTCTCGTAGAGAGAATTGGAAGAGACGCAAGCACGTGGTCTCCCGAGTGGTAGCATCAAGGTCAATGGAGTCAACGATTTTAAGGAAATCCTTGAGATGCTGATTAGGATCTTTGGAACGAAGAATGCACATCCATTTTCCACCATCCGGATGGTGTCGGATTGCAGGGCCGTATTTTAAGCTTGAAGTGGGAGCTCAATGGTGTTCCTATAGCCTTGATGGCTTGGTCTAGAGTATTCACCAAGATTACGGATTTTTATCGGGTCGAGTGGTGGTTGATTGAGTGGAAGTGGTTGATGTGGTTGATGATTTGGTGGATCGTTGTTGGGTGGGTTATCACCTTCCATGATGAAAAGTGATGAGGCTACGAACAAAAGCACGAAGAAAAAGATAGACTACAAGGAAGCTAATGAAAAAGAGAAAAAATATCACTTGATAGGAATCAAGCGAGTAGACCTAAACAAGATAGAAATCTAACTAGCTATTCTATTCCCCGGCAGCGGCGCCAAAAACTTGATAGCGGGGTTCGGGGTCGAAAATACTTCCTAATCATTGTAGTGTAGTATGGGGTAAGCCCAGGGGATTAATCCATTCTTTAGGGGATTAGAGATGCTATGAAGAGATGTATGACGAGAAGGTAAGGTTCAGGGAGATCTTTTTGGTATTTTATGTTTATTTGAAAGAAAGGTAAATATATCGCTTCTACCGATTTTAACTACTTTTAATAAAACTAATTAACTAATTAAACTAAGGATAGATTATGCTAATGTAGGTGTGCTCTTATGATGATTAAAAATGTGTTAACTTAGATGTTCTTACGCCCTGGTTATCTCTTATTGGTCGGTTGAATTGTCACATCCTCATCTTAATTGGTGCGTTTTATTCCGTTTGGTCATAGGGGGTGCCTAATTCCCTAGTTCATTGAATTGAAACTCTCCTCTAGACTATCCGGGATCGCAAAGTACCTAAGTATCTCCCCTGAATACTCTACTATCAACAAGCTACAACTCAGGCAATAAACACAACGATGTCCTAGGTGCACTCCTAAGCTTTTTGCTATTTAGGACGTTCAAGCTCGCAACAATTAAAGAAGAAGCCATTTTTCCTTACTCTAGCGTCTACCAATTAAGACAAGAGACAACCTAACAATAATTAACAACTAGGTTTCATAGATCTAAGCAAACACAAGGATAATTTAGCTACTCATGGTAAACAAGCAAGCATACACACATACAATTAAACATGGGGTAGACATAATGATAATATGGATTAACAAACTTATCTTATGATGTAAAGAAGGGTATAGAACCATAAAATACTATCCAAGTTGGACTACAACTGAATTAGGGTTTGCTCTCCAAAGTTCTCCCTCTCTAAATGCAAAAAAATCGAATTCTATATATAGATTTACAAATGCCACAGCGTCGCCTTTCGCTAGCGATGCCGTTATGTCTCCGTCATTAGGGTTTCGTTTGGGCCAAGTCATCATTGGGACGGCGTTAGTTGATAAGTGTGACGTCGTCAGTCTTCATGAAGGACGTCATCTGAGATTGGTTCTTGGGCATCTAGTGTGGAAAATAAGGGGGACGCCTTCCAGAGTTTAGGCGTGACTCCGTCAGGTTGTAGAACCAAAATTTCCCCTGAGCCGTCGCTTGTAATTTGATCAAAAATCTTATATAGGGACGGCGTTGCCCTTTGATTGGGACGCTGTCAGGCTTGAAAATCTGCTTGAGTTTTGACTTTGTCGTTTTCTTCATCTTTTCGCTCCTTTTCGTCCAAATATGCTTCATTCCAGCATTTTGCTTCCAAAAGACCTAAAATGTGAAAAGTAACAATTTTAAGTAGTAACGGGTATAAAATGTGTCAATTTAGGGCTTAAATGACCTCCTAAACGAGTAACATTATAAGTATTAAAACCTGGTCAGAAATCCTGCATCAGCATTCAACTAAACGACATCTCTATTCTTTGCGACAACAAAGGAGCTATCAACAAAACGAAGAAAATTGACAAAATCAAATTCTGACCCAAGGTGCCCTACGAGAACACGGACGGAACCAAAAATTTGGTTCCGTCGTATCCGTGTGTCCCTGGTCAAAACTTTAGACAGCATAAAACAAACATCCTCTTCTCCATATTTAAACATAGTCGACCTAAACTCTATTCTAGCTGAATAGAACTCACAATTTGGCGAATTACTCCATCAAATATGTGCTCCAAACACTACTGTAAGTACTTTCACCAAATTTTTCTTCTAATTCTGAGTCTAGGGTTTCTATTTTATACACAAAACCAAAACTTGGGGATTATGTATTATGAAGTACATTTGTTAATTATACAACTACTCATGTTTCCTTTAGTTAGTAATTGCATCAAGAAACGCATAAAACTAATTTGCTAAAAACCGCATGCTAAATCTTTGTAAAAACTTCTCACGATTAGGATACAAAAATTTTCTTTCACATTGTTCATACAAATAAAAACGTTATGTTTATACAAAAAAGGAGGTACATAATAAATATGTATTTTTGGGTACATTCATTTGAAGCTACATTGAATTAGGAGTGTTTGGGTTATCTCTCATTTCGTTACAAATTGCTAAAGAATTTCTTTTATGCATTGAAAGAGTCGAGATAATCGCACCTCTACATTGTCCCCATGTAGACACACACTAGAATATCACAAAATGATTTTCGCATATTTTAACTAAAAATGTTAATTATGTATCTCTAGGAACAAAAATGCCTCCCGCCAATAATTATGACCACAAGGACACTCTCGCCTACATAACTCCTCATCATAGGACTAAGGGACTTAGTAAAACACAAGTTAAAATCTTTAAGGCTCTAGAAAAACGTTTTGATGGATCTTAACACACAACTTGTGTTATTGATACTTTGAGTTATATTAATAAGTACGCGGAATATACTTAGTAATACTTAGAAGATGGATTGTATGATGTAATGTAAGTGAGAACAATGTAACACAAAGCTTCAATATTATTGAGAATAATACGAGTGATCTTGCTTATCACTAGGGTTACACCTTGAAGCATACGTACTTAGAACAATGACCTAGGATCTCCTTTTATAGCACAAGGAGTCCTCTACAAGATAAGTATAATGTTAACTATATAGAATATACACAAGATCTTTTCTATACTTATCTATACACGAATACATAACAATTATCCTAATAGCAGTGGTAATAATATGTACTAGCAGTGGTAATCAGTTTCCACTGCTAGTGCATTCTTCAGCAGGGTCTTCCACAAGCTTATCAGTAGTAACTGTTAGCTTTATTCCCAACAATACTCCCCTAAACTTATGATTTCTCTGCAAATCAATAAGTTTCTTCAATCTGCATCATCTCTAAGGATTTGGGAATTCTTCCAAACACTTCACTTTCTTCTTAACGCTTAAATATACACTGATCTTGAATAGCTCTTGAACATTGATCTTGAATCCTATGTATCAAAGCTCTTACCTTCTCATTATCTTCATGAACCCTTAATGTTGTAGATAACATCACAGTGAGAATTCCAGCTCTGAGTGGGTATTCTTTCTCAGCAAACATAAATGCATCCACTCCTTCTTTTGTAGAAACATGATGAACTTCACATGAATCATAGTAAGTCCATGTAGTACCAAAACATTGAGCTTCAAACTTCCAAAAATTACCATTAACATCTGGTTCATAGAGCCTTCTTAGATCAACCCATAACTGCATTTCCTTCATATCTTTAAGCTAGTCAGCATCAAACCTTTCTTGAACTAATCTCCACAATGTATCAAGATCAACTCTGTCACATGCTTTGATGAGTTCTTCAAACTGAATGAATGATGAAGTTTCACCACCTAGCCTTGTAATCTTCCATGTTAGAGCAAAATTGCTAGCTGTATACACTTCCCAATCAACAATAGGATGTCTGCCTTGCAGTGGGTCAGGATAAAAATCTTCTTCTTCAATCAAAATCATATCAGTCAGCTGTTCTTCAGTGAATTTCTCAGATTGAACTTCTTGTTCTTTAGCAAATTTTGTTTTCTTATGTGTCTGAGGTTCACTATCTTTAGTTTTTCTCTTCAGATGAGGATATCTTCTTTCTTCTTCTTCAGAGTTCATAGGAATAAAGTCTTGATCTTGCCTTTTAACTCTGTAGTAGATACCTTCAACCTTATCATCAGTTATCCCTTTGAACTGATTCTTTTTCCAGCCACCAACACTGCAACAATAATCTTTCATCATTGAGATAACTTGTGCCTTGGTTGGTTGGCTTGGTTTCTTTTGACCCTTTCTGACTGAAACAATTGCATCTTGAAGTGCTTGGCTATTCTTCATTTGAATGAAATCCTTCAACTGTGCAGTTCTTTGTTCTTCAGTTAAAGATTTATCTGCAACTAGGTCAATTGCCTTCTTCTGGACTACTGGATCATTCGCAATCAAGAAATCAATTTCTTGTTCTGTAGGTACATAAGTAAACTCTGGAGCCTTTTCTCTGAAAATTGTAGGTGGAACAGTGGAAACTGGATCTTCATCCATTGGATCAGTGGTTTCCATCCTATCCAGCCTTTTAGCCTCCATGAAGTCTGCAATCTCCATCTCATCCAGCCTTTTCTTATTTGCAACTTCATCTTCAGTGAGCTTTCTAGCAACTTCTGCATCATGAGCAATTTGAGCTTGTTTTCTCATTGAAACTTTCCTTCTTGATTGCTCTTCACTCTGCACAACTGTTTACCTTTCTCCTTATTCTTCTTTTCAATTTCTTCCTCTGTAGTGGTAATATCTTGTCCAGCAGTGGGAACTGTTTGCTCTGCAGTGGGAATTGTATCAGTGGAAGTTGCTTGCTCTGTATGCTGTTGAGGAACTTCTTCTTGAGTATCAACTTCCTCAGTAACTCCAAAATCAAAATCACCTTCATCTCCAAAGTCTATTTCCTCCCCTTGGTTTCAGCAACTGTTTTCCTCCCCTGTTTGGGAGAATTCCCAAAGTCTTCACTGAAGCCCTCTGAGTCACCATCATGAGGTGAGGATGGAGATGATATCACTATCTTTGCAGGTCTCTTTGTCTGTTTCAACCCCTGCAACTCTTTCTTCAAAGTCTGAATCTCTTCTTTCAATTGTGTAACATCCTTGGCATTTTGCTCCTTTACTTGTGCCAAGTATTTCTCCAGAGATTCAACATGCTTAGTTAACCTGGTACAAAGTTCCATCAATTTCATAGGTTGCCCACTGCCCTCAACACTTCCAACTGTGTGACCTGTTGGGAGAGGTGAATCATAGGGCATTTGCTCAGACTCACTCCTAGTTGGACTAGGTGGAAGCCTGGAGCCGCCACTGCTTGTTCCTAAACCAAGAGGATCAGGGACTGTAGGATCGTAATATTTATTGTGTTGATGATTCGGGTGGTCTTGGATGATGGAAATACATGTTAGCCATTAGAGAGAGAAAGGATAAGAGAGGGTGTTCTTGGTAGAGACTTGCTTTGTAAATTATCAAATGTTAGATTTAGAAGCACCACCCCTTCCATGGATGGAAGGGGTATTTATAGTTACAAAGCTTACGTCCTCCTGTCGGACTGTGGATCAGGCATACAGTGGGTAAAGACCCGTCCTTCCTCCACGGTGTTACACTAAACTATTCTACGCTACAAACTAACTAATAAACTACTAAATAACGTAAATAACTACACGTCTACGAGCTAACATATACTAGACCATAATTGGGGTGACCGACACTTTAACATGGAATTTCCAATTCCTAACAATCTCCCCCTAAGGGAGGTCACCCCATGAAATACATTTTGCATCCTAGCATTCTATCTTTGTCATTTGTTCTGAGCTCGTAAACTTCAATTCTTTAAATTACGCAATCTTTGTGCTTTTTGTAGCGATTCTTCAAAGTCCGCATATTTTTGTACTTTAAGTGGAGGCCTTTAACTGATCCACATCTTTGATGATCTTCGAGCTATCATTGAGATCATCAGCCACATTAAATCTCTAGATCACCCTTTATTGTGTTGCCATCATGTGAAGTTGTGACTTTCGGACCGACATGCTCACACTTTCGGGATCATGACATCTTTCCATCAGAGTAGCGGAAGCTTTACTAGTTCATGATATTTGCAGCAGCATAGCAGAAGCATAGTATTAAAATATCTGAGCCAGGTTCTGTAGATATGCACCAGTAATGATTTCTTTAATTAAGTGTGGATGCTGTGAGCATGCGGCTTTGGATTGACTCCTCAATTATGATCAGTTGCAACCGTCCAAATGTACCTGCAAACAACAGTTAGAAATAAAACACACGAAGGTGTCTTTGATCGCTTTCGTTGAATTGAGGTACGCGGCCCACGGTTCCCCGTTGATCAGTACAAGTACTGCCTGTGATCAGGTAGAATTCCGAAGAATCTCCTTGACAGGGTTTCGCAGCTGTTCTAGCTGTTCTCAAACCGAAACGTCTCAAAGAAGACAACACGGAGTGAGTGAACCAGCGAATTGAGATTCACTGATTGATGAAAAATTGATTTGAAAACAATCACGTATTGCATAGAAGAAAGAGTTTTGCAATACGACGAAGGTTTTATAAGAAAGATCAATTTTCAATCATAAATACTTTTTGTATTTGAAAAGAGTACACATTCGATGTGCTAGAGAAAAGAAGAGATTCGCACATCGAACGGTTTTTCCAAAAGTATTTTTTTTCAATCAGAGATAATTTTTGTGTTTGAAAATATGAATACACATTCGACGTGCTAGAGAAAAGAAGGTTTGCACATCGAACGGTTTTTACAAAAGTATTCGTCAATTCCAATCCTGTACCAAGGTTGATTCACGAGTGAATCGCCCCATTGTTTCTATCCAGTTGTCACAAGTTTGATCTTTAGAAAATATCTCACATGTCACCCACCAAGAGCTTGTTTGATGTTGGCTCTAGAAGGATTTCCATCTTCATAGTGAATATTTTTACATATCACTCGGATGTTCTGGCAATACCACAAGGATAATGCGTAGGACTCTCAATATATACTTACTTTCCACATTGTGTGAAACAGCAAGTCATCAATAATTTTGTGTCCTAACGAGATATTGTGGATGATCTCTTGGCTCTAGACTCAATCGTGCATATTTGGTTCCTATGCCGGAGACTAGGGAGAGGGTCTCCTTCTTCAATATCAACAATCTCTATGAAACAAGCCCTTTTATGAGGAACTTGAGTAGCTTGGGAAGTTTAGTGCAGTGCGTCACTGGGTCCATGACGTCTTGTCTTCAATACCAGTGTTACCTTTGTAAACACCAGTAACATATGTATTGAACCCGGTTACTGCCCTAAGGTTGAATTATTGGAGGGCTATTTCTTTTCACTCTTTGCATATTCATTTCTTTTTCATTCTTCAACCCCTTCAGTGCTTACCGAGACTTCATTACTAGAACCTTGTTGGGTTTATTCCAGTACTAGCTCTGTCTCAGTCCACACTCTTCCCATATCTCACTTTTCTCCTTTTTTCATCATACCTAAGGGCTCTACACTATCTAGTGGATTGTCCCTGGGTAGATCCCTCCAGCTCTGGCGGGATCGTGGGAACGAATACCTAACCTAACCATCCTTATAACACCATGCATAAAATAAATTGGTCGGTCTTTTGGTATTGTTCTTTCCTTCTCGAAACCAATTGAAAAATCATTTGGAAAATCAATCAAGGTACTTGTGATATAAAATCAAAACATTTTGTACCTTAATTGTTTTGATCATTTAGAAATGCTCCCCCTCAACATGTGCATATGATTTTGAAATTGTTTCGCACATGGAGGCAAGAGTTCTTTTGAAATAAATTCTTGATCACAATTTCCATGGAAAAAGCCATTTGATTTTCTTTGGTAAATTCTCCCCCTCAATATGTGCATAGGATATTTGAAATCATTTTATCACATAGAGGAAAGAGTTCTTTTGAAGCACATCCACGATCACAAAAGCCATAGAGAAAACCTTTAAAACTCAATCAAGGTACTTATGATAAAACATTGAAACCTTTGTACCTTGATAGTTTATTTTCTTTTTAAATGCTCCCCCTCAATATGTGCATCAATTAATGAAAACGTTTAGCACATATGGGATAGCAGCCTCCACTTTGAGTCAAAACGATCACTTTAAATCAGATTTCATATTTAAATCACATTTTCTCCCCCGATCAAAAATATCAAATCCTTTGATATTTTGGATCCCAAGTGATTTAAATAGGTTTAGAAAACATGGGAGAAAATATGCCTGGTTTAAATTCTCTTCTGGTTTTAGGTTAAATGCTCCTCCTCAATCATGTGCATCATGTGTTTGAAATCGTTTGGCACATGAAGGAGGGAGTGCTTTTGAAACAATCACCCTTTTAAAACCGATTTGAGATTTAAATCACGACCTCTCCTCCGATAAAAAATTTCAAACCTTTTGAGATTTGTGATCCCAATTGATTTAAATCATTTAAAAGATTTTGGGGAAAGACGTGGGAACATTTAATTTTTTAAATTGACTAATGAGGACCAATTTAAGACATTAAAGATTGTTAGTGTCAGGTATGATTGTTTTAAGAGATCTTTTTAGGTAAAATAAAACAATTTCACAATCAAACAAGAACAGAAAAATTTTTATTTTGAAAGATCTTTGAGTTTTAAAGAAAATTATACCATGACATAACATTAAATCTTTAGATCACCACTTTATTTCGTACAAATCAGAACTTTTGTGAAGAAATATCGTTTGAAAATATTTTATTTTAAATCACTCTCCCTCTCAATCGATGACCGTAGTCGATGATTGAGTGACTTAAGTTTTGATAACATGAAGTCCGGTGATTTTCAAAATTAAGACCAATTAATTTTCAAAAACAATATTTTCCATTTTCAAAACAATTTAATCAATTTTTTTCAAAATTGTTTAAAAATGGTATCCTGCACAAAGATACGTTAGGTGGTTGAGAAACTTCTGTTGTTGCTGTAGGGCTGGAAGAAAACCATATGCTGATGCAGTGAGACTTCTTACGTTGCATTTTAATGCCAACTGAGGTCAAATTAAGCTCCGTTCCTTCATTTGCTGATGAAGAAAACCATCTGCTGATGCAGTGAGACCTCTTTCGTTGCATTTTTCCATGCCAACTCTCCATAGAAGTCCAATTAAGCTCCGTTTCTTCATTTGTCAACCCAAGATATAGTTACCTTTTCCTTTCGGCATCCAATCATCTTCAATTGTGGGATCCGGATCGGGAACATTCTTATATACCAATATACATGCATACGTTAGTGAACACACATACAGATATATGGTGGTCGACACCACCCAAACAGCAATCGACTAATAAAAGTCAATTCAACATATCAATCAGATCATAAAAGGTATGGGAATAATGTGTTTATCAATCTATAATCATCTAATCCTAACAATCACATCCTAGAAACCTAGTCCTTCAACATAGGCAATTATATTTTTTCAGATAAGCACGTAGGATGATTAAGAAAGCCCGTTAGATGATGTAATTTTGAAAAACATTCTCCCCCTCAATCAATGACTCTTTCTTTGAAAAGTTTAAAAGCGCTGAAGTCATTGATTGAGTTTTCAATTTTTACGAAAACTCTGAGTCTGATTGATCTACAAGCAACTCATTTACCACCATTAAGTTAAAACAAATATTTTTCTGTAGAATTTTAGAAGGAAAAATATTTGAGTAGGAACAGCAGTCCTTCGATATACTTTTCTCATTTTGTTTTAGGATAAGTGCTCGAAATTTTTGAAAAATTGGTTTAGCGCAGCACTTTCCTTCTTTGAAAAACGGGTTGCTACCTGAAATAATAGCAAACCATGGTTTAAGCGCGGGTTACAGTCTGAAGTAACTGCAAGCCATTGTTTGTGACATGTTTTGAAAAGAAATATTTACACCTCCTGCTCGAACTTCATCTATGGTCCCGTGCCATTATTGAATGACATTTCTAAGACCGCAGATATTATCGATATCAGAAGACATGTCTTGAGAAAAACATATTTTTGGTCTTTTTCAAATTTTCTGATTTTTAAGGGTTTTTGTTGGTTTTATATTTTTCTATTTTGTTTTGTTGGTTTTATATTTTTGTATTTTGTTTTTAATAAATATTTACAACGATAGAGTAGATGATATAATTTAAGAAGATGATGATACGAGTACCGAGATAAGGATATCGAGCAGCCCCGTTGTAGAAGATAGAAATCATCATCTCTTAAACGTCCACCACCAAAGCTTCCGAGGCTCTTGAAAAAAAGAAATAGAGCTTTTAAGAGTGTGAGACTTTGGCAGCTTCCCCCCAAACCGAAAATCCTTTAGCTGAGCAGATTCAAAGCTTTCTTTCAAGCTTCCATTAGCCAGGTGCACAAAGAAGCACACCATTATCATCGATCTTGCTGCTCCTTTAAGAATAATCACCGTGATTCTTCGTTCGAGGTTATATCATCCACAAGAAGAACATCAACGTATCATCCCACGCTTAAATAACTCTTCTCAAATTCCTTTTCCACTGAAGTCTGAAGCAGTCCATTCCAAAAGGTGTCAAGAGAACACTTCCCCCAAGTAGATGAATCGATGCAGTCAGTCTCTTAGACTAGAGCTCACGAACCCGAATACACATATACCCGAAGACAGAGAAACTTATACCATCGAAGTAGCAGATTAAGTCCGATAGCCAAAGAATAACCCCGATGTATACTTTTCTCTCCCCTGAAGAAAGTGTATGAAGCTCACGAACCCGAAGTACCCGAATGCCCAAAGAGAGAATAACCGATAACATTAAAGAAGCAAGCCGAATCACTGATTATCTCTGCGGAGGACAATCTCTGCGGATGTCTACTCCGGAATAAGTGATTATGTTAGTTATTGGATTTCACAAACACATATCAAACACAAGTATGGATCGAATAGTATAGAGAGTTTAGAGAGAGAAAGTAGAATGGGAGCCTTTCTAGAGAGAGAGTAAACAAAAGAGAAAAAGGTTAGATTAGAATGAAAGGTCCAACCCTCTACCTTGAGAGGTAGAGGGTATTTATAGTTACATAATAAACGTCCTCCTTCGGACAGTGGATCAGGCATACAGTGGGTAAAGACCCGTCCTTCCTCCACGGTGTTGCACTAAACTAAATAACTACACTAATAACTAACTAATAAACTAACAAATAACGTAACTAATGATATGTCTACGAGCTAACTTATGCTAAATAATATTTGGGGTGAACGACTCTTCACTCTGGAATTTTCTAATTCCTAACAATCTCCCCCTAAGGGAGGTCACCCCATGTTTTACATTTCGAATCCTAGCATTCTATTTTATCATCAGTCTTGAGCTCGTAGACTTTAATTCTTCACTTCCGTAATCTTTGTGCTTAAGTAGTGCAACTTCAAAGTCCGAATGCTTTGTAGTTTAAGTGGAGGTCTTTGAACTGATCCACATATTTGATGATCTTCGAGCTTTCATTGAGATCATCAGCCACAGTAAATCTTTGGATCACCCTTTATTGTGTTGCCATCATGTGAAGTTGTGACTTTCGGACCGACATGCTCACACTTTCTGGATCATGACATCTTTTCATCCGAGTAGCGGAAGCTTTTACTGGTTCAAGATATTTGCAGCAGCGTAGCAGAAGCATAGTATAAAAATATTTGAGCCAGGTTCTATAGATATGCACAAGCCATGATTTCTTCAATTAAGTGTGGATGTTGTGAGCATGCGACTTTGGATTGACTTCTCAATTCTGATCTACTGCAACCGTCCAAATGTACCTACAAACAAAAGTTAGCAATAAAACATACGAAAGTGTCTTTGATCACTTTCGTTGAATTGAGGTACACGGCCCACGGTTCCCCGTTGATCAGTACAAGTACTGCCTGTGATCAGGTAGGATTCCTAAGAATCTCCTTGACAGGGTTTCGCAGCTGTTCTAGCTATTCTCAAACCGGAACGTCTCAAAGAAGACAACACGGAGTGAGTGAACTAGCGAATTGAGATTCACTGATTGATGAAAAATTGATTTGAAAACAATCGCGTATTGCTTAGAAGAAAGAGTTTTGCAATACGACGAAGGTTTTATAAGAAAGATTAATTTTCAATCATAAATACTTTTTGTATTCGAAAAGAGTACACATTTGATGTGCTAGAGAAAAGAAGAGATTCGCACATCGAACGGTTTTTCCAAAAGTATTTATTATTTTTTTTTCAATCAGAGATACTTTTTGTGTTTGAAAATATGAATACACATTCGACGTACTAGAGAAAAGAAGGTTTGCACATCGAATGGTTTTTCCAAAAGTATTCGTCAATTCCAATCCTGGACCAAGGTTGATTCATGATTGAATCACCCCATCGTTTCTATCCAGTTGTCACAAGCTTGATCTTATGAAAGATCTCACATGTCACCCACCAAGAGCTTGTTTGATGTTGGCTCTAGAAGGATTTCCATCTTCATCGTGAATACTTTTACATATCACTCGGATGTTCTGGGAATACCACAAGGATAATGCGTAGGACTCTCAATATATACTTACTTTCCACATAGTGTGAAACAACAAGTCTTCATTATTTTTGTGTCCTGATGAGATATTGTGGATGATCTCTTGGCTCTAGACTCAATTAGCGCACTTTTGGTTTCCTATGCCGGAGACTAAGGAGAGGGTCTCCTTCTTCAATATCAACAATCTCTAAGAGAAAGTCGATAGATAATGTCGGTTCCCTGTGAGAATGAAACAAGCCCTTTTAAGAGGAACTTGAGTAGCTTGGGAAGTTTAGTGCAGTGCGTCACTGGGTCCATGCCTTCTTGTCTTCAATACCGGTGTTACCTTGGTAACCACCAGTAGCATATGAATTGAACCCGGTTTCCGCCCTAAGGTTGAAATAATGGAGGGCTATTTCTTTTCACCCTTTTCTCATTCATTTATTTTTCATTCTTCAACCTCTTCAGTGCTTACCAAGACTTTATTACTAGAACCTTGTTGGGTTTCTTCCAGTACTAGCTCTGTCTCAGTCCACACTCTTCCCATTTCTCACTTTTCTCCTTTTTCATCATACCTAAGGACTTCTACACTGTCTAGTGGATTGTCCCTGGGTAGATCCCTCTGGCTCTGGCGGGATCGTGGGAACGAATAGCTAACCTCACCATCCTTATATCATCATTCATAAAGTAAATTGGTCGGTCTTTTGGTATTGTTCATTCTTTCTCGAAACCAATTGAAAAATCATTTGGAAAAATCTATCAAGGTACTTGTGATATAAAATCAAAGCATTTTGTACCTTAATTGTTTTGATCATTTAGAAATGCTCCCCCTCAACATTTGCATATGATTTGAAATTGTTTAGCACATGGAGGCAAAAGTTCTTTGAAATAATTTCTTTGAAATAATTTCATGATCACAATTTCCTTAGAAAAAGCCTTTTGATTTTCTTTGGTAACTTCTCCCCCTCAATATGTGCGTAGGATATTTGAAATCATTTTATCACATAGAGGAAAGAGTTCATTTGAAGTACATCCACGATCACAAAATCCATTAAAATTCTATTTAAAACTCAATCAAGGTACTTTATGTTAAAACATAAAAGCATTTGCACCTCGATAGTTTATTTTCTTTTGAAATGCTCCCCCTCAATATGTGCATCGAGATTCGAAAGCGTTTAGCAAATATGAGAGAGCAGCCTGCACAATTGAATCAAAACGATCACCTTTTATCAAATTTCAATATTAAATCACAAATTCTCCCCCGATCAAAAGTATCAAACCCTTTGAGATTTTGGATCCCAAGTGATTTAATAAGGTCTAGAAAATATGGGAGAATATGTGTCTGATTTAAAAACTCATCATGTTTTTTGATAAATGCTCCCCCTCAACATGTGCATTATGTATATTGAAATCGTTTGGCACATGGAGGCAGGAATGCCTTTGAAGGACTAAAACCAATTCTATTAAAACATATTTGAGATTTAAATCACGATCTCTCCCGCGAACAAAAAATTTAAACCATTTGAGATTTGTGATCCCAAAAGATTTAAATCATTTAGAAAATTTTGGGGAAAGACATGGCAAGATTTGATTTTGAAAAATGACAGATAAGGACCATTTTAAGACATTAAAGATTGTTATTGTCAGGTATGATTGTTTTAAGAGATCTTTAACTAAAATAAAACAATTTCACAATCATACAAGAACATAAAAATTTTCATTTTGTAAGACCTTGATTCAAAAGTAAATCATACCATGACATAACATTAAATCTTTAGATCACCACATTATAACGTACAAACGGACTATTTGATGAAATATCGTTTAAAAATATTTAATTTGAAATCACTGAAGATTTGACAAAATAAAGTCCTGTTGATTTCAAAACTTTGAATCCGATTTATTTTCAAAACAATATTTTTCCATTTTTAAAACAATATTTTTCAAAGTTTTAGAAAAATGGTATCATCACTATTATCCCTACATAAGAATACGTTAGGTGGTTGAGCCGCTTTTGTTGTTGTTGTTGTAAGGCAGGAAGAAAATTGTCTGCAGAAGCAGTGAGACTTCTGACGTTGCATTTGTTAAGCCAACTCTCTATAGAGGTCCAATTAAGCTCCGTTTCTTCATTTGATGATGAAGAAAACCATTTGCTGATGCAGTGAGACCTCTTATGTTGCACTTTATCATGCCAACTTTCCATCCGTTTCTTCATTTGTCAACCCAAGATATAGTTACTCTTTCCTTTCGGCATCCAATCAACATATTTTGTGGGATCCAGATAGGGAACATTCTTATGAACCTTGATATCTGCATACGTTAGTAAACATACAAACAGATATATTGTGGTCGACAACACCCAAACAGCAATCGAATAATAAAAGCCAATCCAACATATCAATCAGTTCATATAAGGCATGGGAATAATGTTAGGAATTAGAAAATTCAGTCGTTAAAGAGTCGGTCACCTCAAGTATATGTATTCGTTAGAAAGCTCGTAGTCGTAGTCAAGTTATATTATTAAGTAGTTTGTTATGTAACACCGTGGAGGACGGACGGGTCTTTACCCACTGTATGCCTAATCCACAGCCCGTAGGTGGCGTTTGTTTGTAAGAAACTATAAATACCCTCTACCTCCCACGGTAGAGGGTTGGAGCTTCAATACCATTTTTCTTTGTTTCACATAGTTCCCAACTCTCTTCCCTTTCTCTCTTTAAAACTTTCTCTCTTTAAACTACTTGAATGCCCCATAGTGATTATGGTTTAGTGTGTTTGTGAAATCCTATATCTTACAAATAATGTGTTTCATCAGACTATAATCATCTAATCCTAACAATCATTTCCTAAATTCCTAGTCCTTCGACATAGGCAAATATCATTTTTAATTAAGCACGTAGGATAATTAAGAAAGCCCGTTAGATGATATAGATTTGAAGACATTATCCCCCTCAATCAATGACTCATTTTTTGAAAAGTTTAAAAGCGCTGAAGTCATTGATTGAGTTTTCAATATATTTTGAAAACTCTGAATCTGATTGATTTACAAGCAACTCATTTACCACCATTAAGTTAAAACAAATATTTTTCTGAAGAAATTTAGACGGAAAAATATTTGAGTAGGAACAGCAGTCCTTCTACATACTTCCTTCATTTTGTTTTTGGATAAGTGCACGAAATATTTGAAAATATGTTTAGCGTAGCACTTTCCTTTCTTTGAAGAACGGGTTGCTATCCGAAATAATAGCAAACCATAGTTTTAAGCACGGGTCACAGTCTGAAGTAACTGCAAGCCATAGTTTAAGCCCGGGTTACAGTCTGAAATAACTGTAAGCCATATTTTGAGACATGTTTAGAAAAGAATATTTACACCTCCTGCTCAAACTTTATCTATGGTCCCGTGCCATTATTGAATGTTATTTCTAAGACCGTAGATGTTATCGATAGCAGAAGACATGTCTAGAGAAAACAATATTTTTGGAATTTTCAAATTTTCTGATTTTTATGGGTTTTTGAAGGTTTTAACTTTTTCTATTTTCTTTTTGTTGGTTTTATATTTTTGTATTTTGTTTTTGATAAATATTTAAAGATAGAATAGATGATATAGTTTAAGAAGATGATGATACGAGTACCGAGATAAGGATATCGAGCAGCCCCGTTGTAGAAGATAGAAGTCATCATCTCTTAAACATTCACCACCAAAGCTTCCGAGGCTTAAGAATAGACGATAGAACATGAGCCTTTTAGAAACAGAGACTTTGGCAGCTTCCCCCCAAACCGAAAATCCTTTAGCTGAGCAGATTCAAAGCTTTCTTTCAAGCTTCCATTAGCCAGGTGTACAAAGAAGCACGCCATTATCATCGATCTTGCTGCTCCTTTTAAGAATAATCATCGTGATTCTACGTTCGAGGTTATATCATCCAATAGAACAACAGCAACGTATCATCCCACATTTTAGATAATCTTCTCAAGTTTCATTCAACTGAAGTCTGAAGCGATCCATACCAAAAAGTTGTCAAGAGACCACTTCCCCCAAGTAGATGAATTGATGCAGTCAGTCTCTTAGACTAGAGCTCACGAACCCGAATACACATACCCAAAGATAAAGAAACTTATACCATCGAAGTATGTAAGATATAGGATTTCACAAACACACTAAACCATGATCAAAGTGGGGTATTCAAGTATATTTAGAGAGAGAAAGTTCTAGAGAGAAAAAGGGAGGAGAGTTGGGAACTATGTGAAAACAAAGAAAAATGGTATTGAAGCTCCAACCCTCTACCTTGGGAGGTAGAGGGTATTTATAGTGTCTTACAAATAAACGCCACCTACAAGCTGTGGATCAGGCATACAGTGGGTAAAGACCCGCCCGTCCTCCACGGTGTTACTAAACTAAATACTAATTTACATCAAATAACTACGACTACGAGCTTTCTAACGATTACATATACTTGAGGTGACCGACAATTTAACTACTGGATTTTACAAATCCTAACAATCTCCCCCAAAGGGAGGTCACCTCAAACACACATTAAAATTGCGTAGAATACAAACAGATATTACATAGAGATTGTTCTTGGATTCTTGTTCATGTTCTTTGTTCTGTAGCTCGTAGTATTTGATTCTTCATTTTCGCATGTTTGGATAATCTGAGTGGAGGTTTTTAACTGATCCACGTGATAATGAGTTTTGAGCCAGCTTTGAGATCATCAGCCACATTAATCTCTGACTCATCCATAGTGGTGTAGTGACATTTGGACCGTCATGCTCACATTCTGGATCATGATATATTCTTATCAGAGTAGCGGAAGCTTTCGTTGTTTCATGATATTGGCAGCAGCGTAGCAGAAGCATGGAGTGAAAATATCAGAGTCATTGACGCACTAATCATGATATCTTTGGAAGTGAATGTGTTGTGTGAGCATGCGGCTATGGATTGACCGCTCCATTCTGATCAGCTGCAAACGTAGGGTGCTCCTGCATAAAACCGTTAGCAATAAAGCGCACAAGAGTGTATTTGATCACTTTTGTTGAATTGTGGTACCCGGCCCACGGTTCCCCGTTGATCAGTACAAGTACTGCCTGTGATCAGGTATAATTCCAAAGAATTTCCTTGACAGGGTTTCGCAGCTGCTCTAGCTGTTCTCAAACCGGAACGTCTCAAAGAAGACAACACGGAGTGAGTGAACCAGCGAAATGAGATTCACTGATTGATGAAAAGAGATTTGAAAAACAATCGTGTATTGCTCAATAGAAATTGTTTTTGCAATACAACGAAGGTTTTAATGAAAATCAATTATCAATCATAAACACCTTTTATTCTGAGAAACAAGTACACAGTCGATGTGCTAAAGAAAAGAGTTCTTAAGCACAACGACCGGTTTTTCAAAGGTATCCGTCAATCCATAACCTGAACCAGGATTGATTCAAAAGATTGAATCGCCCCATTGTTTCTGTTCAGTTGTCACATGGTTGATCTATTGGATAGATCTCACATGCCACCCACCATGAGCTTGTTTGATGTTGGCTCCAGAAGGATTTCCATCTTCATTGTGAATATGTTAGCATATCACTCTGTTGGATCTTAATATTTATGTTGTTAGATGATTCAGGTGGTCTAGGATTGTGATTAAACAAGAAAGCCATTTTGATAGATGAAGAGAGTTGAGAGGAGGTTCCTTGAAGAGAGTTGCTATATGAAATGAAAGGTTTATTCAAAGAAGCCATACCCCTTCCATGCATGGAAGGGGTATTTATAGTTACAGAATACACGACCTCCTATCGGCCTGTGGATCAGGCATACAGTGGGTAAAGACCCGTCCTTCCTCCACGGTGTTACTCTAAACTAAACTACGCTTCAAACTAACTAATAAACTGCTAAATAACGTAACTAATGATATGTCTACGAGCTAACTTATGCTAGATAATATTTAGGGTGACCGACACTTGACTATGGAATTTTCTAATTCCTAACAATCTCCCCCTAAGGGAGGTCACCCCATGTTTTACATTTCGAATCCTAGCATTCTATTTCATCTTCAGTCTTGAGCTCATAGACTTTAATTCTTCACTTTCGCAATCTTTGTGCTTAAGTAGTGCAACTTCAAAGTCCGCATTGATTTGTACTTTTAGTGGAGGCCTTTAACTGATCCACATCTTTGATGATCTTCGATCTTTCATTGAGATCATCAGCCACAGTAAATCTCTCTGGATCATCCATAGTTGTGTTGCCTTCATGTGATGTTGTGACTTTTGGACCGACATGCTCACACTTTTGAATCATGTCATCTTTCCATCAGAGTAGCGGAAGCCTTACTGGTTCATGATATTTGCAGCAGCGTAGCAGAAGCATAGTATAAAAATATCAGAACCAGGTTATGTAGATATGCACCAGTCATGATTTCTTCAAATTAAGTGTGGATGTTGTGAGCATGCGGCTTTGGATTGACTCCTCAATTCTGATCAGCTGCAATCGTCGGGGTGTACCTGCATATGACAGTTAGCAATAAAGCGCACGAAAGTGTCTTTGATCACTTTCGTTGAATTGAGGTACACGGCCCACGGTTCCCCGTTAATCAGTACAAGTACTGCCTGTGATCAGGTAGGATTCCTAAGAATCTCCTTGACAGGGTTTCGCAGCTGTTCTAGCTGTTCTCAAACCGGAACGTCTCAAAGAAGACAACACGGAGTGAGTGAACCACCAAATTGAGATTCACTGATTGATGAAAAATGATTTGAAAAACAATCGCGTATTGCTTGAAGAAAGAGTTTTGCAATACGACGAAGGTTTTATGAGAAATATCAATTTTCAATCAAAATACTTTTTGTATTAGAGAATGAGTACACATTCGACGTGCTAGCGAAAAGAAGAGATTCACACATCGAACGGTTTTTCCAAAAGTATTTTTTCAATCAAAGATACTTTTTGTGTTTGAAAACATAAGTACACATTCGATGTGCTAGAGAAAAGAAGGTTTGCACATCGAACAGTTTTTCCAAAAGTATTCGTCAATTCCATTCCTGGACCAAGGTTGATTCAATACTGAATCTCCCCATCGTTTCTATCCAGTTGTCACAAGCTTGATATTACGAGAATATCACACATGTCACCCACCAAGAGCTTGTTTGATGTTGGCTCTAGAAGGATTTCCATCTTCATCGTGAATACTTTTACATACCACTCAGATGTTCTGGCAATACCACAAGGATAATGTGTAGGACTCTTAATATGTACTTACTTTCCACATTGTGTGAAACAGCAAGTCTTCATGAATTTAGTGTCCTAACGAGATATTGTGGATGATCTCTTGGCTCTAGACTCAATTGTGCATATTTGGTTCCTGTGCCGGAGACTAGGGAGAGGGTCTCCTTCTTTAATATCAACAATCTCTAAGAGAAAGTCGATAGATTATGTCGGTTCCCCGTGAGAATGAAACAAGCCCTTTTAATAGGAACTTGAGTGGCTTGGGAAGTTGTAGTGCAGTGCGTCACTGGGTCCATGACGTCTTGTCTTCAATACCAGTGTTACCTTAGTAACCACTTAGTAGCATATGTATTGAACCCGGTTACTGCCCTAAGGTTGAATTATTGGAGGGCTATTTCTTTTCACCCTTTTCTCATTCATTTCTTTTTCATTCTTCAACCCCTTCAGTGCTTACCGAGACTTCATTACTAAAACCTTGTTGGGTTTATTCCAGTTCTAGCTCTATCTCAGTCCGCATTCTTCCCATATTCTCATTTTTCTCCTTTTTTTCAACATTCCTAAGGACTCTACACTATCTAGTGGATTGTCCCTGGGAAGATCCCTCCGGTTCTGGCGGATCGTGGGAACTAATACCTAACCTCACCATCCTTATAACTCCATACATAAAGTAAAATGGTCGGTCTTTTGGTACGAGATCATTTGGAAAAACAATCAAGGTACTTGTGATACGAGATCAAAGCATTTTGTACCTTAATAGTTTTGATCATTTAGAAAACCTCCCCCTCAACATGTGCATATGATTTAGAAATTGTTTAGCACATGGAAGCAAGAGGACTTTGAAATATTTTCTTTGATCACAATTTTCATAGAAAAAGCCACTTGATTTTCTTGGTAAATTCTCCCCCTCAATATGTGCATAGGATAAGAGAAATCATTTTAACACATAGAGGCAAGAGTTCTTTTGAAGTACAACCACGATCACAAAATCCATAAATAAAACCATTTGAAAACTCAATCAAGGTACTTTATAAATCACTTTAAAAAGCTTTCGTACCTCGATAGTTTATTTGCTCCCCCTCAATATGTGCTTCAAGATTCGAAAGCGTTTAGCACATATGAGCGAGCAGCATGCACAATTAAACCAAAATGATCATCTTTTATCAAATTTCATTATTAAATCACAAATTCTCCCCCGATCAAAAATATCAAACCCTTTGAGATTTTGGATCCCAAGTGATTTAATTAGGTTTAGAAAACATGGGAGAAAATGTGGCCTTGTTTAAATACTCATCTGGTTTTTGGATAAATCCTCCTCATCAACATGTGCATTATGTATATTGAAATCGTTTGGCACATGGAGGCAGGAGTGCCTTTAAAGGACTAAAACCAATTTCATTTAAAACAGATTTGAGATTTAAAACACGATCTCTACCCCGATCATAAATATCAAACCATTTGAGATTTGTGATCCCAACTGATTTAAATCATTTAGAAAAATTTGGGGAAAGACGTGGCAAGATTCAATTTTGAAAGATGACAGATAATGACCAATTTAAGACATTAAAGATTGTTAGTGTCAGGTATGATAGTTTTTAAGAGATCTTTTAGTAAAATAAAACAATTTCACAATCAAACAAGAACAGAAAAAATTTCATTTTGAAAGACCTTGATCCTAAAGAAAAAAAATCATACCATGACATAACATTAAATCTTTAGATCACCACTTATTATCGTACAAGACGGAACTTTTGTGAAGAAACATCGTTTGAAAATATTTTATTTTAAATCACTCTCCCCCTCAATCCATGACAGAAGTCAATAATTGAGTGACTTAGGTTTTGATAACACGAAGTCCGGTGATTTTCAAAAATTAGTCCAATATATTTTCAAAACAATATTTTTCCATTTTCAAAACAATTTAATTCAATTTACTCAAAAATTGTTTAAAAATGGTATCCTGCACAAAGATATGTTAGGTGGTTGAGAAGCTTCTGTTGTTGCTGTAGGGCTTGGAAGAAAAACCGTCTGCAGATGCAGTGAGACTTCATCATACGTTGCATTTTGAATGCCAACTGAGGTCAAATTAAGCTCCGTTTCTTTAATCAATTAGAAGAAAACCATCTGCTGATGCATTGAGACCTCTTACGTTGCATTTATGCCAACTCTCCATAGAAGTCCAATTAAGCTCCGTTTCTTCATTTGTCAACTCAAGATCTAGTTACCCTTTCCTTTCGGCATCCAAACATCATATTATGTGGGATCCGGATCGGGAACATTCTTGTAACCAATATACCTGCATACGTTAGTGAACACACATACAGATATATGGTGGTCGACATCACCCATAACATCAATCGACTAATTAAAGTCAATTCAACATAACAATCAGATCATATAAGGCATGGGGTTTATGTGTAACACCCCGACCCGACAAGGGTAAAGATATCACAATACGGTTTCATATTAGAACTTCTAAATAATATGCAATAGCGAAAGCCTTACAAAAATACTCAAAAGAAAACATAAATAACTAAACTTCAAAATAAATCTAAGATCTCTATAATCAAATCTTGCTCTCGTCTCTACTCTCAACCCAGATCAGCTATCCCATAAGCTCATTTTGAATGCTTAAAATACCTGCCGCAGGAAAAGAAAATGCGGCTGAGCTTACAAAGCTCAGTGAACAGATATAACGAAACAAAAACTAAACAAAACAAAATATACGAATGACAAAACCAAAATAAAATGATAAGGAAATCTTTTAGGATTCTGCGGAACTCAAACATACAGGAATCCAAACAACGATATACCAAGTTAAAACATCTCATAGCACATGAATGACACAACATGCAACCACATCCGAACAACCAAACACTTAACATATCAAGAATAACAAATTATATATAAGCCAAACAAAGAGTCTAATGACTAACGAAAACAGTTACCAGCAAATGATCATAGCATTCATACAACTCATTAAATCAATATTTAACACTCTTAAATCAATATAGCAGCAGCGGAAATAGCAGTCCAAAACATAGCAATCTCACAAACAAATAGGAACATAGTAGACAACTATAATTAAATATACCAAACAAAACATAGCATAACCATTAGCAATTATCAAAACAACTATCATAAGCTAAACCAGTTCTAAGATCAAATCCTAACATCAGCATAATTAAAACATGGCAGTTCACACAAGCAAATAAACCACTAACATATAAGCAAAGTTCACAAATTAACTAAACAAATTATACATGCTAATCTTATAGAATACTCACTTCACACTAACACATTCATCCCACAGTTCAACGATTCCACATAACAAGAAACCAACATGACATCAGATAACAGCATGCAAATCCCAATTAAACATATTAATCATAACCTAGCATTTTAAACGATAATCACATAAACATACAAAAGCATACACATATATAAGAACATATAATAAACCCAGCACATAATCATAAGCATTTGAACATACCGAATCATAATCAGAATACTTAACATAGTAATAACAATTAAAGATTTAGTTAACTACCACGAGCCCAAAACATATCATATCAAAACATCATAACTATATAAAAACAATCTCAAAATAATCCGGAGTAGCGAGCTCCCAGAATTTTACGAAGATGCGTATTGCACACGACATCATTCATCTTAAACATATCATATCAGACAACAAATCAGATCTAGGATGCATCCATACGCCCCACAAACATACATTAACAATTTAATATAACATAAATTGAGCTCATAGCAAATATCAGATAAGGGACGTGGTAGAACTTCACTCTACTGCCCTAGAGTCATGTCAGAGGTGCATCACTGACACGGACATGGAACCCCCATGACTAGGTATTATTTTGCTCGGGTGTCAAACTAACTTAGGTCAAAACGAACTTCAATTATGACACAAGTCTTAATCAAACACAAGGTTCAGCAAAGAACATATCAAATAACTCATATCATAAGGTTCATATTCAAATATAACAAGGTTCAACAAATATGCATATCAAAGTCTTCCTAACATAAAGTTCAAATCAAGTATCGCATGATTCAATAAAACATAAGTTTAGATAACCAACAGATCACACAATCAGGAAAGGTGTCATAGCAATGGCATTGGAAACCCTAATAAGTAAAACGGGAAAAACTAACGAAAAGAACATCTTAAGGAACCTCTACTAAGAAGGTCAGAATATCTGTACCTTAAAGCAAATGAGAAGAAAGCAAACGAATGTAGGAATATGAAGATGTAACGTCGCGTCTCCTTCAACGAATCTACACGGATTATGATTTATTTAATACTTATTAGCATCATTAATGTTATAACGGATTTATCGCATTAATACTTTTAGAGTTGTCCGTATATTCTCATTTTAGTGACAAAAGGAATTCCAACATTTTAGAGTATAAATCATTAATTAGCCAAACTTAAAATTACACCCTTGACATCTTTAATTTCACGATCTAACCTTATATTATCAGATTTTACCATTTTAGCCCAAAGGTTTTAGAATTTACAAAACATACCCTTTTTAATTCAATAACAATTCGAATGGCCCTCTAAGTATCCAAAATTACACGTTTAACCCCCACACTTATTTTATACGTTTAGTACATGTATTTTACTGTTTTACAAAAATAACCCTTAAGTTTCATATTTTACAAAACCAACCCAAAACTTTTATATAGGACCGAATATACATAATTTAAGTACAAACCCTAAACCTAGGTTTAACCCATCATTAGCTCATCATTATTACTTCATTAATTACCCTTAATGAGGACAAGCAAACCCTAATTTTATATAAACCCTAATCGCCCCTTTTATATTTCTTTCCTTTTTTATGCGTTATCGAACAAGAAAACCCAAGACAATTTACACAAGCTTTGAATTCACAATCATGTATTTTATTCAGGTTGTATAACATGTAAGAGCTTCTGGAAAAATCAATTCATGGTCTTAAAAATTATTATACGCTCATGCGTTATTTTATACGTTTTTAGGGTTAATAATCCAAAACAATTTCGTGTGACTTATTAATTATGCATGACCAATTTTTACAGGTTCTATATGACTTGTAGGACTGAAAGCAACATTAGGAACATACCCTTGATGAGAATCGAACGCTAGAACAAAGAACACACAAACTTCCACTCGATAAAACCCTAATCGACCCAAAACTGACCACGATCGAAACAGCAGCTTAGGACCTCGAACACGATTTTTTTCACCTTCTTCACCTTCAAACTCGTCCAAGAAAAATAGCTTCAGGCCTTGGAAACTGGAAGTCGAATTTTGTAGGGTTTTAGAGTCGGTTTAGGTTTATTCGGTTATTAGGGATATAGTGAACCGTACCTTATGTATTTATATGATTTTCCAATTTTATTGTGGGCTATATAATGTATTGGACTCAAATTAAATGGTATCTTAATTTTATAAATTTATATTGGGCTTTTATTAATTAAATTCTTTTATAAAACTAGTTAAATATATTCGGCTAATTATATAAAATACAAAACGAATTTTATAAAGTTTTAAACTATAAAAATTACCTTTACAAAGTCTTTAATATTTATTTGGATCATGTGTGATATTTCTTATAAGTTTTTCTGAATTTACATAGCTCATTTAGTATTCTGTTAATTGATTATTCTTACTTTTGATCATAAGGGTATTTTGGTCTTTTTGTGAATTTTAGAAATTCAGGTATTACATTATGTGTTAATCAAACTCTAATCATCTAAACCTAACAATCATATCCTAAATTCCTAGTCCTTCGACACAGGCAAATATCATTTTTAATTAAGCACGTAGGATAATTAAGAAAGTTCGTTAGATGATATAGATTTGAAAACATTCTCCCCCTCAATCAATGACTCATTTTTTTGAAAAATTTTAAAAGCGCAGAAGTCATTGATTGAGTTTGCAAATTAATACGAAAACTCCGATTCTGATTGACTTTTCAAGCAACTCATTTACCACCATTTTGAACACAACAAATATTTTTCTGAAGAATTATAGACGGAAAAACATTTGTGTAGGAACAGCAGTCCTTCGACATACTTTCCTCATTTTGTTTTAGGAAAAGTGCACGAAATTTGTGAAAAACGTTTAAGCATAGCACTTTCCTTCCTTTTAAGAGCGGGTTGCTATCTGAAATGATTGCAAGCCATAGTTTTAGGCACGGGTTACAGTCTGAAATAACTGTAAGCCATAATTTAAGCCCGGGTTACAGTCTGAAGTAACTGTAAACCATTTGATTTGTGACATGTTTTTAAAAAGAATATTTACACCTCCTGCTCGAACTTCATCTAAAGTCCCGTGCCATTATTGAATGACATTTCTAAGACCGTAGATGTTATCGATACCAGAAGACATGTCTAGAGAAAACATATTTTTGGAATTTTTCAAATTTTCTGATTTTTATGGGTTTTTGTTGGTTTTATATTTTTCTATTATCTTTTTGTTGGTTTTATATTTTTGTATTTTGTTTTTGAAAAATATGTACAAGGATAGAGTAGATGATATAGTTAAAGAAGATGATGACACGAGTACCGAGATAACGATATCGAGCAGCCCCGTTGTAGAAGAAAGAAGTCATCATCCCTAAAACTTTCACCACCAAAGCTTCCGAGGCTCTTGCATAGAAGAAAGAAATTGAACCATCCGAAAGTGAGACTTTGGCAGCTTCCCCCCAAACCGAAAATCCTTTAGCTGAGCAGATTCAAAGCTTTCTTTCAAGATTCTCTTAGCCAGGTGCACAAAGAAGCACACCATTATCATCGAACTTGCTGCTCCTTTTAAGAATAATCAACGTGATTCTTCGTTCGAGGTTATATCATCTAAAAGAATAGCAACATATCATCCCACACATAAATAACACTTCTCAAATTTCCTTTCAACTGACGTCTGAAGCGATCCATTCCAAAAGGTGTCAAGAGAACAATTCCCCCAAGTAGTTGAATTGATGCAGTCAGTTTCTTTGTATAATGCTCAAGAACTCTCCCGAATACACATCATGAGGGGAATGAAAACACCTTCCGATGTTCACATTTTTCTTCCCGGATGATCGTGTATGAAGCTCAAGAACCCAAAGTACACCATTACCCAAGAGCTCTCCCGAATACACATCATGAGGGGAATGAAAACACCTCCACAATGTTCACATTTTTCTTCCCTGATGATCGTGTATGAAGCTCAAGAATCCGAAGTACACACATTCCTACCTAAAGAATAACTAATAACACCTCCCTCATGTCATACATTTATCTCCCCTGAATATGTCATACTTGTGTACCTCATTTATCTTCAGAAACTTTCTCTTACATCTCTTCCCCCACATAGTTGGAATAAGAATACTAAACATCTTGATGAGTAAAACCTTGAGTTTCTCTACGGTCATGACATTTGTTTTCCCGAGATATCTTCAATCACTTAGAAGAATTAAGTTCATCAAGTTTACTCGCCATGAGTCAAACCTTGAGTTTCTCTGCGGTAATAACATTTGTCTTTCCAGGATATCTTCAATTACTTAGAAGTATTAAGTTCATCAAGTTTACTCGCGTTTAGACGCTTGTCTCCTTCCCCCTTGCTGGTTTTGACACTTCAGAGTCAGCAAATCATTATAAGCCCGTATACTAGAAATTTGTTGAGAAGAACTCTTGAACTCATGTGAGAATCAACTTGATGAAGACTCTCTCTGACTATTTTTATCAACCCTTATGTAGACAATTTGAAGTGACCACTGAAGAAGAAAACCCGATATACCCTACTTGAAACTGAAGTCAACTTCCCCACATTTGTATCTTAAGCTTGCACCCAATGATGGAAGAACGGTGTCGAGAATTTATGCTTCAAGCAAATCTCTAAGTACTCACTACCCAAACAAAGTATGAGACATGAACACCTCTTGCGATTATCCACACCGTCATATGCGTGTGACACTGAGTAAAACAAAGTAACTCCTAATAGTGATAGTTAACCAGGTCTTCAACCATCCACCTCAACTGCTGGTAACTAGATAAACCAAGTCTTCAACTCAAATTCTTAAGCCCGAGCAAGTTATCAAATAAGAACACGCCTTTGTGAAAGTCAACTTCAATCTCAAATAAGTGATAAATGATTAACTCCGAAGTAATCAACTTGTGTCAAATGTCCAATACGTGAAATAGTCAATAACAACGTCTCGAGGAGTCACTGCTAAAAAATATGAGCAAGTCTAATTGGGGATTGAATCTGACTTATACCTCTCTCCCAATTAGTGCTCTCCCCTAAACCGACAATCTGTTTGATAGATGCCCAGATTAAGAAGAAGACTTCAGATCGTTAAATGAAACTCGTCTTTAGTCTTCTAACATGTAGCAGAAAATGTAGAACAGACTGTAGACTCGACCTTCTTCAAGATTGTGCAGTTGGGGAATAGATAGTTAACATCTTCAACTCACACCAAAAAGCATCCCACCAAAAAGCATCCCGATTAACTTACATCTTGCAAATCCCCTTAACTAAAATCCCTCCCAATCAAACAAGAACAGAAAGATGTTCATCAAGGAAATCAGCAATCAGGCCGCAACGAACACACGAAATGGTAACACCAAACTACCAATCACATCAAACAAGAACAGAGAGATTGTTCGGAATCATCATGTTGATGTGTTCGTGAAGCATTAACCGGAAGCACTTTGTCAATAAACTCATCAATCCGAGTGAAGATGTCAACCAACGGCTCTTAGAGGAAACTCCATGTAAAGATGATCCGATAAGAAGAAGCTCGGTTCTTACATGAGTTAGGAGCCGTATGACCATTTATATTCTCAAATATCAATCAACAATGCAAAAATTCACACTTCTTCTCCCCCTCAAGAATTGCATACGGAGATGCCATTCTTGACTAAATAAGTGAAATCATCCAAAAGTATTCTATTCACACTTCTCCCCCGCAAAATTAGCACATGATGTCGCCATCGTCATTATAGTTGAGCAAGTGGAATAAGAAAAACAATCAATGGTAGCCCGGTTCACTTTATGACTGAAGCGCATGGAAAAAGCATGAAGCATGTTGATGAGAATGGTCATTAATTAGAAGATTTCTCTTCTTCAGAAGATAAAGCGCACTGACACGTACACTTTTCTTTTCTTTGGAGAACGAGGCATGAACTGATGTGTTCATACTTCATAAGAAGATTTCTCTTCTTTTGAAGATAAAGCGCACTGAAACGTACACTTTTCTTTTCTTTAGAGTACGAGGCATGAACTGTTGTGTTCATACGTCATAATCTCTCTCTTTTCATCTACTCTTGGCAAACATGTAATCAACCCATTATCATTCAGTAGGCTCTTTGTCGTGACAGCTGATGGAGAAAACCCAATATGATGAATTTGACCCTGAAGTAAACTAACCCGAACTCGTGACTTATACTTGCACATATGTAACAAAGAGCGGTGCCGATTTCCATTAGCATCTCTAAGTACTCTCTATGTACTCTATACTCTTCAACCAACCAACCATCAAGTATAAGACGTACATTACCTCTTGAAAATCCACAATTGAATGTGACACTGAGCACTACAACGTAACTCCTTAAAGTGATAGTTATTTTGTGGTGGTAAAAGCCCAATTCCCCCAAGTGGTAAAAGAAAAGGTAAAAGACACCCAACAATAACTAGATTTTCAAGTCTTTGTTTTTGATAATAAGCTTGAACAAGGATCATGAAGAATCTTCATCCAACCATCCCCGATACCTTCAGATACTAAGTACACTCGCCCATGATAATTCACTTCAACCTCAAATAAATAATACTGAATTAACGCCGTTGTCACTTTTTCGGGTTAACTGCTCAAATCTAGCCTTCTTTGACATTTAAATGAACTTTGATAATGGTTTCATCCCGACCATGGTTAAATGCACATAACCCCGTAAAACCATGTAATACCCAAACTGCCATGACTAATATCCAAACACACATCCAATTCATGAAGTACACTCTTTTATCCCTTCTTCGAAACAGAAAACGTAGCATCAGCATCAAAAGAGATCTCGAAATACACTTTCCTTTCTCCAAGATGGTTCCATCATTACGGGATTTTACGACTCAATGGTTTAAACCGAGAAATAGTTTCTTTCGCGGGATTTTACAAAACCAAGAGTAAACCGTAAGAAAGATCCGGAAATGCACTTTACTTTTACCAGGATGTTTCCATTGTCACGGGATTTTACAAGTCTATGATTTAAACCGAGAAATAGGTTCTTTCACGGGATTTTACAAAATCAAGACAAAACCGTAAACAATGTCAGCTTGAATGTGTTATGACGACTTTGGTTTCAGTGAATATCTGTTTTAGGGGAACATGCAGCGGTTCATCAGCGGTTCATTATCCAACATCAACAAGATCATCAACCATCCAATCAACACTTTGGTAAACACATCATTCACGCATTCTGTCGGCAATTGCAGTGACAACATGGAGAAGTAAATCCGATATGTCAAACTTGATCATGAAGTAAAATTCCCCAGATTTGTTACTTAAACTTGTACTAATCCTTGTGAAGAAGAAACGGTGTACCCAATGTACAAAACCTCTTGACATATTCTCAACTGCGTGAGACACCGAAGTGATAGTTACGTTGTGAGTTTAGCGAGAAACAGTCACAACCGTAATTAAATAGCCAAGTCTTTATCACACTCAACAAAAGCCCAAACAAGTCATCTTCGCGGAAGGGTAGAAAGAAAGAAGACGAAATAAGTAAACGTGCCCGGAAAAACCTCACTTCAAATCCAAATAAGAGATACCGTCCAAACAACCCCATAGTCAACCTTGTTCAAATTTCAATACAAGCCGTGACAAAATAGTATCATTCCGTGAAATTGTATAAACCAAATTACCAAACCTCCAAACGCAACGAATCTCAACATCACAATTCATATAGCACAGTGAATCTAGTCATCAAATCACATCATTTTATCAAATCTCTTGAGCAAAACTTATAATCCAAATCTCATATCTATGAACCAATATTCAAATCCAAGCCCATATAATCAACACAAGAATCCCGTAAGTAATACTCGTACACGACCCCTTAGCCATCATTTACTTCAAATTTTAAGCTCAAGCCGTGAATACGTAGAATCCTTCGTGAAAATTAATTGACCAAAATACCATTTGAAGCCTAATAATGTATCAAAATTTATGTCCCAATACTGAATTTAAGATATTATCATTTGATATTCGAATTCGAACATTTTATCAATTAGCAACCGAATGCAAAAGAATAAGCAAGTAAGGCCCATGAACAAAGCAGTATATCCGGTTTTCATCACCAAATCAGTTCGGCCCATATCATTCACAATAGCCACGAGGCCCATTAATTGATATTAGTATACACGTCCAATTAACTGGCCCACCCATTCTATACCCTATCAAGCCCATCAAATATGACTAATCCACCAGTCAACAGAACCTTAGTTTTGAGTGTATAAAACATTCACACACTTCATTAGACCTAATATATTATGTCTCAAAACTCAAACCCTAAATATCATATACTCCGCCTCTCTCACTTCTCACCAGATACTCTTCAAACCCAAGTATACAACCATAAGATCAACACCTCTATGCCTCCATCCTTTACACAGTAATCACGATAACAACTCGCCACAGGGATGGCTTGAGTTTTATGCCACAGGGATGGTGTGAATCATTTAGAGGCGGCCATGGGTTCAAAGTTAAACCAAGGTAAAAAAAACTGCATTCGAGTTCCTTTTTTAATTATCACGACACAAGGAGATGAGGTAACATACTTGTTATAATCATCTCCTTTAGATCGTAAATAATCAAAATCCCTTTTTGATCTATGATGTATATCTTGATTCGTGTTCAAGACTCTTGATAGTCTATGAGGTTTCTTTTGAGAACCACGAATTAATTAACTGAGATTGACAAAGTGTTAACCGTTATGTTTCAACCGATCCAAGATAATGATTATAACTCCAATGTTTTTAAGTATTATCTTATTGAATCGGATATTCTCAGAAGGTAAGTCTTCAACACAATAGATTGATGATGATGAAAGTTCCACACATAAAACAATTAGTCTATGAAAGATTATGAGGAAAGTGGAACTAATCTGAGGTCTTGAAAAGGAACGAATGAAACTGTGTTTTATTTATTCATGTATGTTTCGGATATTACATAAGTTGTAGATCTGTGACGAGAAGTGGTGACACACAAACGTTGTTTACTTGTTGAACCAAAGGTGCACCCAATCTGAGATCATTCTTGTTTTGTTGGATATGTATATGGATTTGTTATTTTGGTATATGGTAAAGTTGTTGAGACATGGTCTATGGTCAAAATCTTCTTCATCTTCATTTCTGTATAGTCGCATTTGTTACCAACTCGCTTTCACCAGCTCACATAAGCAACAACATGCTCAAAAGTGAGTGCAAATAAACCTTATGCGAGTTAAGTAACTCGCATTGAGACATAACCAGTACCCAACTCGCTTCATAACTTCAAGTACTCAACTCGCATTAAAAAATGTGAGTCCACAACTCGCAACAGTTCCAACTCGCTCAAAAGCAAGTGTTACTGCAGCAACTCGCTTAAGAGCAAGTGCACCCATATAATATGCGAGTTAAATAACTCGCATTGAAACAAGACCAGAAACCTAACTCGCATACCATTCATAGAATCTGGACATTATGACGACTCACATCCAGGAATACATTGAGTCTGGACAGTCAATATTGTCAACTTGCTTTCAAGAAATCAGGAAACTCGCATCTAAGAACAGGTCTCAACTCGCATAGATGAAAAAAAGTTAACTCGCATTGATGAAATGAGCTTAAAACAAGTTACCAAACAGTTTCAACACCAAATTCAGCACGAACATTAAAAACAGTATCAACCATTTTAAAAACAGTTTTAACAACCATTTTAAAAACGCATCATATCCAACTCAACCTTTACCCACGTCAAAAACCATCATAAAACCATTTTAAATATTCGAATAAAATCAGTTTGAGACAAGAATTTAAACACAAATTTTAAACTGTTTTAAAAAAACCATTTTAAACATCAAAAACAACGTCAAAACCGCATACATGAACCGCTTCAAAAACCATTCGGATCATCAAAACAACACAACCTTGGCTCTGGTACCAAATGTTGGATCTTAATATTTATGTTGTTAGATGATTCGGGTGGTCTGGGATTGTGATTAAACAAGAAAGCCTTTTTGATAGATGAAGAGAGTTGAGAGGAGGTTCCTTGAAGAGAGTTGCTATATGAAATGAAAGGTTTATTCAAAGAAGCCACACCCCTTCCATGCATGGAAGGGGTATATATAGTTACAGAATACACGACCTCCTATCGGCCTGTGGATCAGGCATACAGTGGGTAAAGACCCGTCCTTCCTCCACGGTGTTACTCTAAACTAAATTACGCTACAAACTAACTAATAAACTGCTAAATAACGTAACTAATGATATGTCTACGAGCTAACTTATGCTAGATAATATTTAGGGTGACCGACACTTCACTATGGTATTTTCTAATTCCTAACACACTCAGATGTTTTGGCAATACCACAAGGATAGTGCGTAGGACTCATAAGATGTTATCTCCCTTTCCACATGGAGTGAAATAGTGAGTCTTCATTGACAGTGTCCTAAAGAGATTTAATTGATGATCTCGTGGCTCTAGACTCAATAGTGCATATTTGGATTCCTATATCGGAGACTAGGGAGAGGGTCTCCTTCTTCAAAATCAACAAACTCTAAGAGAAAGTCGATAGATAATGTCGGTTCCCCGTGAGAATGAAACAAGCCCTTTTAAGAGGAACTTGAGTGGCTTGGGAAGTTGTAGTGCAGTGCGTCACTGGGTCCATGACGTCTTGTCTTCAATACCGATGTTACCTTGGTAACCATCAGTAGCATATGAATTGAACCCAGTTTCTGCCCTAAGGTTGAATAAAAGGAGGGCTATTTCTTTTCACCCTTTTTCACATTCAATTCTTTTTCATTCTTCAACCCCTTCAGTGCTTACCAAGACTTCATAACCAGAACCTTGTTGGGTTTATTCCAGTACTAGCTCAGTCTCAGTCCGCACTCTCCCCATATCTGATTTTTCTCCTTTTATCATCATACCTAAGGACTTCTACACTAACTAGTGGATTGTCCCTAAGTAGATCCCTCCGGTTCTGGCGGATCATGGGATCTCAACCTAACCTTATCATCCTTATATCACCATGCATGAAGTAAAGTTGGTCGGTCTTTTGGTGTTGATCTTCCACCTTGAAATCAATTGAAAACCATTTGAAAATCAATCAAGATAATTGTGATATAAAGTCAGAGCATTTTGTATCTTAATTGTTTTGATATTTTAGAAATGCTCCCCCTCAACATATGCATAAAAATTCAGAATTTGTTTAGCATATGTAGGCAAGAGATCTTTGAAATCGTTAGATTAAGAATGAAATGTCCAATCTTTTGATTAACATTTTCTAAAAATGATCATCACACTTCCCAATCAATTTGAGTAAATAAAGCATTTTGAGGAAGGATGAGGTTTTCAAAGGTTTGCTCCCCCTCAATATGTGCCTCGAAGTTTGAAAGAGTTTTGCACATATTGGAAGAAACTTGCACTTAGAGACAATTCAATCACGTTTCAATAATTTGAGGTTTAAAGTAGATGCTCCCCCTCAACATGTGCATGGAAAATTTGAAATTGTTTTTCACATGTGGGGAGGAAAACATGCTTAACACTTATGAAACCATTTATCGAATTATCAGTTTAAATCCAATTTAAATCACAAATTCTCCCCCGATCACAATTATCAAATCATTTGAGATTTGTGATCTCTGTAGATTTAAATTGATTTTGAAAGCTTTTAAGGAGAATTGTGACTTGATTATGAAAAAAACGTTTTAACTGATAAGGATTGGATTTTGAGACTTTAAACTCCATTGATTAAACATGCATGATTATCTTTTGAAAACATAATGATAACCAAGGTCTTGAACCAATTGTGTAAAGTATTGTAAAACATTTGGAGTAGACCTTGCTCATTTAATTGCAAATTGTTTGAAAAGAACACTTTTTGATTTAATTGAAAAATTATTCTCCCCCTCAATCAATGACGAATGTTGTTGATTGAAGGATTGAGATTTTGACACTTGATAAGTTCTTTTGATTTTCAAAAATAGAGTCCGAAGTGTTTTCAAAACAATTGAGTTTTCATAAGATTGCAAATATTTTTCAGAGGAATCTCTAGAAGGAAAAATATTTGAGATTAAATATTTGTTTTTAGAATCAGAGCATTAGGTTTGAAACATGAGATAAAGCATGACTTTGTTCTTTCTTTGAAAATGGGTTACTGCCTGAAATGACAATAAGCCACCATTTTTCTCCGCCTCAATTTTGTTTTTTTTTTATTTAATGCAAAAACTATGTGCATTCGAAATACATCTAAAAACACGTGATATTCTTTGAATGTCAACAAAAAGTCCGTAGATGATATCGAATAAGGAAAAACATGACAAAATAACAATATTTTTGGAATTTTTCAAGATTTTCTAATTTTTATGGATTTTGAGAATTTTATATTTTTATATTTTCAAGTTTTGAGATTTTTTTTTTTTTTTTTTTTTTTTTTTTTTTTTTTTTTTTGCAAAAATTTACAGGAGATAGATGAGGGAAACCTTTTACTCCTCTTCTTCGTTTTGAAGACGTTTGAGTGTTTCCGGTTGCAGACTCTTAAGACCAAGACGTGGAAGAATAATCTCAAAACGTTCTCTAGGAAGAGCTTTGGTGAATATGTCTGCTAATTGGTATTCAGTCCTCACAAAATAGAGTTCCACTACACCATTTTCCACTTGCTCCCTGATGAAATGATGTCGAATGTCGATGTGCTTTGCTCTTGAGTGTTGAACGTTGTTGCATGAGAGAGCAATAGCACTTTTATTATCACAGTACAGAGGGATTTTGTTGAATTCAAAGCCATAGTCAGATAATTGGGATCTCATCCATAGGATTTGAGCACAACAAGATGACATGGCTATGTATTCAGCCTCTGTAGAGGAAATAGAAGTACTCATTTGCTTCTTTGAAGACCAGCTTACAAGCTTATCACCCAAAAAACTGAGCACCTCCAGACGTACTTCAACGAGTATCTTGACATCCTACATGATCAGCATCTGCATAGGCTGTTAGTGACATACCAGTGTCCTTCGGGTACCAAGGTCCCATATTGATGGTTCCTTGGAGATACCGAAAGACCCGTTTAACCGCTTCAAGGTACTTTTTAGTAGGCTTAGCCTGGTATCTAGCACACATGCAAACAGCGAATAAGATTTCTGGTCTACTAGCTGTGAGGTACATCAGGGATCCAATCATACTACGATATTTCGTTTGGTCTACCAGGATCCCTGAGTGGTCCTCATCTAGTTTAGTACGTTCAATCATGGGAGTGTCAACAGTGTCACTAGAATCAAATCCAAATTTCTTTCAAATCTCATTTTCATATTTAGATTGATTTATAAAAATGCCTCCGGGACTTTGTGAAATTTGTAATCCCAAGAAAAATGACATTTGTCCCATCATTGACATTTGAAATTTAGAACCCATGTCATTTGAAAAACGGTCACACTCATTGGGGTCAGTCGAGGCAAAGATGATATCATCAACATAAATTTGAACAAGAATTAAATGTTTGCTTGACTTTCTGGTGAACAATGTAGGATCAACTGCTCCTTTGCTGAATCCAGTAGATAGAAGAAACTTTGATAGCGTAGCATACCATGCTCTAGGAGCTTGCTTCAAACCATAAAGGGCCTTTTTCAAGCGATAAACATGAGTAGGATGCTCTGGATTCACAAAACCCTCTGGCTGGATGACATAAACCACTTCTTTCAGATCTCCATTAAGAAAGGCTATTTTCACATCCATCTGATAGACAACCATGTTCTTGCTAGCAGCATTAGCCAAGAAGATTCTGATAGCCTCGATACGAGCAACTGGAGCAAAAGATTCCTCAAAGTCTATACCCTCCTCTTGACGGTATCCTTTTGCAACTAATCTAGCCTTATTTTTAGAACATCTCCATGTTCATCAAGCATCACTTTGAAGATCCACTAAAGAGCAATGATCATAGCACAGTCTGGAGCATGTACTAATTCCCATACATCTAATCGATCAAACTCATGAATTTCTTCTTGCATGGCATTGAACCAGCTATCTTCATTCATAGCATTTTTAACGTTTTTTGGTTCGATCTTAGAGAGTACGGAGTTAAAGAAGCACCATAAGGCATCGGTTGCAAGTTGTTTCCTTGTGGATACTGGACGAGAGAGGTTTCCAATGATGTTGTCCAGTGGATGATCATGTGTCCATTTTCTGAGGTGTTCATGTGGTTGTTGTTGTGGAACTGAAGTAGCAGAGTCGATGTCTCCTGATGAAGATGGTTCAGATGATGATTCAGGAGCAAATATATTTTCAAATGGAGCATCTTCGGGAGTAGCAAAGGGATTAACTTCATCTTGTGAATCAGAAGGTATTCCATGATGTACACTCGGTGATTGAAGGTTTGTTGATGAGACAGATTGATCAGCAGCAGGCGTTTCCTAACTTAATGACATAGAAACTAAAGGATTGACTTCATTGACAGGGATTGAAGCAGCCTCTGTTGATGGAATTGACATATCAATAGTACTTGGCTCAAAGTGTTCATCAAACATAGGATCAAACAATTTCTTCAAATCATCTTCAGAGGGAGGTACATAAGGAGATGCTGGTGACTGATTAGAGATAAGAGTAGAACTGATAGGACTACTAGATGAAAGTTGGGATGCGGGTCCAGAACTGGATAGACCTGGAGCCATTTGACCGGTCAGCTCATCGAACGTAATGTGAATTGTTTCCATGATATTTCGGGTTCTCTTGTTGTAGATTCTGTAACCCTTCTTGTTTGGTGCATAACCAACAAAAATTCCAATATCTGCCTTTGCTCTTAATTTACCTAGGTCTTGATCGTCATTCGTTGGATAGCACAAAGCACCAAACACACGAAGGTAGGAGAGATCAGGTTTTCATTTATGAACAAGTTCATATGGAGTTTTTCCATAAGAGGTATGAATAAGGGAACGATTTTGGGTATAGCAAGCAGTGGCAATGGCTTCAGCCCATAGAAACATTGGAACCTTTGAATAAATTAGCATTGTTCTTGCGGCTTCCACAAGAGTTCGATTTCGTCTTTCAAGTACACCGTTCTGTTGAGGAGTTCGTGGAACACTTCTTTGATGACTGATTCCAACACTTTCATAAAACTGAATTAAGTCTTTGTTAACAAACTCTGTGCCATTGTCTGTTCGAACAATTCTGACTGTATTGTTGAGTCGAACCTGAAGCTGTTTGATTAGTTTGATGATGACATCTGGAGTTTCATCCTTAGTCCTCAAAAACTTTACCCAAGTAAATCGTGAGTAGTCGTCAACAACTACTAGAATGTATTTCTTCCCATTAATGGTTTGCACTCTCATTGGGCCACACATATCCATATGAAGGGTATGAAGAACTTCCATTACTGAGTTTGTGGGTTTTGGTTTGTGGGCATGCTTCGTACTTTTACCCAATTGGCATGCTGAACAAAGATGATCTTTTTCATATTTTAATCTGGGTAAGCCTCTGACAAGATCATTTCTGGAAAGGTTATTAATGGTGCCGAAGTTCAAGTGATTGAGACGACGATGCCATAACCATGACTTTGTTTTAGAAGCCTTTGACAGTAAACAGATTGGAGAAGACTTCATCATGTCTTCGATAGAGATGGTGTATATATTAGAACCACGAGTACCTCTTAATAATTCCACACCATCAAGTTCTCTAACGAAGTAAGTATGTTTTCTAAAGGCCACCTCTAGATCGGAATCACAAAATTGACCAACAGAGAACAAATTATGACCAAGACCTTCCACATAATATACCCTGGAGATTACACTTTTGCCAACTACATAATCACCATAACCCATAATAGCTCCAAAATGGTTGTTCTCGAATCTAACTGTCCCGATGAATTTACTCACGAAGTTCATGAGCCGCGACCAGTCTCTAGTCATATGCTTGGAACAGCCTAAGTCCAGGTACCACATAACGATTTGAACGATCTGCAGTTGAACACAGACAAGAATGGATAACTGGATAATTGGGATCCCCATGCAAGAATGGGTTCCATTTGGTTAGTAACAGTGATTGGAACACCCACATCAGAAATAGAAACATCCATATCAGAAATAGAAGCAATGGAATCATTATGAATAGATGCAGTACTAGTGTCCGTATTTGACCTATTCAAAGTGTGTTCACTTCTTAAGGGAATAGTTCTACCAGTAGGCATCCATTTTTTAGTGGGCATTGTCTGATTAACCTTATGGCCAACAGGTATCCATTGATAACCTATCTTACTAAATGTTCTTTCTGTGGGTTTCCACTGTTTTCTAACTTTCTTTCGCCTTTCCCTTTTAGCCTTCTTAGCATGATTTTTAGCATTAACAATTTTAACTGGGCATTTGACAGTATTAGACAAAACATTCACACCACATTCATGATTAGTAACAGAATTCAAGCAGACAACATTACATGGTTTGCAGATAGTATCAGAATTCGAATTAATTACAGTACGCCTATGGCTAATACTAGAATCAACACGATTCGTTTTATTCAACTCAAACTTAAAGTTCCTAGGTAGGTCTTCTACTTTCTTCCAATGCACATTCTTAGCTTGCGATGTCCTATCATTCCTTGTATTGCCTTGAGACTTTGAACTGCTCGCTTTAATGTCACTGATTACTCCTGTAGAGGGAATTATGGGAACATTAGTTGATTGATCTACTTTTAGCATTTCCTGTTTAGATGTGCTGGGATCTTACTTGAAGGTATACTAGAGTTCACATTCATAACATTGGGCATTGAATGAGTTGTATACTTGGCACTAGGCATAGAACAAGGTATCAAGGGATTGACTTGCTCACCTAAGGTTTTAGGGCATATTGTAATTAAGCATTCTAGAAGTTCTTGAGATCGTTTGGCATATAAGCATGCATGGCCAATTGCATTATCAAGTGGTTTCTCTAACTTATCCTCTTCTACAATCTCACGGAGACATTCTAGGCTGTCCTTAAGGTATGAGAAATATGTTTGAATAGCAATTTTGTTATTCCCAAGATGAGGAGGAACATATTTCACATACAAAGCACATTTATTACAAACTTGCACCTTTGAAGCACCATTCTCCTCATTTGTCATTGGCATTTTCCCTTTTACCTGACTCTTCAGATTCTCAATTTCCTTTTGCAATGAAGTTATTTTTTCATTATTTTTGTTACGAGTGACTTTTATTGACTCAAATAACTCATTGAAATGACGTTTAACCTTTTCATTTTCTTCTAGAAAACTTTCATTTTCCTTTTGTAAAGCATTAACCAAGTTTTGAAGATGAAAATTTTGAGAATTCCGAGAATCTAAAGGAGGAGGCATTTGGGAGCCAGTCACATTGTTCATTTCACCCGTTAATTGAGAAATTTGGGCTTTCAGTTTTCTGATCGTGTTACAGTGAGCTTGAATATGTTCATCACGTTTGTTTATTTCAAAAACTGCATCAAACTCTGGAACATATGAGGATATCTTGATGTTTGAGGTTTTAACATTTTCTTTGAGATGTTGATACTTTAGTTGTAAATCAAAATGTTCAACTTCTAGTTTAGAAAAATGTTTTACCAAATTATCGTGATCATCCTGTTCAATTTTCTCACTTAGTTTAGCGTTTTTGATTTCAAGCTCAATGACACGATCATGGGAGACTTTCAAAGCAACAGATAATTCAGGAAGTTGAGAAGCAGTAATAGAACAATTAGTGGCAGTATAGAACACATCTTGAGAAATACAATCAGAAATCAGATTCTCATTTAAGGTATGCAAGTTCTTCCTCTCAATTTCATTATATTTTAATGCTCGCTCATAGTCACTAACCTCAACAATCATTGCATCAAATTCCTTTTCCATTCCTTTAATATCTGTATCTATCCCCTTTTTAAGACTCTCAAATTGATCTTTTAGTAGTTTAAAGAAGGGCATGACCTCAGTTAAATAATATTCTTTTGTTTGCTCAAAACCCCTTTCCCCTTCAGTTATCCCAGTGGGTGTGATCCTTTTCTTACAAGTTTTCTCAAAGTCAACAAATAATTGAAATATAACATATTGACTGATTAAGGTCTTGCTCTTAGTGGCAATAGTTCTTGGAACTAGATGCATTGGTGTATTTGGAGGATACATAGTCGCTGAAGGCATTTTCCTAAGGGGAGGGTTTGTAACAACAAGATTCTCTACTTTTTGCTTATCTAAATCCTTTTTCCAGAACACTTGTTCGAGAGTTAACAATGTTTGAGGCTTAAACTTGTTCAAGGAAATCCAGTTTTCCTTCTTGTAATCATGGGGTTTGATGGTTATGTTTTTCTCTTAACATATAGGGTTGTTGAGTTTTTTATTCATTTTCTCCCTAGTGACCTCATCTGATTTCTTATCTTCCTCAGTGCACTTAGTCCAACTAGGTTTCTGTCTAGGCTTAAGGATTTCATTGCCATCATAAATTACCTTATAAGCAGTTCTAGCCTTTTTAATGACCTCTGGCTTTGGTTCCTCAACAAGGGGAATGCTATGCTTATCGCTAAGAACTCTATGCTTAGTGATCAAGTGAGCAGTCTGAATGGTATTCCCTTGTAAGTACAACTTATTTTCAAGCTTGTTTTTCAAAGTTTTTAGATTGGAAAAATCATTCAACAGTTTTGATTCCTTAGCAGTGAATTCTTGCTTAAGCATTTTAACATTTTCTTGAAGTTCCTGTTTTTGCTTAGTAGTTTTAGAAAGCTTTACTTGTAAGGAGTTTAACTCTTGTTTTAAGACTTCTTCTTTAAAGTTACTTTTTCTAATAACTGTACGCATTTGGTCATCCATCTCCTGCTCACGAGTGGTTAAGTCAAACTTAGCTCGTTGTTCGTAAATAACAACACGTTCTTTATAGGCATTAAGTTCAGAGATAACAGAATTATCAGGGGAACATGCAGTGTATTCATCAAAGGCATAGTCATCATTGACTGCAGAGGATGCATCACTTGGTACACTCTCACTTTCACTTTGTTTCACATATTGATCATATGGGACAACATTGATATTACCCATATTTTCAATATCTGACTCAATAGTTTGAGTTGATTGTACTTTGTTATGCATCTTTTGCACATCAGCATCATCGTATAGTTTTAATACCTTAGAAATGATTTTTTCTTTGGATGGAATAGCTTGTGGTGATGAAGAGACTTTAGAAGGGACCATTGGAGAAATGCTAGCCATGAAATTTTTTTGTGCAGTAGGTTCATCATCAACGTCAGAGTCGTATGCATCACAAACAGCGACTTGAAAAGCATTCTGATGATTGTGGCCTATCTCCTAAATTGGCTGCTCATCTACATCTGCATCATATGTCTTAGCATTTCCCTCAGCAAGGAACAACTCCTCTTCATCCAAAGCTGCACCATTATCCTGAGCTTGCACAAGCAACATCTTATCCCTGAAGTAATCTGCATTCTGAGGGCGTTTTGGCGATGTGCAGTTCCTTGCAATATGTCCCTCACCACCATAGTTGTAAAACTTGATCGGCTTTGCTTGTCCTTGATTTCCAATCCTTCCCCTATTCTGATTTTCCACATATCCTCTACCAGCTCCACCTCTCCCTTGTTCATACTGCCTTTCTTGAACTGGTTGAACCATAACCTTCCCATCTCTGATGGTGGCTTGATTGTGTGGATTGGATGCTGTTCTGAGGTTGTTGTTGGTGTGTGGGAGAGAGTTCATGTTTTGACTAATCATGAGAGCCAGTTGATTAATGAAGTTTCCCACGTGTGCATCAGCATCAGCTTGTTTGAACATTGGATCGGGAATGAGTTTGTGATTACCATTACCCATGGGTATAACTTGAGATGCTTTGGTGGTAATTCCAATGTTTGAGTAGAAGGCAGTTGAATCATTTGATGAGCTTGTCTCTCCCTGGTTGGTTTTGAATTACTCCAGAATCCTTTCCTCAAACATAGCATGTCTCTCATTCTAAAGAAGGAAAGCATAGAGTTACTCATAGTTTGTATTCTTCAATCCTTTGGTTAGTTTCACATAGGTGACAAACTTGTACCATTCGGGATTCATGTTGTTCACAAACTTTGAGTTCAGCTGAATGTTTGGCATAGTCATTCTGATGTTCCTCATGTCATTAACAAGCTTGTGGAATCTCACGTAATCCTCATAGACACTCTAATTTGGTTTCATCTTGAAGTTCTCAAATTCATCATAGAGTTGTGATTCTCTGGCTTCCATAGTTAATTCAGAACCAGAAAGAAGCATCTTGACATTATCTCATACAGCCTTTGCTTCAGTGTTGTGATTAATAAGCTTGTAGATGTATTTTGGAAGACCTTGAAGTATAATGTTAGATGTAATACCTGGAATTTCTAAAGTTCCCAAAAGACCAAAATACCCCTACAATCAAAAAGTATGAATAACTAATTTAAAGAATACCAAATAAGCTATGTAAATTCAGAAAATTATTAAGAAATATCACACATGATCTAAATAAATATTAAACACTTTGTAAAAGGTAACTTTTATAGTTTATGATTTTATAAAATTCGTTTTGTATTTTACTTAATTAGCCGTATATATTTATTTAGATTTATAAAAGAATTTAATTAATAAAAGCCCAATATAAATTTATAAAATTTAGAACCCATTTATTTTAAGTCCAATACATTATAAAGCCCACAAGAAAAATTATAAATCCTATATAAACCCATTATACGGTTCATATTAATCCCTAATAACCGATTAACCCCAAACCGACTCCCAAAACCCTCCAAAATTCGACAATCAGTTCCCAAGGCTTAAGACCATTTTTCTTGGACGAGTTTGAAGGTAAAGAAGGTGATAAAAATATAGTTCGAGGCTCTAAGGTGCTGTCTCGATCGTGATTAGTTTTTGGGTCAATTAGGGTTTCGGCGAGTGGAACTTTTTGGTTTCTTTTGTTCTAACGACCAAGTATCATCAAGGGTATGTTCCTAATATTGTTTTCAGTCCTACAAGTCATATAGAACACGTAAAAATTAGCCATGCATGTTAAATAAGTCGTATGGAATTATTTGGAATTAAAACCCTAAAAGCGTATAAAAATAACTAACAAGCGTATAATAATTTTTGGGACCATGATATTAATTTTCCAAGTACTCTTATATGATATACGACCTGTATAAAATACATGTTCATGAATTCGATGCTTGTGTGATTTGTTTGGAGTTTTATTTGTTCGAACGTATATAAATAAGGAAAGGATTTAAAAAGGAACGATTAGGGTTTATAAAAACTAGGGTTTGCTTGTTATGATTAAGGGTCATTAATGCAGTAGTAATGATGAATTAATGATGGTTTACATCTAGGTTTAGGGCTTGTACTTGAATTATGCATTATTCGGTTCTACATAAAAAGTTTTGGGTTGGTTTTGTAAATTATGAAACTTAAAGGTTATTTTGTGAACAGTAAAATAATGGTACTAAACGTATAAAAATAAGTATGGGGGTTAAACGTGTAATTTTGGATATTTAGAGGGCTATTGGAATTGTATTTAACTAAAAGGGTATGTTTTGTAAATTCTAAAACCTTTGGGCTAAAAGTGTAAAATCTGATAATATAAGGTTAGGTCGTATAATTAAAGATGTTAAGGGTGTAATATGTAATTCTGAGTAATTATGGGTCAACATGTGTAAATGAATTACGTAAGGACATGCATGAGTTTGGGGTAACTTGGGTTTGTTTTACATATACGTTCTAGGTCAAAGTGGAAATCATTAAAAGAGGTAACATGTAAATTAAATGCGTATTAAGTGATATTAAAAATATGGAAACCCTAGAACATAAATAGGAAGTGATTAGGGTTAAAAGCTAAGTTTGCAAGTTCGTTATTTCATGTGAGAAGGGGTAAGTCTTGGAGTTAGTAATAACCATTGATTTAGAGTAAATGAGCTAGTACTAAGTGGGTCGTGAACATGCGTGAGTTATAATGAATTAAATTAGAATATGCATAGTCGCATTAAGTTGCATTCGAACAATGTTACATGTGAGTTTTGGGTTAATCATGTACGTTATAAAAGATTATGTAAACTACTTTGAAAGAGAATCTTAAAATCCGTCTTTGACATTTGTAAACCCTATACTTTGAAAGATGATCATATAAGCTCTTAAATAAGATAATTATCATATTAAACCCTTAAGTTTACTATCTATCATTTGTAACCCATAAGCTTGGCTAATTAATGACTAATACTCTAAAATGTTGGAATTCCGTCCGTCACTAAAAATGAGAACAATCTGACAACTCTAAAAGTATTAATGAAATTAATCCGTTATGATATTAATGATACTAATAAGTATTAAATAAATCATAATCCCTGTAGATTCGTTGGAGGAGACGCGACGTTACATCTTCGTATTCGTTCATTCGTTGCTTTCCTTTCAATTGCTTTAAGGTACGGATATTCTGTCTTACTTTAAGACACTTGTGTTATCATACAGATATTCTGACCTTTTCAGTAAAGGTCCCTCATGTTTTCCTTCTTTGTCATTCTCTCATGCTTATAAGGATTTCCGATGCCATTGCTATGAACCCTTTCCTGAATGTTTGATCTGTTACTTATCTGAACTTATGTTCTAGTGAACTATGCAATATCTGATGTGAACTTATGTTAGGAAGATTTTGATATGCGCAATTGTTGAACCTTGCTATGGTTGATTATGAACTTCTGATTATGAACTTCTGTTTATGAACATATGATATGCCACTGTGATATGAACTTCCGACTTCTGACTATCTGAGTATGAACCTTATGATATGAACTATCTGATATGTTATCTGTGACCTTGTGTGTGACTATGATCTGTGCCATATCTGAAAATCTGTTTGACTTAAGTTGGTTGATAATAACCAAATATTTCACTAGTCATGGGGGTTCCATGTCCGTATCAGTGATGCACCTCTGATATGACTCTAGGGCAGTAGAGTGATGTTCTGCCACGTCTCTGGATGGTGAAGCATATTTTTGTATATGTAGGAAGGGGCGTATGGATGCATCCTAGATCTGATCTGTTATCTGATATGTTATCTGGTGAATGATGTCGTGTGCAATACGCGTCTTCACAAAATCTGGGAGCTAGCTACTCCATTTATTTTCTGAGGTTACTTTTTGAAGAAGGAAGATATTTCTGATATGATATGTTAATTGATGTGTTTATGACGTATTTGTTTAAGTGATTATTAGTTGCCATACTAGGATAGGATTAATATGTTTAAACATGATTCGTATATCTGATATTATGATTTGTTATTGTTACGTGAATGCGTTTATCTGCGAGATGAATGTGCTAGTGCACAATTGAGTGTTTTGAAGGTTAATTATCTGTCTGTATATGTGACCTGCCATATTAAAACTCTGCTAAGGTTAGGATTTGATCCGAGAACTGGTTTAGCTATATTGTCTGCCATGACTTGTCTGCCATTTCCGCTGCTACAATATTGCATTAAGTGTATTAAATGTTGATTAATTGATTTGTATGAATGCCATGTTTATTTACTAGAAACTGTTTCCGTTAGTTTTGAGACTTTCCGTTTGGCTTATACGTAATCTGTTATTTGATATGTTATGCGTTTGGTTGTTCTGATGTGTTTGTTTTTGTGTCTTTAATGTGCTATGTGATGTCTAAACTGTTATGTGGTTGCTTGGATTTCTGTATATTTGTGCTTCCGCAGAATCTTAAAAGATCCCTCGTCATCATTTTATTTTGATTTCGTTAATTGTATATTTATTCTGTTTTAGCTTTTGTTTCGTTATATCTGTTCACTGGGCTTTGTAAGCTCAGCCGCACTTTTCTTTTCCTGCGGTAGGTATTTAGCATTCAAGATGAGCTTATGGGATAGCTGATCTGGGCTTGAGAGTAGAGCTGAGAGCAAGATTTTGACCATAGAGATCTTAGATTTATTTTTGAATATAAGTTATTTATATTATCTTTTGTAAGTTTTTGTAAAGGCTTCCGCTTTTGTACATTAGTTAAAGTTCTGATATGAAACCGTATTGTGATATCTTTACCCTTGTCGGGTCGGGGTGTTACAATTTATGGTATCAGAGACTAGGTTTTAGGACCCTTAGAGCTTAGGCTATGACCCGTGAGGATTGGGTAGACATTAGGCTTCCGTCTGTTCAGATATCTTTCGATTCCTTTTGATGGTCGTTCAGATTTGACTTCGATATCCTTTTGCCTTCACTGAATTGGCCCTCCTTTGTTCGCATCGAATTTTGTTATTTTGTTTTCGCTCGTCCGTTTGTCGATCGTTAGATGGAGACTACCCGTGGAGCCGAAGAAGATGGTGCCGACCCTGCGTTGCTGCGATGGTTCCTGTGCTGGAGAGGTTCGTGAAGCAGAAGCCACACGCGACTGCCGTGCTGTTGGAGACATCAGGATGCTGCTAGAGGAAGTTGGACGGATCAACTAAAGACGCAACGACGAAGACATGATTCAACCGGTGGCTGGGAAGGTTCATCTACTTCATATGATTTGGGCGCGACGTATGTCACTCTGATTTGTTTGTCATGCGTTTCAAGACGGTTTGATATTCTGATAAGTGACTCTGATCTGTATTGCTTTTCTCTGATTTGTTCGGAACTCGGTGTGAATCGTGAAGTTTTATCGTTTAGCATTCTGGTATATCTCAGCTTTTCTTTCTGGATCGTCAGTAATAAGTCATGAGGAAGAATACGAGGTGGATTCGGATTTGGAGTCTACGGCTACTAGTAGGTTCAATCCGACACGAGAATAGGAGTTTTGTTTCTGATTAGTTACCCTCTTTATGAGAATTTTCTGACGTTTGATTTTGAGCTAGGTCCTTTTGTTTTCATTTGACGTTTGAATCTGGGATTTTTAAGTTTTGTTTTGGAAGTTCATCTTAAGACGATTCTGCAAATTTTGTTTGATTAATGGAAATAAAGCAAATTTTGGAAGTATAGTTCCTGTCTGTTGTTTCTTTCTGCTAGAGTCGTTAAGTTTCCGTTAGTCCTCATAAGTTTTGTCCGCTATTTATTTTCTCCAGGAGGTTATTACCGCTTGAATGAAGTATGACCATCATGATGGTATACTCATGTGTATCTGGTTTGTTATAGTATGTTACTTGTTATCTGTATATTATCTGTATGTGGTATGTTTTGTTATGATATTAGTTATGTGTTTTGTCATGACCCGAGACCGAATATAATGACAATAAGAACTTGTTATGTGATGCAAGTATTATGACGCCTGATCAACGTAATAATACCGAGATCACATAATCTGAACTTATTGAAGGTATACGACGTCTGGGAAATGCCTGTGATTGATGTGTGTATAGACTTTGACTTGTATCTGTTATTTGGTGCTTCTCATGTTCGTTTGAAATTCCGTACCTAATTGTGAGATTTTCGTCGATATCTGTTTTGTATAAGTTATGTACGCTTGGAATCCGAAGTTGTTATGATCTGTACGACTATTGAGGCCGATAGGATTTATTCCGTCTATGCATATGATGTCCTCATCATTAGATATCTGGATAAGTCAGAATTTGTCGTTTGATTTTCTGCGTCTCATCTGTTCTCCGCCATTACTTGATAAGTATATAATTATCTATTATAAGTATTTGACTATTGATTTAATTTCTGAGTAAGTATGAGTTCAAATATTCTGATAAGAAATCCATTTGTTCCGAGATAAGATTAACGTTCGTTATATTCCTAGAACTTCTGAAATCCGATTCGTTTTCTGCTCTGTTCCGTCTTGTCCAATTTCGAGGACGAAATTTTCTTTAAGAGGGGAAGAATTGTAATACCTGGAATTTCTAAAGTTCAAAAAAGACCAAAATACCCCTACAATCAAAAAGTATGAATAACTAATTTAAAGAATACCAAATAAGCTATGTAAATTAAGAAAATTATTAAGAAATATCACACATGATCTAAATAAATATTAAACACTTTGTAAAAGGTAATTTTTATAGTTTATGATTTTATAAAATTCGTTTTGTATTTTACTTAATTAGCCGTATATATTTATTTAGATTTATAAAATAATTTAATTAATAAAAGCCCAATATAAATTTATAAAATTTAGAACCCATTTATTTTAAGTCCAATACATTATAAAGCCCACAAGAAAAATTATAAATCCTATATAAACCCATTATACGGTTCATATTAATCCCTAATAACCGATTAACCCCAAACCGACTCCCAAAACCCTCCAAAATTCGACAATCAGTTCCCAAGGCTTAAGACCATTTTTCTTGGACGATTTTGAAGGTAAAGAAGGTGATAAAAATATAGTTCGAGGCTCTAAGGTGCTGTCTCGATCGTGATTAGTTTTTGGGTCAATTAGGGTTTCGGCAAGTGGAACTTTTTAGTTTCGTTTGTTCTAACGACCAAGTATCATCAAGGGTATGTTCCTAATATTGTTTTCAGTCCTACAAGTCATATAGAACACGTAAAAATTAGCCATGCATGTTAAATAAGTCGTATGGAATTATTTGGAATTAAAACCCTAAAAGCGTATAAAAATAACTAACAAGCGTATAATAATTTTTGGGACCATGATATTAATTTTCCAAGGACTCTTATATGATATACGACCTGTATAAAATACATGTTCATGAATTCGAAGCTTGTGTGATTTGTTTGGAGTTTTATTTGTTCGAACGTATATAAATAAGGAAAGGATTTAAAAAGGAACGATTAGGGTTTATAAAAACTAGGGTTTGCTTGTTATGATTAAGGGTCATTAATGCAGTAGTAATGATGAATTAATGATGGGTTACATCTAGGTTTAGGGCTTGTACTTGAATTATGCATTATTCGGTTCTACATAAAAAGTTTTGGGTTGGTTTTGTAAATTATGAAACTTAAAGGTTATTTTTGTGAACAGTAAAATAATGGTACTAAACGTATAAAAATAAGTATGGGGGTTAAACATGTAATTTTGGATATTTAGAGGGCTATTCGAATTGTATTTAACTAAAAGGGTATGTTTTGTAAATTCTAAAACCTTTGGGCTAAAAGTGTAAAATCTGATAATATAAGGTTAGGTCGTATAATTAAAGATGTTAAGGGTGTAATATGTAATTCTGAGTAATTATGGGTCAACATGTGTAAATGAAATACGTAAGGACATGCATGAGTTTGGGGTAACTTGGGTTTGTTTTACATATACGTTCTAGGTCAAAGTGGAAATCATTAAAAGAGGTAACATGTAAATTAAATGCGTATTAAGTGATATTAAAAGTATGGAAACCCTAGAACATAAATAAGAAGTGATTAGGGTTAAAAGCTAAGTTTGCAAGTTCGTTATTTCATGTGAGAAGGGGTAAGTCTTGGAGTTAGTAATAACCATTGATTTAGAGTAAATGAGCTAGTACTAAGTGGGTCGTGAACATGCGTGAGTTATAATGAATTAAATTAGAATATGCATAGTCGCATTAAGTTGCATTCGAACAATGTTACGTGTGAGTTTTGGGTTAATCATGTACGTTATAAAAGATTATGTAAACTACTTTGAAAGAGAATCTTAAAATCCGTCTTTGACATTTGTAAACCCTATACTTTGAAAGATGATCATATAAGCTCTTAAATAAGATAATTATCATATTAAACCCTTAAGTTTACTATCTATCATTTGTAACCCATAAGCTTGGCTAATTAATGACTAATACTCTAAAATGTTGGAATTCCGTCCGTCACTAAAAATGAGAACAATCTGACAACTCTAAAAGTATTAATGAAATTAATCCGTTATGACATTAATGATACTAATAAGTATTAAATAAATCATAATCCCTGTAGATTCGTTGGAGGAGACGCGACGTTACATCTTCGTATTCGTTCATTCGTTGCTTTCCTTTCAATTGCTTTAAGGTACGGATATTCTGTCTTACTTTAAGACACTTGTGTTATCATACAGATATTCTGACCTTTTCAGTAAAGGTCCCTCATGTTTTCCTTCTTTGTCATTCTATCATGCTTATTAGGATTTCCGATGCCATTGCTATGAACCCTTTCCTGAATGTTTGATCTGTTACTTATCTTAACTTATGTTCTAGTGAACTATGCAATATCTGATGTGAACTTATGTTAGGAAGATTTTGATATGCGCAATTGTTGAACCTTGCTATGGTTGATTATGAACTTCTGATTATGAACTTCTGTTTATGAACATATGATATGCCACTGTGATATGAACTTCCGACTTCTGACTATCTGAGTATGAACCTTATGATATGAACTATCTGATATGTTATCTGTGACCTTGTGTGTGACTATGATCTGTGCCATATCTGAAAATCTGTTTGACTTAAGTTGGTTGATAATAACCAAATATTTCACTAGTCATGGGGGTTCCATGTCCGTATCAGTGATGCACCTCTGATATGACTCTAGGGCAGTAGAGTGATGTTCTGCCACGTCTCTGGATGGTGAAGCATATTTTTGTATATGTAGGAAGGGGCGTATGGATGCATCCTAGATCTGATCTGTTATCTGATATGTTATCTGGTGAATGATGTCGTGTGCAATACGCGTCTTCACAAAATCTGGGAGCTAGCTACTCCATTTATTTTCTGAGGTTACTTTTTGAAGAAGGAAGATATTTCTGATATGATATGTTAATTGATGTGTTTATGACGTATTTGTTTAAGTGATTATTAGTTGCCATACTAGGATAGGATTAATATGTTTAAACATGATTCATATATCTGATATTATGATTTGTTATTGTTACGTGAATGCGTTGATCTGCGAGATGAATGTGCTAGTGCACAATTGAGTGTTTTGAAGGTTAATTATCTGTCTGTATATGTGACCTGCCATATTAAAACTCTGCTAAGGTTAGGATTTGATCCGAGAACTGGTTTAGCTATATTGTCTGCCATGACTTGTCTGCCATTTCCGCTGCTACAATATTGCATTAAGTGTATTAAATGTTGATTAATTGATTTGTATGAATGCCATGTTTATTTACTAGAAACTGTTTCCGTTAGTTTTGAGACTTTCCGTTTGGCTTATACGTAATCTGTTATTTGATATGTTATGCGTTTGGTTGTTCTGATGTGTTTGTTTTTGTGTCTTTAATGTGCTATGTGATGTCTAAACTGTTATGTGGTTGCTTGGATTTCTGTATATTTGTGCTTCCGCAGAATCTTAAAAGATCCCTCGTCATCATTTTATTTTGATTTCGTTAATTGTATATTTATTCTGTTTTAGCTTTTGTTTCGTTATATCTGTTCACTGGGCTTTGTAAGCTCAGCCGCACTTTTCTTTTCCTGCGGCAGGTATTTAGCATTCAAGATGAGCTTATGGGATAGCTGATCTGGGCTTGAGAGTAGAGCTGAGAGCAAGATTTTGACCATAGAGATCTTAGATTTATTTTTGAATATAAGTTATTTATATTATCTTTTGTAAGTTTTTGTAAAGGCTTCCGCTTTTGTACATTAGTTAATGTTCTGATATGAAACCGTATTGTGATATCTTTACCCTTGTCGGGTCGGGGTGTTACATTAGAAGCCCTGATATCTGCATCGAATCTCTTTTTCTCCTTATCATTGAGCTCATCATACGTCTTTGGTCTGTCAATTCCATAGATCATTGTTCCATCTGCAGCTGTATCAATTAAGTCTCTAGTAGTCTCAATCTGATAAGGTCCTTCATCGATTGACTTGAGAATGTTGACTCCGTTTTCTTTTCCCAAACAGTACAATCGGATTCGTTGTGCCCATGAGTCATAATCAGTTCTGTCAAGCATAGGTGGACGTGTATCTGACCCTGCTGCTTGAACATCCTCCGCTAGGAAGAACCATTAGTAGGAACGATGGTTGCCATGATTACAAGTTCTACGGGATTTTACTATTCTTTGATTAAACCGGGAAATTGATTCTTTCACGGGATTTTACTAAACCAAAAGAACAACCATAAGAATGTGTCACGAAGAAGTAACAAGTCTAAATAGACAAGTAGCTAAACACTCAACTCGCTAAACAACGAACTCGCTCAAAGAATCAAATCGCTTAAGGAATCAACTCGCTAAATAGCCAAGTCGCATTAGTATCAACTCGCAACACAATCAACTCGCTTAATGAAACAAGTCGCTAAATAGCCAACTCGCCTTAGTACCAACTCTCAACACAATCAACTCGCTTAATGAAACAAGTCGCTTTATGTTGGAATCACTCCTAAACCTAAATCAAGTGTTAGTAATTCACATGTAATAGTTAGCTTAATTATGGCCTTTATGTTTGTTATTAGCTTAAGCTTATGTAGAAGTCCCATGAGCTTAGGCCCATGTCCATTAAGGAAAGGAAGGGAGTAGGAGTGTTGCCCTAGCTCCCCTTCCTATAAATACTCTTGTATAACCCTCACTTGAGGGTTGGTTGTTCATTTTAATCACTCTCTTTCACTCTACGCATAACCGGTTTACTCTTTACGTGTGTGTGTGTGTTTAACGTGTTCAACCGACCTCTATCTCTTCTCTATTTCTTTCATTGATGCTTGTGTTGTAAAACTAGTGACCTAACAGTGGTATCAATCGCCTACTAGTTGGGTGAATCGTATTGTTTTTGAAGTGGGTTTCGGTCCTATGCGTAAAATGTACGAGATACTTTGGTTCGCTTAAAAACACGTTTTTGACACTTTTTAATCCAAGATTCTTGTCCTTTCAATGTTTTAAGGTGTTAAAATAACTGTTTTTGGCAAAAAGTTTCAAACTTTACGCGTGGATATTCTTTTTTGAGCTTGTTTTTGTTCGTGGGTTTCATCCTACGCGTAACCGTTTTTTATGCTTTGGATCATCAAATTTCACACTTTTGTGTTCTTTTGGTGATATTGAAGCTATTTCATCACACAAAAAACTGGTTTAGAAACATCTTTGGGCAAAATCATTTTTACGAGTAAAGCTACGCGTATCAAAACCCTAAACTTACGCGTAACTTTATCCTTGGTTTGATCTTCAGTTTTGTGGTTTACTCCGTGTTTTCTTGCTTGGATAAGCCTGAAAATATTTCGACTTGGGATATCTTTTGCACTGTGATAGTGTAAAAGATCACTTGGGCTAAAAACCTTAAACTTACGCATAAGCATAAGCTTACGCGTAGAACATCCTACGCATAAGATTCATCTTACGCCTAATCCTGGTCTTACGCATAAGGTAATCCTACGCCTAAGTTTTCTACGCCTAACTTACTGTTTACGCATAACTTTAGTGCTTTTTCCCTGCTTACGCGTAAGCTAAACCTACGCGTAACTCTTGCTGTTAAGCATAACTTTGGTGTTTTTACGCATAAGTACTACTTGGTTTATTGTGATTTCTACGCCTAAGGATACTTCATCAACAAAGGTTCATTCGACTACAAAGATCCATTTTACCAACACAAGTTTTCAACATGTCACAACCACCATTCTCTAACTATTTCCCTTATACTTATTCTCAACGACAACAACAACTAAGTCCACAACATCAACAATGGAATCAACAACAAGCAATTTATCAACAACAATTTAATCAACAACATACTCCACAACTTGGAGAAATTCCACCACCACAAATGGTTCAACCACCACCAAGTCTTCAAGTTCAACCTTACACAAATGAATTCAATCAACATCCATCAAGGAACACTATGAAGGAACCCACTTGGTTTGCAAAGATGTGTGAAGCTTTAAGCAGCCAACAATCAATTCATGAGGCTGGATCACTTGATAGACCTCCAATGCTCACTCCAGGAAACTACGATCAATGGGTAATTAGGTTCTTTAGGTTTTGTGATCTGAAGAAGCCACATGGAAATTCTTAAATAAGGTTATCTTGGAAGGTCCATTTCAGATGCCTACTGTCATTGTACCCGGAGATTCGAATGCTAATCCACCAAGAGATGTACAATCAAACATTGCTACTGTTGCAGACTTGAATCCAGAAGAACTTCTACACTATGAAGCTGATGAGCTTGCAATGCAATATATCCTTTTAGGATTACCAAACCCAATTCTTCGAAGTGTTGATGCTCAAAAGACTGCAAAGGCAATGTGGGAACACATTCATCTACTTATGGAAGGATCTGCACCCAATCAGGAGGATATCGAATCCAAAATTTACTTGGCTTATGAACACTTCTTGATTGAACCTGGAGAGACACTAGAGTCTTATCATCATCGATTCTCAGACATCATCAATGATTTGGATGAACACAACATCATCATGCCAAGAATTGCAGTTAATACTAAGTTCCTGAGTAGTCTTGGTCCTGAATGGGAGAAGTATGTCATTTTTCTCCGTCAAGCGAAGAACATGCATCATTCTACATACGGATTGTTGTATGATTACTTGAAGCCTCATGAAAAGGAAGTTGATAGGGAAAGGATTCTCCGTGCTCAAATTGCTTCACCTTCACATCCGGAAAATCAACAACTTGCCTTGTATGCTCAAAACAGTTATCCTCCTCAACCAGCAACTCAACCAACTGCCACTATCACACCAAATGATCAATCACAGCAATCTCAACATAATCAATTGGTTCCTTACAACAACAACAATGATCAGGCACTTTATAGTCAAGCTAATGAGGAATCTGATCCATTCGAAGCATTGCAACAAGGATTTGTTATGATTGCTAATGCTTTTGGCCGTTATACACACAAATCCAACAAACGCATTCGTTCCTCATCAAACACAAGGAATCAGGCTGTTGTGAACAATGGACGAGTAGAAGTTCAGAATCGTGGTTATGGTCGTCAGATGGGCGGTGGTCAAGGGTTTAATGCTATGGGTAGGAATAACAACAGAGCCCAAGTGGTGGAACAAGGAAATGCTCAGAATGGGTTGAATGGTCTTCAATGCTACAACTGCAATGAGAAGGGACACCTGGCTAATGCATGCCCAAAGCCGAGGACTAGGGGCAGTGCTTATCATAAGGAGGCTTTACTTTTGGCTCTTAAGGATGAAGCTGGTGGAACTCTCACAGACAAAGAACACAGTTTTATGGCAGATGCAGACTCAGATGATGATATAGAGGACTTGCAGGCCAATGCAGCTGTTATGTTGATGGCTAATATGCATGAGTTACACATGAGTGACACAGGCCCAGTGTATGACACTGATGGCTTGTCTCAGGTACCCGAACAAACCATATTTATCTTTGATCTAATATCTCCGCCAACATCTGAATTCGGCAAGGCTTAGAATGTTCAAAATGAGTCATCCACATTTCATTCCGACGATTTTCAATTAGACCCCGTAGTTACATTTGACGATCAAGATGACCTTATGGTTTCCAATGATAATCAAATTGACTCCGTGGTTATACTTGAGGATCTAAATAATGATCATGTTGTGACTCACGTTGAACACACCGAACTTTTGCCGCTTCCAGATGTTGATCTGTGGCTTAAAAACCAACAATCCATTGTGGAAGAATGTCGTGCAATAAATCAGGACTTAAAAAGTAAAAATGCACTGTTAACCAAGGATTTTGAATGTTTACAAAAGCAACTCAACTTTTTCAAAACTCAAGAAAAACGTGAAAAAGGTTTTGAAGCCGCCTTTGCTAAATCTCATCAAAACGAAAAATATTTAGAGAGACAGATGTATGATCTAGCCGCTTCGAAGAATGCTTTGTTGTCTGAAATAGAACAACTGAAACATGAACATAAAAAGCAAATTAACGCTCTCACCTTGGAAAATCAAAAAGCTAAGGCTGAGTTGTTAACTTGTCAAAAACAGTTCTCTTCATACAAAAAGCATTCAACGAAACGAATAGATGATCATCTTGAAGAAATTATCGGCTTGCAAAGCAAACTTAAAGAGTTTAAAACTGTTGTTTACAAACATGGTGAGTCGGTAACTGCTATTGAAAAGTTTACTTTAAAACCCAATCCACATGGATATGGACCGAATCTTGCTAATTACAAACCTAAGCTATCAACCAAAGCATTCAAACCAAATCCTGAAGTTTCCAGTGCAGAATATATAATTGATAATTCTGTTATGAGTGTTGTTGAATATCATCGTCAAGAGGAATTAGATACAGAAGACGAGAGTCGATCAAAATTAGAAACTGTTGTTTACAACAAACCTTTTAATTACTCAAAACCGGTCACTTTCGTCACACCAACGGATTCTTCTAACACACCAAGGGTTATCATAAAAACGTCTGAGTCTTCTAATGTTAATCCCCAACCAGATTATGCACAAATGTATGGTCCTTTACCTTCCATTAGTGAAGTAAACTCAAAACCTGAAAATCGCAAAATTCTTAGATATTTTGACCTTTTCATGGCCGACCTCAAAACTTTACAACATGAGATAGAATATCATTCTGAAATCAAAGTTCAACATTTTCAATCGCCTCTGGCGCGAGAACAAAGAGACATTTTTCAGAAAAATCTTTTACCAAATGTTAAAAATTTGAAACATTGTGCATTGTCTTGGGAACGGGACTTTCATAAGGAACTTGGAGTGATGAAGGTCGTTTTCGAGAAAACAGAAACATCTATTTACAATACTAAACGTAAAATGAAAATGTTGAGAAAAGATGTTGATCGACTCTTGAATGATGTTATCTGTGCTGATATCCATAATGTTGTGTTATTGAATTTTGTGTCATATGCATCTGATTATATCTCTGCTGATACTGTTGATAATGTTGTAACTGTTGAGAATACTAATAATGTGCTTCAGATCGAGTCTTTAAAAGTTGAAAACGAACGTCTCTTAAACGAGCTTTCAAATTCAAAATGTCGTCTTCAATGGTGTCAAAAAGATTGTCAAAATCGTGAACTTGCTTTGCAAAACAAAATCCACCAGTTGCAATCAAACAATTTTAATACAAAATTTGAGCAACTAGATGGTCAAAACGTGTCTTTGAAAAGTCAAATCTCAAAATATGAACAAGAACTTGTAAAAGTTAAACAGGAATATGGTGTCATATTTGATTTACTCAATAAGACTCGTCATGAAGCATCAAACGAACTTGATCGTTATCTTGCACAAACTAGAGAAGTAATGAATTTTGCTGGTAATATTCGTTCTGAAAATCAAGATTTGATTCACACTATCTTTAAGTTAAGAGAAATGTTAGGAAAGCATGAACAACTTCCGCCTACTGTGATTAAGAGAATAGCACCAGTAACACTTAGTAATCGTGAACCTAGCATGCCTACTGCCAAAACACAAGTTGCTAACGTGCTTCCTTCTACTGAAACAGGAATAGTTGTCTCTTTTCCAAACGTCCGCACTTCACAGCCTAGGAGCACTACATCGAAGAATAGGAAGTTGGGACCTAAGAAAAGATCAATAAGGAATGCTAAAGTAGAAGAACACCCTAGGAATATGAATAAGACTCACGTTGCTTCCACTATAGATATTGCGTCTGGTAAATGTAATAGAAATAGTGATGTAACGAATGCTAAACCTTTAAGTACTTTTGATATTCAGTCTGATGCACCTTGTGTTATTTGTCATAAAAGTATGAATTCTGATTGTCATGACAAAGGTGTTGCCAAAGCTATCATCTCTCGTTTACGGAATCCTAAGAATCGAAATACCTCTAGGCCTACTAACCTTTCTAAGTCTGTGCTTGGTAAACCGCCCTCTTTAGATTCTAGGAAACGCATTGCTGTCCCTGTAGCTCCAGTTTCACCTCCAAAGAATGTAGTACCACCTAGTGCATTCACTAAGACTAAAGCAAATAGTAGTTATAGATGGCAGAAATGGATATATAACACACTAGGATTTAAATGGATGCCTAAAGTTATTGATGTGTTTATGTCTACTATAACTACTCCGGAACCCTCTAACATTTCGGGTTCCACATCTACTTCTATTCCATCTGTGTCGTCTGTGTGTAATGCAGGTGATACAGATCATTCTCTGGATTGTTGATAGCGGATGTTCCCGACACATGATAGGCAATCTTAAACTGTTATCAAACTTTATTGCAAAGTTCATTGGCACTGTCAGATTTGGGAATGATCACTTCGCAGCTATCATGGGCTACGGAGACTATATCAATGGTAACATTGAAATTAGCAGGGTTTACTATGTGGAAGGCCTCGGTCACAATCTGTTTTCAGTAGGTCAGTTCTGTGATGGAGATTTGGAGGTTGCTTTCAGGGAGAAATCATGTTTCATTCGTGATCTACAAGGAAACGACCTTATGTCTGGCTCGCGTAACTCAAGTCTTTACACTATCTCTATGCAAGAAATGGTTGCTTCATCTCCCATCTACTTACTTTCAAAGGCAACATCAACAAAATCCTGGCTATGGCACCGTCGTCTCTCACATTTAAACTTTCAAACTATAACCAATCTTGCTCGACACAAACTAGTTGAAGGTCTCCCACGATTCCGGTATTCTAAAGATCACCTTTGCTCAGCCTGTGAATAAGGGAAAAGCACTCGTGCTCATTTTCCTTCAAAAGTGGAACACAACTCTCAGCATGTGCTTCATCTTCTTCACATGGATTTGTGTGGCCCGATGCGCGTGCAAACAATCAATGGCAAACGCTACATCTTAGTAATTGTTGATGACTATTCACGATGGACTTGGGTCTACTTTCTTCGAAGCAAAGACCAAGCTCCACAAATGATCATCACCTTTCTCACAAAAATTCAAGTTCAGCTCTGGAACACTGTCCGCCAAATAAGAACATACAAAGGAATTGAATTTGTTAACCAAACTCTTCATGAATTTTATGAGAAAGTAGGAATTGAGCATCAGACATCTATTGAACGAACACCAGAACAAAACGGAGTTGTTGAAAGACGAAACCGAATGTTAGTGGAAGCTGCAAGAACAATGTTAATCAATGCTAAACTTCCAGATTACTTATGGGCAGAAGCTGTATCTACTGCATGCTATACTCAAAACCGTTCTATGATTACTAAACGCCACAACAAAACACCTTTTGAGCTTCTCCACAACCATAAACCGAATATCAAACACTTTCATGTATTTGGATCCCTTTGCTATCCGAATAATGATCGTGATGATTTTGGAAAGCTCAAAGCCAAAGCTGACATTGGAGTCTTTATTGGATATTGTGAGAATTCTAAAGGTTACCGGATCTGGAATCGTCGTACAAAGCAGGTTATGGAAACGATTCATGCTTATTTTGATGAACTTACGGAAATGGCTTCTGAGTATAACAGCTTGGAACCCGGTCACAACCGCTTAAACTTCCCCCAAACCCCATCATCAGCTGAACAAAGCCCCCAGCTCACTCGTCAACAAATGGAAAGGCTATTTGCTCCGCTGTTCAGTGACGATATTGATGAACGTGCTACAAGTGTATCCACTGTTTCCGCTGCTCAACCTGATAATAATCTTATACCTGATACACCTGCTACAACAACTAATGTTGAAGAAGCACCACCAGTTGACTCCACCACAATGGTTGAACAAACCGCTTCCAACAATGATGAACCGTCTAATGATGCTCTTAATGTAGTACCCCCACCTGCAGATTTCGATCCAAATGCGTTCTTTAACCCGTTTGCTAATGAAACTGCTACACCTGATGTCGCGGAATCATCAACAAACCATTTGAATCCTCAGAATCTGCACAATGTATACCAACATCAACCCTCTACACATCGATGGACGAAAGACCATCCTCTGGAAAATATTATTGGCAACCCGAATCAACCAGTCATTACGAGACAACGTCTTTACTCAGATGGTGAACATTGCATTTATGTACTCACTGTCTGCCAAGCTGAGCCTAAAAACATTAAAGACGCAATGACAAAAGACAACTGGATTGAATCCATGCAAGAAGAACTCAACCAATTCAAACGTCTTGAAGTATGGGAACTGGTTGAAAGACCAACAGGCTTCTATGTCATTGGTCTCAAATGGATTTGGAAGAACAAATTGGATGCTGAAGGAAACGTAATCCGAAACAAGTCACGTCTAGTTGCTAAGGGTTATCGTCAGGAAGAGGGTATAGACTTTGAAGAATCTTTTGCTCCGGTTGCTCGTCTTGAGGCTGTTCAAATATTTCTCGCGTTCGCGGCTCATATGAATATGACGGTCTATCAGATGGATGTCAAAATTGTGTTTCTCAATGGACAACTTAAAGAAACGGTTTATGTCAGCCAACCAGATGGATTCGTTGATCCTGAGTTCCCGAACCATGTCTACAAACTGAACAAAGCTCTGTATGGTCTCAAACAAGCTCCTCGGGCAGGGTACGATAAGCTATCATCTTTCCTCATTGCTAATAATTTCACCAAAGGTTCGGTCGACCCTACTCTTTTTTTACAATATCACGGGGCACATATCTTAATTGTTCAAATTTACGTGGATGACATCATTTTTGGGTCTACACATAAAAAGTACTCAATCGCTTTTGCAAAACTAATGAAGAAAAATTTTGAAATGTCCATGATGGGTGAACTTACGTTCTTTCTAGGACTGCAAGTTCATCAATCACCCCGTGGTATTTTCTTGAGTCAGTTCAAATATGCCGTTGAATTGTTAAACAAATTTGGAATGAAAACCTGTGACACTTATGCCACACCAATGGCTCATACCAAGAAGCTAGACGCTGATTTACATGGAAAATTGGTGGACCCTACCAAATACCGTAGTATCATTGGGTCTCTCATGTATCTAACCGCTAGCAGGCCTGATATTGTTTTTGTCGTATATCTTTGCTCCCGTTATCAGTCGAGACCAACTGAAACTCACCTCTCTGAGGCTAAAAGAATCCTCTGATACATCAAGGGAACCATTAATTTAGGAATCTGGTATCCGAAGGATTCTGGTTTTGAACTAATAGCTTTTTTAGACGCTGACCACGCAGGATGCCTAGATTCACGTAAAAGTACTTCAGGAGCTCTACAATTTCTTGGTGATAAACTGGTGTCATGGCAATCGAAGAATCAGGATTGTACATCGTTGTCCTCAATCGAAGCAGAATATGTAGCCATGTCGGCGTGTTGTGCTCAAGTCATTTGGATGAGAACACAACTCAAAGACTATGGTTACGTATTTGAAAGAATCCCGATGTACTTCGACAATCGGAGTGCTATTGCGATCTCGTGCAACTCAGTTCAACACTCGAAATCAAAGCACATCGATCTTCGATATCATTTCATCAAGAACCACGTGGAACAGGGTATGTTAGGTATTAGAAAATTCCATAGTAAAGAGTCGGTCACCCCAAGTGTTATCTAGCATAAGTTAGCTCGTAGACAAATCGTTAGTTATGTTATTTACTGTTTTATTAGTTAGTTATTAGCCTAGTTTAGCGTAGGGTAACACCGTGGAGGAAGGACGGGTCTTTACCCAGTGTATACCTGATCCACAGGCCGTCAGGAGGTCGTTTAGGTTGTAAGCTATAAATACCCTCTACCTTCCAAGGTAGAGGGTTGGAAGTTCTAATCTAATATTCTACACTTTTGTTTCTCTCTAGAATTCCCTCTCTACTCTCTTCATCTCTCTAACCATGGCATTCATATACTCTCATCATCCTAGACCACCCAAATCATCAAACAACATAATATTCATGATCCTACAATTGGTATCAGAGCCTAGGTTTTGTTGTTTATTTTGATTCGTGGTTCGACTCATGGTTGTATGCGGGTCTTCATGCGGGTTTTGTATGGGTTTGGTTGCTTCTTGATGTGGTTATGATGTTTTTCTTGTATCTGTTTTGAATCCGGTTTTAAACATGTTCTTTATCTGTATTGAATCTCGTTTTTTGTGACTTGATGATGAGTGTCTAAATACTCATCATTTTTGTACCATTTAAACTGCAAAAACATCTGAAAACACTCAGAAATGCATCAAAATGATAAAAATATCGCAAATAAGTGTTTTATGTGTTTTAAATGCAAAAATATCAAAATCTGGTGAAAAACGTATAAAGTTTGCATAATTGGCAGTTTTAGTCCCCCAAGTTTCAAAAGTTGTCAAAAACAGTCTCTGGTAATTCTAAATAAAGAAAAATGTTATTCAAGGTCCCTGAAATATTCTAAATTGTCAAAAATGGTCCTTGAATAAATCTTTTGTTAAATGGCAGAAAAGGTCCCTCAACTTTCAAAAATGTCAAGTTTGGTCCCTGGAAAATTGAAATTGTCAAATCTAGTCCTTGTACTATTAAAACTTGTCAAATTTGGTCCTTGTGACAACTTTGGGAAAATTGGCAGGATTGGTCCTCTAAATTAAAGCCTTTACCTATTTTGATCCCCTGCCACTTTAAACCTTTGACCCCCTGTCATTAGCCTGTTTTGAACCCCCAAGTCAAACCAACAGTCAAACCACCTTTCCCTCCACCACTGTTTATCTCCCACCTCCCCTCTGCAACCAACCTGCCTGCTCCCCCTCCCATCACTTCTCCTTTCCTCCACCCCCTCATCATCACTAGCCCCCCACAATAAATGCCACCCCCCCTAGCTGTTATTTCAGAGGCCTACAAGTCAAATATTGCTTTCCCGCCAAAATGATAAAAACGGCCAACTTGATCAAAACTCAACCATTGGCCAATTTCAGAGGTGGGATACTCTCAGAGGACACGTGTAAGACAGTTTGAAGTATAAAAGAGGAGGAAGACAGAGAAGCAAAGTAGTACTTAGCTTTTTAAATTTTATGTATGTCGTTTTTCTTTAAATGTTTTAATTAGTTCACAAATCTGTAATATCAAGTTGTATTGTATTAAGACTAAACCTTTTGATCATTATAACTCAGTTTCAAAGCTTAATTCAATGGTTCATTTACATTTCAAGTTTTTGAGCTTACTGTTGCAAATCTCCAATTCAAACTCTTGTTAACAAGCTTCAAATAGCTTCATTTAAACTCAAACAGTCTTATTTAAGCTCTATGTAGCTTTTTGTAAGCTTGGGAAATCAGTTTCAATCAAGTTCCATTGAAGGTCAACAAAAGTCAACTGTAGAGACAAAATTTGGTTAAGCAGGCTTGAAATTGGATAATGGGTGTTGCAGAGATGGTATTGGGTTGGATATAGCTTACTGTAGTGGTCTTGGGGATTGGTTGTAACCTGCATACCAGCTGGACCTTTGTGAGCTTGTCTTATCATTTTCACTTTTTATGCAGTTTCATATTGTGCTCATTTTTTTTGAATCTTTGGTCATTAAGCAGGTTTAATTAGTAGTAATTAGCATATTAGAGTTAGTTTAAGCAGTGGAATAAGTTAAATCAGTGGTTAGTATAGTTTCAATTTACCAAACAGTTAAAAAAGGGGTGTTTGGATTTAATACTTAATCTGTGTCTTAGGTTTGTTCATAGGTTGTAACCTGTTGTTTCATGTTTGGTTAGCTTGTTTGAACTCAACTCTATCTTAATATTGCACCTACAAATAGCCAAAGTCAAAATCATTAATCCAATACCTTAAGTACTTAACTGTTACAATTTTGCAAAGCCAAAATCTTGTTATGTGTTTAGAATTCAGTAAATTAGCCTAATATAGTTTCATTCCATCATAATACAACATAATTAGTCCTTAAATCAGTATCAAAGTTCAAGAAAGTCAACTTTTCATTTTGTGTCAAAAAGTCAAAACTTGCAAATACCTGTTTTCACCCAACTAGAGGGATTTTTCACAGATTCATTCTTGGGTGATAGCAAGTGAAACTTATGGGTTTTAAAGTTCATCAGGTCTATTTTCTTATGGTCATTTTTGCAGATTTTTATTAAATTTCTAAAAGCCTCAAAAAGGCTCATCAAGCAGGGCTTATCTGCCCTGCTCCAACACTCAGTCAGAGCTGAGATTTTCTCAGCTTATTGCAGAGCTTGTCCAGAGCTCATTAGAGCTTTTCTTGGTCTGCTCTTTGGTTGAAAGGTACTTGACCAGGTCTAGTTTAGATCTCAATAACTGGTTTTGATTTCCAGCTTATTGGTTGGCTTGTGCTTAAGCTCAAAGTAGCACTCAAAAACTGTTTTAGCAACTTAACTCAAATCAATCAAATCACAAGCAATTGCAATTCAGAGGTCAAGACTTGTTGTTTTTAGTTGATTTAGATTACTTTTAGCATAAAATAGCTTCTGTGAAAGTGTGGTGCTCAGTTTGAACCTTGTGCTTATTCAAAGTGCTTATTAATAAGCACTTACAACTGCAGTCTCAATTTCCTCCACACAACACCATCTTTTTCTATTTTTCCTAGATTCCTATTATAGTTTTAGAGTTTTCCTGAAATTTTCATAATTTTCCAACACTGTTTGCTATTTTTCTTAATTAAAAACAGTTTTTAGGTAATTTTAAATAGCTTTTAATACAATTAAATCAGAAAAAGTCCAAAAAAATAATTTTTCATTTTTATTAAGTTTAGATAAATATAAAAAGTAAAAAAAGTAATTTTCCAGATTTTTCATAGTTTATTTTGTAATTTTTAGTAATTTAATTAGTTTTTAATAGTTTAAAGGTCATAAAAAATAGAAAAATAATCAGAAAAATATAAAAATAGTTTTGAAAATTCTCTTTTGTTATTTTAGATTTTTCCAAGTCTTAATTTTATTTTTCTAGGTTTATTTCCTATTTTCTTGTATTTTAGGTAATTATTTAATAGTTAAAAATAGTTTTTAATTAATAATAATTAATTAAATAGTTATAAAAATAATTTACTTTTTCTTAAAATTTTCTTATATCATTAGGTTTGTAAAAATATCATTTTCATATTTTTAGGATTAATATTGTGTAAGTTTCACGTTTTTATTTGTACGTCACGTAGTTTTTAAATTAAGTTTTATAAAAACATAAAATCAAAAACATCAGTTTAAAAATAGTGATAGCATTTATTTAATATATTTTAACTTTTTAATTTCCTTTAATTTGCATTTAAGTCGCTGTAATTTATTAATCTTTTCTTTAGGTATAAATAACTCAAAATCCTTACTGATCACTATCCTTAGTGGTTATTCGACATCTGATTGTATTAAACACCAGTCATCCTCCGTGGGACTTAACGACCCGGGAATCCACTGTATTCTCCTGATCTAAATTGCAATTGGTGTTTGAGCTGTTTTAAGTTCCTTACGGCTGGTCATTCACAAGTGGCTAGCCTGCGTGAGAAAACTTGACGGTTTTGCACCAATCAAATTTTGGCGCCGCTGCCGGGGAGGCTGTAAGCGTTTTCTAAGCATTTTTCAGACCCGTACTTGCACATATACCACAGTTTGTAAAAAGTTTTTGTAAAGTTAATATAAATCAAAAAGTTCATTAACACTTTTCCTAAAGTGTTAAAAACACCAAACAAAATATAAAACAACAAAACAATCGTAACGTTTTCTAGCTTGTGTTTCTTTTAAGGTGATTCTTATAGAAATACAATTTGGTTAAACGAGACGATACCAAAAATATTATCCAAAAGTTTTTAAACCCATCAGCACAAATCTATACCTACGTCTTTTCAGTGATACTTAATATACATAAAAATCAACCACCGCAAATCAAGGCAGTACACCTACTAACTGGGGGTGTGACCATAATAAGTTCCCGAACATCAGATTTAAAACTTGCCTTTGTGTCCTTGTGATTTGGTGTACCTTTTTCAAAGAAGCCATTTCATTTGTGATTATTGGTTAAGTTCACTTGTCGTTTTGCCTCGCATTTGTTTTGAAAACTGATTTTTATACTTAGTGCATGCGCACTCGTTCTTCCAGTTCTACATGTCCATTGTCAGAACTTGGAATGATTCCTCGTAGACGTAGAGGACATTCTGCTCCTTCAGCTGTGACTGAGGAACGTCTACCACCACCACCACCTGCCATAATGGCAGAAGACAAGCCGATGAATGAGCTTCTCCAAGCACCCATCGAGGGTTACGGAGATGCTATTGTTGTCCCAGCCATCGTGGCTGATACTTTTGAGCTCAAAACCGGGTTACTTAATCTGGTAACCCAAAGCCAATTCTATGGTTTTAAGCGGGATGATCCTCATGCACGCATTCGATGGTTTAACAAGATTGCATCTACCATCAAGTACAAGAATGTCCCACATGAAGCTATCAAGCTTCTTCTGTTCCCATTTTCTCTAGAGGGACAAGCCCAGAATTGGCTTGAGAAACAACCCCCTCGTTCCATTGAGACATGGGAAGATCTTGTCACAAAGTTTGTGAACGAATTCTATCCTCCATCCCGAACTACAAGTCTTAAGAATGAGATAATGAAATTCTCTCAGAGATTTGATGAATCATTCGGGGAGGCATGGGATCGTTACAAAGACTTGCTCCGCAAGTGTCCGCATCATGGTTTTACCGAGTTAATGCAAATGGATACTTTCTACAATGGTCTGAACCAGACTAATCAAGACTCTCTGAATGCCTCCGCGGGAGGTAATTTCTTGAGCAAGACCACAAAAGAAGCCTTGCAAATCATTGAAAACAAGTCCCAGGTCCGTCCTTTCCGCACAAAGACATATCATACTGAGTCTAATGCTGGACCTTCTACTTCATCTCCCGTGAGTACATCTAGCACCGATGCTAAGATTGACAAACTCACGGATATTGTTCAGGCTTTGGTTCTTGCTAACCAAAAGAAAGTCACTTTCACACAAGCACCATCATATGGTGAAGTGAAGAAAGTTGAAGTTTGTGTTACTTGTGGTGGTCCTCATGCATACTACAACTGTACTGCCACCGATGGTAGTCCGTTTGAAGCTAATGCTATAGCCGGTACTTCAAATCAAGGAGGTAACAATACCGTCCTCAAAATGAACCAAACTACCGAGCTAATACTTATCAGGCACCACCCGGTTTCAACCAGAATCCTAACCGGAATCAGAACCAACCTAGAATGAACCAAGGTTATCAAAACCAAGGTAATTTCTATTCCGGACCCAATCAAGGTTTCCAACATCAAGGAAATCTTAATCAAAACACTTACAATCGAGGGAATCAATTTCAGGGGAATATGAACCCTAATCAAGGGAATTCTGGCTATAACCAGAACATACGGCCTCAAATTGTCCCTCCACCTCCTCCTGTATCAACATCTGATGAGCTTTTAAAGCAATTCATGAAGACTCAAGAGGAGACAAACAGGTTGTTGGTCAGTCAGATCGCTGAATTAAAGAAGTCTTTAAATGATCGACCCTCGGGCTCAGGTACTTTACCTAGCAACACGATCGCTAATCCGAGGGGCGATGCAAAGGCGATCACAACCAGAAGTGGTACTTCATATGATGGACCCGCTATTCCTACTACCTCTTCTTCTTCTCCCCCGAAGGTAGTGGAAAGTGAACCTGAGGCGACAAAGGACAAGGAACTTCCTACTAATACCGGAAGTACCAGCAATGTCCATCCTCAGGTTGTCCAGAAACCAAAATCCAATCCAGGAGTTGTTTTTGAACCTCCTGTAGCTCCAGTTGGTAACCCCAAATCCAAAACTTCTATTCCTTACCCATCACGTTTACATGAGCAAAAGCTCCGCGAGAAATCCAGTCAACAAATGGAAAAATTATTTCAAATTTTCCAAGAACTTCATTTTGACATAAGCTTCGCGGATGCTATCATGTTGACGCCCAAGTTTGCATCAACTCTCAAACACATGTTAAGCAACAAGGAAAAGCTGTTTGAAATGGCTAAAACTCCTCTCAACGAGAACTGCTCTGCAGTTATCTTGAAGAAGCTTCTCGAGAAGCTTGGAGATCCTGGAAAGTTCCTCTTACCTTGTGTATTTCCAGGAATGGTTGAATGCTTTGCCTTAGCCGATCTTGGTGCAAGCATAAACATGATGCCTCATTCAGTATGGAAGAAACTTTCTCTTCCGGATCTTACTCCTACATGCATGACTCTCGAGCTTGCAGATCGTACAATATCCCGTCCTCTTGGAATTGCCGAGGACGTATTTGTGAAAGTAGGAAAGTTCCATTTTCCAGCTGACTTTGTAGTTGTTGATTTCGATGCTGATCCACGGGTTCCTCTCATTGTTGGAAGAGGATTCCTGAGAACGGGCCGTGCTCTCATTGATGTATTTGAGCAAGAAATCACATTACGTGTTGGTAATGAAGCTGTCACCTTTAACCTTGATCAAACTTCGAGGTACTCCGCAAACTATGATTCTGAGTCGGTTAACCGAATAGATATCATTGATATTGCTTCTGAAGAGTATTCTCAAGAAGTTCTTGGTTATTCTCATAATTCTGTGAGTGGGGATCCCACCACATCTTCTCAACCTATCATAGCCAATTCTACTCCTTCTCTCACTCCGTTTGAGGGAAGCGACTTCATCTTGGAAGAGATTGAAGCATACTTGGCTAGTGATTCTGTTCCATGGGAAATTGATCACGCTCCAATTGACATCGAGGGGGACATACTTCTCATTGAGAAATTGCTTAAAGATGATCACTCATCAACCCCTCACACCAGTGATGCAATTCCAGAAGAGATTAATCACCATGAGATTAATCCGGAGGGAGATATTCTTATTCTTGAGAAGTTGTTAAATCAGGACACTTCTCCTCCACTCCCTCCCGTCAAGCTTCATAACAAGGAAGTCAAGTCAGTTGAGAAAACTGAAGAATTTCCTGAAGTCGAACTTAAGGACTTACCGCCTCATCTTGAGTATGCATTTCTTGAAGGTAATGATAAATTACCTGTCATTATTGCTCGAGATTTGGGTAAAGATGAAAAAGCTGCTCTCATAAAGGTCTTGAAGTCACACAAGCAAGCAATTGCTTGGAAACTCTCCGACATTAAAGGTATCAACCCTGAGTTTTGTACTCACAAAATCTTAATGGAGGATGACTTCAAACCAGCAGTTCAACATCAGAGAAGAGTAAATCCAAAAATCCATGATGTTATAAAACAGGAGGTTATCAAACTTCTTGATGCAGGATTGATTTACCCAATCTCAGATAGTCCTTGGGTTAGCCCGATTCACTGTATTCCAAAAAAGGGTGGCATAACTGTTGTCACGAATGAAGAAAACGAGTTAATTCCAACTCGGCTGGTTACGGGATGGCGTGTGTGTATTGACTATCGTAAGTTGAATGACGCCACCCGTAAAGACCATTTTCCTCTACCTTTCATGGACCAGATGCTTGAGAGATTAGCAGGGAATGAGTACTATTGTTTCCTTGATGGTTTCTCAGGTTACTTTCAGATCCCCATTGATCCACAGGATCAAGAGAAGACCACATTCACCTGCCCATACGGAACTTTTGCCTACAAACGTATGCCTTTTGGCTTATGTAATGCTCCTGGCACGTTCCAACGCTGTATGATGGCCATATTCCACGACATGATCGGGGAAACAATGGAGGTTTTTATGGATGACTTCTCGGTCATTGGGGACTCATTTCATACATGTCTCTCCCACTTAGACAAAATGCTTAAAAGGTGTGAAGACACCAATCTATGTCTAAACTGGGAGAAGAGCCACTTTATGGTCAAAGAAGGCATAGTCCTTGGCCATAAGATTTCCAAGAATGGGATTGAGGTAGATAGAGCAAAAGTTGATGTCATTGCTAAATTACCTCATCCTACTACCGTCAAAGGTATTAGGAGTTTTCTAGGTCATGCCGGGTTTTATCGTAGATTCATTCAAGATTTCTCTAAAATCGCTCGGCCTATGACCCATCTTCTCGAAAAAGATGCTCCTTTTATCTTTTCTCCTGAGTGCATCGAAGCTTTTGAAACACTAAAGAAAAAGCTTACGGAAGCACCCATTCTAGTTGCCCCCGACTGGGATTTACCCTTTGAGCTCATGTGCGATGCAAGTGATTTTGCTATCGGTGCAGTCTTGGGGCAACGCAAAACTAAGCATTTTTAGCCTATCCACTACGCAAGTAAGACTATGACTAAAGCTCAAACCCATTACACCACTACAGAAAAAGAACTACTAGCTGTGGTGTATGCGTTTGAAAAGTTTCGGCCATACCTCATCTTGACCAAATGCGTGGTGTATACGGATCACTCGGCTCTCAAATATCTCTTTGCAAAACAAGATGCAAAGCCGAGATTGCTCCGTTGGGTTCTCCTCCTCTAGGAATTTGATATCATTATACGTGATAAAAAAGGACCTGAGAACCTGGCTGCTGATCATCTGTCCCGATTAGAAAACCCTCACCAAGATGTTTTCGAGAAAAAGGAAATAAATGAAACATTTCCTCTCGAGACACTCAATGCGGTTTCTTTTCGTGGAGACTCTACTACCCCATGGTTTGCTGACTTTGCAAATAACCATGAGGGTAACTTCATAGTGAAAGGGATGTCGTCCCAACAGAAGAACAAATTCTTCAAAGATGTTAAACATTACTTCTGGGACGACCCCTACTTGTTTAAAATTTGCGCGGATCAAGTCATCAGGCGATGTGTATACGGTCAGGAAGCTATTGACATTCTCAAAGCTTGCCATTCTGGACCTACTGGGGGCCATCATAGCCCCAACTACACCGCCAAGAAGGTGTTTGATTCCGGATTCTATTGGCCCACTATCTACAAGGATGCCCACGAATTTGTCAAAGCCTGTGACGCTTGTCAACGTCACGGGAATATCTCACAAAGAAATGAAATGCCGCAAAACGCCATTCAAGTGTGTGAGATTTTTGACATCTGGGGCATTGACTTTATGGGGCCATTTCCTTCTTCTCGCGGTAATAAGTACATACTCGTGGCCGTTGATTACTTGTCAAAATGGGTTGAAGCTAAGGCTTTGCATACCAACGATGCCCGAGTTGTTGTGAAATTCTTGAAATCTCTCTTTGCTAGGTTTGGAACTCCACGAGCCATAATCAGTGATCGTGGTACGCATTTCTGCAATGACCAGTTTGAAAGAGTCATGCAGAAGTATGGTGTAACTCACCGTCTCTCTACTGCGTACCTGATGCGTGCCAAACAGTCAAGCTAAATCACTCAAGCCTGCCACTTGTGAATGGCAGACCGTAATCAGCTTAAAACTGCTCAAGCACGAATGCAATGAAGATCTGGGGAGTATAGTGATTCCCCGGGTCGTTATGTCCCAGCGAGCTATGCAATGGATTATCAAACGTGTAGTGATCGAGGAATTTGAACGGAAAAGAGGATTGTGATGATTATAACTACGGACAAAGCCAACAAATAACAACGGCTTAAATGCAAATTAAAGGAAATTAAAAAGATAAAAACTATTAAATAAACGCTATCACTATAATTAAAATGATGTTTTTGTTTTTATGTTTTTACAAAACTGAAATAAAAACTACGTAGCGTTACAAAAGAAAAAGTGAAACTTACACAATATAAATCCTAAAAATATGAAAATGATATTTTTACAAACCTAATGATAAAAGAAAATATTGAGAAAAAGAAAATTATTTTTATAACTATTTATCTAATTTAATTAAAAACTATTTTTAACTATTTAATAATAACCTAAAACACAAGAAAATATGAAATAAGGCTTGAAAAATAAAATTAAGACTTAGAAAAATCTAAAATATCAAAAGAGAATTTTCAAAACTATTTTTGTATTTTTCTGATTATTTTTGGATTTTCTATGAATTAAAAACTATTAAAAACTAATTAAATTATCTAAAAATACAAATTTAACTAAGAAAAATCTAGAAAAATACTTTTTTGTCTTTTTATATTTATCTAAACTTAAGAAAAATGAAAAATTATTTTTTTGAAACTTTTCTTAATTATTTGTATTAAATGCTATTTAAAAATGCTTAAAAACTAATTTAAATTAAGAAAAATAGCAAACAAGCTTGGAAAAATATGAAAATTTCAGGAAAACTCTAAAATTATATTAGGAAGCTAGGAAAATTAGAAAAACAAGGGGTTGTGTGGAGGAATATGAAACTGCTATGAAATGAGCTTATGAATAAGCACTTTAATAAGCCAAGTGAACACAAACAAGCACCACACTGGAACAGAAGCTACAATATGCTAGAGTAACCAAAATGCATCTAAAAACAATAAGCCATAGCCTCTGAATTACAAGATTGATCAAATTGGATGATTTGAGTGTATAAGCTAAAACAGTTTCTAGGTACCTACTTTAAGCACAAGCACAAGTTACAAATTAAGCTAAAACTGAAAACTACAAATTGGAACTTATTATAGACCTGGTTGAGATCAAGTACACCAAAAACTAGACTTTGAGAAGCAGTTATAAGCCCTGTGCAAGCCTGGACAAAACTGAGAAAAACTCAGTTATTGCTGAGCTTTTGGAGCAGGGCAACTAGGACCTGACTTTGAGCTTATGCACAAGCCTATTTAGCAAGCAAAAGCTAAAACCAGATAAGTGGTTCTCAAGACCACCAAGAAGGCTACAACTAGACCAAGAATCAAACCCTAACTATTTGAAATGACCACTGTGCAGTGCCTGCAAGTTCTGCACAAACTGATTTTTTATACAGTTTTGACTTTTTGAAACAGATTGAAAACTTGACTTTCTTGAGATTTGAATGCAATTTAAGGACTGAAATTGATGTATCTTGATGAAATATGAATGAAGCAAGCTAGTTTATCAAGTCTTACACCTCTATGCAAAATTTGAACACTTGATTTCAACAGATATGAGAACAAGGACAGTTTAAATGAATTGTTGACTTTTAGATGAAAATTGGTATAAACCTTGATTGAAATGATCTTATTAGTACTATCAGAAACTACTGCTACAAAAACCTTATACCAGGACAGCTTTAAACTTAGTTAAATCAAGCAATCCAAACACCCCTTTAACTTCTGATATGCAATTAAAATGGGATAACAACTGATTAAGCTTGCACAAATGATCAAACTAAATTTACTTAACCTAAACACAGATTAACTAACAGGTTTTAACTACTTAAGACTACTAAAACAGATTATGCCAAGAAACTTGAAAATAGCACTTACAATTGGTCCAAAGCCACTATGGCTTGAATCCTGTGAACAAGTGAACACTAGCCTAATCCAACCCCTAACCTAACTCTGATTCAACCCAAATCCAGCTCTGCTTCACCCATGATCCATTCCATACCAATTTTGCTCCAAGTTTGACTTTAGTTGACCAGATTTCTAAATTGCTTGAAACTTAACAGTGAACTCACAAAAAGCTATGATAAGCTAGTTTGAGCTTGTTTGAGCTTATAAATAAGCTTTTTGAAGCTTTAACAACAGATTTTAATATGGAAAATTGCAACAGTTGAGATAAAATATGAATTGTGAACAAAAGGTTAAATTGAAACTTGATAATAATTGCAATACACTGAAACACCTTTGTTTAATACAAATAAGCTTGAAAATACAAATGAAAACTAGTTAAGACAAGATGAGCTAAAAAACGACATACATTTTAGATAAATTAACTAACTACTCTTGAACCTTCTGCTTCTCTTTCTTTTTATACTCACATTGAGTTTCTCTCTCCTCTCTGAAGAGTTCCCAGCAATAATAATGGCCATTGGATGCCTTGGAATCAATCTTGGCCATTTGATGGTTTTGGCGCCAAAACTGGTACAAGCCAGTTGGGACAAGGGAGAGGGTGCATTAATTGTGATTTGTATGGTTGGTGAGGAGGGGGAGACAAAGGGTGGAGTAGGGTGGATGTTGGTGGCTAGAGGTGGCTGGGTGCAGACAATTTTGTCGGGGAAGACAGGGAACTAGGGGGGCGGGGTAATATTATTTAAAACATGGGTGTTGGGTTGGTTTCGGGTTTGGACCGGGTAAAGATTGGGCCTGGTTTGTTTTATTTGGGCTTGGTAAATAACAAGGGTCCGGTTTGGTTTCGGATTAGCACAAGGACCATTTTGCAATTCTTCCAAAGTTGAGGGGCTGAAGTAGTGTATTTCCCAAAGTGCTTTCAAGGACCAATATTGCCAATCATTAATAAACCAAGAACCAATTTTTTCATTTTTGATTTTTTCCAAGTTCCCAGGGATCTATTTTGCCATTTTTGGATTTTCAGGGACTAAACATGTAATTTTGAAAAACTTGTAACCCAAGTGTAATATTTTGTGAAATTGACTTTCAAAACCTTGGGTTGGCTTTTCCTTTCAAAATAAATGCATAGGGACTAATTTTGACAAGTTTTGAAACCTGAGGGACTGAAACTGCCAATATTGCAAACTTTGATCGATTTTCCTTTGTTTTTGCACATTTTGCATTTAAAACACATAAAACACAATCCCTGGGATATTTTAAGTATTTTGATATCTTTTTGATTGTTTTTGTATGTTTTCGCAGTTTAAATACGACAAAAATGATGAGTATTTGAGCACTCATCAATCCCCCACACTAAACTATTGCTAGTCCCTAGCAATCTTTTGAGAAAAACTAATGGATTTGAATCTCTTTACCAAAAGCCATTACTTCTGGAGTAGCCAAATGTTTCAGTTCAAGTAAGAACCATGGTACACCGATAACCATGTGATTTTGAGCAAACCACCAGCTTCCAACGGATTTGATTTGTCTTTACCAGAAGCCGTTTGCTTCTGGACTAGCCAACTCTTAGATAAATTATCAATATTATCTTTGGTGAGCTGATTACCAATTATGGTTTTTCCACTGCCTTTACCACAAGCCATAATCTTGCGGGCTAGCCAACTCTTCACTTTTTAGGATATGGTGAGCTGAGAACCATACAATTTTGGGCAAATTGCAAGCCATATAAACGGATTTGAGAAATCTTTACCAAGAGCCGTTTGCTCCTGGATTAGCCAATCCTTTTGTCTAATAGACATGGCGGACTGATAACCAATTGAGTAAGTGTAAAACACTTACTCCAAAAAAAAATTTTGGCCAAAAACGGGGGAATTGGTATAATTATATGATAAAATTCGTGAGAATTCCCCCCCACACTTAGAAATGAATATTGCCCTCAATATTCAAAGTACCGGCGGTTATGCCGAAACAAAGAACGTAAAAGGGAAATACTACGGCCATTATTTAGAAAGATTTTTTTTTTTTTTTATGGATATAGATATATATATATAACATGTGGGGCAACTCCCCCACACTAGGGTGGTACACACGGGTGAAAACCCATGTTTAGCTACTGTTTTTGATTACCGAGTCGCTAGCTTGACTCGACCCCGAATTCATTTGTTCATGGGGAAGTAAGTGGAAGAGACAATCTCCATCGGACTTTCATTCAAGATGTTTGGACAAACATTTGAAGCACGTGAAAGTTCCACACCGATGAGATATACATAGAACCGGCTCAAAAATGATAAATGAAAATGCCGGGATCAAAGATAGTGTCTTCATTCCCGAAGGAGTGAAGATGAAGGGAAATCACAAGATATTTGAGGAAAGGAAGAAAGATCTTGATAACAATCAAGATCCATTCTTCATCCTCAAATGTAGGCATATCGGGAGGAAGGGTGAGGGTAGTATCATTAATAAGCAAACTCATATGATAGAGTACACCTTCCTCCGAGTAAATATCATCCTCAAGATCAAAATAAAAATGATCATGTTCCGGAGGAGATATGTCATGAGAGAGTTCACCGGAGAACTCTTCATGAAGAGAATCATTCACATGAAGTGATGTTGTGAACTCTTGTTCCATTGTGGGCTCATCACTATCCTCAATCTGAGTATCAAAGAGTAGATTCTCAGAAATTGAAGTGAATTCAGAGTCGAATTCAAATAGAGGATTAGTGAAAGTAGCTTTGAATGTTTCGGGAACAAAGTGATCAACATTCTCAATTGGACTGTGGGGATAAGAAGTGAGTGAACGATCATTATCAATAAGACTTTCAGTCTCTCCCAGATCGGCTTCGAAATCAAAGAGTGGATTGATGTGAGTGACTTCACCGGAGAACTCCTCAAGAAAATGATCAGCATCAGATTGTGGAAGTGATGCCTCAACGTACTCGATGTTTCCAAAGGAAGCACAATCGTCGCTAAAATCGGAGAAAGTTTCCAAATGATCATTTGAACACTCAAGAGGGGAAGAAGAATCACACATATGGTCAAAAGTTCCCTGTGACTCTCTCGGGATTGGGACAAGGTCCTCAACACTAGACTTTATGAATTCGTCCGATTCCTTTTCAGGAACAGTGTCAAGATGCTCGTCCCCCATATTTAGAGAGTGAGTGGGAGCTTCGGGTGTGATAGCAGTTGTATGAGATGTAATCTCAACTGCTGGGATATCAATTGACTGAGGGAGTTGAGAACTATTATCTTTAAAAGGATAAAAACTCTCCTCGTCATCATCATAGAGAGCCGCCTTAAGAAATTGGGAACGTCTTAGAGCTGCATGCTCTAGGACTAATAATTCTTCCCTAGATTGGCGGGCCTCTCGCTCTTCGGCTAGCAATTCTCCCATGGTCTTTTCACCACTCACTTGATTTTTAAAGTTACTAATCATATCATCAAGTGTTTTCATTGCGGTTTCAAAATCCTGGGAGATTTCTTGAGACAACGGCTCAGGTGGAGTTTGAACCGTATGGTGCTGTGGAGGTTGGAAATTGTCAAACAAGTAAGAGTCATGATTGTTACAAGGAACTGGGTTCCCTATTTGACAATCAGAGCTGAAATGGGGACCTCCACAGTACTCACAACAGTAAAACTGTTGAGTCTGGAATGGTGAATCATATGGATTTTGGTCATAACCAAAACTCTGAGCATCACTGGAAAACTGTTCATAGACAAACGTGTTTCCGGATTGACACTCAAATCCTTGGTGAGGACCTCCACAAAATTCACAACAGATATGTTGATTATATGAAGATAAGTCGGGCTGTGGTGGGTAATTGGAAAAGTTTGAGGGGTCGTTAAATGAGTTCGGATTCGGATTATAATCAAATGAATTACTCGAACCATAAAACAAACAACTCCCGTTATGAATATCATTACCACATTGTACACATGTACACCAACGACAGGGTGAACCAAAGAGAGGCTCACCACAACCAACACAAGGAATAAACGATTGCATTTGAGAGTTATGAAGAGGAATCAGTTTATTCAAAGGATCAACAAAACCAACATGGTGATCCGGATGACTATCAAGTCTCGAAGAACATTTTGAAAAATCAGGGGGTGGGACAAGTGGTGTGCTCTGAGAGCTAGCAATTTCCACCACTTCCGTTATGGTCTCTGGTTCTGGTTCTTGAGAAACGTGAAGATTAAGCAAGTCATTCTTGCTAGTCACCGGTGTTTGAACGGGTTCATCGTAATCAATTCTAATTCTCGACCTTTTTTCATCGGCTTGAATTTGTTCGATTAGATTACGGGCTCTATCTTCAAAGAAAGTGTCCTCGTCATCCTCGGTGGGTGCTTGGGGTAGCTCCGACGTTTGAACTGGTTTGTCAAGATTAGAATGTATTTCAGGTTGTGGCGGGTGGTTGAAATAACTTTGAAAATAATTTTTGATGGATAATTCGCACGAATTGCAAAATTCGCTTGAACTAGGCCCTCCACACCGCTCACACACATTTGTGACGATGATGTTGACGATTGTCGACATAAGAATTAAACATATAGAGGATTAAGAAGAGAATCAAATGGTTGAGAGGATACAAAGAATAGAATTAAACGGCAAAAGAGGGTAAGAGAAATAGAATCAACGAATCAGAGGAATGAGAAGAATATTTTTGTATTTTTGGATAAGAAAATATAAACATATACAGATGGATGGTATGAACAAAGAGTGAATATCCAAATCACTAATCTGCTAGACGGAAGATAATCAGCACAGCTCCCCGGCATCGGCGCCAAAAATTTGATGCGTGCCAAACAGTCAAGCTAAATCACTCAAGCCTGCCACTTGTGAATGGCAGACCGTAATCAGCTTAAAACTGCTCAAGCACGAATGCAATGAAGATCTGGGGAGTATAGTGTTTCCCCGGGTCGTTATGTCCCAGCGAGCTATGCAATGGATTATCAAACGTGTAGTGATCGAGGAATTTGAACGGAAAAGAGGATTGTGATGATTATAACTACGGACAAAGCCAACAAATAACAACGGCTTAAATGCAAATTAAAGGAAATTAAAAAGATAAAAACTATTAAATAAACGCTATCACTATAATTAAAATGATGTTTTTGTTTTTATGTTTTTACAAAACTGAAATAAAAACTACGTAGCGTTACAAAAGAAAAAGTGAAACTTACACAATATAAATCCTAAAAATATGAAAATGATATTTTTACAAACCTAATGATAAAAGAAAATATTGAGAAAAAGAAAATTATTTTTATAACTATTTATCTAATTTAATTAAAAACTATTTTTAACTATTTAATAATAACCTAAAACACAAGAAAATATGAAATAAGGCTTGAAAAATAAAATTAAGACTTAAAAAAATCTAAAATATCAAAATAGAATTTTCAAAACTATTTTTGTATTTTTCTGATTATTTTTGGATTTTCTATGAATTAAAAACTATTAAAAACTAATTAAATTATCTAAAAATACAAATTTAACTAAGAAAAATCTAGAAAAATACTTTTTTGTCTTTTTATATTTATCTAAACTTAAGAAAAATGAAAAATTATTTTTTTGAAACTTTTCTTAATTATTTGTATTAAATGCTATTTAAAAATGCTTAAAAACTAATTTAAATTAAGAAAAATAGCAAACAAGCTTGGAAAAATATGAAAATTTCAGGAAAACTCTAAAATTATATTAGGAAGCTAGGAAAATTAGAAAAACAAGGGGTTGTGTGGAGGAATATGAAACTACTATGAAATGAGCTTATGAATAAGCACTTTAATAAGCCAAGTGAACACAAACAAGCACCACACTGGAACAGAAGCTACAATATGCTAGAGTAACCAAAATGCATCTAAAAACAATAAGCCATAGCCTCTGAATTACAAGATTGATCAAATTGGATGATTTGAGTGTATAAGTTAAAACAGTTTCTAGGTACCTACTTTAAGCACAAGCACAAGTTACAAATTAAGCTAAAACTGAAAACTACAAATTGGAACTTATTCTAGACCTGGTTGAGATCAAGTACACCAAAAACTAGACTTTGAGAAGCAGTTATAAGCCCTGTGCAAGCCTGGACAAAACTGAGAAAAACTCAGTTATTGCTGAGCTTTTGGAGCAGGGCAACTAGGACCTGACTTTGAGCTTATGCACAAGCCTATTTAGCAAGCAAAAGCTAAAACCAGATAAGTGGTTCTCAAGACCACCAAGAAGGCTACAACTAGACCAAGAATCAAACCCTAACTATTTGAAATGACCACTGTGCAGTGCCTGCAAGTTCTGCACAAACTGATTTTTTATACAGTTTTGACTTTTTGAAACAGATTGAAAACTTGACTTTCTTGAGATTTGAATGCAATTTAAGGACTGAAATTGATGTATCTTGATGAAATATGAATGAAGCAAGCTAGTTTATCAAGTCTTACACCTCTATGCAAAATTTGAACACTTGATTTCAACAGATATGAGAACAAGGACAGTTTAAATGAATTGTTGACTTTTAGATGAAAATTGGTATAAACCTTGATTGAAATGATCTTATTAGTACTATCAGAAACTACTGCTACAAAAACCTTATACCAGGACAGCTTTAAACTTAGTTAAATCAAGCAATCCAAACATCCCTTTAACTTCTGATATGCAATTAAAATGGGATAACAACTGATTAAGCTTGCACAAATGATCAAACTAAATTTACTTAACCTAAACACAGATTAACTAACAGGTTTTAACTACTTAAGACTACTAAAACAGATTATGCCAAGAAACTTGAAAATAGCACTTACAATTGGTCCAAAGCCACTATGGCTTGAATCCTGTGAACAAGTGAACACTAGCCTAATCCAACCCCTAACCTAACTCTGATTCAACCCAAATCCAGCTCTGCTTCACCCATGATCCATTCCATACCAATTTTGCTCCAAGTTTGACTTTAGTTGACCAGATTTCTAAATTGCTTGAAACTTAACAGTGAACTCACAAAAAGCTATGATAAGCTAGTTTGAGCTTGTTTGAGCTTATAAATAAGCTTTTTGAAGCTTTAACAACAGATTTTAATATGGAAAATTGCAACAGTTGAGATAAAATATGAATTGTGAACAAAAGCTTAAATTGAAACTTGATAATAATTGCAATACACTGAAACACCTTTGTTTAATACAAATAAGCTTGAAAATACAAATGAAAACTAGTTAAGACAAGATGAGCTAAAAAACGACATACATTTTAGATAAATTAACTAACTACTCTTGAACCTTCTGCTTCTCTTTCTTTTTATACTCACATTGAGTTTCTCTCTCCTCTCTGAAGAGTTCCCAGCAATAATAATGGCCATTGGATGCCTTGGAATCAATCTTGGCCATTTGATGGTTTTGGCGCCAAAACTGGTACAAGCCAGTTGGGACAAGGGAGAGGGTGCATTAATTGTGATTTGTATGGTTGGTGAGGAGGGGGAGACAAAGGGTGGAGTAGGGTGGATGTTGGTGGCTAGAGGTGGCTGGGTGCAGACAATTTTGTCGGGGAAGACAGGGAACTAGGGGGCGGGGTAATATTATTTAAAACATGGGTGTTGGGTTGGTTTCGGGTTTGGACCGGGTAAAGATTGGGCCTGGTTTGTTTTATTTGGGCTTGGTAAATAACAAGGGTCCGGTTTGGTTTCGGATTAGCACAAGGACCATTTTGCAATTCCTCCAAAGTTGAGGGGCTGAAGTAGTGTATTTCCCAAAGTGCTTTCAAGGACCAATATTGCCAATCATTAATAAACCAAGAACCAATTTTTTCATTTTTGATTTTTTCCAAGTTCCCAGGGATCTATTTTGCCATTTTTGGATTTTCAGGGACTAAACATGTAATTTTGAAAAACTTGTAACCCAAGTGTAATATTTTGTGAAATTGACTTTCAAAACCTTGGGTTGGCTTTTCCTTTCAAAATAAATGCATAGGGACTAATTTTGACAAGTTTTGAAACCTGAGGGACTGAAACTGCCAATATTGCAAACTTTGATCGATTTTCCTTTGTTTTTGCACATTTTGCATTTAAAACACATAAAACACAATCCCTGGGATATTTTAAGTATTTTGATATCTTTTTGATTGTTTTTGTATGTTTTCGCAGTTTAAATACGACAAAAATGATGAGTATTTGAGCACTCATCAGTACCACCCCCAAACAAGTGGGCAAGTGGAAGTTTCCAACCGAGGGATTAAAAGAATTCTTGAGAGGACGGTTGGCGAAAACCGTGCCTCTTGGTCGGATAAGCTAGATGACGCACTCTGGGCCTTCCGTACAGCTTATAAAACACCCATCGGGTGTACTCCATACAAGCTTGTATACAGGAAGGCATGTCATCTACCTGTTGAGCTAGAGCACAAGGCATACTGGGCCTTGAAGCATGCCAACTTCGATATTCAGACAGCTGGTGATCACCGAAAAGTTCAAATGAATGAATTAAATGAACTCCGTGATCAAGCTTACGAGAACTCTTTGATCTACAAAGAAAAGACAAAGAAGATTCATGACTCTAAAATCAAGAACCGCGTTTTCAACGTCGGTGATCGAGTCCTTCTTTTCAATTCAAGATTGAAGATTTTCTCGGGAAAGCTTAAATCCCGTTGGTCTGGTCCATTTACTATCACTAAGGTTTATCCTTATGGCACCATTGAGTTATCTCAGCCCGATGGTCCAAACTTTAAAGTGAATGGTCATCGGTTGAAGCATTACTTTGGAGAGGACATTCCTCCTGTGATTGTCCCGGATCTCCAAACTTTCCCCATGAACCAATGAATGCGGGGATAGAGTCAAGCTAGCGACTCGGAAATCAAAAACAGTAGCATGCCATATGGGTTTTCACCCATATTTCTGAGCTGTCTGAAGTTTGTTACGGTTAGCCATTCACAAGTGGCTAGCTTGTGTGACAAAACTTGACAGTTTAGCCTCTTCCTTCAAACTTCTACCACCCTAGTGTGGGGGAGTTGCCCCACATGTTGTGTATATATAACAGTTTCAATATAAAAAAAAAAAAAAAAAAAAAAAAAAAAAAAAAAAAAAAATTTGGAGTAAGTGTTCTGCACTTACTCAATTGGTTATCAGTCCGCCTTGTCTAATAAACAGAAGGATTGGCTAATCCAGGAGCAAACGGCTCTTGGTAAAGATATATCAAAACCGTTGACGGCTTGCAATTTGCCCAAAATTGTATGGTATTCAGCTCACCATATCCTTAAAAGTGAAGAGTTGGCTAGCCCGCAAGTTTATGGCTTGTGATAAAGGCAGTTGGAAAACCATAATTGTTAATCAGCTCACCAAAGATATTTTATCTAAGAGTTGGCTAGTCCAGAAGCAAACGGCTTCTGGTAAAGACAAATCAAATCCGTTGGAAGCTGGTGATTTGCTCAAAATCATTTGGTTATCGGTGTACCAAGGTTCTTACTTGAACTGAAACATTTGGCTACTCCAGAAGTAATGGCTTTTGGTAAAGAGATTGAAATCCATTAATTTTTCTCAAATCATTGCTAGGGACTAGCAATATCTTAGTGTGGGGGATTGATGAGTGTCTAAATACTCATCATTTTTGTACCATTTAAACTGCAAAAACATCTGAAAACACTCAGAAATGCATCAAAATGATAAAAATATCGCAAATAAGTGTTTTATGTGTTTTAAATGCAAAAATATCAAAATCTGGTGAAAAACGTATAAAGTTTGCATAATTGGCAGTTTTAGTCCCCCAAGTTTCAAAAGTTGTCAAAAACAGTCCCAGGTAATTCTAAATAAAGAAAAATGTTATTCAAGGTCCCTGAAATATTATAAATTGTCAAAAATGGTCCTTGAATAAATCTTTTGTTAAATGGCAGAAAAGGTCCCTCAACTTTCAAAAATGTCAAGTTTGGTCCCTGGAAAATTGAAATTGTCAAATCTAGTCCTTGTACTATTAAAACTTGTCAAATTTGGTCCTTGTGACAACTTTGGGAAAATTGGCAGGATTGGTCCTCTAAATTTCAGAAATTACAATCTAAGTCCTTGTAATATTAAAGCCTTTTGACCCCTTTACCTATTTTGATCCCCTGCCAATTTAAACCTTTGACCCCCTGTCATTAGCCTGTTTTGAACCCCCAAGTCAAACCAACAGTCAAACCACCTTTCCCTCCACCACTGTTTATCTCCCACCTCCCCTCTGCAACCAACCTGCCTGCTCCCCCTCCCATCACTTCTCCTTTCCTCCACCCCCTCATCATCACTAGCCCCCCACAATAAATGCCACCCCCCCTAGCTGTTATTTCAAAGGCCTACAAGTCAAATATTGCTTTCCCGCCAAAATGATAAAAACGGCCAACTTGCTCAAAACTCAACCATTGGCCAATTTTAGAGGTGGGATACTCTCAGAGGACACGTGTAAGACAGTTTGAAGTATAAAAGAGGAGGAAGACAGAGAAGCAAAGTAGTACTTAGCTTTTTAAATTTTATGTATGTCGTTTTTCTTTAAATGTTTTAATTAGTTCACAAATCTGTAATATCAAGTTGTATTGTATTAAGACTAAACCTTTTGATCATTATAACTCTGTTTCAAAGCTTAATTCAATGGTTCATTTACATTTCAAGTTTTTGAGCTTACTGTTGCAAATCTCCAATTCAAACTCTTGTTAACAAGCTTCAAATAGCTTCATTTAAACTCAAACAGGCTTATTTAAGCTCTATGTAGCTTTTTGTAAGCTTGGGAAATCAGTTTCAATCAAGTTCCATTGAAGGTCAACAAAAGTCAACTGTGGAGACAAAATTTGGTTAAGCAGGCTTGAAATTGGATAATGGGTGTTGCAGAGATGGTATTGGGTTGGATATAGCTTACTGTAGTGGTCTTGGGGATTGGTTGTAACCTGCATACCAGCTGGACCTTTGTGAGCTTGTCTTATCATTTTCACTTTTTATGCAGTTTCATATTGTGCTCATTTTTTTTGAATCTTTGGTCATTAAGCAGGTTTAATTAGTAGTAATTAGCATATTAGAGTTAGTTTAAGCAGTGGAATAAGTTAAATCAGTGGTTAGTATAGTTTCAATTTACCAAACAGTTAAAAAAGGGGTGTTTGGATTTAATACTTAATCTGTGTCTTAGGTTTGTTCATAGGTTGTAACCTGTTGTTTCATGTTTGGTTAGCTTGTTTGAACTCAACTCTATCTTAATATTGCACCTACAAACAGCCAAAGTCAAAATCATTAATCCAATACCTTAAGTACTTAACTGTTACAATTTTGCAAAGCCAAAATCTTGTTATGTGTTTAGAATTCAGTAAATTAGCCTAATATAGTTTCATTCCATCATAATACAACATAATTAGTCCTTAAATCAGTATCAAAGTTCAAGAAAGTCAACTTTTCATTTTGTGTCAAAAAGTCAAAACTTGCAAATACATGTTTTCACCCAACTAGAGGGATTTTTCACAGATTCATTCTTGGGTGATATCAAGTGAAACTTAGGGGTTTTAAAGTTCATCAGTTCTATTTTCTTATGGTCATTTTTGCAGATTTTTATTAAATTTCTAAAAGCCTCAAAAAGGCTCATCAAGCAGGGCTTATCTGCCCTGCTCCAACACTCAGTCAGAGCTGAGATTTTCTCAGCTTATTGCAGAGCTTGTCCAGAGCTCATTAGAGCTTTTCTTGGTCTGCTCTTTGGTTGAAAGGTACTTTACCAGGTCTAGTTTAGATCTCAATAACTGGTTTTGATTTCCAGCTTATTGGTTGGCTTGTGCTTAAGCTCAAAGTAGCACTCAAAAACTGTTTTAGCAACTTAACTCAAATCAATCAAATCACAAGCAATTGCAATTCAGAGGTCAAGACTTGTTGTTTTTAGTTGATTTAGATTACTTTTAGCATAAAATAGCTTCTGTGAAAGTGTGGTGCTCAGTTTGAACCTTGTGCTTATTCAAAGTGCTTATTAATAAGCACTTACAACTGCAGTCTCAATTTCCTCCACACAACACCATCTTTTTCTATTTTTCCTAGATTCCTATTATAATTTTAGAGTTTTCCTGAAATTTTCATAATTTTACAACACTGTTTGCTATTTTTCTTAATTAAAAACAGTTTTTAGGTAATTTTAAATAGCTTTTAATACAATTAAATCAGAAAAAGTCCAAAAAAATAATTTTTCATTTTTATTAAGTTTAGATAAATATAAAAAGTAAAAAAAGTAATTTTCCAGATTTTTCATAGTTTATTTTGTAATTTTTAGTAATTTAATTAGTTTTTAATAGTTTAAAATTCATAAAAAATAGAAAAATAATCAGAAAAATATAAAAGTAGTTTTGAAAATTCTCTTTTGTTATTTTAGATTTTTCCAAGTCTTAATTTTATTTTTCTAGGTTTATTTCCTATTTTCTTGTATTTTAGGTAATTATTTAATAGTTAAAAATAGTTTTTAATTAATAATAATTAATTAAATAGTTATAAAAATAATTTTCTTTTTCTTAAAATTTTCTTATATCATTAGGTTTGTAAAAATATCATTTTCATATGTTTAGGATTAATATTGTGTAAGTTTCACGTTTTTATTTGTACGTCACGTAGTTTTTAAATTAAGTTTTATAAAAACATAAAATCAAAAACATCAGTTTAAAAATAGTGATAGCATTTATTTAATATATTTTAACTTTTTAATTTCCTTTAATTTGCATTCAAGTCGCTGTAATTTATTAATCTTTTCTTTAGGTATAAATAACTCAAAATCCTTACTGATCACTATCCTTAGTGGTTATTCGACATCTGATTGTGTTAAACACCAGTCATCCTCCGTGGGACTTAACGACCCGGGAATCCACTGTATTCTCCTGATCTAAATTGCAATTGGTGTTTGAGCTGTTTTAAGTTCCTTACGGCTGGTCATTCACAAGTGGCTAGCCTGCGTGAGAAAACTTGACGGTTTTGCACCAATCACTTGGATAAGGTTTTAAGCAGTTTTTGTGTTACTAATTCGTGTATCAATATTGTGTCAAAAGTCTGCTGCTCATACATGTTTTTGTTTAATGCGAGTTGACTTGTTTCTTACATGCGAGTTGACTGGTTTCAATATGCGAGTTGTCAGTTTTGACTGCAACATGTCCTGATTCAATGTATCTGGTATGCGAGTTGGTATGATGCGGGTTGCACTTGCTCTTTAGCGAGTTGCTTACTAATGTCAATGCAAGTTGTGCACATAATGCACTTTGACTATTGAGTCAAGATGCGAGTTGTCAAAACTCATAACCTCTGCTGTCAAAGATTCAAAGAGCATGCGTGTTGTCTATTTCAGTTGGTCAAATGCGAGTTGCCTTATGTCAAAAGCAAGTTATCTAAACTGAAAAGGATGCGAGTTGTTTCATTTTTCCAGATTCACTTAACTAGGAAGCGAGTTGGGTACTGGTTCAGTTTCATGCGAGTTACTTAACTCGCATTTGGTTTTATTGCACTTGCTTTTGAGCGAGCTGCTATTGTTGCGAGTTAGTAATGAATGCGAGTTGAGATTCTGTCCAGGTTCAATGAAACAGATGCGAGTTGTGTACTCGCATAATTTTATGCGAGTTGATGTATAGCATCTATGCGACTTGTCAAAACCTTGAAAGCGAGTTGTTGACCATTATCAAATACTAAAACACTCGACCTCAGTCCATTTCAAGAACATCATGTGTCCAATCTTCTTAAAAGGAAAATGAAATGCAATAGAAAATAATGACCACAACACCCGTTCTGAATCCAAACCCAAATCCAACACCTACATCTTAACCCACTTCAATCAACAACTTCTACTCAAACAAAATCCCATCATCAAACAACTATGACTCAAACGAAATTAAAAATCGAAAAGATCTCAAGGATCCATCAAGCCAAAGGCATAAGAAGAAACAATATTCATCATTGATCTAAGACTCAATAACAAAAGCTCAAAACGATCAAGACTCAAGACCAAAAGTCTTATTGAAAACAAAGTTTAGACCTCAGTTTATCTCATTGTCACACCAAAGATTTGTTCTTAAGAACATATCTAAAAGAGATTTACATCATTGGCCAAATTGTGAAGCATGCATATTCAGTTTAATATTCGAACTCTGAAATGAAGTTAACAAGCTTTGTTAATTCACTTTTCAATTGCTCGTTTATTTTAAAATTACAAAACCACTATATGGTCCATGTTTCTCGTTCTTTTCCGAACTCTTAAAGAAAAACAATTTGACAAATCTGTTAATTGTTGTCTTTGGTTCATGTAATCTCATGTCAAACATTCGAAACTTACCAAGACCTTGATGTAAGAGCTCATGCCATCCCTGTGGCTTTGAAGACCTTCGAGCCATCCCTGTGGCGTGGTCAAAATGTGTGGGTCTTCAATGATGTGCTGATGAAAACGGTTAACATGATACGATTTGCTTAAGAGACTAGTGGGTATGTGAGTTGTTTTGGCAGGAGAGAGGCGTGATAATGTGAAACGGTAATGTGGGAGGCGGATGTGTTTTTTCTTTAGGGTTCCTGAATATTAGTGTGATAATGGGATCAAGTGATATTTTATACCCAAATTTTTAGGGTTCGTTGGATGACATAACTCTTGGGCCTACAATACCGAACATGATTCTCAGCAAGGAGTGGGCCTCATGGTAGTAGAATGGGTACTAAGTTCATTGAATGGGCTGTGTTCTAAATTGTTTAGGATATGAATCGAATGGATTGGGCCTTGGGTTATTAATGTGTGAATATCCAACATGGACCAATCTGATATGTGTGACATATGATGGGTATATTGGGATTTTATGTGAGCTTGGATTCGGTATAATTATTTATGTTGGATAGTATCTTTTTAATGGATCGTGAAACACTCTGAGACCCGAAATGATCTTGATGAGATTTGGACACCTATTGTTGGAAGTAATTTTAATTAGAATCGGTTTTCTTGAACAATTCGTGAATGAGCTAAAGAGAGATTATGGTTTGGTGAAAGTTGTTCAATGGACCGGGTAAAATAATTGGAGTTATGGACATGGGCCCTCTAAAGATTATATGGATCGAATTCAAAATTGTGGTTAAACTTCTCAAATTTTGATCGTATATATGAGCTTTGATCTTATGAGATTTGAACTTTATGAGATTTGATCATGATTTTTGATGATGAGATTTGGTATGATAACGAGAGTTTTTTTTATGTGATCTGATACTTTGGCTCATACACTTTCAACGGTTGACATTTCAAGGTTTGAGTTGATACTTGAACAAGGTTGACTACAAGGTTGTCTGGACGATATATCTTATTTGGATTTGAAGTGAGGTTTCCCGGGCGTGTCTACTTATTTCGTCTTCTTTCTTTCTTCCCTTTCGCGAAGATGACTTGTTTGGGCATTGATAGCGTGTGATAAAGACTTGGCTATTTAGTTACGTTTGTGATTCTTTCTCGTTTAACCCACAACATAACTATCACTTCGGTGTCTCACGCAGTTGAGGATACGTCAAGAGGTTTTGTACATTGGGTACACCGTTTCTTCTTCACAAGCATTAGTACAAGTTTAAGTAATGAATATGGGGAATTCTACTTTATGATCAAGTTTGATATATCGGGTTTACTTCACTAAGTGGTCACAACAATAGCCGTCAGAATATATGGAAGATGTATTTACCAAGGTGTGAAATGGGTGTGATGTGATCAGCAATTCGACACCACTGATTAATAATGATACTTCATAGTCTAAGCGAAATCCTTCAAGAATATTCAGTGTCGGTCATGACTTTTCAAGATGGTTGCTTATGACAAGAACTTTTCGTGCAAGTGGGTGTACTCATTAATGATGTTTCCGAAAGTTCGAAACCATCATGGGGGAGAAAAGTGTACTTTGTTATACGGTCAACCCCCAAGGGAAAGTAGTGTATACTACTCTACTTAGTATGGTTTGTGAAGTTTTCTACATATGGGTTAAGAATTGTTGAAGTGTTAGTGATGATGATGAATGAACCACTGATGAACCGCTGCATGTTCCCCTAAAACAGATATTCACCGAAACCAAAGTTGTCATAACGCATTAAAGCTGACATTGTTTACGGTTTTGTCTTGATTTTGTAAAATCCCGCGAAAGAATCTATTTCTCGGTTTAAATCATAGACTTGTAAAATCCCGTGATAATTGAAACATCATGGTTAAAGTAATGTGCATTTCCAAATCTATCTTACGGTTTATTCTTGGCTTTGTAAAATCCCGTAATGATGGAATCATCCTGGAGAAAGGAAAGCGTATTTCGGGATCTTCTGATGCTGGTGCCACGGTTTCTACTTCAAAGAAGGGATAAATGGGTGTACTTCATGAAATGGATTTGAGTTTGGATATTCGTCATGGTAGTTTGGTTATTACATGGTTTTTCGGGGTTATGTGCTTTTAACCATGGTCGGGATGAAAACCATTATCAGAGTTCACTGAAAACGTCAAAGGAGGCTAGATTTGAGCTTTTAACCAAGAAGATGTGACAACGGAGTTAATTCACTGTTATTTATTTGAGGTTGAAGTGAAATATCACGGGCAAGTGTACTTAGTATTTGAAGGTATCGGGGATGGATGGATGAAGATTCTTCAAGATCCTTGTTCGAGCTTATTATCAAAAACAAAGACTTGGAAATCTAGTTATTGTTGGGTGTCTTTTACCTTTTCTTTTACCACTTGGGGGAATTGGGCTCTTACCACTACAAAATAACTATCACTTTAAGGAGTTACGTTGTAGTGCTCAGTGTCACATTCAATTGTGGATTTTCAAGAGGTAATGTACGTCTTATACTTCATGGTTGGTTGGTTGAAGAGTATAGGGTACATAGAGAGTACTTAGAGATGCTAACGGAAATCGGCACCGCTCTTTGTTACATATGTGCAAGTTTAAGTCACGAGTTCATGGTAGTTTACTTCAGGGTCAAATTCATCATATTGAGTTTTCTCCATCAGATGTCACGACAAAGAGCCTACTGAATGATAATGGGGTTGATTATAAGTTTTGCCAAGAGATGATGAAAAGAGAGAGATTATGACGTCTGTTCACATCAGTTCAGGCCTCGTACTCTAAAGAAAAGAAAAGTGTACGTTTCAGTGCGCTTTATCTTCAAAAGAAAAGAAATCTTCTTATGACGTATGAACACAACAGTTCATGCCTCGTACTCTAAAGAAAAGAAAAGTGTACGTTTCAGTGCGCTTTATATTTCGAAGAAGAGAAATCTTCTTATGACGTATGAACACAACAGTTCATGCCTCGTACTCTAAAGAAAAGAAAAGTGTACGTTTCAGTGCGTTTTATCTTCCGAAGAAGAGAAATCTTCTTATGACGTATGAACACAACAGTTCATGCCTCGTACTTTAAAGAAAAGAAATGTGTACGTTTCAGTGCGCATTATCTTTGAAAGAAGATAAATCTTCTTATGACGTTTGAATACAACAGTTCAAGCCTCGTTCCTCAAAGAAAAGAAAAGTGTACGTGTCAGTGCGCTTTATCTCCTGAAGAAGAGAAATCTTCTTATTATGACCATTCTCATCAACATGCTTCATACTTTTTCCATGTGCTTCAGTCATCAAGTGAACCGGGCTACCACTGATTGTTTTCTAATTCCACTTGCTCGATTATAATGAAGATGGCGACATCATGTGCTTATTTTGCGGAAGAGAAGTGTGAATAGAACATTCGGATGATTTTCACTTACTTAATCAAGAATGACAACTCCGTATGCAATTCTTGAGGGGGGGAAGAAGTGTGAAATTATTGCATGGTTGATTAATATTTGAGAATTAATGGTCAAACGGCTCCTAACTCATGTAAGAACCGAGCTTCTTCTTATCGGGTCATCTTTACATGGAGTTTCTTCTAAGAGTCGTTGGTTGACATCTTCACTCGGATTGATGAGTTTATCGACAAAGTGCTTCTGGTTAATGCTTCACGGATACATCAACATGATGATTCCGAACAATCTCTCTGTTCTTGTTTGATGTGATTGGTAGTTTGGTGTTACCATCTTGTGTGTTCGTTGCGGCCTGATTGCTGATTTTCTTGATGAACATTTTTCTGTTCTTGTTTGATTGGGAGAGATTTTAGTTAAGGGGATTTGCAAGATGTAAGTTAATCGGGATGCTTTTTGGTGATGTTCTTATTTTTTGGAGTGTTGAAGATGTTAACAATCTATTCCCCATTCGGACAATCTTGAAGAAGGTCGTGTCTACAGTCGGTTCTACATTTTCTGCTATATGCTAGAATACTAAAGACGAGTTGCATTTAATTATCTAAAGACTTCTTCTTAATCTGAGCATTTATCAAACAGATTGTCGGTTTAGAGGAGAGCACTAATTGGGGGAGAGTGAAATGTCGAATTTAATCCCCAATTAGACTTGCTCTTATTCTTCAGCAAGTTGATTCCCACAAGAGTTCAAGTGTTCTTCTCATCAGATTTCTAGTATTTGGGCTTATAATATATTGTTGATTCTGAAGTGTCAAAACCAGCAAGGGGGAAGGAGACACGTATCTAAACGTGAGTAAACTTGATGAACTTAATACTTCTAAGTGATTGAAGATATCCCGGGAAGACAAATGTTATTACCGCAGAGAAACTCAAGGTTTGACTCATGGCGAGTGATAACGCTACACGCGTCGTTCGGGGTCCAGGAAACTTCCTTTTCTTCGAGCAAGTTTTATAACACCCTAGGCAGTGAACCTAATCGTTGTAGTGTAGTAATTAGGGTAAGCCACGGGTATTGATATCGTTCTCTAGGGGAATAGGAATACTAGTAGGGAGTTACTACGCTAAGGTTAAGGTTGAGGAAGATTATTTTTTATCTTTTTATATTTTATGAAAATGGAAAGGTACGAATCTCGGGTATTGGATTTGGGGGGTTGGTATTTCTACCGATTACTTCTACTATTATCTAATTATCTAAACTAAGGTTGTGGGAGTCTATGTCTAATTAATGTGTGCTCATATGATAGTTTAAAGATGTGTTTACTTAGTTTGCATTACTCCTTAATTATCTCCTATTGATGGTTGAGTGTCACGTCTTATTCCTAGTTGCGTTGTGCTTCTAAAGTTGTAGGGTATGCGTTTCTCCCTAACTCTTTGAACTTACCAAAGGGTCTTGTCTACAAATCCACTTAGAGATTATAGACTCCTACTCTAAGGCACTCTTCGGATGTTTTAGCCTACAATCACTCAGGTAATCATACTCTAAGGTTCACAAAGATGAATCAAGCATTAAGTACACAACGAATGACCTATCGCATTACTAGATCATTAATCAACTAAGATAAGAAACAACCAATCAATAATTAATAATTAAGTTTCATACTTCCTAAGCAAACACACAAATAAATTAGCCGGACATGGAGAACATGCAAGCATACACACAAATAATCAAAGACATAATTGAATTAATGAAGCAAAGACTTATCTTGGTGTAAGATAGGGTTAAAAACCCTAAAATACTGTACAAGACACCTTAGGTTCGGTTTTAGGTTTTTACTCCAAAGACTCTCCACACAAAGACTGAAAAATTCGGATTCTATATATAAGATTACAATTGCGACGGCGTCACCTTATGTTTAGTGACGCCGTCGTGTCGCCGCCATTAGGGTTTCGTCTTGGCCACGTTAACCTTGCGACGGCGTCACCTTATGTCCGTGACGCCGTCCTCTTCAGCTTCTGACGTCGTCTGGATCGCATCTAGGCCGTCTGAGTAGCGACGGCCTACTCTTTCACAACTAGACGCCGTCTCTTGAAAACACGAGTTTTGAGTTCTGACCCGTCACAATAATTCTCCGACGGCGTCGCAAATAACTCCTGACGCCGTCGCCTTCTACATTCAGCGACTGTGAGTGTCTCGATTTCGACTTTGGCCATTTTCTTCATATATTCGCGCCTTTTCGTCCAAATAAGTGCCATTCCAGCATTTTGCCTTCACGAGACCTAGAAAGTGAAAAGGAACGATATTAAGCAATAACGGATACAAAAGTGATCAAATAAGGACTTAAACGACCCCTCAAAATGGTACCTTTTAAAACCTTATCAGCGAGTAAACTTGATGAACTTAATTCTTCTAAGTGATTGAAGATATCCCGGGAAAACAAATGTCATGACCGCAGAGAAACTCAAGGTTTTACTCATCAAGGCGTTTAGTGTGCTTATTCCAACTACGTGGGGGAAGAGATGTAAGAGTTAGTTTCTGAAGATAAAGGAGGTACACAAGTACGACATATACAGGGGAGATAAATGTGTAACATGAGGGAGGTGTTATCTGTTATTCTCTCGTTGGGAATGTGTGTACTTTGGATTCTTGAGCTTCATACACATTCATCAGGGACGAAAGATGTGAACATAGGGGAGGTGTTCTTCATTACTTTCACGATGTGTATTCGGGAGAGTTCTTGAGCTTTATATAAAGAGACTGACTGCATCAACTCAACTACTTGGGGGAATTGTTCTCTTGACACCTTTTGAAATGGATTGCGTCAGACTTCAGTGAAAAAGGCATTTGAGAAGATTGTTTTATGTATGGGATGATACGTTGTTGTTGTTCTATTGGATGATATAACCTCAAACGATGAATCACGGTGATTATTCTTAAAAGGAGCAGCAAGTTCAATGATAATGGTGTGCTTCTTTGTGCACCTGGCTAAGGCAAGCTTGAAATAGAGCTTCGAATCTGCTCAGCTAAAGTATTTTCGGTTTGGGGGGAAGCTGCCAAAGTCTCACTTTCAGTTGGTTCAATTTCTTTCTTCGATTCAAGAGCCCTGGAAGCTTTGGTGGTGAATGTTTAAGGGATGATGACTTCTATCTTCTACAACGGGGCTGCTCGATATCTTTATCTCGGTACTCGTATCATCGTCTTCTTTAACTATATCATCTACTCTATCTTTGTATATATTTATCAAAAACAAAATACAAAAATATAAAACCAGCAAAACAAAATAGAAAAATATAAAACCAAGAAAAAGAAAATAGAAAAATATAAAACCAACAAAAACCCATAAAAATCAGAAAATTTGAAAAATACCAAAAATATTGTTTTCTGGTATCGATAACATCTGCGGTCTTAGAAATGTCATTCAATAATGGCACGGGACCATAGATGAAGTTCGAGCAGGAGGTGTAAATATTCTTTTCTAAACATGTCTGAAAAATGGCTTGTAGTTGCTTCAGACTGTGACCCGTGCTTAAACTATGGCTTGCTATTATTTCAGATAGCAACCCGCTCTTTAAAGAAAGGAAAGTGTTGTGCTAAACAATTTTCAAATATTTCGTGCACTTATCCTAAATAAATTGAGGAAAGTATGTCGAAGGACTGTTGTTCCTACACAAATGTTTTTCCGTCTTAAATTCTTCAGAAAAATATTTGTTGTTTTCTAAAAATGGTGGAAAATAAGTTGCTTAAAAACAATCAGATACAGAGTTTTTATAAAATTTTGAAACTCAATCAATGACTTCAGCACTTTTAAAATCTTTTATAAAATGAGTTATTGGTTGAGGGGGAGAATGTTTTCAAATCTATATCTTCTAACGAGCTTTCTTAATTATCCTAATATGCTTAATTAAAAATGATGTTAACCTATGTTGAAGGACTAGGTGCCTAGGATATGATTGCTAGGATTAGATGATTAGAGTTTGATGGAAACATTATTCCCATACATGTAAATGATCTGATTGATATGTTGCATTGACTTTTATTAGTCGATTGCTGTTTGGGTGATGTCGACCACCATATAGCTGTATGTGTGTTCACTAACGTATGCATGTATATTGGTATAAAAGAATGTTCCCAATCCGGATCCCACAATTGAAGATGATTGGATGCCGAAAGGAAAGGGTAACTATATCTTGGGTTGACAAATGAAGAAACGGAGCTTAATTGGACATCTATGGAGAGTTGGCAAAAATGAAACGTAAGAAGAAGTCTCACTACATAAGCAGACGGTTTTCTTCCAAACCTTACAGCAACAACAACAAAAGCGGCTCAACCACCTAACGTATCTTGTGCAGGAAAAGTAGTGAATGATACCATTTTTTGAAATATTTGATAAAATTGTTTTGAAAATGGAAAAATATTGTTTTGAAAATAAATTGGACTTAATTTTAGAAATCACCGGACTTCATTTTATCAAAACTTAAGTCACTCAATCATCGACTGAGGGGGAGAGTGATTTAAAATAAAATATTTTCAAAACAATATCTCTTCATAAAAGTCCGTTTGTACAATAATAAGTGGTGATCTAAAGATTTAGTGTTATGTCATGGTATGATTTTCTTTAAAACTCAAAGATCTGTCAAAATGAAATTTTATCTGTTCTTCTTTGATTGTGAAATTGTTTTATTTTACTAAAAGATCTCTTAAAACAATCATAACTGACACTAACAATCTTTAATGTCTAAATCTGTTCCTATCTGTCATCTTTCAAAATTAAATCTTGCCACGTCTTTCCCCAAATTTTTCTAAATGATTTAAATCAATTGGGATCACAAATCTCAAGAGGTTTGAAATTTTTGATCGGGGGAGAGATAGTGATTTAAATCTCTTATCTGTTTAAATGGAGTTGGTTTTAGTCCTTTAAAGGCACTCCTGCCTCCATGTGCCAAACGATTTCAAATACACGATGCACATGTTGAGGATGAGGATTTATCCAAAAACATGATGAGTATTTAAACCTGGCCACATATTCTCCAATGTTTTATAAACCTTATTAAATCACTTGGGATCCAAAATCTCAAAGGGTTTGATATTTTTGATCAGGGGAGAATTTGTGATTTAATAATGAAATCTGATAATTGATGATCGATTTGATTCAAATGTGCAGGCTGCTCTCTCATATGTGCTAAACGCTTTCGAATCTCGAAGCACATATTGAGGGGGAGCAAATGGTTTCTAAATAGTGTTTTGTGATCGTGATTGTGCTTCAAATGAACTCTTGCCTCTATGTGATAAAATGATTTCAAATATCCTATGCAAATATTGAGGGGGAGAATTTACCAAGAAAATCAAATGGCTTTTTCTATGAAAATTGTGATCAAAGAAAATATTTCAAAGTCCTCTTGCCTCCATGTGCTAAAAAATTTCTAAATCATATGCACATGTTGAGGGGGAGGTTTTCTAAATGATCAAAACTATTAAGGTACAAAATGCTTTGATCTCGTATCACAAGTATCTTGATTGTTTTTCCAAATGATTTTTCAATTGGTTTCGAGAAGGAAAGAACAATACCAAAAGACCGACCAATTTATTTTATGCATGGTGTTATAAGGATGGTTAGGTTAGGTATTCGTTCCCACGATCCTGCGAGAACCGGAGGGATTTACCCAGGGACAATCCACTAGATAGTGTAGAGTCCTTAGGTATGATGAAAAAAGGAGAAAAATGAGAAATGGGAAGAGTGCGGACTAATACTGAGCTAGTACTGGAATAAACCCAACAAGGTTCTAGTAATGAAGTCTCGGTAAGCACTGAAGGGGTTGAAGAATGAAAAACAAATGAATATGAAAAGGGTGAAAAGAAATAGCCCTCCAATAATTCAACCTTAGGGCAGAAACCGGGTTCAATACATATGCTACTGGTGTTTACTAAGGTAACACTGGTATTGAAGACAAGACATCATGGACCCAGTGATGCACTGCACTAAACTTCCCAAGCTACTCAAGTTCCTCTTAAACGGGCTTGTTTCATTCTCACGGGGAACCAACATTATCTATCGACTTTCTCTTAGAGATTGTTGATATTGAAGAAGGAGACCCTCTCCCTAGTCTCCGACACAGGAACCAAATGTGCACAATCGAGTCTAGAGCCAAGAGATCATCCACAATATCTCATTAGGACACTAAATTCTTGAAGACTTGCTGTTTCACACAATGTGGAAAGTAAGAATATATTAAGAGTCCTACGCATTATCCTTGTGGTATTGCCAGAACATCCGAGTGATATGTAAAAGTATTCACGATGAAGATGGAAATCCTTCTAGAGCCAACATCAAACAAGCTCTTGGTGGGTGACATGTGAGATCTTTTCTAAAGATCAAGCTTGTGACAACTGGATAGAAACAATAGGGCGATTCAATCTTGAATCAACCTTGGTCCAGGAAAAGGATTGACGAATACTTTTGGAAAAACCGTTCGATGTGCAAACCTTCTTTTCTCTAGCACATTGAATGTGTACTCTTTTCAAATACAAAAAGTATTTTTGATTGAAAATTGATCTTTCTCATAAAACCTTCGTCGTATTGGAAAAATCTTTCTTCAAGCAATACGCGATTGTTTTTCAAATCATTTTTCATCAATCAGTGAATCTCAATTCGCTGGTTCACTCACTCCGTGTTGTCTTCTTTGAGACGTTCCGGTTTAAGAACAGCTTGAACAGCTGTGAAACCCTGTCAAGGAGATTCTTAGGAATCGTACCTGATCACAGGCAGTACTTGTACTGATCAATGGGGAACCGTGGGCCGTGTACCTCAATTCAACTAAAGTGTTCAAAGACACTTTCGTACGATTTATTGCTAACTGTTGTATGCAGGTACACCCGATGGTTGCAGCTGATCAGAATTGAGGATTCAATCTAAAGCCGCATGCTCACAGCATCCACACTTAATTGAAGAAATCATGACTGGTGCATATCTACATAACCAGACTCTGATATTCTATACTATGCTTCTGCTACGCTGCTACAAATATCATGAACCAGTAAAGCTTCCGCTACTCTGATGGAAAGATGTCATGATCTAGAAAGTGTGAGCATGTCGGTCCAAAAGTCACAACTTCACATGATGGCAACACAATAAAGGGTGATCCAGAGATTTACTGTGGCTGATGATCTCAATGAAAGCTCGAAGATCATCAAGATGTGGATCAGTTCAAAGACCTCCACTGAAAGTACAAAATAATCGGACTATGAAGAGTCACTACAAAAGCACAAAGATTGCGGAATTGAAGAATTAATGTCTACGAGCTCAAGAACAAAGTCAAGAATAGAATGCTAGGATTCAAAATGTAAAACATGGGGTGACCTCCCTTAGGGGGAGATTGTTAGGAATTAGAAAATTCCATAGTAAAGAGTCGGTCACCCCAAGTGTTATCTAGCATAAGTTAGCTCGTAGACAAATCGTTAGTTACGTTATTTACTGTTTTATTAGTTAGTTATTAGCCTAGTTTAGCGTAGTGTAACACCGTGGAGGAAGGACGGGTCTTTACCCACTGTATACCTGATCCACAGGCCGTCAGGAGGTCGTTTAGGTTGTAAGCTATAAATACCCTCTACCTTCCAAGGTAGAGGGTTGGAAGTTCTAATCTAATATTCTACACTTTTGTTTATCTCTCTAGAATTCCCTCTCTACTCTCTTCATCTCTCTAACCATGGCATTCATATACTATCATCATCCTAGACCACCCGAATCATCAAACAACATAATATTCACGATCCTACAGGGTATAGTTGAATTATACTTCGTGGGTACAGAATACCAATTGGCAGATCTACTCACCAAAGCCTTGCCTCCCGCTAGGTTTAATGAGTTGGTCCACCGGATTGGTATGCGGTGTTTGACTCAAGAGGAATTGGATGACTTCTTAATACAGTCTTAAAAAACCAGTCAAACACCAAAATCTCTTATGTAAATATTTTTCAAAAACAAAATACAAAAATATAAAACCTGATAAAACAACAAAAATATTCTTCTATCTATTTTTCTTTCAACATGTCAAGTACATTTCTTCCGTCAACACTCTAATCTTTCAAAATTCAGTATTTTTTCCGATCAAGTGTTGAGGGGGAGAAAATTTATTACTCAACTGTTTCAAAATAACCGTGTACTTACATGTTACCTTATCCTGGTTGTTTCTTTAATAATGGTGGTCACATTTCTGGTTTACTAACACTCCTCGGACTAAAACTTATAACCTTTCATTATTTCTTAAGTCGAGGGGGAGTGTCGTCAAAGTTATTTCCAAATATTCTTCGTTTGGTAACCAAAATGGAAGTTAAAATGCTTTGGATGAAAATGAAAAAGGTGGAGGGACTAAAACTGCCAAAAGCTTAAAGTTATTTTAATAAAACTCCTCCACCTAACACTTTCACTTCACATTTATTATACTAACCAAACTAATCCTACGCATACAAATCAGTCTTCAAATCCGGTGTTCTGATCTTCAATTTGTAAGTGATTTTGTGTTCTTAACAAGTTTTTAAACAATGGTTTTGAATTTCATGTGAATCCAACGGTTAAAACTCAAAGTTCAATGACTTTTGTGTTTTACGCATAAGGGTTAGAACACATGATCATGTGTTTTGTGTTTAAGGTTAAAAGGATTGTGTCAAAACGTTTCTTTTACATCACTAACATCATTTTTATCCTCAAAATACACCCAGATACACGAATTGATGGATTTTGGAAATTAGGGTTTATGCGTGGGTTTGGGCGTTTTCATATGTGAATGATTTTGGTGTTAAAGATTGTTGTACAATGTTGTTTTCAAGTTGAATTAATCATATCTAAGCCCAGAAACACTAATGATTCATAAATTGAAAATTAGGGTTCTAGTTCATACAAATTGGGTTTTCTTTATTGGCCTTGAATTTGATGTTAAAACTTGGATAGAACAACTTACTATGCCTCTAAGACTTACCAGAAACACTTTGGTGCAATTCCTATGGTTAGATTTCATATGCGTAATCTTTGAGCTCTAGGGTTTAAGTCTACGCATATGTTATCTTACGCGTAAACTATTTGATGAGTTTTTCATGCCTTGATCTGTTTTGAATGAATGAATGTATAAATATTGATGTTATGATGATCTTATTTCAGGTTTGCTACATGTAAAAAATCATAATCAAGGTTTTTAGATAACTAAGCATAAGGATCACCTTACGCGTAGCATGTTATGCGTAAGAGAAATCTTACGCGTAGCGTTTACGCGTAAGGTTCTACAAAGGGACTACGCGTATCCTGTGAAGGATATGCGTAAACAGTGACCTCTACGCATAAGGTCTACTCTTACGAGTCAGCCTTATGGGTAAGGTTTTATATACGCCTACGCGTAAGCATTACACATAAGGTCCCCTTTTCCTACGCGTAATATTTCTTACACGTAAGTAAGGATCCTACGCATAAGCTTGCGCCTACGCGTATATTTCTCCTGTTTAAGCATAAGCTACCATTTCTATGCCTGAGCCTTGATCAAACCTTCATTATGAATTGTTACGCGGGCAAACTTGTAAATAAATGAATCATAACGTCACGAAACCAATAATGTCACTAATAAACTTAAATGTGTAATGTGTTGTTAAAATTTTGTGAAAACATAAACTTTAAAACTTAAAGTTAACTAACTCACGAAACTTATAACGACTTCATTAGACTATTAAACAAACAAGTGATTTTGGACTCGTAACAATGATTGACACATCACATTCAATAATTAGACAATAAAACCATCTGTTAACTAACATTATGTCTTTCGATATGTTGGTTCTTTTGGCTAAATGTGTTTCAGATCACGACATGGAAGCTTAAATGAATGTGGATGCACCAAACGTCATCACCATTGCTGATATTTTCCCGCATGGCTATCCAATGAAGATTGGAAAGAATAATCTCAGAGTTGACTTTGAAACTCTCACCTGCTCGGAATCTTCTTGTCTCATTGCAGTGGATATTTTGAAGAATCATCCCTATCAGAACATGCTCACCAACTCTGCCACAGTTCCGGAGATCTACATACAGCAATTCTGGAATATAATGCAGATGATCAAAGGTCAAAATGTTGTGACGGTGACGCTCAATCACAAGAAATCACCATCACTCCTGTAGACTTAAGGGCTGTTCTCCTCATTCCTGACATCATACCAACTGAATTCTATGCTGCACCTACTGAAGAGACTGTTCTGCAATTTTTTATTGATATTGGGTATGACGAAGCTTCAGGGGTTATTAATAAGCATTCTCACGTGGATCTTAAAAACATTCCACAGCCTTGGAGAACCCTTTATATCATCATCACAAAATCCATTTCTGGTCCTGACAGCGGCTATGAGCATCCCAAGCTCGTAGAACTGCAAATCTTTTGGGCTCTGATCAACATGAAACACATCGAAGTTGAAGCTCTGATATGGGATGACATGATGACATTCCTCAAAAAGCTTGGTTCAAAGATTCCTTATATCAGATACACAAAACTGTTGATCCAAAGAGCACTTGGATACAACCCTGATATCCCCAAAAGAATCAATGACCCCGGCAATCTTGACGTGTTGTCCGAACCCACTCTAACAGTCAGATTTAAGGAGTCAACTACCAAGAAACAAGGTGCTGTGTTGTCGGATCTCCTTCTCTCATATGAACTCAAACAACTCTACTCTTATAAAAGATATATGGCAGCTGTGAAAGAGAACAAAGTTGGTTTTCTTGATGAAAAATCTTCTGGTACGCCTACAAGAAAAACCAGAAGAGGAAGTGCAGGAAGTGCTGCGAGCACTGAGAGTCAGAGGAAGTTTCCCAAGAGAAATCCTCCACGCAAAAGGAAAGTTCCGTCTAAGGAAGTTGTTCCCATTCCTATTCCCAAGTCTGAACCGCAAAGACAGCTAACGGACGAGGAATGTGAGGGTACTGAATCAGATGAAGAGATTACCTACTCTGAAACTGTAAAGGATGACAATCCATCAGTACCAAAACCTCCCATTCCACCGGCAGATAAAGGAAAAGGAAAGACTCCAGTAGTTGAACAAGAAGAAGAAGAATCAGATGAAGAGTCTCTGGAAACTGATTACAGAAGAAATTTCAAATTCGTTAGACTCCAACGCGTTGCGAAAGAATTTGCTAAAGATCAAATGGGTGGCCCCAGAGGGTCAAGTGGTGATGTTCAACCTACACAAGATCCTGATGCGGTTAATCGACCCGATAAGGGAACTGGTGCCACCACTTTGGAGCAACAACAAAAGCACGTGGAAGACTCTATTGAGTATGACATTGAAGAACCAGAAACTGAAAAGTCCGAGAAAGATAAAGATGTTGATTATGATAAGTTTCTTCTGGATAGTCCTACACGTTCAAAGGAAAAAACTTCTGAACCACCGAAGGACCCGGAGTCTCCTCACATCTCATCATCATCGGATTCATCTTCTCATTCCTCACCACCACCATCAAAAGGATCAACCAAATCAACATCCAAATCAGTGAAGAAGCCAACTGCATCTTGGATCTCTCAAGCTAAGACACGAATAGTTAAAGCTTTCAAACAGGTCAGAAAGAAAGACGTGCTCTACAAGAAGATGAATTTCTTCGCTGATCAGATTCAGTATCTTCATGATGAGAACGACAAGATGCAAGTTGAAAGGGAATATGTCCAGAAGCTCATGAAAGATGATCTTCAAGGGAAAATGGACGAGATGATCAAAGGATACACTCACAAGTTCCTTCTTGACGTAGTTCCTAGATTGACAAAGGAGATGTACACCAGACAACTTTATCCGAATCTTTTGCATTTGGCCAAGCAAACCATGAAATCAACTCCAATGAATGTAAACATCAATCCAGTTGAACCCACAATCTTCTAAGATGATGAATTGGTGAACCGACTGGTAGCTCAAATGACGAAACGCTCTGCAACATTTGCCTCCCACGAAGGTAAATTGTTTGAAGCATTGTTGGAATACCAACGCAGGTCATCATACAGAGAAGAAGCTGAAAGGCCTAAACGTCCAAGAGACGACGAAGACAAAGATAAGGATAAGGACAACGAGCCCAAACGCCCGAAAAAGTCTGGTGAATCATCTTCTATGCAACCTCCACCCAAACGGACTCCAGCTCAACAAAGGTCTCCTCCTCGTTCTTCTACTGAAAAACCTCAAGATTCTGAGTTACCACCCCAGACACAGAAAATCGGTGATCACTTTGAGTATACAGGTGGTGACGATGAAGAAGTCTCTGAGCCCCAACAACAACCCATCTCTCCTGACACAGCCAAGAAACCAGAATCCTCCTCTAGGCCAAAGAAGAAGAAGAGGAAGGCGCCTATGACTGACGTCTTATCATGGCTAGACGAGGATGATACTGAATTTAAATGGTTCTCGAAGCTTGTTGATTCTACTCCCTACCCAGCTGAAGGTCAAGAGGTTCCAGAATGTAGTACATTGGAGCATACGAAACTACTACAAGAAAAATTCCGTGTGAAGGAGATGACGAAATCCGAGTTGAAGTGAATCAAGAATGAAGCATTTCAACTTCTAAAAGACAGTTCGGAAAGTGCTATTGAAGTTGAGTATCACCTTGATAATATAGCACGAGCTATGTCTAACAACATGGATTGGCTCAACCCATAAGCAAACATCGACTTCACCAAACGGGACAACCCTCCATATTACACCGACTGGTCAAAACATCTACCAACAATTGGCCAACCAGATCAGCCTAGGATTCCATTCCGATATTTCTTCAACAAAGACTTGGAATTTCTTCTACACGGTGGCGATGGTTCAAGGAAATATGCTACATCTCTGACACTTCCATTCCCGGCAGCCATATACTCTAACTGCATAGCCATCGAGGAAAGGGCTAACCACATGTTCTCCAACAATGTGGAAGTATATCACCGTGATGCATTGTATGGGATTCACCATTGGCCGGAAAGCCGACGAATCTACTACAGAAGCTGCCAGGTTCAGAAGTCTCAACATGAAGTGTTCAGTACTAAAGCAATCGTGGCTATTAAACATGTTGATCTTTCATCTAAATGGGACTACACTTTTCTCAAGAATATTGTGGTCAAAAGGCAAGACGAAAGGGATTATGCATTCTCTGAAGCGGACTTTGAGAATTTATCTATCAACGACATTGAAGACATGTACCTTGCCAAAGTACAGGGTCGCATGAGACAATTTTCAACTGAAGTACAACGTGAATTCATCAAGCCCTTGCTTATCTTCATCAGAAGCATAGTCATCAAAGAACGTGTAGAAGATCTCCAGCTTGCAGTTGAATCATATCAGACCTGTGTCAACTTCACTCCACCTCAGCTAGATCTTCCAGACATTAACCAGCTTTCACAACACACACTCATCAGCCAACCGTTCGGAGTGGTTTACATTAGTGAAACACATCGCAACTGCTTGATGGCGTGTAGAGATCTTCACAAGTTTGGGGATCACACATTGAAGAAGGTTAGGGACGGATTGGCTTATAGGTTGAAGGATATTCATGAAGGCATTGGGTCACAAAAGCGATGGAATTCCAAGGAAAGACGGGATGTGAGAAGGATCATCAGAAAGATTGATGAAAGGTTGTATCGACGGGACCAGTTCAAAACTCTAGAGAGCTTTGTAGGCGGTCGTCCCAGGATTCCTCTCGCCGGCTATCAACGCCCAGTTCGCATTCCTGGAAACATTGATGGACTTCCTGGTACCCCTTGAACTGCTTTTATTTCATAATATTTTGGATGTGTGATTATTTATGACTATGGCTTGTGCACACATTTCAGTGGACAACCCGTTCTTGTCAAGAAAGGACCCTGTGGTATGCTTCAGTGCCACAATCCTTATAAAAGGAGCGAAAGCTTCTTACTTTTGAGTAAACCCTATCAAACCTTTTACTTTTAAAGGTTTTGCTCAAAAGAACAAGTACTTCCCCTTATGATTTTCAAAACCTCAACCGTTTATATCACTTGTTGAGGGGGAGTATTTGAATTAAAACTTTGTTCACAAATTGTTCACAGTGGTCATCTTCCCGCAACACTCGAAATGGTCATATTTATTCTCAACTTTTCAAAAATAACATTTTATATGCCATTTTTGAGGGGGAGAAAATTATGTGATAAGAAATATGTTGTGTAAATGCAAATGAATCTTTGTGCTATAGACCTAACCAACGAATTGACAATACTTAACTGTTAGTAACTCGAAAAGACTTGTCCGGGATGGGTAATAATTTCAAGCTAGTTCGCTAGTGATGTAAACGTGTCTCGCAAAGGACTTGTCCGAATAGAATGTACCATTCGAGAAACTCTTGGTAGACATGAACTCTGACGGGGTTTGACAACCTTTCGAGGTTTGTCTACACCTTCAAGGTAGTTCTTAGAGCTAGTTGTCACCTAAAAGCTGACAATGTAACTCTTTAACTACGCAACGTAACCGTGTCTCGCGGGGGATTGTCTGTCTTGAGTTGATCAATTCATAAAGTGTGCGCTCTTTCCTCACTGTGCATATTTCTGTAAAAACTCTTAAGCACATGTGGAGGGGGAGTATTTCTGCAAAAGATCAAACTCTTACAGTGGTACAAAATGTTTTACAATCATAACCGTTGTGAGAGATTTTCTTGAAAATTGGTTTTATGGCAACATAGTTTAGTCATGGAGTTATAAGGTGACTAAGGTTAGGAATAACCGTCCTATGATCCGCCAGAGCCGGAGGGATCTACCCAAGGACATCACAAATAGTTAGTACTTAGAAGTCCTTAGGTACGATTATAAAAAGGAGAAAATGAGAATCGGAGAAAGAAGTAGTTGAAGAATTAAAAAGAAATGCAAAGAAAAGGGTGAAAAGAAATAGCCCTCCAAATTATTCAACTTAGGGCAGACACCGGGTTCAATTCATATGCTACTGGTTGTCACTTAGTGACGCCGGTATTGAAGATTAAAAGTCGTCATGGACCCAGTGACGCATGCACTAAACCTTCTTAGCCACTCAAGTTTCTCTCAAAAGAAGCTTGTTTCATTCTCACAAGGAACCCTACGTAAACTATTGGCTTTCTCTTAGAGATCGCTGGTATTGAAGAAGGAGACCCTCTCCCTAGTGTCCGCTCATGAAAACCAAAACGCACTATTGAGTCTAGAGCCACGAGATTCATCAAAAAGATCTTTTAGGTTCACTTGACATTTCATCACTTGATGTTCAACAATAAGAACATCAGTGGTACGTTATCAAGTCCTTCACAGATCTTAGCAATCTGTCGAGAACATTTACGAGAGGTTCACAAATGTGATCCTCAGTGATTGAATGGAAACTCCTGCCAGGGTCAACATCTAACAGCCCTGACAGCAGGTCACTTCGGTAACTCCCCGTGGATTACGCTTAGTGTGTCTCAAACGGTCTACAGTCGTGAGGTGATGCTTCGGTGTACCTCAGCGACTCATCTGAACTGTAGGTGTACTTCGGTACATCGCGTTATCTCACTTGTGGGACTCCAGTTCAGGAACGGCCTTTGTGAGAATTAGAGTTGTGTTTTCACACTATGCTGTTACCACTCTCGAAGTTCAAACTTGTAAGTGCCGGAATCCGCTTATTACTAACCGTTTTCATGTTTAAATCTTATGGAAGCTCTGGAGCGGAATGATCGTGCAGATTCTTCACATGCTCATGCCAACATCATCACTAATGAAAGTTCTATCTCAAAGCAACACAAAAGTCAGAATGATTCTTCGTCAAGCCAAAGAATCTACAAAGTTAAAGACTTAAAGAACTTCATCAGTACTGAAATCCAACGTCAAAGAGCGTGTGAGCATGTTGAAGAATGACGTGGAGACACTGGAGCAACGAAGCAGACCTGAGGCAGACTTGATGCAGACTACAACATACTATCACTTTCATCACAAAGAACAAAGAACAAAGATAATTATGACGTCAAAGCAGAACTGTTCAAAGAAGACAATTTCTCTACACTGGGGAGATTGTTCGAATCAAGGCAATTCTTCTCACAAGAAAGAAGAATGTCAGAAGACGTCAAAGCTACTATTACATCTACGCCTTCACCGTTCATAATCATTCATCACCAACACTTAGGGGGAGATTGTTGGAATCACTCCTAAACCTAAATCAAGTGTTAGTAATTCACATGTAATAGTTAGCTTAATTATGGCCTTTATGTTTGTTATTAGCTTAAGCTTATGTAGAAGGCCCATGAGCTTAGGCCCATGTCCATTAAGGAAAGGAAGGGAGTAGGAGTGTTGCCCTAGCTCCCCTTCCTATAAATACTCTTGTATAAACCTCACTTAAGGGTTGGTTGTTCATTTTAATCTCTCTTTCACTCTACGCATAACCGGTTTACTCTTTACGTGTGTGTGTGTGTTTAACGTGTTCAACCGACCTCTATCTCTTCTCTATTTCTTTCATTGATGCTTGTGTTGTAAAACTAGTGACCTAACACTTTAATAATCAACTCGCTTAATACAAGTCGCAAACAGACACAACTCGCTTAACCACCAAGTCGCTTAAAAGCTTAACTCGCTAAATAGCCAAGTCGCATATAACAACTCGCATCCAGTAACAAAGCAACTCGCTTCGAAGAAATGTATATCCGAGACTCAACTCGCTTAGTACAAAGTTCAAAAATAACCACTTTATCAATCAAAAACAACCAAACCACAATGATTTAAGCCTTCCAATTCAAAACTTAAACACATATGATGATCCTAAACACAAAAGTACAAGCAAAATTCAAACTTTAACACTAGAATTTGTCCAAATGATTCAAACTCTCCTAAACACTTAATACCCCAAAAACCTTATGAAATCCACCAAAACAAAGAGCATGAAAGATGAGTGATCAAACCATGGCTCTTGATACCATTTGTAAGATATAGGATTTCACAAACACACTAAACCATGATCAAAGTGGGGCGTTCAAGTATGTTTAGAGAGAGAAAGTTCTAGAGAGAGAAAAGGAAGAGAGTTGGGAACTATGGGAAAACAAATAAAAATGGTATTGAAGCTCCAACCCTCTACCTTGGGAAGTAGAGGGTATTTATAGTGTCTTACAAATAAACGCCACCTACGGGCTATGGATCAGGCATACAGTGGGTAAAGACCCGTCCGTCCTCCACGGTGTTACAAAACTAAATACTACTTTACATCAAATAACTACGACTACGAGCTTTCTAACGATTACATATACTTGAGGTGACCGACACTTTAACTACTGGATTTTACAAATCCTAACAAAGTAGCAGATTAAGTCCAATAGCCAAAGAATAACCCCGATGTATACTTTTCTCTCCCCATGAAGAAAGTGTATGAAGCTCAAGAACCCGAAGTACCCGAATGCCCAAAGAAAGAATAACCGATAACATTGAAGAAGCAGGCTGACTCACTGATTATCTCTGCGGGTGACAATCTCTACGGATGAGCATCCCCAATGTACACAATTCTCTACGGATTAACATTGAATAAGTGATTATATCTCTGAATCACTTATTAAGCCCTCAAGTAAAACAGCTGAGCATCCCCAATGTAAACAATTCTCTCTCCCTTGATGATTGCGATAACATTAAAATCATCACACACTTGTGTACCTCTTTTATCTTCAGAAACTAACTCTTCCATCACTTCCCCACGTAGTTGGAATAATAACACTAAACGCCTTGATGAGTAAAACCTTGAGTTTCTATGCGGTCATGAAATTTGTCTTCCCGGGATATCTTCAATCACTTAGAAGAATTAAGTTCATCAAGTTTACTCGCCATGAGTCAAACCTTGAGTTTCTCTGTGGTAATAACATTTGTCTTCCCGGGATATCTTCAATTACTTAGAAGTGTTAAGTTCATCAAGTTTACTCGCGTTTAGATGCGTGTCTCCTTCCCCCTTGCTGGTTTTGACACTTCAGAATCAGCAACATCTTATCAGCCCAAATGCTTGAAATCTTATGAGAAGAAAACTTGAAGTCTTTGTGAGAATCAACATGCTGAAGAATGTGAGCAAGTCTAATTGGGGATTAAATTCAACATTTCACTCTCCCCCAATTAGTGCTCTCCCCTAAACCGATAATCTTTTAACTTACAAATAGCAAATCTTCAACTCACCAAATGCATTCCCGTTAACTTACAAATAGAAAATCTCCTTAAATCAAATCCCTCCCAATCAAACAAGAACAAAAAGATGTTCAACATGCTAAAGAACACTTATCAGCCCAAATGCTTGAAATCTTATGAGAAGAACACTTAAAGTATTTGTGAGAATCAACATGCTGAAGAATGTGAGCAAGTCTAATTGGGGATTAAATTCAACATTCCACTCTCCCCTAAACCGACAATCTTTTAATAAATGCCCGAATTAAAAAGAAGTCTTTAGATCGATAAATGCAACTCGTCTTTAGTCTTCTAATCATGTAGCAGAAAATGTAGAACAGACTGTAGACTCGACCTTCTTCAAGATTGTCCAATTGGGGAATAGAAAGTCTACATCTTCAACTCACCAAATGCATTCTCGTTAACTTATAAATAGCAAATCTCCTTAAATCAAATCCCTCCCAATCAAACAAGAACAGAAAGATGTTCATCAAGGAAATCAACCCCGTAACTGGAAGCACTTTGTCATTTAATCATATCAGCCCGTGAAGATGTCAACCAACGGCTCTTAGAAGAAACTCCATGTAGAAATGACCCGATAAGAAGAAGCTCGGTTATTACATGAGTTTGGAGCCGTTTGACCATTTATTCTCTAATAACAATCAACCATGCAGTAGTTTCACACTTCTTCTCCCCCTCAAGAATTGCATACGCAGTTGCCATTCTTGATTAAGCAAGTGAATATCTTCCAAATGCTCTATTCACACTTCTCCCCCACAAAATAAGCACATGATGTCGCCATCTTCATTATAATCAAGCAAGTGGAATGAGAAAACAATCAATGGTAGCCCGGTTCACTTGATAATTAAAAGCGCATGGAAAAAGCATGAAGCATGTTGATGAGACTGGTCATAATTTGAGAAGATTTCCCTTCTTCAGAAGATAAAGCGCACTGAAGCGTATACTTTTCTTTTCTTTGAGGTACGAGGCTTGAATTGTTGTGTTCAAACGTCATAAGAAGATTTCTCTTCTTTTAAAGATAAAGCGCACTGAGACGTACACTTTTCTTTACTTTAGAGTACGAGGCATGAACTGTTGTGTTCATACGTCATTGCCGATTGAATATCAATGTTGAGTAACTTGAACCCGTGAGTTATGAGATATCAATCCTTTTGTTATCCATACTTTAAGCCAGTCTATGTATTGAAGGATCGAAGTATCTGCAACTGAGTAAGGACTACCTGCACTAACATTACAAGCTTGATTGCATATATAATGGTTAGTGACATTAGTATCCAAACCCTTTGGGGTTTCACGGTCAACCTTGATTTTGCCATCGGTAAACAGCTTTCTGTTAGGTCTCCACCTAAGTCCAGCATCCTTCAACATTCTACCAGATGGTATCCACTTATGGCAAGGTCTAGGATTGTTAGGCTTCTTATGCATAGTGGAAGACTTATCCTTATTCCTAGATTCCAAAGATTTAGCAGTTGGTATCTATCTAGGCAAAGTTTTCAATTTGTCTTGCTTCATATGCCCTATAGATGACTTAGTGTAAATCCTATACATAACAGGTTGAACCTTTGCATGAGCATTAACTTTCTTTAGGGATTTTGTAAAACAATTATCATGATTTGCCCTAAAGATTCATTTCAGACAGTTCGAGCAAACAACTTGTTTGGATTCAGAAAATGATCTAGAGTTCTTAAAGTGATCTGCTATGGGAATAGCTTTATTCAAAATGCAACTACTCTTAGATCCAAGCCAATCCCTAGTCTTTAGTTGAATGTTCCTAGGTAATGGTTTAAAACTACTAGGAGTGCCTTGAAATCTCGTAGAATTCATCACCCTAGGTCTAGCACCTAAAATTCCATCTTTTCGAATCTGTGCCTTTTTCCTAGATTCTTCTAGATCATAGTTTTTGAACAAGTCATTCATATTGTATGAATTCTTAGGCAAATAAGGTGAAGTGACTGGTTTTGACAAAACATGTTTCACATCAACTTGGGAGGCAAACCGTGTCTTTGAGAATTTTTTTCTTTCAGATATAAATGCAGTAGGCTGCCTAACAACAGACCGGTCTCTAATGGAATGAGAAACTGGTTTCTCCAAGGTTGATGGTTTTGTAAACTTAGTGTTCACACTTTTCGCTGTTGCTTTTCTAAGCTCATTCTTTAATGCAACAATAGTGAAACCCTTTTCCTGAAGTTGAGCGTTGATATCATCATTTTTGGCTATCAAAGAAGTTGTTTGTTCTACAGTTTTAGTCCTGGTTTCTTTGATTGAGTCACCTAGGTCCTTTTGATGCCTTTTCGAAGTCTCATTTTCCTTAAGTAATTTAGCCACACAAAGTTCCAATTCAATATTTCTAGATTTAACAACTTCAATATCATGTTTTACCTTGACTAAATTACTTTTCTCATTTAGGACAGAAATATGTTTCTTCAGATTGTAAATGGTCGAGTCATTTTCCTGAAGCTGAGCTTTCAAAGTGTTAATTTCAAAGAATTCACGGAATTCAGGAAGTTCCGGGTTTTTACATGGTTTGTTAAGTTGAAAACTTTCTTCTTTACGTTGTATTGCAATTTCAAGAGAAATTCAATGTTTTTCAAGTTTTGAGAATTTGTTTGAAAGTTCATCAAAAGTTTTTTTATCAACCATTTCATTAGTTTTGAACCGCTTAATTTCAGACTTAGCCTCGGTCACAGAACGTTTATCAAAGTCATGTTCAGCATCATGATTAGTTTCTTTAGGTACATTAACAGATACATTTTGTTGTACGGTTAAGGGTACCTCAGCACATGACACCTGTTCAGTAGCTTGTCTGATATCTGCATCTGCATCTGCATCTTTTGCAACAAAAGTCACTGAACTGCTGGCTGTGTCTAGCTTTTCTATCTCAGATTCTCTGTATTCAGTGCCAACTGATCCATCATCTGATGCTTTACCAGACTCAACACTACAATCTTTTGATTGTGCCTGAAATTCATTTACCTTTCTGATCTTCGTATCCACATCTTGTTTGACAGGAGTTACTGAACAACTGGTTACATCATTCTTCGTTGTCTCTATTATTCTGCATTCAGCAACACCCGATCTTTCGACTGATACATTACCCGACTCATCACAAATATTTGTCAACTGCACCTGACACTCATCCACTTCTTCATCTTTCTGTGTAACTTCCTCAATGTACTTCTCCACATTATCTATTAGTTGGATAAATGTCTCAATGAACACGTTAATTTCCATTCTAGTGTGCCTTTTGAAAGACATTTTAGTCATGTGATGATCATAATCTGATGTGAAATCCCTTCTAATGAATGACTGAAATTGTTTGTAGATCACTTGAAGTGCAGCATTGGAACTATCCTTTTGAACCTTCTTTTTGTCAAGTTGTAGCTCCAATTGTTCTAAGTTTAAGAATAATGTGCTCGTGAACATTGATAATTCTTGACGGAAAAGTGCAGTAAATGTTCGTTCAATTCCCATAGATAGAAGTAACGTGAGGTGTGAATGAAGTTGTCGATAAGGTTCAATGCAACTTTCCTTATCCTTTGCACAAGCAGTCTGTAACATTGACTGGTGCATTTCTGTCTTTTCAGAGTTTGAACCCGGAGATATCACATCCTCATTGATTGATTCAATCATCTTTAACCGTTCAGTGTAGAAAATATTCTCATGATTGTCTACAACATCATACAATTTAAGTACTTCTGAAATCACTGGATCAAGAGTGTAAGACATGATGTTGATGTATACACGGGATTTTACAAGTCTGTGATTTAAACCGAGAAATAGGTTCTTTCGCGGGATTTTACTAAAATCAAGACCAAACCGTTAAGCAATGACCAATGGAACGTGTTAAGATAACTGATGGATCAACACAATGGTATACAATTGTATGTTAGGACTTATGATTGTTTGTAGGATTAGCAAAGATGTTGTTTGGTTGAGATTTGGATTGGTTGATGCATGATTTTACGGAGAATTTAGGTCTAAAAAATTAAAAATCTCAGTAACTTCCTTTCGGAGGGGATTTGGGCCTCAAAAATTCGTTTCACCGCTTTGCTGTGAAATCTCACCATATTCAGGCTGTTCCGCTCGTTTTAACTGGTATTTCGCTGAAAACGGAGTTACGGTTCAAAAGTTATGGCCGTTTGAAGTTTTGACGTAAAAAGTCAACTTTTGGTCAAACCGCTTCAATCAACTCGCATCCAAGACAACTCGCTTTGATGAAAACTCGCTTAATAGACAAGTCGCATGAAACACAACTCGCATAAACAGACAACTCGCTTAATAGACAAGTCGCATAAAACACAACTCACATAAATTGACAACTCGCTTAAACGACAACTCGCATAAAGCACAAGTCGCATAAGTTGACAACTCGCATAAAACACAACTCGCATAGGCAACTTGCTTAGGCTCAACTCGCATTAGATACGTTGAATCTGGACAAGTCGCATAGGCAACTCGCTTAGGCTTAAAACTGTCAACTCACATAAAGAAATTCAGTCAACTCGCATTGATGAAAATAGCCACAACTCGCATCCAAGAAATGCACTACGTGACTCAACTCGCTTCCAACCTCTATTCAAAAAACACCACTTTTCAATCCAAAAACAATCCAACTAAGATGATTCAAGCCTTCCAAATCAAAACCTAAACACTTATGATGATTCTAAACACAAAAGTACAATCAAAATCCAAACTTTAACACTAGAAATAATCCAAATGATGTAAAATACTCTAAACTCATTCAAACCCAAAAACCTTATGAAAACCACTAGAAATCCAAGAACATGAAAGATGAGTGATCAAACCATGGCTCTTGATACCAATTGTTAGTTATTGGATTTCACAAACATATATCAAACACAAGTATGGATCGAATAGTATAGAGAGTTTAGAGAGAGAAAGTATAATGGGAGCCTTTCTAGAGAGAGAGTAAACAAAAGAGAAAAAGGTTAGATTAGAATGAAAGCTCCAACCCTCTACCTTGGGAGGTAGAGGGTATTTATAGTTACATAATAAACGTCCTCCTTCGGACTGTGGATCAGGCATACAGTGGGTAAAGACCCGTCCTTCCTCCACGGTGTTGCACTAAACTAAATAACTACGCTAATAACTAACTAATAAACAAACAAATAACGTAACTAACGATATGTCTACGAGCTAACTTATGCTAAATAATATTTGGGGTGACCGACTCTTCACTATGGAATTTTCTAATTCCTAACAGATTATATCTCTGAATCACTGATTAAGCTCTCAAGTGAGACAGCTGAGCGCCCCCAATGTACACACTTCTTTCTCCCCTGATGAATGCTATAACATTGAAATCATCACACACTTGTGTACCTCTTTTTATCTTCAGAAACTTTCTCTTACATCACTTCCCCCACGTCGTTGGAATAATAACACTAAAAGCCTTGATGAGTAAAACCTTGAGTTTCTCTGCGGTCATGACATTTGTCTTCCCGGGATATCTTCAATCACTTAGAAGAATTAAGTTCATCAAGTTTACTCGCTTTGTGTTTAGATGTGTGTCTCCTTCCCCCTTGCTGGTTTTGACACTTCAGAATCAGCAACATCTTATCAGCCCAAATACTTGAAATCTTTTTGAGAAGAACACTTTTAATCTTTGTGAGAATCAACTTGCTGAAGAATATGAGCAAGTCTAATTGGGGATTAAATCTAACATTTCACTCTCCCCCAAGTAGTGCTCTCCCCTAAACTAACAATATTTATGATGAATGCCCGGAATAAGAAGAAGTCTTTAGATCGTTAAATGAAATTCGTCTTTAGTCTTCTAACATGCAGCATAAAATGTAGAACAGACTGTAGACTCGACCTTCTTGAAGATTGTTCAGTTGGGGAATAGATAGTTAACATCTTCATCTCACCAAATGCATTCCCGTTAACTTACAAATAGAAAATCCTCTTAACTCAAATCCCTCCCAATCAAACAAGAACAGAAAGATGTTCATTAAGTAAATCAGCCCCGCAACTGGAAGCACTTTGTCATTAATCAAATCAGCCCGTGTGAAGATGTCAACCAACGGCTCTTAGAAGAAAAACTCCATGTGAAGATGACCCGATAAGAAGAAGCTCGGTTCTTACATGAGTTTGGAGCCGTTTGACCATTTATTCTCTAATATCAATCAACATGCTGTAGTTTCACACTTCTTCTCCCCCTCAAGAATTGCATACGAAGATGCCATTCTTGATTAGATAAGTGAAATCATCTAAATGTATTCTATTCACACTTCTCCCCCGCAAAATTAGCACGTGATGTCACCATCTTCATTATAATCAAGCAAGTGGAATGAGAAAACAATCAATGGTAGCCCGGTTCACTTGATAATTAAAAGCGCTTGGAAAAAGCATGAAGCATGTTGATGAGAATGGTCATAAATGAGAAGATTTCTCTTCTTTGGAAGATAAAGCGCACTGAAGCGTACACTTTTCTTTTCATTAGAGTACGAGGCTTGAACTGTTATATTCAAATGTCATAATCTCTCTCTTTTCAATCTCTTGGCAAAACATGTAATCACATCATTATCATTCAGTAGGCTCTTTGTTGTGACAGCTGATGGAGAAAACCCAATATGATGAATTTGACCCTGAAGTAAAACAACCCGAACTCGTGACTTAAAATTGCACATATGTAACAAAGAGCGGTGTCAAGACATCATCCTTCATTGAATCTCTAAGTACTCTATACTCTTCATCCAACCAACCATCAAGTATAAGACGTACATCACCTCTTGAAAATCCACAATTAAATGTGACACTGAGCACTACAACGTAACTCCTTAAAGTGATAGTTATTTTTGTGGCAAAAAGAGCCCAATTCCCCCAAAAGGGAAAGACTCTCAAAAATAACTAGATTTTCAAGTCTTCGTTTTTGGAAAAAACTCGAACAAGGATCTCGAAGAATCTTCATCCAACCATCCCCGATACTTTCAGATACTAAGTACACTCGCCCGTGATATTTCACTTCAACCTTAAATAAATAATAGTGAATTAACCCCGTTGACACATCTTCTGGTTAAAAGCTTAACTCTAGCTTCCTTTGACGTTTTAAGTGAACTCTGATAATGGTTTCATCCTGACCATGGTTACAAGCACAGAACCCCGTAAAACCAAGTAATAACCATACTGCCATGACGAATATCCAAACACACCTCCAATTCATGAAGTACACCCTTTTATCCCTTCTTTGAAGCAGAAACCGTAGCACCAGCATCAGAAAAGATCCCGAAATACACTTTCCTTTTCTCCAGGATGGTTCCATCAATACGGGATTTTATAATTCTATGGTTTAAACCGAAAAATAGTTTCTTTCGCGAGATTTTACAAAACCAAGAATAAACCGTAAGATAGATCCGGAAATGAACTTTACTATTACCAGGATGTTTCCATTGTCACGGGATTTTACAAGTCTATGATTTAAACCGAGAAATAGATTCTTTCGCGGGATTTTACAAAATCAAGACAAAACCGTAAACAATGTCAGCTTAAATGTGTTATGACAACTTTGGTTTCAGTGAATATCTGTTTTAGGGGAACATGCATCGGTTCATCAATGGTTCATTATCCAACATCATCAACATCATCAACCATCCAATCATTACTTTGGTAAACACATTATTCACGCATTCTGTCGGCAAATGTTGTCACCACCTGGAGAAGTAAACCCGATATACCAAACTTGATCATGAAGTAAAATTCCCCAGATTTGTTACTTAAACTTGTACTAATCCCTGTAAAGAAGAAACGGTGTACCCAATGTACAAAACCTCTTGACATATCCTCAACTGCGTGAAGCACCGTAGTGATAGTTACGTAGTGGGTTAAGTGAGAAAGAATCACAAACGAAACTAAATATCTAAGTCTTTATCACACTTTATAAATGCCCAAACAAGTCATCTTCGCGGAATGGTAGAAAGAAAGAAGAGGAAATAAGTAAACGCGCCCGAAAAAACCTCACTTCAAATCCAAATAAGAGATATCGTCCAACCACTCCCGAAGTCATCAATTAAAACCGAGACATAATATCTTACGTGAAAATGCATAAACTAAAGTATCAGCCTGCACAACACAACAAATCTCGTCATCAACTCACATCATCAAATCTCATGTTTCAAAATCTCATCATCAAAAATAAGCATCCGATCTAATAAAACATTAAGCCCATTCCAATCCAAAAATGGATTAACGATACAATTCGAAACCATGAGATCAAGTGGCCCCGCTCCAATTCACTATTAATAAGCCCAAGAACGACATATCTCTTAAAAGAATATCCAAATTCTTCGCCCATTCATAATAACACGGAACACACCTCATATTCAATATCTAATTTACTAATAATAATACGGAACACGCCTCATGTTTACCAAATATTGGCCCATGTCCATTTGATATGTGGTTGTCCCAAGTCTACAACACATAAAAGCCCACATCGACATATGTCAAGCCCACAAAACCTTACAAACCATTACTAAACAAAACGGATCACATAAAAGTATGTCAAGCCCACTTCAAAAACCGGTCATACCCTAATAATTCGTGAGTATATAAATCCTCTTAATCTCATAGACACCCTAAAAACACTCATACCAACTCAAACCCTAATCAAAATATGTCCGCCTCCCACATCGCTGATATCACCCTTCTCGTAAAAAAAAGAACTCATCAAACCTTAATCTTGTTCACATAACCAGTCTGCTCCCACCTTCATACGCATCTCCAATAATCATTGTACAAGATAATCGTCCTATCATCTAACCTTGGATGATGACGTGATATATAACCACAGCAATCAGGCTTGAGACGCCATCACAACCCCCACTTGACTTGCCACAGGGATGGCTTGAGTCCTTGGTGACAGCCACGAAGGTAGGTATTCATTAATCCATCTATCGTTTTCTCCTTTTGTGACCGAACAAGAAGTGAAATGAAATCATTCTTGGTTTTGTTCTTAATATTTAAAGGTTCGGATATTCATTAAACAAAGTCATGAAATATGGATCAATGAAGAGTTATGTTTGAGTATACACGATCTATTAAGATATGTACGATTACTTAAACGAATCTGAGATCCTTGTGTATTTCTGATTTCGAATGTATGTGAGTCAAGATCAGTGATGATATCATTATTAGGGTTGTTTGGATCTAATAAAGATCTTGAGAAATATTAACAAAACCTTGATGAAATATGAGATCTTGCTGTTAGAGGTTGAGTCTTGGTATTTGGTAGTTTTGAGTCATGGTTTTGTTTGACTGATATTTGGTATTTGTTTGACTGATGATGGTATTGATGAGCCTGATGTTGGTATTTGGTATTTTTTTGGTCTTGGTCAAGTGGTCGTTTCTTCTTCATCCTTTCTGTCAAGTTGGTTAAGGTCTCAAGTCACTAGATTAATTTCTTGACATAAGTCGCTAAACGGTTTTGATAAGTTGCAACATCATTAAACACAACAAGTTGCTAACTTTATTTTTTTCAAGTCGCTAACATTTCAGTTTGACTCAAAAGTCAAACTGCCACCAAGTCGCTACCATTAACAACTCGCTACTTGTTAAATAACAAGTCGTTACCATTAAAAAAGGGCACAAGTCGCTACTTAGATTCATAGTATCTGGACATAATGGACAACTCGCTATAAATTTATCTTTGACATTTTCCGGCGAGTTATTTCGACCAAAAAACCATTCATATTCATAGTTACCCAGAAAAATAGTTTTGACCCAGTTTTGACCAAGAAAAAGTGACCATTTGACATTCACAGTATTTGGTATAACAAAAAGCACAGGAACGATAAGCAAAACTAACTTGGACAACACATTAACACAAGACAGATTGAACAGTGTGAAACATATGACTTTTTGACCAATAAAGATGAATACAAATACTTGTTAAAAAACTGTTAACCACAAAACTCGAAACCCAAAAAATACCAAAACAGATTTAACAAGATACAAAAAACCACAACAAATCAACACAACACAATAACCTTGGCTTTGATACCATTTGTAGGATCGTAATATTTATTGTGTTGATGATTCGGGTGGTCTTGGATGATGGAAATACATGTTAGCTATTAGAGAGAGAAAGGATAAGAGAGGGTGTTCTTGGTAGAGACTTGCTTTGTAAAATATCAAATGTTAGATTGAGAAGCACCACCCCTTCCATGGATGGAAGGGGTATTTATAGTTACAAAGCTTACGTCCTCCTGTCGGACTGTGGATCAGGCATACAGTGGGTAAAGACCCGTCCTTCCTCCACGGTGTTACACTAAACTATTCTACGCTACAAACTAACTAATAAACTACTAAATAACGTAAATAACTACACGTCTACGAGCTAACATATGCTAGACCATAATTGGGGTGACCGACACTTTAACATGGAATTTCCAATTCCTAACAGGGACATGTTGTGTTTTGATCAGAGGAGTTTGCTGTTTTTGCCTCCTCTCATAAGTGTGAGTAACTGGTGGAGTGTAGATTATGTTTGGAACTATGAGTGTGGGTGTGGTTTGAGATACAACTGGGATTGTTGCATTTTCACCCTGTACCTATGAAATCTTTGCAAGCATTTGATGAAAAAGTGGTTTAACAACTCTATTGCCATCCTTATTCATGTTTTGAAAAACTTTGGGCTTAAGGCAACGGATTTTATAAACTCTTGTACGAGGTTGCAGTTGCAATTCATTTAAAATTGACTGCACAAACCTTGGAAACATCATAAATTTTGTAGAACTCTTTACATTGCCTTGCATACTTGTAAAAATATATTTAGACCAATTAAAAATCCTATCAGTGGCTAGACAAACCAAAGGGTAAGCCATTGTTGAACTGAATTGTTCATAAGAAGTTTTCTTAGGACTTAGGCAATGTAAAAGAGTATGTATTAAAAATCTCCAATGAGGACAGAAACCACTATTTTTTAAAGTAGCCTTTTTGTCAGTGGTATCATACCCCATGGATGAAAGATGTTCATGAATATCTGGCATGGGTAATGTGATGATACCTTTGAGATCATCCAATTGGAGAATTCTCCTCAAGGATGACTCAGTAACATCAATAGTTATCTCATCCACTGCGGCTCTAAGAGCATCCACAGTTTCATGTGTGTCTCTATCTTCAATAGTGTTGGACGTAACAGAGGTCCAAAACTGCTTGATTTGAGCGACATAGATTGTGGGATTGAGAAGTAAAGCATACCTTACATGAGTAGTGTTTAAAAAATCCACAATCTGATGAAAATCATGGCCACTCTTGTCGTTTGACTTTTCCAAATAGGCCACTTGGTTGTGCTCATCTGCAAAGGTGATTGGAGCCATAGTATCTTTTGATGAAAAAGATGTTGTGTGAGTATGAATTGAATGAAGAACTTGCCAATTGAGAGAGAAAGATATATACTGTTAGGGTTTGAGATTTTTGCGCAAGTAAGATTATCTAAGGAAAATATTTATCTTAAGAGGATAAATTGCAAATAGGAAAGTAGATAATCTTCTAAAAATTTTACCCTATTAGTATAGAAAGTAGTTACTCTCAACGGCTAGTAAAAAGTTTTTTATAGACACAACAGTTGTAACGGTTAGTTCATCAATGGTAAAAATAACACTGGTAGTGGAAACTGTGAACTAGCAGTGGTAATTTTTCACAAAAAATTGCAAGAGTAGTGGTAAGTAAAACATATGAAAATAGGACTGCTCTTATTATAATTTTTAGCAAACTACTAGCTATCAACGGATTTGATATGTCTTTACCATGAGCTGTTTGCTATGCACTAGCCAACTCTTAATCATATAGAATATGGTGAGTTGATAACCATATAGTTTTTGGTAAACTATCGACCATAAACAGATTTGTTAAGTCTTTACCAGTAGCCGTTTGCTCTGGACTAGTTGATTCTTATGTGGATTAGACATGGTGAATCAATAACCATTTGTTGTGTGTCTCAGTGACAAACCTGATATGATCAACTCCCAGCCAAGATTGGTTATATACCTGCAAGTTTTAGTATAATACAAAGAATATGCATAACCAACTTGTTTTAACCAAAGCTACTTTTAACCAAGCCACTATCTAAAAATATCTTCCCAAAGTCAACCCGATAATATCTATATTTACTTTTCAACCTACCAAAATAGGGAAAAATAAATATATCCTTTAATGAACCCTTATGATCGACTTTGCCTATATAAAGGGGCTCGGCACATCATAGTCTTAATCAAAAACACATTCTAACTCACAAACTTCCTAAAAAACACCATGAGCAATCCTTCCAATATCATTGACATCTCTTCTGATTCTGATACAGAGATTCTGATGGCTTCTGAGTCATCTTCAGAGGAATCAGGGTGGACAGGTTACTTTCCACCCTGTGCTACAAGCTCTTCTTCCAAGAAGCCAACAAAACAGACTGCCAATCCTGCACCTGTTGCCAAATCTGCACCTTCTCTTGAGTTCTACTCTAGTTCATCAGATGATGATGATGATGAGACCTAATCCTTGTCCAAGGAGTTTCCAAAGGCTCTGACAAAAGAATTAGGAGCAGCTCTCTCCAACATGAAGCAGATTTCCATACCAGAGAAGCCAGCAAGACTACCAAGGCCTCCTCCACAAGTTCTTGGTCTTGCTTGTCCAAGAATGCAGTCAACCTTTGAAAACAAGAAGAAGAAAGCACAGAAGAACAAGCATGATTATGAGGGCAAGGGAAAGAAGCCAATGAAGTAGCTAGTGTAGGATGTGATGATGTAGGTTGTGTTAGGTTTTTATCTTATGTGTTTTGATGGTGGTTGTAAGCACTCTCTATTTGATGTAATGAACCGTTTCTTATGCAATGGAATTTCTCTGTTTTACTTTTTCCACTGTGAGAGTAACTTGTACCACTGCTTGTATTGTGGTTTCCACTGTTAGCCTTATTCTCTGCATAAAAGTTAGTAGACAAGCAAAATACAAACAAACATATACAAACTTATACAACAATTTTAGTACCAAAAACCTCCCCTCAACACCAAAGACCATTAGACAAAAATGTTATGGATTAAGCATTCCAATACCTGTGACCAAGTACTAAAATCGACCCACATCAAGTCCTTTTGTTAATTAATCAGCATAGTTATCATCAGTATGGATTTTGACAGCTTGAATTAGCCTTTTCTCATAACAATCTCTTATAAAATGGTGTCTAATTTCAATATGTTTAGTCTTTATGTGTTGAACTGGATTCTTAATTATGCAAATGGTACTGCTATTGTCAATATAAATGATGGTATTCATGAAATTGTACCCATAGTCCAAAAGTTGATTTTGAAGCCATAGAACTTGAGCACAACAACTTGCAGCAGCCACATACTCTGCCTGAGTTGATGAATTTGCCACCATTGTTTGTTTCTTGCACTGCCATGACACCAATCTATTTCCAAGAAATTGGCATCCACCTGTAGTAGATTTTCTATCCAAACTAGCTCCAGCATAATCACTATCTGAGTAAGTAACCAGTTCTAGAGATGATTCTCTAGGGTACCATAATCCCAGATTAGAGAATGCTTTAAGATATCTGAAAATCTTTTTCACAATAGTCAAGTGAGAAAACTTGGGAGTGACCTGAAACCTTGCACACGCACACACTGCAAACATAATGTCTGGCCTAGATGATGTAAGATACATCAAAGAACCAATCATAGATCTGTACATGTGCACATCAACTGCTTCACCACTATTTTCCTTCAAAAGTTGATGTGTAGTCTTGTCTGCAGGGGTGCTGGACCACTTTGCATCAGAGAACTTGAACTTCCTTAGGATCTCAGCCACATATTTACCTTGATTGATGAAAATACCATCTGGCCTTTATTGTACTTGAAGTCCCAAAAAGAATGTGAGTTCACCCATAGAACTCATCTTGAACTCATCCTTCATCAGCTTCTTAAACTCTTTGCACATCTCTGATTTTATAGAGCCAAAAATGATATCATCAACATATACTTGGACTAGCAAGATATCATTCTTGTCTTTCTTGATGAACAAAGTCTGATCCACTCTGCCTCTATGACACCCATTATCAAGAAGATAAGTAGTTAAGGTCTCATACCATTTTCTTAGTGCCTGATGCAAGCCATACAAAGCTTTAACCACCCTGTACACTTTGTTTGGATAGTCAGGGTCTTCAAAGCCTGGAGGTTGTGAAACATATACATCCTCATCAATCTGCCCATATAGAAAAGCACTCTTTACATCCATTTGATAGACTTTAAAGCCCATAAAGGATACATAGGCTAAGAACAGCCTGATTGCTTCAATTCTTGCAACTGGGGCAAACACTTCTTCATAGTCAATACCCTCTTCCTGAGTGTATCCTTGAGCCACAAGCCTAGCCTTGTTTCTGATAACAATTCCTCTTTCATCCTTCTTGTTTCTGAACAAACATTTTGTACCTATTACCTTCTTGCCATGAGGTAAATCGCAAAGCACCCAAAACTTTTGAATCTTGAACTGGAGCAACTCTTCTTGCATTGCTTCCACCCAAATTTCATCTTCAAGTACCTTGTATACATTCTTTGGCTCCATTTGTGACATAAAACACATGAAAAGACATTCATTCTTGCCTTCATGATTTTTAGATTCATAGATTTCACTAATAAATCCATGAACATCATGCAATTTTGATTGTCTTCTAGTCTTCACAGGTGAATTTACATCCCCAATCACATTTTCAAGAGGATGTGATTTATGAACTGAGGTATGGGGAGTCTGAGGAACTGCAATCTCATTTGGCATATTTGAGATTTCAACATCATTGGCTTGAGCTTCCTCTGTAATTGGAGTTGTATTTTCCACTTCTGGTGTTGCAATGGAAACTTCTGGCCTAGCAGTGGAATCTGAGTTTCCACTGCTTTTAGGATTTTCAGTGTTCATGTTGCTATCACCTTCTTTTCCAGAATCATTAGAAGGTTGAGCATCTCCAGTTCCTGGAATATCATCATTATCTGCATAGTCCCAAAGTGGCAAAATGAATTTATCTTGATCATCTGCTTGATCCTTGCTTGGTTCATCATCATCAAGAAACTCTTCTGAACCTGCAAAATCATAAGTAGATGTACCTGTAGAGATAGGTACATAGTTCATAGTATGGGTTAGAGTATCAAGATCAAACAGCCTTTCTGGGCCAGTTCCTTTGATATTCACTTTGTTTTCTAGGAACTCAACAAGCAGATTTTCTTCAATCTTTTGGGTTCTTAAGTTAAATACTCTAAAAGCTTTACTAACCATGGAATACCCAACAAAATACCCTTCATCAGATTTTCCTTCAAATTTGCCCAGATAATCTATGGTATTGAGAATAGTGACATGACATCCAAATGGTCTCATGAAGTCTAGGATAGGGGGTCTATGATGCGTGCTAAACCGTCAAGTTTTCTCACGCAAGCTGGCCACTTGTGAATGGCCAACTGTAAGGAACTTAAAACAGTTCAGACACGAATGCAATGAAGATCTGAGGAGTATAGTGTTTCCCCGGGTCGTTATGTCCCAGCGAGCTATGCAATGGATTATCAAACGTAAAGTGATCGAGGAATTTGAACAGAAAAGAGGGATTGTGATATGATTATAACTACAGAAAAAGAACATAAAATACAGGGGCTTAAATGCAAATTAAAGGAAATTAAAAAGATAAAAAATATTAAATAAACGCTATCACTATTTTTAAAATGATGTTTTTGTGATTTTATAAAACAAAATGACTTAAATAAACTATTTTAACTAAAACTTAAACTTAAATTATCTAAAAACGTGACCTAGAATGAAAACGCACGTTATATGTAAAAATTACGCGAGTGCGCAAGCAAAAACGTAAAATTTGTGAAATAAAAGTCCTACAAATGTAAAAACAATTTTCCTACGTTCTATATGACAAAAGAAAATTTTAGGAAAAAGCCGGGTATTTTTTTGAGTTTTATTTTATTTTCTACGAATTAAAAACGAGTTAACACTAATTAAATAATTAAAAATACTAAAACATTTCGAAAAAATCTGAAAATTTTACAGAAAATACTTTAAATATCACTGATTCTAAAAAAAATAAAAACGTGGGTGGTGGTTTGTGAAATAAGCTGCCAATTAAGCTAAAAGGGCTTATGAACAAAACTGCCCAAACGTATTTAAGTACTAAATGATGCAAAATAAAACCAATAGAAGTCCCAAGGGCAGTTGGTGTTGAGATGGTGTGTTAGAGCGTGTCTGTTGTGAGGGGACTGACCTGGGTTCGAATCCCAGGCAGTACCCTTTTTGGCTCTTTATTTTTTTTTCAACTTTTCTTTGGAAAATCAAGGCTAGGATCAAAATAAACCTTTTGACAAAAAAAAACAAACTCTTTCAAAAGCTCAAAACGAGCTGTAACAGCTACTAAATCAGCAAATCCCACTAAGGGACTGTTTGGGACAGCACAACCAAACACCCCTTCACCACTTTCTTTGGTCGATCAAGCAATGAACAAGCTGTAACAGCTTACTATAAACTTAAAACAAGCGAAAAACAACCGAAGATGCACCAACTAAAAAGGGAAATAAGCAATTAAAGCCTAGAAATAAGCACTAATAAACTAAAAGCTAAACTAATCTACGGGGATCCTTAACTAATATATGAGAAATAAGCATAAAAATAAATAAATAAATATACAATAAGCACTAATAAGTTATAAATTAAACTAAACCTAATCTAAATCACTAAAAGGAACTAAAACAAAACTAAATAAGCTGAAAGTGAGTCCTAATAAGCACTTGAAACAAAGCAAGAAAAACTTATCTGCTGATTGCAGTCCAGAGCAGTCCAAGGGGGTCCACTTGGGAGCTTATTTGGGATAAGCTCGACAGGGAATTAGCATCTTAGCTTCCACCCACCTTGAGTCCACCTGGCTAGTTATCATTTGCCCCCTATGGTAGGCCATGAAAAGCTGTCTACAGCTCATAAATAAGCTGAGAAAATTGGTGAAGGGCCTGCTGTGTCCTGTTTACTGATTCAGTCACAAAACAGCCCAACGAGGGGCTTTTTGGCTTAAATTAAAGCTATCAATTAGCTTCCAAAGTTCCAAATAAAGCAAAGTAGTAATAGTTCACATGTTAAACAATCCTAAAAACTAGATCTAAGCTACTATAACATTGAAATAAACTAACAAAAGGGTGCAACAAAGAGGCTGCTGGGACAGTTTGACGCGAGAGAAAAAGCAATTGATTCTTTCTTAGAAGCTTGAGTTGCAAACAAAAATCAAATGGCAAACTTTGAAATGACTCTTAACTTGCCTAATGCAAGACCCAAAGTGGGTCAAAAATAGATTTTGACCCACCATCTGTGCTGTTCCAAACACACTTTTCACAAGGGAGAAAAACCAAAATTTGAAACTGTGAGGAAAAAGTTTAACTAAAGCCTGGTTTTCATCAAAAATAACAACTCAAAACTAAATTTTACTCACTTGAAGACTAGAATGGTGATTTTAAAGAACAAGAACGAAATTAAAACTGCATAAATAATTTGAATTAAGAACTGAGAATTACATTACTTTAAACTTAAAAGTTACATGAAATTAAATTGACAGTGAAAATTAAAACTGAGCTAGACAAACAATGATTCTAGACTAAAAACTAAAAACTAAAAAAAAACTAACTAAAAGAAAAACTAACTAGATGCCTTATAACTTGGCTACAAAGGCTGTTTTATACTTAGCTAAGAAAAGGGTCTTCCAATCTTCTCTTTCTTCTCTGCCTTCGCTGTCCTTTAGTCTTTTCTGTGTCTCCTTGGGGAAAGGAGCACGGGACAGGATGGGATCGACTCCTTTTTGCAGCTTCCAATGTCTAGAGAGATGGGAGAGAGCAGGCGTGGGGCGCAGGGAATGGGTTACAGGATTTTTTTATGCTTGTGTTTGGTGTTGGGAGTTGCGTGTTTTTGTGTATTGGGCGGGAAAAAGAGAAGGAAAGACAGAGATGGGAAAAGGTAGGGGTGAGTGGTGTTAACCATTTGGCGGGTTAGGGTTTTTGATTGGATGGCTTTGGACCGGGTAAGGATAAATGGATTGGGCTTGGGTGTTAAAGGGTTTAAGGTATAATGGGTTTGGGTAGTTGACTAGGATTAAGTTTGAATATAGTTAGGACTTTAAGGACCAAAGGTGTCATTTTCCAAAAATTATTATAAGGACCAATAATGACAACTTTATTAACCAAGGGCCAAAAATAATATTTTCCATTTTTGAAAATCCCGGGGACTTGTTTTGCCATTTTTTAGAAAGTTGGGGGACTGAAACTGCCAATAATGCAAACTTTGTTCGTTTTTCATTTGTTTTCAATAATTTTGCATCTGAAACATATAAAATGCAATTTTAAGATATTTTCAGTATTTTGATGCATTTCTGAGCATTTTTAAATGTTTTGCAGTTCAGATTTGACCAAAAATGATGAGTATTTACACACTCATCAATCCCCCACACTAAACTATTGCTAGTTCATAGCAATCTTTTGAGAAAAACTTAATGGATTTGAATCTCTTTACCAAAAGCCATTACTTCTGGAGTAGCCAAATGTTTCAGTTCAAGTAAGAACCATGGTACACTGATAACCATGTGATTTTGAGCAAACCACCAGCTTTCAACGGATTTGATTTGTCTTTACCAGAAGCCGTTTGCTCTGGACTAGCCAACTCTTAGATAAATTATCAGTATTATCTTTGGTGAGCTGATTACCAATTATGGCTTTTCCACTGCCTTTACCACAAGCCATAAACTTGCGGGCTAGCCAACTCTTCACTTTTAAGGATATGGTGAGCTGAATACCATACAATTTTGGGCAAATTGCAAGCCGTCAACGGATTTGAGATATCTTTACCAAGAGCCGTTTGCTCCTGGATTAGCCAATCCTTTTGTTTATTAGACAAGGCGGACTGATAACCAATTGAGTAAGTGTAGAACACTTACTCCAAAAAAAAAATTTTTTTTTGCCAAAAACGGGGGAATTAGGCGGTATAATTATATAATAAAATTCGTGAGAATCCCCCCCCACACTTAGAAATGAATATTGCCCTCAATATTCAAAGTACCGGCGGTTAAGCCGAAGCATAGAACGTAAAAGGGAAATACTACGGCCATTATTTGAAAGGATTTTTTTTTTTTTTTTTTTTTTTTTTTGAAACTCATATATACACAACATGTGGGGCAACCCCCCACACTAGGGTGGTACACACGGGTGAAAACCCATGTTTAGCTACTGTTTTTGATTACCGAGTCGCTAGCTTGACTCGACCCCGAATTCATTGGTTCATGGGGAAGCAAAGTGGAAGAAACAATCTCCATCGGACTTTCATTCAAGATGTTTGGACAAACATTTGAAGCACGTGAAAGTTCCACACCGATGAGATATACATAGAACCGGCTCAAAAATGGTAAATGAAAATGCCGGGGTCAAAGATAGTGTCTTCATTCCCGAAGGAGTGAAGATGGAGAGAAATCACAAGATATTTGAGGAAAGGAAGAAAGATTTTGATAACAATCAAGATCCATTCTTCATCCTCAAATGTAGACGTATCGGGAGGAAGGGTGAGGGTAGTATCATTAATAGGCAAACTCGTATGATAGAGTACACCTTCCTCCGAGCTAATATCATCCTCAAGATCAAAATAGAAATGATCATGTTCCGGAGGAGATATGTCATGAGAGAGTTCACCTGAGAACTCTTCATGAAGAGAATCATTCACATGAAGCGAATTTGTGAACTCTCTCATGACATGAGAGAGTTCACCTGAGAACTCTTCATTATCCTCAATCTGAGTGTCAAAGAGTGGATTCTCAGAAATTGAAGTGAATTCAAAGTCGAATTCAAATAGAGGATTAGTGAGAGTTGTTTTGAATGTTTCGGGAACGAAGTGATCAACATTCTCTATTGGACTGTTGGGATAAGAAGTGAGTGAACGATCATTGATGTGAGTGAGTTCATCGGTGAACTCCTCAAGAAGATGATCAGCATCAGATTGTGGAAGTGATGCTTCAACATACTCGATGTTTCCATAGGAAGTACAATCGTCGCTAACATCGGAGAAAGTTTCAAAACGATCTTTTGAACACTCAAGAGGGGAAAGGATATCACACATATGGTCAAAAGTTCCCTGTGACTCTCTCGGGATTGGGACAAGGTTCTCAACACTAGACATTATGAATTCGTCCGATTCCTTTTCAGGAACAGTGTCAAGATGCTCGTCCCCCATGTTCAGAGAGTGAGTGGGAGCTTCGGGTGTGATAGCAGTTGTTTGAGAATGAATCTCAACTGCTGGGATATCAACTGATGAACTTGATGAATTTTTATAAAATTGAAGGATATCAAGTGTATCCTCATCATCACTGTCATCAGGAATGAAACGAAATTGAGAGCTAGATCTGGCTGCTTTTTCTTTTGTAATTGATTCCCTAATAGATTTTTCAAACGCAATTTTGGAATTTAATTTAGCAGCCTGCTCTTCAGCTAACAATTCTTCCATGGATTTTGGATTATCTTGGGAATGTTTACATTCCTTCAAATCTTTCACTAAATCCAAAAGATTAAGGAGAAGATTTTGAGGAAGTGGATCAGGCTGAGGTGGTGCCCGATTCATTTGGTACTGTAGAGGTTGGTCATGATACGAAGAGTCGTAATTGTTACAAGGAAATGGATTCCTTGTTTGACAATCAGAGCTAAAGTGAGGACCTCCACAATACTCACAACAGTAAAACTGATGTGGCTGTGAGTCACATGTGTTGTAGTCATAATTGTTATCAAGAACCTGCTCATAGACAAGCGTGTTTCCCAATGGACAATCAGAACTGGAGTGTGAACCACCACAGTACTCACAACAGTAAAACTGCTGAGTCTCACAGTGTGGTAGCTGATGGAATAAATCAGTTGTGTTATGGTAGGAATAGGGATCCTGGTTATAGACAGACCCGTTTCCTGACTCCACCATGCCACAACTGGGGCAATTGCCACCATTATAAGGACCACCACACCATTGACAACCAAGAGGGTGAGGATAAGACATAGAAAGAATCAAAGGTTTTCAGAGGGGTAGGGATGAAGAATCAAAGATGCGAGAGGGTAAAGATGGATATTTTTGGATTTTTGGATAAACATTTTGCAAAAACAAAGAATGAAAATCTTTTTGGGTTTTTGATTTTTAAAAGAGAATATAAACACATACAGATGGTATGAACAAGGAGTGAATATTCAAATCACTAATCTGCTAAACGGAAGATAATCAGCACAGCTCCCCGGCAGCGGCGCCAAAAATTTGATGCGTGCTAAACCGTCAAGTTTTCTCACGCAAGCTGGCCACTTGTGAATGGCCAACTGTAAGGAACTTAAAACAGTTCAGACACGAATGCAATGAAGATCTGAGGAGTATAGTGTTTCCCCGGGTCGTTATGTCCCAGCGAGCTATGCAATGGATTATCAAACGTAAAGTGATCGAGGAATTTGAACAGAAAAGAGGGATTGTGATATGATTATAACTACAGAAAAAGAACATAAAATACAGGGGCTTAAATGCAAATTAAAGGAAATTAAAAAGATAAAAAATATTAAATAAACGCTATCACTATTTTTAAAATGATGTTTTTGTGATTTTATAAAACAAAATGACTTAAATAAACTATTTTAACTAAAACTTAAACTTAAATTATCTAAAAACGTGACCTAGAATGAAAACGCACGTTATATGTAAAAATTACGCAAGTGCGCAAGCAAAAACGTAAAATTTGTGACATAAAATTCCTACAAATGTAAAAACAATTTTCCTACGTTCTATATGACAAAAGAAAATTTTAGGAAAAAGCCGGGTATTTTTTTGAGTTTTATTTTATTTTCTACGAATTAAAAACGAGTTAACACTAATTAAATAATTAAAAATACTAAAACATTTCGAAAAAATCTGAAAATTTTACAGAAAATACTTTAAATATCACTGATTCTAAAAAAAATAAAAACGTGGGTGGTGTTTTGTGAAATAAGCTGCCAATTAAGCTAAAAGGGCTTATGAACAAAACTGCCCAAACGTATTTAAGTACTAAATGATGCAAAATAAAACCAATAGAAGTCCCAAGGGCAGTTGGTGTTGAGATGGTGTGTTAGAGCGTGTCTGTTGTGAGGGGACTGACCTGGGTTCGAATCCCAGGCAGTACCCTTTTTGGCTCTTTATTTTTTTTTTCAACTTTTCTTTGGAAAATCAAGGCTAGGATCAAAATAAACCTTTTGACAAAAAAAAACAAACTCTTTCAAAAGCTCAAAACGAGCTGTAACAGCTACTAAATCAGCAAATCCCACTAAGGGACTGTTTGGGACAGCACAACCAAACACCCCTTCACCACTTTCTTTGGTCGATCAAGCAATGAACAAGCTGTAACAGCTTACTATAAACTTAAAACAAGCGAAAAACAACCGAAGATGCACCAACTAAAAAGGGAAATAAGCAATTAAAGCCTAGAAATAAGCACTAATAAACTAAAAGCTAAACTAATCTATGGGGATCCTTAACTAATATATGAGAAATAAGCATAAAAATAAATAAATAAATATACAATAAGCACTAATAAGTTATAAATTAAACTAAACCTAATCTAAATCACTAAAAGGAACTAAAACAAAACTAAATAAGCTGAAAGTGAGTCCTAATAAGCACTTGAAACAAAGCAAGAAAAACTTATCTGCTGATTGCAGTCCAGATCAGTCCAAGGGGGTCCACTTGGGAGCTTATTTGGGATAAGCTCGACAGGGAATTAGCATCTGAGCTTCCACCCACCTTGAGTCCACCTGGCTAGTTATCATTTGCCCCCTATGGTAGGCCATGAAAATCTGTCTACAGCTCATAAATAAGCTGAGAAAATTGGTGAAGGGCCTGCTGTGTCCTGTTTACTGATTCAGTCACAAAACAGCCCAACGAGGGGCTTTTTGGCTTAAATTAAAGCTATCAATTAGCTTCCAAAGTTCCAAATAAAGCAAAGTAGTAATAGTTCACATGTTAAACAATCCTAAAAACTAGATCTAAGCTACTATAACATTGAAATAAACTAACAAAAGGGTGCAACAAAGAGGCTGCTGGGACAGTTTGACGCGAGAGAAAAAGCAATTGATTCTTTCTTAGAAGCTTGAGTTGCAAACAAAAATCAAATGGCAAACTTTGAAATGACTCTTAACTTGCCTAATGCAAGACCCAAAGTGGGTCAAAAATAGATTTTGACCCACCATCTGTGCTGTTCCAAACACACTTTTCACAAGGGAGAAAAACCAAAATTTGAAACTGTGAGGAAAAAGCTTAAACTAAAGCCTGGTTTTCATCAAAAATAACAACTCAAAACTAAATTTTACTCACTTGAAGACTAGAATGGTGATTTTAAAGAACAAGAACGAAATTAAAACTGCATAAATAATTTGAATTAAGAACTGAGAATTACATTACTTTAAACTTAAAAGTTACATGAAATTAAATTGACAGTGAAAATTAAAACTGAGCTAGACAAACAATGATTCTAGAGTAAAAACTAAAAACTAAAAAAAAACTAACTAAAAGAAAAACTAACTAGATGCCTTATAACTTGGCTACAAAGGCTGTTTTATACTTAGCTAAGAAAAGGGTCTTCCAATCTTCTCTTTCTTCTCTGCCTTCGCTGTCCTTTAGTCTTTTCTGTGTCTCCTTGGGGAAAGGAGCACGGGACAGGATGGGATCGACTCCTTTTTGCAGCTTCCAATGTCTAGAGAGATGGGAGAGAGCAGGCGTGGGGCGCAGGGAATGGGTTACAGGATTTTTTTATGCTTGTGTTTGGTGTTGGGAGTTGCGTGTTTTTGTGTATTGGGCGGGAAAAAGAGAAGGGAAGACAGAGATGGGGAAAGGTAGGGGTGAGTGGTGTTAACCATTTGACGGGTTAGGGTTTTTGATTGGATGGCTTTGGACCGGGTAAGGATAAATGGATTGGGCTTGGGTGTTAAAGGGTTTAAGGTATAATGGGTTTGGGTAGTTGACTAGGATTAAGTTTGAATCTAGTTAGGACTTTAAGGACCAAAGGTGTCATTTTCCAAAAATTATTATAAGGACCAATAATGACAACTTTATTAACCAAGGGCCAAAAATAATATTTTCCATTTTTGAAAATCCCGGGGACTTGTTTTGCCATTTTTTTGAAAGTTGGGGGACTGAAACTGCCAATAATGCAAACTTTGTTCGTTTTTCATTTGTTTTCAATAATTTTGCATCTGAAACAAATAAAATGCAATTTTAAGATATTTTCAGTATTTTGATGCATTTCTGAGCATTTTTAAATGTTTTGCAGTTCAGATTTGACCAAAAATGATGAGTATTTACACACTCATCAGTCTACCTCTAAATAACTCATAAGGTGTCTTGTTCTTTGTTTTCACTACTAAAACCCTGTTTTGTACATAACAAGCAATGTTAACTGCTTCTGCCCAAAAAGTGATTGGCAATTTTGAATCCGCCAACATGGTTCTAGCAGCCTCTATTAGTGTCCCATTTCTCCTCTCAACAACACCATTTTGTTGAGGAGTTCTAGCTACACTAAATTCTCTTTTAATACCTTTATCCCTGCAAAAATCATCCATAACTCTATTCTTAAACTCTGTCCCATTGTCGCACCTAATGATTTTAACTTTCATATCATATTGGTTTTCTACTTCAGCAATGAAGGTCTTAAGGATGCCAGTAGTTTCATCCTTTGTTCTAAGAAAGAAAACCCATGTAAACCTGCTGAAATCATTAGTCACAACAAGACAATATTTCTTAAGATTTAAGTTGCTCATAGATGTAGGACCAAACAAGTCCATATGTAACATATGAAGTGGGTGAGCAATAGAGTTAATCAACTTTGACCTGCAAGAAGCTCTGTGTGTTTGCCTTTAAGACAGGCAACACAGGTTTGATCATTTTCAAATCTTTTCTAAGGCAAGCCTCTTACCAAACCATCTTTTACAATCTTATTTATGGTTTTGAAATTAATATGACCAAGTATTCTATGCCATAACATGGATTCATCCACTGTGGCCTTTGCAAGCAAGCAAGCATAATCATCTTTAGCAACAATGTTGTTCATATCAAAGCTATATAAGTTGCCTTTTCTAGGAATCTTAAGAAGAATCTGACTTTCATCAGGCATCCTAAAATCCTTAGAGAGAACAAAACACATATCTTCAGTAAAAAGAACATTGTTTTTCTTGTCACACATTTGTGACACACTAAAAAGATTATACTTAAGCTCTTTTACATAGTACACAGGTTCAAATTCCAAGTTACCAGTTTTGATGACCCCTTTACCAATAACTTTTCCATTAACTCCACCTCCAAAGCTGACAAACTGTCCATCATAGTATTCAAAATTTGAGAGATAGGACTTGTTGCCAGTCATGTGCCTTGAACATCCACTATCTGTGTAGCCTTGATCTGATCTCTTTGTTCTTGGATGTTCCTGCACATATAAGAAAGAAGTTAGTTTCCTTTGGAGACCCAAGCCATGATTGACTTGGATCTGCCTCGTGTATCAATATAGTTATATCTATCAAAGGTCATTGATACACCATTGGGATTTGTTGTTGAGGTAATTCCTTTAGGTTTCCATTCCCAATGTGCTAAGGCCTTCACAGCATTTCCCATGTTACCCCTGTTCTTGTTTACAACCTTTGCCATGGGAACCTTTGACTGAGTAGTGGTAACTGCTGATTTAGTTTTTGGTACCCACTGTTGGTTATATTAAACCCTTTTATTTTGAAAAGACCTTTTCCCTATTTGTGCAGATTTTACAAAAGTTGTTTTAGATTTTGCACTTGTAACAGGTGTTTTAGGGTGAGCAGTGTTAACAGTTTTAGTAGTGGCAAAAGTTTTAAGACCACTTCTTAGTTGAACTGCTCTTGGGATCATGTTGCTGTGTGGATTAGGGTGTATTTTGTTTTGAAACCTGTTAGGCTCCACCCTTTTATTCCCATGAACTTCCCTTCTCCCAACATGATAGTCACAATTAGCATGTAAATGATTAAAGCTACCACAGATATTGCATCCTTTATTGTACATCACAAACTCACTACCTAGTTGTTGAGATTTTACATGATTCCAACTCCTCTGGTTACCCCTAGGAGCTGATGACTTGTTCCTATACATCTCAGCATACCTTATAGTTGATCTAGGTTTATTAGCTTGTTTCCTAGGTTCCTCTGTAATAGTATTTACAACTTATGGGATAGAAGCCTCTACATTCTTTTTAGCATTTTCATCTACAACAGATGAGTCACTTGCACTTTCAAAAATATCAAATTAATGCTTAACCTTTTCCTCACTTTTCACAAATTTTGGAGGACCATATTCACGAATAGGTTCCTGAAATTCTTCTAGGCCTGTATGAGCTAAATTTATGCCAGGAGGTGATGGAACACCCTTTAGTTGTGGAGGAGCTGTATTGTATCCCATACCAGACTTAACTTTACTAGTAATTTGAGCATTCCAAATTTTATCAATTGACTTAGACTGATAATATAAAGTGTCAACTAATAAATTGACATTGTCATTTATCTTTGTAAGTCTTTCAAGCTCTTCTTTTAGTGCCTCATTCACTGCTATCTTATGATCTAACTCTCTTCTAAGAACAAACATATCATCATTATATTTTGTCTCATTTTCTCTATAATGCTCTAGTTGTTTTCCTAATACATATATGCCTCTTCTAAGATTTGACACATTATAATTAGCAGCAAACAACTTTGTTCTTTGGTTGTCATATTCTTCATTAAGCCTTTCACATTCTCTAAAAGCCCTACATGTTTAAGAACAACTTTCAAAGTTTTGTACCTCAGAGTCAGAGAAGGCCATGAGAGCATGTTCTGTAGCAATAAAAGCAGCATCGGAAGGTTGTTCCTCTTGTCCATCAGCCATGAAACTCCAATCATAACTCACACCATCAATTGCCAGCATTGCCTTTGGTTCCTCCACAATTGGTTCTTTCTTTATCTTGTACCAAGTAGACCTATTGTCCTACTTCCTTGGTCTTCTGCATTCTCTAGCAAAATGCCCCAACTTGTGACAGTTGAAACACTCTACTTTCTTTTTATCAAACCCTGCAGTTTCATTACCATCGATGTGAATTGGCTTGCCAGTCTTCTTGTAGAATTTCCTAGCCCTTATGCTAAGAAGAGCTATTTGCCACTTTATGTCCATCTCCTCTAAGTCATCATCATCGATTTGCTCTATGTCTTCATGAGTTAATATTGAGCCATTAACTTGAGTGGAGATAAAGGCATAAAAAGTAGGATCTCCAATACCAGCAACCTTCTTCTTTGAACCTGCAGTGGTAACAATAACATTACCAGTGGAAACTGTAGAACTAGCAGTGGCAATATCATCATCACTGTCATCTTCAGAATCATCACTGTCTACAGAGGTTGACATCAATGTCAACAGAGGTTGACATCAATGTCAAGCTGCTAGAGCTTGTACCAAGTTTCCCTGCCTTCTTCAACCTTTGTTCAGTGAGTTTGAAGTTGTTGTAAAGATCATTGAGCTTCATAGTTTCAATCTCTGGTTTATTTTCCCAGACTGTAACATTTGTATGAAACTCAGCAGGCAAACTTCTTAGAAACTTCAAATTGAGGTCTTCCTTTTCTACCTCAATTCCAAACACAATCAATTGTGTGACAATCTTCTGGAGTTTGGTGAAGATGTTGTCAAGAGAGTCATTGCTTGAAACAGAGAAGTTTTCATAACTTTGCTTCAACAATGTCTTTTGAGTCTTCTTAGTAGCATCATTGCCACCAAACACTGAACAAATCTCTTCAAAAAGTTCTTTTGTTGTCTTGAATTTACTGAAAGCAATGATCTGGTCTTTAGGGAGAGTCATTAGTAACAAACTTCTGGCCTTCATGTCATTCTTCTTCTGTGTTCTTTCATCAGTAGTCTCAAGTACAGAGACTGTTACAACTTCTTTGTCACCAATTTTCCCAGTCTTCTTCTGGGACTTGAAGGAATCATCAGTTAAGATGATCTCCCATAGAGCATAGTCTTGTATGAGAAAGTATTGCTCAATCATTATCCTCCACATCTCAAACTCATTGAGTTTGAGCTTAGGAAGCCTTGGAGCAGAGTTGGACTGGCTTTCCATCTCCATTGATTTGAGTGAGTAGGTTAAGCTTATTCCTTGGATCTTCTGAATCAAAGTATTAGAACCAATGCTCTGATACCACTTGATGGATCTTAACACACACCTTGTGTTAGTGATACTTTGAGTTATACTAATAAGTACGCGGAATATACTTAGTAATACTTAGATGATGGATTGTATGATGTAATGTAAGTGAGAACAATGTAACACAAAGCTTCAATATTATTGATAATAATACGAGTAATCTTGCTTATCACTAAGGTTACACCTTGAAGCATACGTACTTAGAACAATGACCTAGGATCTCCTTTTATAGCACAAGGAGTCCTCTACAAGATAAGTATAATGTTAACTATATAAAATATACACAAGATATTTTCTATACTTATCTATACACGAATACATAACAATTATCCTAATAGCAGTGGTAATAATATGTACTAGCAGTGGTAATCAGTTTCCACTGCTAGTGCATTCTTCAGCAGTGTCTTCCACAAGCTTATCAGTGGTAACTGTTAGCTTTATTCCCAACACGTCACTTCCATGAGGGTAAAACCATATACCCATCCTTTTTAGAAGCCACAAACATTTCTCAAGAACATGCAACAATCAACTTTGATTGTCTCCTAAACATCGACGAACAAATATGTCCTAGATTCGTCCTTAAGTTTTATGCTAGCATAGTTCTTGCAAGTGATGATAATGGATTGATGACAATTCACATCAAAGAAAACCAACATGAGTTTCATTTACCTCTCCGTCAATTTTCCGAAATCCTTGGACTCCTTAGTCAAGGTACATGTCTTTACTCGGATAAATGGGCACTCTCAATTCTTGACACAATTGTTGATCGAAATCCTCCATACCAAACTCCTTTAGTTGACAAAGAAACAATCCGAGAACACTTGTTCCTTCCTTGAGTCTCTGGGATTAGAACTACTCGTTCGGTTCAAGAAATCAACCGAGATCCATTCGGAATGGAACTCAATGAACTAAAACCTGAATTCAATAAATGGGAAGAAGTCATTTAGGCAAGCGTCTTGTGTATCATTGGAAACCGTGATCACATCAATTCTTGTCTTTGTTACATGCTCTATAGTTTATCAACCCGTCAACCTTTCAACCTCTTACTATGTTGCCAAAAGGGTGGCCGACATACCCACTCTAGAAACCACTGCTCTTCCCTATGGGATGCTTCTCACTCGCCTTTTTAGAGCCTTTGCACCAATTCCACCAAATTCCAAAGGAATACATCTTGATTATTACCTTGTTGATCATGTTATGGTACCTTTGAGTGATAAAGGAGTAGCTAAGACCAACTATGTAGGAAAGCGTCCTCAACCTCCAACTTCCTCATCATCGTCTAATAGCTCGGATGATGGACTTTCTAACTCGAAGCTTCCTTCTCTTAACTACCTCATGCAACTCCTAGAGATTGAACAACCATCAGAAGAGTTCAAGTAAACTAAAGGAATTTTCAATGTCTTGGAAGGTTTCTCACCAAGATAAACAAGAAGCTTGATAAACAATGAAGGTTTTATGAATCTTTGGTACAATGCTTTGAAAAACAATGATGTATGCTTTATGTTACTATTCCTAGGATATTAACTTATTAAACGCTTCTTTGAACTAACCAAGTATCATGCAGGTAGATAACTTTTGTATGTTATCAATTTTCACTTTTCACGTTTTCATGAAATATATATCAAATTACCTGTTATATATCTCTACATATGTGTACATTTGTTTCATTCTTGTTTCTTCATCGCAAATAGTTAAATACACATATTCCAAGAAAATTTATGGGATTAGAACGGGTTTTCGAGGGAATTAAATTCCCTATGTAAAGAATACAGACACCCACGGATGGGGCTGACCCAAAAATTTGGTACCGCCCCTTGAAATTTTTGGTACAGCCGAAATAAAAACCACAGATCAGACGATACCAAATTTTTGGGTCCACCTTTTATAAAATTTGGTACCGCCGGACATATCAAAATACTAATTATTTTTCGTTCTAATTCCCGACTATAGATCACTCATATATTTTCATTAGACCTATTCTCACTTATATTTACACATATTAGGTTCATAGTACTATATTTGGACCTATAGGATTAGCATTTCACACCAAAATTTAAAAATTCTCAAAAATCACTCAAGGTGCCTTTCTCTATAAAGGAAGGAACCTTTTATTTGGTACCTTGCAATCCGTGGATCACTGACATCATAGATTTAGCAATCATTACACCACATTTACTGCATATCTTTTTCCCTTTACTCAATCTATTCTTATTAGCTTGACTTTTAATTGATTAGACACCTGATTAACACCTTTCAATCATTAGAAATAACAAATTCTACGTGGATTAATGTTAACTCAAGGCACATAAATCAACAGTTCTTAACCATTATAAATTAGAAGCTCCAGGATCTTCACTTTCTATCACCTTCATCATAATTTTCTGTGAAACTTAGCAACATTCAAAGCTAATTCACAATGACAAAATCTACAAACTCATCACCATCCAATAGGGCTTCTAGAAGAACCGCTAGAATTAGTATGCGACCTTGTTGTTTCGTTAACCTAAACTCTTCATCCTCTAATGAATCTCCCATTACCATATCATCACCTATTCATGATGACAATGTCATCAACTTAAGCACTCCAAGACCTCAACAAAGATCACCAATCATTGTGACAACTCCACCTCCCACCAAAACTTAATTGGAAACTTTACCACCTCCTTCTCCTTTACAACCACCAAAATCATCATCACCAAGATCCTCTATACTTGAACCTATTGAACTATTGACTACTCCACCAACATCTCCTAATTCATTTATGGAAATCTTGGAAGACTTGCCACCAAGGACATCCAATCCACCACCTTTACCATTATTTGCATCCGTTGAGCGCATTGCTAATGAACCACCTCGTGCCTCATTTATGCCAAATGAAATGTTTCTTGATAAAACTCAACCCACTTTCCCTACCTATAGGGAAATTGATGAACCCATTTGGATATATACTCCAAAATCTCAACAACAAAACACTCAAGACCTCAATGGCCTCTATGCATTCTCAAACACAGTGAACTCCCAACTTCAAGAGGCCATGAATCTCCAAACTATCCTACTATTCTCAACCATGGAACAACCACATAATCCAACCTCTCAACCAAAAAATGAACAATTACCATCTCATAATCATGCTATATCACAAGACCTTACTCATGGATGTACACATTGTGAAATGACCGCTAGGATTAGTGAGAGCACCCGTATAATCGTTCATGAGTTCAAGATGAAATGAGGTTCATTCTCACTCACATCCTTAAGCGTCTCAATGCTATCTCCCATCTTCCACCATAATAAATTACATTAGGAAGGATGATGTAATAAGTCCAACTCTATTAGGACTATCTCAATTTCTCTAGGAATCTTCTTTCTAAGCTATTTTTATGATTTTGCTTTTTCCTTAATCATCATTATTACTGTCTCCTCATTGTGACATTAGTCATAATGAAATTTTACATAATGTATGATGTTTTATTATTCTTGTGGGATGATTGTTATCTTAGTTACTTATGTTATATATTGTATGAATGGTAAATTACGTTACACACTTGTTTTAGATTAATTGTCATTAACCTTTGTTTTGTAGCTTTGAAAATCCATGCATCTCATACTTGGCACCCCAAAAAGGGGTAGTATTGGCGAATGGGGAGCACACAAGCTCGGGCTCATTTTGCATTTCTGCTTCGCTTCTCTTTTTGTTTTGACAAAAAGAGGGAGAAAAATAAGCTTCACATTTTATACAAAATTTTGAAGAGATTCAGGATGCAATATTCCAAGAAGGGATATCTTCCACTACAAGTAGAACTTGGCTTAAGTAGCAAACAATGTGTTTATACACCTACTGAGGTGGCACGTATGAAGAAAGTTCCTTATGCTTCGGTTGTTGGATCTATCATGTATGCAGTGAGATGCACAAGACCAGATGTGGTGTTTGTACAAAATATGACAAGCTGTTATCAAGAGAATCCCGGTGATATTCACTAGTCTTCTGTTAAGAACATTCTCAAGTATTTAAGGGCTCCTCAAGATATGTTTCTAATGTATAGTGGGAATCCACAAGCAGAACTTGATGTTACAGGTTACTACGATTCGACCTGGAAAACTAATAAAGATGATATAGGATATGCCTTTGTAGTCAATGGAGGAGCAGTAATTTGGAAGAGCACAAAGCAGAGTACTATTGCGATGACTGCAACAGAAGCTGAGTACATAGCTGCTTCAGAAGCTGCGATGTAAGCTATTTGGATTAGGAAGTTTATTTCAGGGCTTGGTGTTATGCCCTCAAATGAAGAACCTATGAAATTGTATTGCGACAATTTTGGAGCAATTACATTTTCCAGTGAACCATGAGTCATGAAAGGCGCCAGACATTTTCCTTGAGGATATCACTATGTTCGAGAACAAGTCGAAATAGGTGAAATCCATATACTCAAAGTTCACACAGATGACAATCTAGTTGATCTCTTCACGAACGCTTTACCTAAGGCAAAGTTTACTCAACATGCTGAGAGAATTAGACTTCATTTAGCTAGTAGTTTCATGTAAATCTGTGGTTTGTATTTGGATAAAGGATGTGTTAATACAAATATCGCCTAAAAACGTTATTTATATTTATGATATTTGCTATGTTTTGTTGATAACAATAATAAACTTTATTTAAGGAAAGTATAAATTTAGTCAAGTCTTTTATTCATATAGATATAAGTTTTACTTAACATCACTAAAAGACTCAAACCATATATTACACACTTTGATTTTTATCACATGGCACTATGCTTCATGTGTTGTACATTTCTTTGAAGAAATGATCATTACATATTTATCCAAGTCATACACTAGCATAAGTAATCAAACATTGTTAGTAAGTCATATATCAACATTGTACATTTTATTAAAACATACTTTAACTAGTTACGTTTTACACTTTACAAGTTAACTTTGTTAAATGTTTGAATCAAAATGAAATTGATTTATAGCATCACTACTTGGATCATCCTATACTAGTAAAATATGAGATAACAAAATCTAGTAGAATCATAGAGAATATTTTGGAAAGATTTGAACTAGATTTAATAGATTTGAAAAGATTTGCAAAATCTCCTTTCAGGATTGGCAGAACCAAAAAATAACAAGGGCGGACCCATTTTTTTGGTTTCGGCCAATCCATGGGTTGCTGAGCCAAAATGACTATAAATAGCAACCCAATTTCAGTTGTTTTCTTCACCACTCACATAAATAAATATTATACATTCTCTCTCACTCATATTTCCCTGTATCTAACTCATTCATATTCATTGTAGTGAACTTCTTAAATAGCAAGAAGATCAAAGCATTATTGAAAACTTACAAGCTTAAACAAGTGTTGCAAGTCTTGTATATTCACTACATTGTGTATTGTAATTGTTCATACATCATTGTTTATACCAAACCATCATAAAACCCCTATAGTGTTTGGTTAGTATTTTAGTCCTCAAAATATGTAGTGTGACGGTAGTGGTTGTACCCTTGTAAAAGAACTCGACGTCTAGCTTTGTGTTGGAAATAGTGTGTAAGCGATGTGTAAAGGTTTTTCTCCGCCAGTTAAAGGAGCTTGTTGACTAGTGAAAGGATACCCTCGAGTTAGATACTCGGGGAGTGGAGTAGGGCAAGGAAAAAGAGTCCTGGTAGACCGAACCACTATAAATCCTCGTGTTGTGGTTTGATCATTTCTATCTTTACTTAGTTGCTTGTTATTATTTACATCTCGAATTCACCTAAAGTTTTCAAAGACACACATTTAAAAATGGTAAACTATTCAACCCTCCTTTTAGTTTTCCACAGGATGTATTAAACAATTATTGTTTTAACGAATTAAAGTACTTAGTATGTTTGTTTTCATTTATAATTGATTGTATTCTATATTTTCATGTTTAAATCCATGAATAACTTATGTTATTTTAAAAGTCCATTGTCGATCAATCATATGAGAATATGGTTGAATTAAGACAAATCTGAGGTGCTGGATGAAAATATACTTTGTATGTTGAGGAAGGTCCTGCCAAAGTCACATGATATTCAAAGATTGTATATTGGACTTATCCTAAACGACATGATTGTAATTCATGGATCTTTTTCATCAAGTAAATCATGTGAATGATAAACTTTATTTATCCTTAGACTTGAAACGCAAGGTGGAATGGTCGTGGGTTTAGCCCATTTCTGTAAAACAGTTTAACACTATCCGTACTGGTAGTAATAAGGGTTGTTTTCAGAAGTGTTGTGAATTCATGAGTTGTGCTTGTAGTCAAGATTGAATTTGTTCTTTCGAATTTGTTTTGAAGTATAATACTACTGGGCCCCTTGTAGGGTTGACAAAATGTTTGTATGGCCATACCCAAGATCGATCTGGAATACGTTCCAATGATTTGGTAATCTTGATTAATCAGAATATAACGAGAAACAGAATAGTCTAATTATATAATGACTTAGATCCATATCCATATTTAACATGTTATTAGAAACAAAAGGATAAGATAATGATGAATCATTAACAGTGCTTCAAGAAACCACACTCAAGTTGTTCTGGGGGCATTGGTGTGTTGCTAGACGCTAACCAATGTCATTACGAATATTAACGTATGTCCAAGTGGAGCTATAAGTTTATGAACAATATTTAATAGTCATATGTCCGGTTCGAACTCGAGACTATAGGATTGCACGCATTGCGTATGAGATTCAATGATAATAATTAATAAATAATAATTATGTTTTAATTATTAAATCATGAAAAAACACTTAACGATAGTTAAATATCTTAACTAACGGTCGTTAAATATTAAGTAAGAGAGTTAGAGTGTAATTAGATAAGGAGAATGATCTATAGTCCCCTCCTTATCCCTTTGATCGGCCAAATACCCAACCTAAGGGGTGTGGGATTGCTTTCTTGGTCTCTAAATTAAGACACTATAAATACAATCCTTTGTATTCATTGTGTGGTAATCCTTGGAAAACCTAAGCAAGCCTTTCTTCTCTTATTCCCTCATCTTGTCACTTTGTCAACTAATTACATAACCCATAAAGTGTTTTGAGTCGATTTTGAGGATAACCAAAGTGTTTGGTTTGCTTACGTGATCCGTGAAGCTAACATTCACATTGAATCGCTAACAATACGTATGTACAAGATCGTAGTATAAATCCAATTGGATATTTTTTGCCCCAAATCGATTTGCCCTAAATCGATTTATAAACCCTAATTTTAGGGTTTGTGATTCTTGATCTTGTTTGATTTGAATGAAAGCTAACAAGGTACTTTACTGTTTAAATTAAGGTTAATTAATTACATATATTGATTTATGTCTTCCGTTGCGTGCTTTGTGATTTATGTTTACTTATATGAATGTCATGATAATTAAATTCCAACAATTACAGCAACAAAAAATGACAACAGGAAAAAATGACAGTAGAAAGTTTCAAAAAACAAAATGACACCGGCAAGTATATTTGTTCACTTCAAAGTTGGTGTTTAGACCTTCACGTCACACTATCATCGTAACATACTAGCAAGTTTGTGTTTATAGCTTCACATGAATGCCTTGGAACTTAACACCTTACAAAATATAGAGTGATCCAAACATACAAAAAATAAGTTGATCAGAATACCGCAAATATACAATGATCTCCACAAACCAAAATTCTTACTGTAAATGATGAAATCAACAACCTTACATAGATTCATCTCAAGTATATCTTAACCAAATCCAAATATGTGTAAGAAAATATAGAGAAAGGTTTAGTAATTGCTTATTTTTTTATTACGTATTGGTAAATTCAGATAAACACTTTTGGAGTGTTTGGAATAGCTTATACAGATTGATTATATGAGCGAGTGTGTTGAATAGGCAACATTAAATTGGTTAACCACATAAGCATTTTTGAATAACCAATCCCCAAACACCCGTCCTTTTTTTTCCTTTTTTTTTAATAGAATGGCACCACACTTGAAATCCAAAACCCAAGTTGAACTATCTAAACGGGCAGGCCTCGGAACCCAAACCACTAGGAGAGACCCGCGAAGGGAAACCTCTAGAACTCACGACTTCATACTAAGACAAAACAGATAAAAAGGCAAAAAAAAACAAGAAAAATGATAATGAAATCAACTAAACATATTGTATACATACTTATATCACCATGACTGTTTCAACATGTATCATAAAGTTTTTAAGAATCAAGTTATAACATACTAACAAATAAAATATTCTCATCAAACATAAATATGAAACTAACTTAACCACGATACTCTATTAAGAAACATCTATGTATTTATTATTGTTATTATTAAGTTTTTTTGGTATCTCTATTCCACCATCCTTTTTGCAAGCATATACAGTTGTTGTCTTTATCTACTGTTTAATCCATGGCGTCATATAATGCCTCGTTTAATGTTTCTGGTAGTAAAAACACAATCCCTCCTACAATTCCATATACCCCAAACACCATAAAGGAATACCCACCATCCATAACTACTACGAACGATATGAGTGTGTTTCCAAATTTTCCAACTTGCCTTGCAGATCCAAGTGCTGCATTTTCTAACTAATTTTGGAAACAACTCCATGCGTATATGTATAATAAATCATAAGTCCCCGCCATCCCAAATATTCCCAAAACCCTACACCACCATTAAGTTATATGTAACCAAAACATTCCAGATCAGTTACATCATCAAGCCTTCAAACCTGAAATATTATTCATTCAAAACCTATACTCTAAATCTATTTATCATTAAACTTTCAAACCCGTAAGTGGGCTATTCGATTTCAATAGTGTGAAACCATAGAACAACAACAAGTGGTTGTGATGGTACGTTGCGGATGTAGTAGTGGCAGGCGGCAACGATGGTGACAACAGGCGGCAACGGTGGTGTGTTTGGTTATGAAATAATAAATGATGAATAGAATGGTGATGGTAATGATGGTTTGTGTACATTTTTAGTTAAGAAACTATTGAATTTGGGGATGGTAATGGTCTTGGCTATATTAATCGTATTATGATTGCTTGAATAATAACGAGGGTCTGATACAATATATATAAAACATTAACTAACATATGGGCTTGGCCCAATACAAATAATACAATACATAATAATAAAAAGTGGTTGTGATGGTGCGTTGCGGATGTAGTAGTGGCAGGCGGCGACGATGGTGACAATAGGAGGCGAAGGTTGTGTGTTTGGTTATGAAATGATAACTGATGAAGGGAATGGTAATGGTAATGATGGTTTGTGGACATTTTTAGTTAAGAAACTATTGAAGTTGGAGATGGTAATGGTCTTGGCTGTGTTAATCGTATTATGATTGCTTGAATGATAAAGAGGGTTTGATACAATATAAATACGACATTAACTAACATATGGGCTTGGCCCAATACAAATAGTACAATACATAATAATATACTAGTAACGGCCTCCCATTGTTGGATCGGGAGGACGCATAACGCTCAAACTGGTCCGAAATTCATCAAACAATTCAGAAGGAAGTCCTTTAGTGAAAATATCCGCATACTGATAACGTGAGGGAACATGCAAAACTCGAAACTGTCTGGTAGCAACCTGATCCTAAACAAAATGAATGTGAATCTCGATGTGCTTTGTGCGCTGATGCTGCATGGGATTGGAAGATAAATATACTGTACTGACATTATCACAATAAACAATGGTAACCGAATGTAAAGGAGAATGAAGCTCGCGAAGAAATTCAGTAACCAGGAAGTCTCAGCCACCGCATTGGCAATGCCATGGTACTTAGCGTTGGCACTAGATCGAGACAAATTATACTACCTCTTGGATGAACAAGGCAGTAGATTGTTGTTAAGAGAAACATAATAACCTGAAGTGAAACATCGAGTGGTCGGGCAACACCTTATTCTCCGACTGTATTGTTGGCCGAGTCTGCTAGTCGTGATTCTTGAGAGTCTCGAAACCGTGACTCACGAACTGCTAGTTCTTTTAATGTTTTTCGTCACTTCACATGCACAGGTCTTTGTAAATGGGGTACGGGTTGTAAGTTCATGCATGATTTCATGCAAATAAATAATACTATAAGACAAACAAACACTCTATGGTCATCTCATAACAAGCAATCTAATGGTATTATGAATATGACTTCTGGTTCATTAAATGGTTTACAAGGAATGGGTCATGCCCAATTGCTTCAATTAGTGCAAGCCCAACAAAGGATCCTGACCCAGTATGGTCTTTCTGATAATATTTCTTAGGCGCAAAGAATTCTTCAAGAACAACAAAATTCTTATCCTACTCGGCCCATTGTGAGGCCACCATGGTTTGGTCCTTTACCATCTACACATGCCCAACATGCCAATTTTTTTGGAACAGTAACTCAGGCCCAACAGTCCCATCCAAATGTGTCTAACTCTTTTGTAGGTTACAACTGTTACGAAATGCTTCTTCCGCAAGCATTTAATACATAGACTCTTCATAGTTTTGGCGAAGCCGGGTGGAACATGGATACATGTGCATCGTCTCATTTAAATTCTAATGCAAATAACTTGAGTACTATTTATAATAAAAGTATTTATCCATCTGTCTTTGTTGGTAATGGTAATTATATACCGTCAATAACATGGGCCATAGCTTTTTGCCTAACCCTCATCGTCCCCTTCATCTTCATAATGTCCTTATTATTCCTCAATATTGTAAAAAAAAATTAATTTCGGTTCATCAGTTTACCCTTGACAATAAAGTTTCGATAGATTTTGAGGACTTTGGTTTTTCTGTGAAGGACTATTTGACTCTTAAAATTCTGCTTCGATGTGATAGCACCGGCGATTTATATACCGTGACCAAGCCCATCTCCTGCCCACAAGCTTTTCTTGCTAGTCATCACACATGGCACCAACGTCTTGGACATCCGGTAAATCAAGTGATTTGTTCGTTTCTTTCAAATAATTCTATTTTTTTTAATAAAGTGAAGTCCTCCATGCTTTGTCATGCTTGTCAGCTTGGTAAGCATGTGCAACTTCCATTTTTCGTTTCTGATACTATAGGTAAATTTCCTTTTGATCTTGTGCATTCAAGTTTGTGGACTTCACTACTTCTGAGTCAAAGTGGTATTAATTACTATGTTATTTTTATTGACCATTTTTCTCATTACTTGTCGGTGTATCATTTGCATAATAAATCTGATACTTTTGCTAAATTTGTTAAATTTCATTCTTAAGTTAAGACTCAATTTAATGCGGAAATCAAATCTTTTCAATGTGACCATGGTGGTGAATTTGATAACACCATCTTTAACCAATTATTTTTTTTTTGGAACGGCGGCAATATATTAAAAGCTAGCAAACGCTAGCAAAGCAAAGATTACAAAGGAAAATCAGTTTCAATAGCGTTTCTTAACCAATTTAGCCATCTTAATATACACTTAGGATTTCTAGATGAAATCCACAGGAAAGATTGGTGAACAATAGATGCCCAAATGTTCGCCTTTTTAGGTTTAAACGTCGAAAAAATCCAAGCATTGCAGAAACTACAAATAGACCACAACATAGTAGAAGCGATCCCTTCAATAATAGATCTAACATGCTTCGACACATGAGCAGCATCTAACCAAGAAAACCATTCCACAATGTTAGATACCTCTGGAATATCCAACGTACACCATTTAGCCAGAAGACCCCATAAATCCTATGCCATCCCACACGAGAAGAAGAGGTTATCAGCATTCTCCACATGAGCATTACAAACGGGGCATAAGAGGGAAGCAACATCAATGCCAATTTTGTCCATATTCACCAAAGTAGGAAGTTTATCAAGCCTCAACTTCCAAATAAAAACGTTAACTTTGATAGGAACACATCTCAAACATCTAGTAGACCTGAAATTACCAAGTAAGGTATGATCATCTATATGAGATCGCGCTGAGGAAACACTAAAACCAGACATGTGCAACTCCCATTTCTAGCCATCAACTGAATTGGAAAGGGAAACATTGTGAATAGCCTGTAACAAATCATCCAGTTGGTTCGACTCATCTCCGCCTCTCGGAGATCTCCTAAGCACACTGTACCAATCTTCAATGTTAATACGTTGAGCAACAGTGCATGATTTGTTCACCTCTAATGCATAAACACGCGGGAACTTATCTTTTAAAGAATGCCCCCCACACCAGCTTTCTTCCTAAAAACGAATCGAGAGCCTATCTCCAACAGAACGAGAACACAAGGCTAATACATCTATTCAATTCCCTTGGAGCTGATGAAGAATCGGGATCTGAAAAAGAGAAAGAAGAGGCTGCTGGGTGTTTGGATACATCCTCCAAATGAAGACACTATGGATTTAAAAGAAACTTGATAATTCTGTTAGAAAATATCAAGTTTAGGGGAGTATTGTTGGGTTTTTGGTTCTGGTAACAAAGAATTATACTAAGTATGGAACCACTGCCAGCATGAACGTAACCACGTCTAGAAGGATGGAACCACTGCTCAAGATAACCATGGCTAGTAAAAGATTGGAACCACGGCTAATGTAATGAACCACTGCTAGTATTGTTTAGGTCGGTTTATTTTGTAATATTCTAGAATATCTTGAGTAGGACGTATTGTATGAAAAGTGTACTTATCTTGTAGAATACATAATGTATATTGTATAGGACTCCTTAGCCTATAAAAGGAGGTTCGAGGTTAGAGTTAGATATACGTATTAGTTATATCTAAAGTCGATACACTTCAAGGTTGTAAAACCCTAATACTATTCAGAGTATTCGTATAATAAATATATTGAGGTGTTTAGTAATAATCAATTTATTCTTCTTAAGGTTAAACATTAAATTCCGCGTAGTGTTTAACAGTTTTTTTTAGTTTAAGTCAACTTCTATACAAGATCGTTTGCTCAACTAGGATCAACAAGTGGTATCAGAGCTTGCGATCTAGAAGCTGTGATCAAGAAGAATTTGTGTTACTCAGATTTGTATTAATTCTACAAGTTCAAGATGTCTGACGAAACTCACATGGTTACTACCTCCAAGGTGCCCATGCTGAAGCAGGGAGAGTATCAAGTTTGGAATATGCGAATGAGGCAATACATTCGCATGATTGACTACAACATCTGGGAGGTGATTGAGAAGGGTGATACTTTACCCACTAAATGTCCTGATGGAAAACCTGTTAGGATTGTTAGTGAACCTGACAAGGCTCAAAGGAAGTTGGAGATTAAGGCTCATAGTATTCTCAGTATGGGAATACCTAATGAGTATGCTTTGGACTTTCAAGAGTATGAGACTGCTAAGGAACTGATGGACGCCATTGAACAAAGATTTGCTGGTAATGATGCTACCAGAAAATCAAGGAAGAATATGCTCAAGCATCAGCTTGAAAACTTCACTGCTCTCAGTGGAGAAAGTCTTGATGGCACTTATAATAGACTGTAGAAGCTCATCAGTCAATTGAAGTTGGTGGACTATAAGGTTGCTAAAGAAGACATCAATCTCAAGTTCATTAGAAGCTTGTCACCTGAAAGGGCTATGCACACAGTTGTTTGGAGAAACAAGGATGACTTTGAAAAGATGACTTTGGAAAACCTCTACAACAACTTGAAGGCCTATGAGTCTGAAAAGAACATTGCTGGCTCATCCTCATCTACACAGAACATTGCTTTTGTGTCTACCAACAACATGAGCACTCAGGAAACAACCACTGCTACATATGATGTTTCCACTGCTAATACTAATGTTTCCACTGCTTATGATAACATTAGTGATGGTGCTATCTGTGCTTTTCTATCTGATCTAACAACCAGTGTTACTGTGTTAAATCAGGATTTGGATCAAATTGATCCTGATGATCTTGATGAAATCAATCTTCAGTGGCAGATGGCTATGCTCACTTTGCAGGGTAGGAGATTTTTGAGAAGGACTGGAAGGGAGATCAAGTACAATGGACAAAGAAAAGCTGGGTTTGACAAAAGCAAGATGGAGTGCTTCAACTGCAAAAAGAAGGGACATTTCCAAAGAGGATGGGAGAAAACTTCAAGAAGGCACTTGAAGAACCAAAGCCTTCTTCAGCTTTGGTGGCTCAAGATGGACTTGGAGATTGTGACTGGAGTGACCAGATAGAGGAAGGACCCAATGCTGCTTTCCTGGCTAGTGAAGCTTCCAAAGTGCATAACTTTGCACTCATGGCTTATGCTTCATCATCTTCTGGTTCAGATTCTGAGGTATCTAATGATTCAAAAAGTTCTACTTGTTCTTTTAAATCCTGTCAAGATAACTTAGAATCTCTTAAAGCAATTAATTAGAGTCTTAGAAAAGAAGTAGATAGACTTGCATTTGATAACCTAGGTTACAAAGTTGGTCTTCAAAATGTAGAAGAAAAACTTAGGTATTGTACCAAGTGTGAGTTTGAGTATGTGGATAGATAAACATACTGGGTGGTGAGATTGACATAAAAGATAGGGAAATCAAAGTGCTTAAACAGAAACTAGAAGAAGCTGAAAGTATAAAACAAGAGGCACTAGAAGATAAAAAGAAACATATAGTTAAGGTTGATAAATTAACTTATGCTTCTAAGGTTGTTAATAAGTCAATTGTAAGAAACTTAATGAAAAAGGGTTCTGGGATAGGGTACAATGATGTGCCACCACCCATGCTAATGCAACATGCACCACCTGGTACTGAGTTGTCATTTAGTGATGAGTTTAGCTTTAACAAAACCTGTAGGTGAGAATGGTAAGTTTGAGTCACCTAAGATAATGTCTGATAGGTCATCTGATGGTCCAATCATTGAAGATTGGGAGACAGATTCTAAGGAAGAGACGTCTTAGTCAACACAGTCTGATAGGTTAGAAAATATTAAAACTGTTGATTCAAAACAAGCTAACTTTGGTTTACCTAGATTTGGATCACAGATCTCTAAGAGAGTTGTTGAGTACAATGAGATTCCTAGAGAACAAATAAGAAGATACAAACCTAGGGGTAATCAAAGAAACTTTAATGGATTAATCTCAAATAGATTAGGAGATGAGTTTATATGTGTTAAAAAGGCTTGTTTTAAATGTGGTAGTTTTGAGCATCTACAGAGAAACTGTTATAAAAACCAACCACAAGTTTGGAATCAATGGAGGAGGGTAAATCATAAAAACTTTTCAAAGCAAACCATCCCTCACCCAAACAAAAACATGATTCCTAAAGCAGTGTTAATGAGGAATGGTAAAACAAAATCTATAATCACTGCTGCACCTAAATGGGTTCTAACCACTGGTAAGCAAAATGTTTCCACTGCTAAGCAGAATATCACCACCGCTGAGACAAAACAAGTTTTAACTGTACCAAAGGTGATAACAGATACAGTGGTTGGAAGCCATTTCTATGCTGTAAAGGCCTCAGCTTGTTGGCAATGGAAACCAAAGACAAATGTCTTAGAACATGTCAACAGTGCATCAATGAACTTAAAGAAATTTGACTATGTTGATGCACAAGGAAGACCCAAGTCAGTATTGACTTGGGTCCCCAAAAGGAACTAACTTTTTTAATTTCATGTGTAGGGCAATTTACAGGATGAGCTAAAAGATAAAGAAATTTTTGACAGTGGTTGCTCTGGGCACATGACATGGGATTGGAGAAAACTTAAGGATTTTGAAGCCTATGATGGAGGCTGTGGCATTTGGCAATGATCCAAAGGGAGGCAAGATTGCTGGCACAGGCACAATCAGAACTGGAAAGTTGGACTTTGAGAAGGTTTATCTGGTAAAGGGACTGAAGTACAATCTATTCAGTGTTTACCAAATGTGTGATAAGAAAAATTGGGTACTTTTTGGGGAAACTAAATGTGTCGTGTTATCTCCTGATTTTAAAATGCCTGATGATAAGTATGTACAGCTTACGCTCTGTTCTCAAGTTTTTTTTTAAAGTAATGGAAGGGGAGGGGAAGAGAAATAAAAAAAAGGGCGTTCTTGAGTTTGTTTAAGATGGGAGGGAGGGAAGGGATGGGATTTTGAGTGATATTTCGTTCCGTTCAATTTTGGGCGGATTGGGAAGGGAAGCGGGCATTATCCTCAATAATCATGCAGGATCTTTATATATTTGACCTACTACACACTAATTTGCAGAATACGACTGCCTCATCAAACCCTCATAACAACTACAAAAACAGTCACGTAAGTTTTTTGCTACATTTAAACGTTTTTTTTTTTGCATGTTTTTACTTTATTCAATGTGTCGTTGTTTTTTAAGAAGCTTCTAAAGTGATATGATCCATGGTCCATTTGTTTAATTATTAATCGAATGTGATAAAGAATTCTTATTCATAAAGAATATGATCCATGGTCCATTTGTTTAATTATTAATCGAATGTGATAAACAATTCTTATTCAGAAAGAATGTGATATGATGCATGGTTGTTTAATTATTAATCGATAATGATAAATTTTATTAACTTAACTATGTCAACTGTATTCAGTATATTAAGTGTGTTGAATGTGATTATTAGATGTAGATAAGTGTAGTTACTTCAACTTCTTGTTAGAACTATGCTCGTTATGTTATCGCTTATGAATGAATGATTGTAATATATAGTGTATATTATCTCAGTGCTTGTTGAATATAGTTAAGATACTGTCTAACTAACGTTTATTGAATACATATCTTATGTTAAAAAGGCTAGTTAGTTATTATGTGTACGGCTATATTTGACTGATGTAGACTGTACGGTTTGATAGTAACTATTTGTCTTATGGAAACTTATATAGTTCAAAATAATCACAGTATAGGTTGTTCACAATAGCAACATGGATGTTGATAACTTAATTAGCATGGCGAGAACTCAACAGTTGGCCGTAATTCATGTGGTTTTTTTAGTTGTCGCTTATCTTGCCCTTAGCGAATCTCATAAAAGAAAACGTGTTAACTTACCTTCTCAAGAATTAAGGTTGCATAGACAAGCAGTACGGGAAGAGATGTTGCAAGACCTATCAACAAATAACAACAGTCGTAAAATAATTCGTATGAGTGTGGAAGCCTTTAAAGTATTGTGTGATAAGTTACAAAATGAACATGGTCTTCGTCAAACCCAGCGGATGTCGGTTGAGGAACAAGTTGCTAGATTTCTGCATATAGTAAGGAATGATTTTAGAACCCGTTTTGTCTCTTGGTTATATCGTCGATCCATATCAGCCACTAGTAAACCTTTTCATAGGGTTTTGAATGCAATAATATCTTTAGAAGAACAATATATTAAGCAACCCACTGGTGGTATAGTTCAGAAAGAAATCCAAGACAAACCAAGATTTTATCCCTTTTTCAAAGATTGTATAGGGGCTATCGATGGAACACATGTTCGCGTGAGAATGCCTAATAGAGATGCCCCTAGATATCGTGGTAATAAAGGATATCCAACAATCAACGTGTTGGTTGCTTGTACATTTGATTTGAAGTTCACATATGTTTTAAGTGATTGGGAAGGCACAACATCAGACTCAAGAATAATAAAGGATGCACTTACTAGAGATGATAAGCTACTTATTCCTGACAGTAAGTATTATCTAGTTGATGGTGGTCTACCCCATAAAAGTACACTCATAGCACCATACAGAGGTGTTAGATATCATCTTAAGGAGTACTCGTCTCGTGCACCTCAGAATCCAAAAGAGTTGTTTAACCTCCGACATTCATCGCTACGAAACTCTATTGAACGCGCATTTGGTGTCTTGAAGAAAAGATTTCCTATAATTAGAAGTACAACAGAACCATTTTACTCATGCGATACACAATCAAACATATTCTTGGCATGTTGTATCTTGCATAACTTTTTACTTGAGGTAGATCGTGACCAAGAAATAGAAGATGAAGTGACACACGAAATGTTAGATGCATCACAAGATGAAGAACTCCATGGTACAAGAGACGAAGATGAGAGGGGTGAACAAATAAGAAACTCCATTCCAGATGACATGTGGAGTGATTATATTTTGAATCCAAACAATGAAATTAACATGTCTATTTAGTGTTTGAATTTGTATTGTCCTTTGAAACAAATATTATCTAGACTTTTTGTTTATTGTGTTCATCATTGTTAGAATAAAATTTATCAAGAATTTTTTGTGCATGATTACTTATTTGTATTTGTAATTTTCTTACTGAATCAATTACATGTGGATGATATATTGTTTAGTTTTTATATATTGATTGTTCTTAAAAGCTTGTAATAATGTCTCTTTTTTTTATATACAGAAAGTAACAATGGGCAAAAGTGATGGAGCTGCCAAACATGCTAATGATGGAGCTACCACGAAGAAGGAGGCATTACAGTGGAATGATGAGATGGATGCTGCATTCATCAAGGCTATGCTTAATGAACAAAATGCCGGGAATAGACCTAACGGGACTTTCTCGTCGCATGCATAAAATAATATAGTGAAGGCGTTAAGTGATAAGTTTAATATTCCTTTTGAGAAAGAAAAATTGAAAAATCGAATCAAGACTCTCAAAAAGTACTTTACCCAGTTTCATGATGTTTTTAAAGGCGTTTCATTGAGTGGCTATGCATGGAACCCAAGTACCAAGTTAATTGAGGCTGAAGATGAGGTGTGGGAAGCACTTAAAAAGGTATGCTCTATCTAATTCATGTGAAATTATTAATTTTTTTTACTAATTATGTGTAATGTATAGGACAATCCTGATGCTTACGATTTGAAGAATAAACAAGTTAAATGTTATGATGACATGTATGCTTTGTGGGCAAAAGATAGAGCTATGGGTGCTTGTACTCTAACTGCTAAAGAGAAAAGAAAGCAACTAAACAATGACCAGCAATCAGAAACAATTGAAGAAATTGATCCCTTTTGTGAGAACAATGGGGTCACTTTAGATAATTTCAACACTAGTGATGATGTCAATATTACATCACCAACACCACAATCAGATAAGCTACCAACTAAATCAAAGAGTAAAAAATGAAAAGCTGATGAAGAGGATCCAATACGGAGTAAGATTGCGGACTCTCTTGCAGATATAGTCCATGCTCTAGACAGGAATTCTAAGGTACTTGGTTTATTTAGAATATAGATTAGCAGTAGTATATTGTTTATATATATTATATTGATCTTGTCGTTATCTACTTGTTATGAGGTAATTGAAAACTCTCGCCCACATGTGTATACTGAGGCACAAATTTACGAAGAGCTGCAGTGCCTTGGTCTTCCTCGTGAAGAAATACACCCTACGTATATGTTTTTGCTGGACCATCCGGAAAAAACACGTGGACTATTTGGCGTTCCTATGGCAGATAGATTGTTTTATCTGAAAATGTTGATGGAACGAGAAGACGACTAAATAAAGCTTGTTCGCTTGTGTTACTGGTGGATGGTGATGTTCGCTTCATTTATGTTTGCTAGCTTTGAATAAGTACTTTTTGAGTTTATGTTTGCTAGTCATGACTACGTACTTTTTGAGTTTATGTTTTCTAGCCATGACTACATACTTTTTGAGTTTATGTTTGCTAGCTTTGAATATGTACTGGTATGAACCTTTTTGGTTAAAAAATTGAACAATTCTTGATTTTTTAAGCCTACATTCACTTTTCACCTGTAGTAGCTGTAAATTATTTGTAGCATACAATGATGTTGGACACTGCCCATCATTACTTTTGTTAGTCAAGATATATGATCTTTAGACTAGTGGCTAAAAAGTGTATAATTGATAGCTTAAATTTAAAAAAAAAATTAAGCCTAGTGGATAGGCAACTACTCGTACCTAAGTATGTGATGGACCACTTTGGTTGTTGTGTGCCTCGTTTGATGTTTACAGTAAAATTAGACAAAGTAATCCAAATTGTCATCGCACAAAGAAAAGCACATATATATAAATGAGGGTATATTGGTAATTGGTGTAGCTTCATTTCCTTTCCTTTAAAAAAAAATTCAAGAACACAAAAATAAATAACCATTTTCTTCCCATCCCATCCCCTACTTTGCCCTTCCCATCCCATCCCCTTCCATTCTTTAAATTTTAGACTTGAGAACAGAGCGTTAGGGTTCCTAGGAAAGAAAACATATATTTCTTTAACATGAAAGATGTAATTCCTAATAGATCCTTAACCTGTTTGTTTGCTAAGGTATCAATAGATGAGTCAAAATTATGGCATAGAAGGCTAGGTCACCTAAATTTCAAAACAATCAATAAATTGGTGAAGGGAAACTTAGTGAGAGGGTTACCTTCTAAGGTTTTTGAAAGTAAAGAACTTTGTGTGGCTTGTCAAAAAGGTAAACAACATAGAGCCTCTTGTAAGACCAAGACTGTGAACACCATAACTCAACCACTGTTTATGCTTTATTTGGACTTATTTGGCCCTACCTTTGTTAGAAGTTTGAACCAGAAGCAGTATTGCCTAGTTATTACAGATGATTATAGCAGATTTTCTTTGGTATACTTTTTGGCATCTAAGAGTGAAACTAGTGAGATTCTCAAGAGTTTCATAACTAAGATAGAAAATCAGTTGAACCATAAGGTCAAAGTAATCAGATGTGATAATGGATTTGAGTTTAAGAATGATGTCATGAATCAATTTTGTGTGGCTAAGGGTATAGAAAGACAGTTTAGTATTGCTAGGACACCTCAACAAAATGGAGTAGCTGAGAGGAAAAGTAGGACACTAATTGAGGCTGCAAGAACAATGCTATCAGAATCTAAGTTACCAACTACCTTTTGGGCTGAAGCTGTAGGAACTGCATGTTATGTGCAGAATAGAAGTAAGGTAGTGAAGCCTCATAACAAGACCCCCTATAAGCTGTTACATGGTAGGACGCCTATGATAGATTTCCTAAAACCTTTTGGGTGTCATGTTACTATCTTGAATACCATAGACCACCTAGGCAAGTTTGAGGAAAAACCAGATGATGGATACTTTATTTGCTACTCTTTCAATAGTAAGGCTTTTAGAGTATACAATAGGAGGACCAGGATAGTTGAAGAGAACCTACATGTTAGGTTTAATGAAGAGACTCCTAGTGTTGATACAAAAGGAGCAGAGTGGTTGTTTAATATTGATATGCTAAAAAAGTCATTAAATTATGAGCCTATCAATGCAGGTACATCCACTAATGTTGATGCAGGTACACAAACGAATTCTGATGCAGGAACAAATTCTAAGGAAGTTGTACCTTCAAAAGAATTCTATTTGATTGAGAAGTGGAAAGCTGGTTCTATCAAACCCATCATTGAAAAGCAGAGTCCCACTAATGATGATGATTCGGATTCAGGGTTCAAGGGAGATCATCATCAAGATAAGGAAGAGTTATTTCAAGATAACTCAATGTCGGTAGAAGAAATTGAGAAGCAGAAGAAAGTTGTTGAAAGCACTGCTAGGCCAAATTCTACCACTGCTAGTTCAACTGAATCCCCTGCTGCAAGTTCAGATAGCAGTACTTTCTTTGGAAACACTGCTAAGCCACTAGTTGATTCTGAAGAGTATCCACATGATCCTAACATGCCTGATTTGGAAGAGATGGATACTCCTACAGATGATGAAAACATGAATGACTTTTTCAAGGATGCAAATGTTACAAATTTGGATTCAGTCATCATAGAAAGTCCCCAGAATTCATAAGAATCATCCCAAAGAAAAAATACTTGGCAACTTGAATACTCCAGTGCAAACAAGAAGCAAGGCTAATAAAACCTTCCCTGAAAAAGGTTTCTTTGCAAGGTCACTTCACAAAAGGAACAGTCATCAAGACCTGCAAAATTGTTTGTTTGCTTGCTTTTTGTCATAGAAGGAGCCCAAAAGAGTTGAAGAAGCATTAGGAGAAGAAGGTTGGATTGAATCAATGCAAGAGGAGCTGTTACAATTCAAACTTCAAGAAGTATGGACATTGGTTGATCTACCTAATGGCAAGAGGGCTATTGGAACTAAATGGGTATTCAGAAACAAAAAGTATGAAAGGGGTATTGTGGTGAGGAATAAATCAAGGTTGGTTGCTCAAGGATACACACAAACTGAAGGTCTGGATTATGATGAAGTATTTGTCCCTGTTGCCAGAATTGAAGCTATTAGATTGTTTTTGGCGTATGCTTCATTCAAAAACTTTGTGGTGTATCAAATAGATGTAAAGAGTGCCTTTTTATATGGTACTATTGAATAGGAGGTGTATGTTTGTCAACCTCCTGGTTTTGAAGATCTTGATCATCCTGATAAGGTCTATAGGGTGAAAAAGGCTATGTATGGATTGCATCAAGCTCAAAGGGCATGGTATGATTGCCTTTCTACTTATTTGATGGACAATGGTTTCAAGAGAGGTTTGATTGACAAGACATTGTTCATAAGGAAGTACAAGGATGATATATTGTTGGTTCAGGTTTATGTTGATGACATCATCTTTGGCTCAACAAATAGGGAGTTGTGCAAGGATTTTGAGAAACTTATGCATGATAAGTTTCAGATGAGTTCTATGGGTGAACTCACTTTCTTTTTAGGGCTACAGGTTCAACAAAGGACTGATGGAATCTTCATTAGTCAAGATAAATATCTAGCAGATGTTTTGAAGAAGTTTGAATTTCAGGATGTCAAGAGTGCAAGTACACCCATGGAGACATAGAAACCACTGTTACCTGATGATGGAAGTCCCAGAGTTGATGTGAATCTGTATAGATCCATGATTGGATCTTTGATGTATCTCACTGCTTCTAGGCCAGACATAATGTTCTCAGTATGTGTGTGTGCAAGATTTCAAGTTACACCTAATACATCACACATGAATGATGTGAAGAGGATCTTTAGATACCTTAAGGGTCATCCAAAATTGGGCCTTTGGTATTCTAAGGATTCAGCTTTTGATTTGGTGGCCTATACAGACAGTGATTATGCTAGGGCTAGCTTGGATAGAAAGTCTACTACTGGAGGGTGTCAGTTTTTGGGAAGCAGGCTTAACTCATGGCAGTGTAAGAAGCAGACTATTGTGGCCAATTCCACCACTGAAGCTGAGTATGTGGCTGCTGCAAGTTGTTGTGGTCAAGTGATTTGGATTCAGAACCAATTGTTGGAGTTTGGGTACAATTTCATGCATACTACGATTTACATTGACAATAACAGTACAATATGCATCATTAAAAATCCAGTTTTGCATTCTAGAACCAAACATATTGAGATTAGGCATCACTTTATTAGAGATTGTAATGAGAAAAGGTTAATCCAAATGGTTAAAATTCATACTGACTTCAATGTTGTTGATCTTCTCACTAAAGCTTTTGATGTAGGGAGGTATCAGTATCTTGTAGTTAGTATTGGTATGATAAATCTCTAAGTCTCAAAATTGTTTTGTAAAAGTTTGTAAAAGATATGTACTACTATTGGTATATCTTAGTACTGCTAGTTTAGTTTTATCCACTGCTTGTTATTTTTGTTCCCGCTAATACTTTTGCAGATTAAGAAGTCAAATCACAATCAGTAAGTAGCAATGCATTTTAAAGGAAACTTGGAAATATTATTCATATGATAAACTGCATCATAAGATGCAGTGGTACAACCATTCCTATCCATACTACCATCATCAGAGAACATCATAACAAACCATCAAAAGACAACAACAAAGGACTATCATCAAAAGACTACAACATAAAGACAACCACCAACAACTACTACTCCCTTCGCCTCTTTCCTATTCCCCAGGCTGGCATGCTCTGCTTTCCTCTTCCCCCAACCATAGCCCACACTTTTGGGCTGGGGAGACCTATCACTTGCTCTCTCTTATGTGGAGCTGATGAGGATGGAGTTGCAGGAAGTGCTGGAGTAGATGAAGTTGCAAGTGGTTCTGGTGGTGGAATCTCTGCGAGGGGAGCAAAAATCAACACTCTGGAAGTACCACCAGTTTCATCATCTGTTTCTTCATAGGCTGACACATAACTTGGCATAGAACTGAGTTCAGATGAGGAGCCTTCAACAATGGCTTTTTGTAGGAGTTAAAGAGATGAAGGTCCAGCTGGAGTACGAGCAGAGGTGTTTCTTGTTGCTAGAGTAGTGTTTTTGGGTGGTAGATAATTATTCCAACCATCCTCAGAAGACTTAGAGGAGGAGATCTCAATAGGGTTGCTTGGAGTATTACTCATGGTGGAGAGTTTGGTTTCTGTGAGAGAGAAAGATTTTTGGGAAAAGTAAGTGATATGTGAGGTATATGGGAGATTTGTTCTTAAAGAGAAGATCAGTGGGTTAAATGTTTGGAAGGTGTGAGTTGTTGAGGAGTTAATGAAGTCTTTGACTTAAGGTGGACGAGTAAATGACTTGAAGTTGACTATTTGACTAGGTGCTTAGTAGATTGGATAAGCACTGCTAGTACATATTTTGAAACCATTTCTAGTTATTTTTGAAGTACTGCTAACCTTAACAAAGATTGTAGTGTTTGGTTTGTGTTTGTGACATACAGGTTTGAAGGAGATTTTGTATATTGTGGAGCTTTAGGAGTAGCTGTTAAAAAAAATGTGTGTAATTTTGTAATCTCTTCAAATTCGTACATGATCACACTATATTTGACAAAGATTTTGCAGCGGAAGTCTTAGTCAAAGGAATGGAATGTCAGTGAAGTTTCCACTGCTAGCATATTCTAACCACTGCTAGTTGTGGGCAATCCACCGCTAGAGCAGTTTTGATGAAAGTGGAAACTAAATAGGTTGTTATGAAACTTTTTGATGATAACGTATTTAATCCCCAAATCACTGCCGATTAGAGGTGGCAATCACAACCCATTTAGAGAAAAATGGGTTGCTATGGGTCAAAAATAACAACTTATGGGTTGGATTGGGTTACTCCATTTCCAAAGAACAGGTCAAATGGGTCAACATATGGACTTATGTGAATCAACAAATGGGTCGAATGGGTCAACAAATGGGTCGAATGGGTCACTTAAGGGTCGGATGATAACTCAACCATCATTAGATGTCGTATTTTTTATGTCTTTATATTTTAATCCATTTTTGCGCGTTTTCGTCATTTTTTTACGTTTTCGTCGTTTTTTAACGTTTTTGTCCGTTTTTTTACATTTTCATCCGTTTTTGCGCGTTTTCGTTCGTTTTTGCGCGTTTTCGTCTGTTTTTTACGTTTTCGTCCGTTTTTGCGCGCTTTCGTCCGTTTTTTTACCTTTTTGCGCGTTTTCGTCCACATTTTTACGTTTTCGTCCGTTTTTTATGCGTTTTCGTCATTTTTTTTACGTTTTCGTCCGTTTTTGCGCGTTTTCGTCCGTTTTTGCGCGTTTTCGTCCGTTTTTTTACGTTTTCGTCCTTTTTTTACGTTTTCGGCCGTTTTTTTACGCTTTCGCTCGTTTTTACGCGTTTTCGTCCGTTTTTTTATGTTTTCATTCGTTTTTGCGCGTTTTCGTCCGTTTTTTTACGTTTTCGTCTGTTTTTTACGTTTTCGTCCGTTTTTATACGTTTTCGTCCGTTTTTTACGTTTTCGTCCGTTTTTGCGCGTTTTCGTCTGTTTTTTTACGTTTTCGTCCGTTTTTTACGTTTTCGTCCGTTTTTGCGCGTTTTCGTCCGTTTTTGCACGTTTTCGTCTGTTTTTGCGCGTTTTCGTTCGTTTTTATGTATTCATCCATTTTTGCGCGTTTTCGTCCGTTTTTGCGCGTTTTCGTCTGTTTTCGTCCGTTTTTTACGTTTTTTCGTTTGTTTTTGCGCGTTTTTGTTCGTTTTTGCGCTTTTTCGTCCGTTTTTGCATGTTTTCATTATTTTTTTCACGTTTTCGTCTGTTTTTTTACGTTTTCGTCCGTTTTTGCGCGAAAACGTATAAAAAATTGATGAAAACGTAAAAAACAGACGAAAGCGCGCAAAAACGGATGAAAACGTAAAAAAACAGACGAAAACGTAAAAAAACAGGCGAAAAGGTTAAAAAACGGACGAAAACGTAAAAAAACGGACGAAAACGCGCAAAAACTGACGAAAACGTACAAAAACGGACGAAAACGTGCAAAAACGGATGAAAACGTTAAAAAATGGGCAAAACCGAAAAAAAACAGATGAAAACACGCAAAAACGGACGAAAACGTAAAAAAACGGACGAAAACGCGCAAAAAGGATGAAAACGTCAAAAAACGAACGAAAATGCGAAAAAATGATGAAAACGTAAAAAAAGGGCATAAACGAAGAAAAACGGATGAAAACGTAAAAAAACAGACAAAAACGCGCAAAAACGGATGAAAACGTAAAAAAACGGACGAAAACGTAAAAAAATTGACGAAAACGCAAAAAAACTGATGAAAACGTAAGAAAACGGACGAAAACGTAAAAAAACAACGAAAACGTAAAAAAATGACGAAAACATAAAAAACGGACGAAACATACTATAGTAGCATGATTACAAGTGGAAATGTAACGAGTCGACCCGACCCGACCCGACCCAACCCGTTTGACCCATGACCCATTCAACCCATTCTTATAGTATGACCCGTTTGACCCATGACCCATTTGACCCATAAACCATTTGACCCATGACCCAAACCGACCCGACCCGACCCATTTGCCACCTCTACTGCCGATCATTTAATTGATCTTTTAGACACTCACAATTGGCGCTCTACACAAACTCTAACCACTCCCAGCTATTATTTTCACAAATCCCACATCTTATTCACCTACAACACGCAATGGCAACTGAATATTCCACAACCCACAACCTTGTAGCATACCTAGTTAAGAACAACCATTCTGAAGGCTTCCATGAAATGATTGATTTCATCAACCATAGTCCCATTCACTTTGCATTAACTGTTTAACCTATCATTTCTAAATCCTACATTTATCAGTTTTGGTGGAACGCTGAGATTCAAGAAAGAGATAGAGCAGAGGTTATTAGGGCTGTTGTTGATGAGAAGGAGATTCTGGTCACAGAGGAGGTGATTAGAGGTGTTTTGAAGCTTCAGGATGCTGACGGAGTTGTTAATTTGTCCAATGATGAAATATTTGAAGGTTTGGAGAGAATGGGTTTTGAGAGAAGATGGGATCGTATAAAGTTTCACAAAGGTATGTTTTCTCTCCAATAGAAGTTCTTAATCCATACCTTGCTCATGTGTGTAAGGAATAAGACAACTGGATTTGATGAGTTCCCTTCTAAGATTGCAACTGCTATCATCTGTCTATCTCAAGAAAGGGTATTCAATTGGTCTAGAATGATTTTTGATGGTTTTTTTAAGAACATTAAGGATCAGGGAAAATACTACTTATATCCTAGGTTTGTTCAGTTGATAGTACAAAGTCAAATAACAGAACCCATTGCTCATAAAAGAAAGTATGATGTACTGCATATGGTTCCTAAGGTGTTTGCCCATATGAAGAAGAAGAGTCCAAAATTTTCAAGAACCATTACACCTTTGTTTCCTCACATGCTCAACCTGCCATAAATTGTAGAAGAGGAAAATCCACAACCCAACCCATCCACTGCTAATTCCCCTGCTACCACATCTGCACCCACTGCTACCACATCTGAACCCACTGCTGAACCCTTACCTTTAACAACTGAACCTCAAAGGATAATAGTTACCGGAAGGAGAAGGAAGGGCACCAAGCTACCTCAGGCTGGTGTTAGTAGTGTAGGCAATGAGGCTGTCATAGGTGTGGGGGGTGACATGATTAGAAGGGCTTCAACTACTGACTCAGGCTTGGATGCTGAACAGGGCAGTGGAATCATAAGTAAGTCCCAACCTTTGGAAACTCCTAATGTGGAGAGTTCTCTTGAGCTCAACACAGGTGGAGGAATCCCCAGCCAACTGGCTAATATTGGGGGAATGGATGTTCAGGCTAGGTCTGATGCCATGTTTACTCAATCCCATGATTCACCTCTCGGAGCAGGTTACACAGCTCGAAGTGATGAGGATAGTTTGGGACCACAACATGAATTGACGGGTAATGAATTTGTACATGATGACATTTCCAAGGATCCACCTCTCGGACCAGTTAACACAGGTCGAAGTGGTGAGGATACAATCACTGGTCTTCAGGAATTGACAACCTCTCAGGCTGGCATAATTAAGAGGTTGAAGCACAGTGTAGCTGTTTTGGAAAGATTAAGGAGACCAGGGATTGCTGCATATAGAAAAGTCAAAAGGACGGATAAGAAGGCAAGCTCCTCAAAGGATCAGAGTTTGGAGGATGCATCCAAACAGGGGAGGAGTAATAGCATAGATTCAAGGGAGGATGTGCATTTGGATGTTGACTTGGATTTGGATAGTTTTGATCATGGTAATGATTATTAGGTGATCAACAAGGAGGGAAAAGAAGCAGTGATTGAAGAAACTTTAAAAGCTGTTGTTGAAGAGGAAGAAGTGGTGCAGACAACAACCACTGCTAATGTGGCTGCATCCACTGCTAGTACAGAAGAAACCACTGTTGTATCCACTGCTGCAACCACTTCTGAGTTAATTCTAACCACTGTTACTTCAGAAATTCCCATTGCTATCACAACCACTTCCACCATAATCACAACCACTGTCACATCACCACCAAAGTCAAAGGAAGCTGAGAAGGAGGTTGCTAGTACATTGCTAAACCTAAGTAAGACCTTACCAATACCTGAACGCATCATTGCACCTGTTCCTATTATACTTAAACCAACTGGACCTAAACCTTTGGCTAAAAGTTTGAGAATTGGTGAGCCTGTGAAGTCAGTAGTAGCTCAACCAGATATTGGAAAGGGAAAGGGAATTGCAGAACCAGTTTTGAAATTTAAAAGTAAGGAAGAACATATTGCACATGATCATGAGGTTTCTAGGAGGTTGCAAGAGAAGTTAGATGCTGAAGATATGGAAGCTAGAGAGAAGAAAAGGCAAGAGGATGAGGAAGCTTCTCTGAGACTGATTGAAGAGTGGAACAATGAACAACCACTATTTCAAGCTACTGAGAGTATGCAAAAAGAATGGACTGAAGCTGAATGGGGTCAATTGGATATTGACACAAGGTCAAAGATGCTGGTTGAGAAGATGAAACAAATGAAACAAGAAAGAGCATTTAGAGATTATCAAGCAAAGAAGAATAAACCTCCAACCAAGCAAGAAAGAAGAAATCAGATGATGAAATTCATTAGACGCATGGAGATGAAAACTGAAAACCTGAGGAACTGCACTTATGAGAGAATTGAGGAACTGTACAATATTTGCAAAAGAAGGTTTGAGTTTATTCCCATGAATTCTGAAAGAGAAGATGAGTTATGGAGGAACAGACAAAAGAGAAAGAAAACTATTCAGGAGGAGTCTAGTTCCAAGAAACAGAAGATGGATGATGAGATGGAGAAGGAAGAGAGATTGAATCAGTATCTTATGGTGTGTGATAAACCTGAAGAGCCTATTAATCCTACACCAGTAAGATCTATACATCCCATAGTAGATTGGCATATTGTCACAACAGATGAAAGAGAAGTTATTGAGATTACTAGAGGAGATGGATGGAAGAGTCAATACTTCAACTTTGGGTATTTGTTGTTGTTAGGTCACTAGTTTTACAAACACAAGTAATATAGAAAGAGGTTAAGGCGATTGAACAAGTAAACAAACACACATACGCGTAAGAAATAAAGAAAGGTTAGGCGTGAGTATGAATGAAAGAAAACTTGAACAACCAACCCTCAAGTGAGGGTTTACATAAGGTATTTATAGGAGGGAAGCTAGGGCAACACTCCTAGTTCCCATCCTTTCTTATATGGGCTTGGGCCTAAGCTTATGGGCCTTCTACATAAGCTAGACCTTAAACAAACATAAAGGCCATAATATAGCTAACTATTACATATGAAATATAAATACTTGAATTACAGTTTAGGAGTGATTCCAACAATCTCCCCCTCAAGTATATATGAATGTAAACGGTGAAGGCGTTGATGTAATAGTAGCTTTGACGTCTACTAACATTCTTCTTTCTCGTGAGAAAAATTGCCTTGAATCGAACAATCTCCCTAGTGTAGAGAGATAGTTTTCTTTGAGCGGTTTTGTTTTGACGTTATCTTAAACTTTGTTCTTTGATCATTGTTCTTTGTGGTGAAAGTGATAGTATGTTGTTGTCTGCATCAAGTCTGCCTCAGGTCTGCTTCACTGCTCCAGTGTCTCCACGTCATTCTTCAACATGCTCACACACTCTTTGATGTTGGAAATCAATACTGATGAAGTTCTTTAAGTCTTTGACTTTGTAGATTCTTTGGTTTGACGAAGAATCATTCTGACTGTTGTGTTGCTTTTGAATAGAACTTCCATTAGTGATGATGTTGGCGTGAGCATGAGAAGAATCAGCACAATCATCCCGCTCCGGAGCTTCCATAAGAAGAAAACATTTCAAACGGTTAGTAATAAGCAGGTTCCGGCACTTACAAGTTTGAACTTCGAGAGTGTTAACAGCATAGTGTGAAAACACAACTCTAATTCTTACAAAAGCCGTTCCTGAACTGGAGTCCCACAAGTGAGATAACGCGATGTACCGAAGTACATCTACAGTTCAGATGAGTCGCTGAGGTACACCGTAGCATCACCTCACGACTGTAGACCGTTTGAGACACACTCCGCGTAATCCACGGGGAGTTACCGAAGTGACCTGCTGTCAGGGCTGTTTGATGTTGACCCTGGCAGGAGTTTCCATTCAATCACTGAGGATCACAGATGTGAACCTCTCATAAATGTTCTCGACAGATTGCTAAGATCTGTGAAGGACTCGATATGAACCACTGATAATCTTATTTGTTGATCGTCAAGTGATTAAATGTCAAGTGTTCCTAAGAGATCTTTTGATGAATCTCGTGGCTCTAGACTCAATAGTGCGTTTTGGTTTTCCTGAGCGGAGACTAGGGAGAGGGTCTCCTTCTTCAATACCAGCGATCTCTAAGAGAAAGCCAATAGTTTACGTAGGGTTCCCTGTGAGAATGAAACAAGCTTCTGTTGAGAGAAACTTGAGTGGCTAAGAAGGTTTAGTGCAAGCGTCACTGGGTCCATGACGACTTTTAATCTTCAATACCGGTGTCACTAAGTGACAATCAGTAGCATATGAATTGAACCCGGTGTCTGTCCTGAGTTGAATAATCTGGAGGGCTGTTTCTTTTCACCCTTTACTTTACATTTCTTTTTGATTCTTCAACTCCTTCTTTCTCCGATTCTCATTTTCTCCTTTTTACAATCATTCCTAAGGACTTCTAACACTAACTAATGGTAGTATCCTTGGGTAGATCCCTCCGGCTCTGGCGGATCATAGGACGGTTATTCCTAACCTTAGTGTTAGATATTAACTTTTCACATACACATCAAACCATAACACAAAGTAGCATATAGATGGAATTCTAGAGAGAGAAAGTTAGAGGTTTAGGGAACTTAGTGAGAGAAAGTGAAAGATCTTATTATGAGCTCCAACTCTCTACCTTGGAAGGTAGAGAGTATTTATAGTCTTACATAACTCGCCACACTTTGGGCTGTGGATCAGGCATACAGTGGGTAAAGACCCGTCCGTCCTCCACGGTGTTACTTAACTAAATTACTACTTAACTTAAAAGAACTACGACTACGAGCTTTCTAACGATTACATATACTTGAGGTGACCGACTCTTTAATACCGGGAATTTCTAATTCCTAACAATCTCCCCCTAAGGGAGGTCACCTCAATCATGTACCAAAATTACATTGAATACAACTAGATATTACATTAAAATTGTTCTTGCATTCTTGATGTAGTCCTTTGCTCCTAAGCTCGTAGTCATTGATTCTTCACATTGCATGTTTGGTTACTTCAAGTGGAGGTCTTTTACTGATCCACGTGATAGTCATTTTGAGCCATCTTTTAAGATCATCAGCTATCAACAATCTCTGACACATCCTTTGTGGAGTTGGTATTATGTGATGTAGTGACCTTAGGACCGACATGCTCACATTCTGGATCATGAAATCTTCTCATCAGAGTAGCGGAAGCTTTTGTTGAATCATGATATTGGCAGCAGCGTAGCCGACGCTTGGTGTGAAAATATCAGAGTCATTGATGCACTAATCATGATTTCTTTTGAGATGAATGTGTAAAGTGAGCATGCGGCTATGGATTGACCGCTTCATTCTGATCAGCTGCAAACGTCGGGTGTACCTGCATACAACAGTTAGCAATAAATCGCACGAAAGTGTCTTTGATCACTTTCGTTGAATTGAGGTACACGGCCCACGGTTCCCCGTTGATCAGTACAAGTACTGCCTGTGATCAGGTAGGATTCCTAAGAATCACCTTGACAGGGTTTCGCAGCTGTTCTAGCTGTTCTCAAACCGGAACGTCTCAAAGAAGACAACACGGAGTGAGTGAACCAGCGAATTTTAAGTCCACTGATTGATGAAAAAGATTTGAACAACAATCGTGTATTGCTCAATAGAAATTGTTTTTGCAATACAACGAAGGTTTTATTGAAAGTCAATTATCAATCATAAAAATACCTTTTGGTTTGAAAAATTAGTACACAGTCGATGTGCTAAAGAAAAAGTTTTTAAGCACAACGACCGGTTTTTCAAAGGTATCCGTCAATTCCTAACCTGAACCAGGATTGATTCAAGAAATTGAATCGCCCCATTATTTCTGTTCAGTTGTCACATGGTTGATCCATATAATAGATCTCACATGCCACCTACCAGGAGCTTGTTTGATGTTGGCTCCAGAAGGCTTTCCATCTTCATTGTGAGTGTGTAAACACATCACTCAGATGTTCTGGCAATACCACAAGGATAATGCGTAGGACTCAAGATATAATCTCTCTTTCCACATTGTGTGAAACAGAGAGTCTTCATTGAAAGTGTCCTAATGAGATTTATTGATGATCTCGTGGCTCTAGACTCAATTTGTGCATATTTGGATCCTGTGCCGGAGACTAGGGAGAGGGTCTCCTTCTTCAATATCAACCATCTCTAAGAGAAAGTCGATAGATAATGTCGGTTCCCCGTGAGAATGAAACAAGCCCTTTTAAGAGGAACTTGAGTGGTTTGGAAAGTTGAAGTGCAGTGCGTCACTGGGTCCATGACGTCTTGTCTTCAATACCGATGTTACCATCAGTAGCATATGAATAGAACCCGGTTTCTGCCCTAAGGTTGAATAAATGGAGGGCTATTGTTTTTCACCCTTTTCTCATTCAATTCTTTTTAATTCTTCAACCCCTTCAGTGCTTACCGAGACTTCATAGCTAGAACCTTGTTGGGTTTATTCCAGTACTAGCTCAGTCTTAGTCCGCACTCTTCCCTTATCTCATTTTTCTCCTTTTATCATCATACCTAAGGACTTCTACACTAACTAGTGGATTGTCCCTGGGTAGATCCCTCCGGTTCTGGCGGATCATGGGAACCAATACCTAACCTTATCATCCTTGTATCACCGTACATAAAGTAAAGTTGGTAGGTCAATTTGGTATTGTTCATCTGCCATTGGATCCAATTGAAAACCATTTTGAAAATCAATTCAGATACTTGTGATATATTATCAAAGCTTTTTGTACCTGAATTGTTTTTGATATTTTTAGAACGAGAACTCCCCCTCAACATGTGCATCAAGTATTTGAAAATGTTTTGCACACGGAGGCAAGAGAAAGAATTAACTTCTTTTGATTACCATTTTCTAAAAGATATCAACATCACTTCCCTCAACAGATCAAGTGGGTATAGCATTTCCGGGAAGGATGAGGTTTCCATGAATTTGCTCCCCCTCAATATGTGCCTCGAGGTTTGAAAAAAGTTTTGCACATACTAGAGGAAACCTGCACATTGGGATGAATGATCACGTTTCAAATCAAAGGTTTAAGATAGATGCTCCCCCTCAACATGTGCATGAAAAATTTGAAATCGTTTGTCACATGTGGGAGGAACAGCATGTACATTCATATAACACCATTTGCCGAATTATCAGTTTAAATCCAATTTAAATCACACATTCTCCCCCGATCACAATTATCAAATCATTCTTGTCTCGGTACAAAATTGTACAAAAGTTTAGGATACGAGACTAAGATAATTGAGGATAGACGACTTTTGATTTACGAAACTTTTTATTGAGTTAGAGATAAAAACTATTAGTAGTCCTGAATAAACAGTTTTAGAGATAGAGAGTTAGTTGTTGGATGCAGTAACTAACTCCCCCTCTTACTAAAGTTAATTTAATTTTTCAATAAACCGTAATTTAACAAAAGTTTTCTATATGTACGTACAAAATATTTACCTCAAATTTCAGAATATTAGGCTAGGAATAGTCAAGTTTGCGAAAGTGTTAGTACAGTGTTAAGAGGAATTTTCGAAAGTTTTAGTTAAATTTAGATATGCTCTAGTGTTTAGAGTTTACTAAACTATTAACACTAGCCCCCTCTTACACACTAAATTTAACCTAAAT